>OX376345.1:8462342-9679128 GCA_947369235.1 Udea olivalis | reverse complement strand
TTGACATCACCTTTCGCCGCTGTTTCGCACCCATTGGCCCCGCGCTACCCGCTGCTGGCGTCACGAGGAGTTGCTTTGTCTAGCTTGGAGTGAGTGAGACAGCTAGTAAGCGTGCGGCATTAGTGGAAAAGAGGCGGTAGATGAACGCCACTCTGTTATTAAAAGTCATGCGAAGTGTTTTTTCAATATGAAGTGCGCCTGGGCCAGGGTTACTATTGCTACGGCGATTGCCGTTTTTAAGGGAAATTCGACCAAATTAAAGGGAAATTATTGGCGTACGGGCACATCAACTCTATCGCTAACTGACAAAGACTTTTCATGGGTTGTTTTTGTCTGAAGAACGAGTGCAGTTTGTCGCAAGCCAATCTTATTCTTTTTTGAATCGCATAGTTAAGACAATTACCCCCTACCAAACACGGTAGTCAAAAATTTGGCAATGGCAACACTATTTTGCCGAGTCGGAGCTCTGTCGGACGCTTGTTAGCAACTGTGACGTCTGTGACGCTTTATTACTAAACTTGTTGTTGTTTGTTGATAAACAAACAGTTGCAGTTCTCATGGCACGTTTGTTGCGGTGATGCAACCGGCATTGATAATAAATACCAATAGTGAAATTAGAAATTAGTTGAAAGTGGTCTTATAATATTCATATTCAAATAATTGGCACTTATCAAGTTACGATGACGATCTGCAATGGTAAGTATTTAAAGGTATTGTTTGACTTATTTAATTAACACTTACCTACCAAGTACCAATACTAAAATTTAAACTACTATTAATATTTTATAGATGAAAGTTTGTTTGTTTTGATTAGGCTCCGAAAATACTAGACCGATTTTGAAAATTCTTTCACCATTATAAAGCTAAGTAAGTACATGATTATCAGGGAGTGAATGAGACTTTTTCTTAATCTAGGCTATGTTTTGTATGTTAAGGCTATGTTTTGATGGGAAAGACAGTCGCTGACGGACATTTAGTCTAACTTCTTACTAATATTAATTTCTAATTACTTTACTAATCTTACCTAATCCTACTAATACTATACTTATTATATTATAATGCAAAAGTTTGTAGAACGTGTGTTACTCTTTCACGCAAAAACTACAGTAAGTACGAATTTAGATGGATCTCTATAGTAATACAGCTTAAACATAAAAATAACATAAAAATAAGCCATACTTACTTTAAGAACATAAATTAAGAGGATAAAACGAGAATTTCAATTTAAAATTAAGCTCTTTCATATAGGCTCATAGGTATAAGCTTTCATTCACATTTTTAAATTTTACTCTAATCTAAGATGAGGTTCTAATTATTGCCAAAAACCGATTGAACGCGATTGTACGGGCAAGAGTTTAGTGTAATACGTCCAGTAAAGAAGGTCATCCATATGTATGAAGCCGTCGCTTTTTCGTAGTCATTCGAATTTGGTCGGATAATCAGTCGTTGTTGAAAGGTTTTGATTTTTGTTTATTTCTCTATAAATACGAAACATTGGAGGCTGAAAATTTTCACAGTGTTATTTTATGAAACTCACTGTTTTTTGGTTAACACTCACTTATCTCAGGATGAACTGATTTCTTATATTTTGACGTCAAAGTTATGTACCGGTGGTTTTGTTATTTCGATCTCTTATTCGATAAAACATGTATGTAAACTTTTGAAACATTTTCTGACCATTAGATGTGTAAAGCGAAATCGAATGCAGTTTTCAGCGAGTTGATACAGTTTCTCATTTAGGCGCTGTGATTTTTTTTTCAGATTTTAGAGACACCTTAATTACTGAAAATGTAAGAATAATTTTCAAAATCTTATTATATGTGCCGCAAGCACAAATCAAGAGCGAATCAAGATTCCGCGAAACGTTACCCCAGCAGGAAACGCAATATTTCGAAAACCTGAAGCCCCACATATTATATTTTTGGCGCACATGTTTCCCCAGAAGTAAGCTATCTGCCAATGTACAACATTTTTCTCTTCGATCATTCGTTTAGAATTTTCCTGCTAGAACAACGTTACTGCAGCAGGAATCGTTTTTTTCATTTTTTTCCAAAACCACAACGCCCACAATTTTTTTATGCCGCGCACATCCACAGCATATATCTCACTAATTTTACGTTCCACTCAAATCACTCTAGAAGCTACTTTCCCGCTGAAGTAACGCACTCAAAAACACGTTTTCATAAGTAAGGTCAGCATAAAAATAATATTTATTTCAGTAGTGTTTTATTCATTATTAAATATAAGGTGTGTTTTAAAATTTAATCCGTTTAACTTGTATAGTAAGACAAAAAAATATCAGTATTAAATTTTCAGTTTTCCTCAAGATGAACTGTGGAAGCATCAATGACTTGTGGTTGTTCGAATTAAGAGATAATTAATACAATTTTAGTTGCTTTGTGAGCAATTTCATTACAATTCCGTAAGTTGACCCGCCTATACTTTATATTCATGATGTGCTCTTGTGATATTATGATGTTTCTCAATGTAGAAATTAATCTTTCCAATAATATTTTTAGAGCCAAATAGAGATACATTTTAAATTCCATAAATAGTTGTAACCCATGCTAAAATTATGATCAATAAATAATTTAAAAACAAATGTTTACTTATTTTCCATTTGTTTGTTTGCTGACGCTACTTTCGATGTTGAGGCCCGAGCCCGAGTGCGGCCGATAGCGCCCAATCGCGCCTGTGCACTTCTCTTGCTCGCACTATTAAGGAGATCATCGCTCTTTCTTTGTCGTTCGGTGGCATATTGTTTCATTCGTATTAGCGTTGTGAGTTCGTGTGTATGTAGGTAGTTGTAAGTGAAAGCCCATATTGCATTAGACGTTTGTAAGAATGTACCGTATCTTCCTCTTTTTGATTTGATCTAAGTAGGTACTATACTATGACATTGTGTTTAATGATTCGGCAATGAGAGGCAGATAATTAAATGAAAGTACCAGTTCCTTACAACAGCTTTATTCCTTAAAGTATAAATAATTACATGTAGATATTATTTACAGTTTTCTTAGTAATATTTATTGTAAACAGTATAAAATCGCGGGTTTTAGTTTCGAAATTCTCGTGAAATGCTTACATTTACATATTCTATAACTTATAAGACACATTGGATTACAGGTAGGTAGGATTTTAGAAAACTGGCGTTAGTAATAAGCACCCTAAACAATATTTATTAAGTTAAAGATTATACAAGCTAATTAATATAATTACCTAGACTGGTAAAATTATAGCTATATTGCTGCCAACTTGAAAATCACATTTTATTTTCTTTGGATGCAAAATAATGAGTAGTTACCGAGTAGTAAGAGGTGAAAGTAATATAAAATGTATACAGAGCTAATAAAATATCCTGAAATTTAATAAAAATGTAATTATCGTCTAATTAATCTTTGTACATCACTCCACTCTCATCATTCGTAGATACTGTAAGTAAAGTAGGTAGGTACCTAAATTGAAAACATGTTGAAAATGTGTACCGTATGTGTGTTGGTCAACTCATGTTACTTCGCCTTTTGTAGCATACTTCGCCTTAAATGTTTAAACGGTCATAGCTTTTTTATTGTACTGGTAAAATTGCTTTGTGTTCATTGGTTAATACACTAATTTAACTATTTCAACAGTGCTACATCATTTATTTTGTCAAAATCAAAACGTAGCGTGGTGAATGTGATTTTTTCGCGATCCCCAAAAAAATTACACGTAGGCATAAAACTACTAAAGGTAAAGTCCGATATCCTTACAATTATAGGTAACTCATATGATGGGCTATCCGTTGCCCTGATAAAAAATAAGGATGTCTTTGAATTGAACAGAAATTTCGTGACAGGTAATGTTAGGAAGGGTATCTTCAACAGTCTCCTCCCATACTTGGCCTACCATTAGAGTTGGCGCTTTTAGACAATCAAACAAGAAGAAAAATAATAGTAATATAATTTGGTGTGGTTGCTTACGCGATTTTTATGTTGGTTCTATAGTAAATGTGATTCAGTTTGAAAGTAAAACAATAATACAAAACAATTTCAAGAGCGATTTAAATATGTAATGATGGCACGATGAATTTAAAAAAAAACCAGTAAAACTTCTTGTTCAAGATGCAAAAGTTCACGTACCGTGAAAAATAGTCCTGAATGCTTGAGCTGGCCTTAAGAGTGTATTCTTCTTTTTAACCGATTTCAAAAAAAGGAGGAGGTTCTCAATTCGACTCTCATGTTTTAATGTCAAATTATTATCCCCAAAAAAATTTAATGTGAAGCTTGTTGAAACCTTGTAACCCTATTGTTTGTTCCTAGTATCGAAAAAAGCCAGCCCAACTTCGCCTATTTTATTTTTTACAAAAAACTACTGTTTAATTGTTTTATTTCATTCTTACCGGTGTAGACCTTTTATCGAATGTAATGAATGCTTAGGTTGCGCAATTTTAGTTTAAATTTATGAAGAAACAACAGCCAGGTGAATTTAGATCAAATTCGCTTACATCGCATTCATTTTGAAAACACATATAACAAAGTAACGACCCGTGTCACACACACTTGAAAAGACCCCATTCGAAATCAGGCGAAGTTACAGGAGTTGACGGTATTTACCTACCTATCTTCTAAACATAGGGTTAGTTGAAAATAGCTGCACAGATAAAGTACCAAATTAACAAACTGGCAACATGCAAGCGAGCGATTCTGTTGCGATTTTTATGACATTTTATTTAAAAGGGTATGTGAAACTTAGACGAACAATAGTTTAAATAATGCTAATGAGAATGTATTTGTATGAATACAAATATATTTGTTTTGTGTCACATTTGTAACTGATACATTTATATAACGAATAAAATATAATAGTGGTAATCAACCAGAATTTATCAGAACAAAGAAAATTGCCAAGTGTTTGCCAGGTAAATTTTTGTCACTATACAGGCAGAATTTTTTATTCATTTGCTTGTCAAGATCACATACTAACTAAATAAATCGTTACAATAAATCAAGCAGATACATTAATAATGTCAAGTGAATCTTAAGCATGCATGCATACAGCTAGATATTAATAACTATTACTAATAAATTAATAACATAATATTGTTTTTCAGCTCAACCATTTCTACTTATTGTTTAACATTATAGTCCATATTACTTGTCTATTTAAATTTTTACTTAATAAATTATTGAGGACATTAACATTTTACTAACATTTAGAACTATATTTTTATTTTATTCAAGAACAAAAAATACATAAATGTGGGTTTGTGTATATTTAATTGCATGATTATGTAACAGCTAAATGTGGACTTTTTTTTCTGCTACTTTGATGGAAACTGTGTCTCAAGAGTCTCAACTGGTGTGATTGTGATGGACGACATAAAATAAGACGGAGCTTGGTATTTGTTATTTTTATATTTCCTTTAACAAGGATTTTCAGAATTCATTTGTCACAATAAATGCAATGATAAGTAATTTCCTAACGTCCACATTTAGCTATCAATAAATTGCGTCGTAGTTTTATTTTGAAATAAAAATTAGGTTCATGGGAATAACTTAAGCTAGTATGTATTTACACTTTATATCCTATTAAATAGGTGTGGTTATACTAAAAGAAAATAACAATGTACATAATTACTTAAATGACATTCAGTCTTACATCAAAACCAATACTGGCAAGTTAGTTACATTTTGTACTAAGCAAACAAGTTCATAGATGCCTTAAAACAATGCCTTTTCACCAAGTACAACTACAAAAGTACGGTCCTAAAAAAATCTGTTGTAACACTGGTTCGTCTATAAATAAATCCATCCAATTAATATCCAAATTCAGGAGTAGAGGTTCTAATTTTAAAATTAAGACAGATCAAAAAATATTGATGATTCTGTTATGATTCCATAATCAATAATCATAGAGAAAGATATCTAAAAGAAAGCCAAGGAATTTAAATTCTATAATTTTATGGTAACAATCAATGGAGGTAATTAAGAATAAATTGATTTAAGTAATAGAGAAAAATTGCATAAACAATCAATTTTAATGAAATATAGAAACAGAACAAGAAATCTATTTTGTTTCACATTTTTTATGAATCTATCTCTTATCAAAACCGACCCAATAGATTACAGATTACATAAGTGAGGGCTAGAGCGAAAATTAATTATTACTAAGGTACCTGATATTCACAAAATATTTTCATTAATTTAAGACATAATGAGACAAATTGATCATTGCTTTCATAATTGCATAGACGTGGAATGCCCTTCCAGCACATGTGTGTCCTTCCTCTTATAGTCCTGGGTTCTTCAAGCTGGGCGCGAAAAGGCATTTCTGCAGGCCTTCAAGATGAGGATGGCCAGCTCAGTGATTCCTTCATATTACTGTGCTTGTTAGCCTCATATCTGGACCTAACGACCACTTGATATCAGGTAGAGTGAGTTTATCTTGATGGGCAATTAAAAAAAAAGACCTACTAACTGATGTCATAAAATTACAAAAGTGAGTTTTTTGTTTGGTTGATTTCCGATATTTCCCTAGTTCACATTTTGGAAAACACTATCATTTTGTTAGTATTTTACATATTAAAATTAAATTTATTTTCATTAATTAACATTTCTTCAGATCATAAATACAGATGCCCTAAATATTAGATTTACATACTCTATTGTTTTGAGTGCCAAAAGGAACCAGTGTCATTAATTTAACAGTCTGTAGAAAACCTAATATTAAAAAAAACCATCCATTAAAGCTGTATCGTTATTAGTTTTAAAAATCAAGAGTAAACAGTGAAAATGCAATGTACTATTTAATAATACATTAAAATAAAATCTACCTTAAATGTTTTATCTGTGACTAGAAAAACTATAAATAGCCGGAGAAACAGAGGTATTCACACACACCTGAATGGATGGTTTGAATGAAGAAGGAAGAAGTTTATGTGCTTCTGGCACTGGAGAATAACTACGACAAACTGCAGATTCAAAATGAACTTGATCATTTTTATCAGCAGGCACTCCATCAAAACTAGATTGTTTTGCTGAATCACCGGTACCACTATCCTTGCAAGATGAATGTTCTGACACATTGTCTGGGAATATTTGTGGGGATTCACTATCACTATGCACTATTTGTGTCATTTTCAAACTTTCGGTGGGACAAGTGGGCACGGCTCGTGCCATGCGTCTTCGCGTATGATATATTATCACTACCCAAATTATTGATGTCCCAACAGCACAGCATACCACTGTTATTATTATGATACCAGTCATGTCCTCCTCATTCACCATAATTGCCACTGGTGGTAGCACTCTTAGCTCTGTCATGTCCTTTTTAGTACCCAACTCATTGGTAATCTCACATTCATATCTTCCAGCATCACTTATTTCTGCACCAATTATGATTAACAACTGATCATCAGCAGTTAAGAAATGTCTTTCAGTATGCACTATTGGGGTGCCATCTTTAACCCATTTGATTATTGGTTTAGGTGATCCTGATATCATACATTGTAACACTACAGAGTCTCCACTAGTAACTTCTTTATTTTCCATTACTCTTACAAATGAAGGTTCTTGTAGTACACTTAATGTGGCATTCCAAATAATAGTTCCCGCTGGATTCTTAGCTGCACAGCTGTATATGCCCATATCTGTTGTTTTAGCATTAACAATGAAGAATAGGTGATCAGTTGGCATAACATTCATCCTTCTTTCTCTAGCTGCCGGAAAGTCGTTACCACCATCTTTTTTCCAAGATATTTCTGGTGGTGGATCTCCAGTAGCAGCGCAGTTGAGGGTGACAGTTTCTCCTGTCTTTACAGTCACATTAGTAGGTGTCTTAATAAATTTTGGAAATGTAACTATGTTTACTTTAGCTTTAGATGAATATGTTGTCCCAAACTTATTACTAACAATACATTGATATTTACCAGAGTCAGCATGAGCAACATTTGGTATTACTAAAACAGAAGTAGCCCTTGATTGCCCATTAATTGGTATTGTTATATTTTCATAAACAGTAGGATTACTCAGATTTCCGTTATTTTTTCGCCACAGAAATGTCATATTACTAAATGGGCTAGATGTTGCTGAACACACTAAATTAGCAGATCTTCCTTTAATAGCTAGATGTGTTTTCGGGTGTTCCACAACTTTAGGCTTAGGTGAATCCCCACAGTTCTCTTCTTTGAGTTTGGTAATTAATTCACCACTTACATCAGCTGGGTATGCACAGGTTGCTGTGATATATTTTTGTTCAATTTTATCTCTCATCCATCTAACCATCCACAGAATATTACAATCACAGAGCAGAGATGATGAATTAACATGTAGTTTTTTTAACTTCAACATAGAATCAAATGCATGTTGTTGTATTGAAGTTATGTTATTTCCTTTTAAATCCAATTCAATCAGGTTTGATAGTCCCTCAAAAGCTCTTGAATTGATAGATTTGATGTGATTAGATGCTAAACTAAAAATCATCAAGTTTTGTAATTTTGAAAATGGTCCAGACATGTCTTCTACAGTCCAAGAGATTTTGTTGTTATTCAACAACAATGTTCTTAATTGAATCATGTGACTAAAAGCTTCCTGTGATATTGATAATATGTTATTGTAGCTCAAATTTAAAGTTTCTAAGTTCTTCAGATGTTGAAAGGTGCGTCCTTCAATTTCTATCAAATAGTTATGGGACAAATCTAGTAATTTTAAATTTGCACATAGCTCCCAACTTTCAGGATTTATATCTTTTATAAGATTATTTGACATGGACAAAGTGTTCAAAGACTCTAGTCCATACATCCATCCCTTAGAAATGCTTCTTATTTTATTATGGTCTAATTGTAATAAATTTACAGATCTGAATCCAAAAAAGGCAGCATCTTTAATATTCTCAATATTATTATATTTTAGTTTCAGAGTGGTCAAGTTGGACAAACCTTGGAAGAGTAGACCATTAATAACATGGAGTTTGTTATGGTTGAGCTCTAATGTTCTAAGATTAGATTGGTATTTAAATAAATGATTTGGAAGCGGGGATGAAATTTCATTACGGTTCAATTTCAATATTATCATGTTTGACAAATTATTTAGTGATCCTTCTTTGATAATTTTGATTTGGTTACTGTTCAAATTCAATATCCTGATAGAACTATTTGCAGGGAAATGGCCCACGTCTACAGATCCAATGTTATTCTTAATGAGACTAACTTCTTGAATTTGTTCATTATTTATATCTGGTATGTGTTCCAACAAGTTCTTATCTAACTTTAACACCTTCAAGCTCAATAAATTGTTAAAATCTCCAGTAATATTTTCATTCAATCGATTGTAACTGAGATCCAATTGTTCCACCCACTGAGGAATTTTTGGCACAGATGCTAGATTTTTTCTTGAACAATCCACGTATTGCTCCAAGCAGTCACATTTTTGAGGACATTCATTGCTATCAATTTCAATTGATGCGTGAATTAGTAGAGATACAGTCATAAACAACAACAAATAGGAGTCTCCCATTTTCATACATTTGTTTAGCTGCCAAATTCATCCACGACGGGAACGAAGATGTTCGGCTTTGTTCTTACATAATTTCGAATGTAAACACAGCACTCTTACAATGTTTTTGGAAAATTTCACATTACTTATTCGCACTTTACACAACATATGCATTTTAACTGCGATAACAGGCACAAATTAGAAAAACAATTACACTTATTTACGGCGATAGCTTCGGCCGCCATTTTCTTTTCATGGAAGTCGGACGTACGGAACGACAAACAAACGAAACAAGCGTTCAAAGCGTTGTCAAAATAGTGATCACGTGATATTTAGGAAAATTAACAGTGTTCTGTCACATGATATTTTGGACTGTGCTGTTTATAAAAACTATAAAAAGTACTTAACTTTCGAAATTGACCGAAATATCGACTCGTGAATACAAATATAAAATTAAATTATGGTGTTTACTATGAAAACTAACCATTAAAATTGCTTCAGGAATGAATGAAGCTTTTAATTTAAAAACCGGCAAGTGCGACTCGGACTCGCGCCCGAGGGTTCCGTACAAGCCTGTAGGTATATTTATTAAAAATATTTTTAATGATGTAACAAAAAATTCGCAATTTTTCCTTTATCGGTGCTATAACAGGGACTGATATCGATACTTTTAAAATATCGGTAATGGTATCGATACCTCAGATAAATACCGATATTTGTATCAGTATTGCAAAATACTGATATAAAAGTATTGGTATTTATATCGATACCAGGTACTGATACTTTACCAGTAGCTAGGCGCCAACAAACGCGACGTTGCCGCTCCGCGCACACGTGTCGTGGAGACCCGCGGAGCGGCAACAGCGCAGCGAACGCAGCGCGCATGCTACATATTTGGTCTGTTTAACTATTTTCGTGAGTGTTTGCTTGGGGTGGATCGAAAAGCATTTTTGGAAGATTTTCGTAATTATTTCATATCGCCGAATCCAAATTAAAGTATAACTTATCTCTCTCTTATGTTCTGCACCTTGTTATTTATAATTATAACTTTTACATTAATGAGGTTACAATGTTTTTTTTTTGTTCACACTTATTCAAGAAAAAAAATATTTAATTTTATTTTACAAACTACCTAACGTTTGATTCAATCTGATTTTAACCGACTTCAAAAAAAGGAGGTGGTTCTCAATTGGACTGTATGTTTTTTTCATGTTTGTTACCTCATAACTTTCGAGTGGGTGATTTTGATAATTCTTTCTTTATTTGAAAGCTGGTGCTTCCAATGTGGTCCCATTTTAATTTGGTCTAGTTCTGACAGTGGGATCCAAGAGAAAACTATTTAGGTCTTAAATCTAGATAAACTAAATGAGCGACAAATGGACGAATAACACAATATCACGCCTACCGATTTTTATAATTCTTTTTTTTATTTTAAAGCTGGTGCTTCCTGCGTGATCTCATTTAAATTTGGTCCAGTTCTGACAGTGGCTTCCGTGAGAAAACCATATAAGTCTTCAATCCAGCTAAACTAACAAAACTAAAATGGACGAAGAACTCATTATCACGCCAACCGATTTCGATGCTTCTTTTTTTATAGGAAAGGATATACTGCAAGGGTAGTTTGATGAGAGTTTGGCTAGGTTCTGATTATGGGAACCATGACAAAGTAACGGAACTCTTCAATTCGTAGGGGCAAATGAACGATACTTTTTCGATGTATAAAATAAACAAGAACCGATACACTGACAATCAAAAAAAACCAATAATTTTAACATAAAAAAAACTATTTCAAAACAAAACACTAAAAAAATGCGTATTCTTCTAAAACTTACGATAGTATAATGTAGGTACAATTATTGTTATTGTTGGAGTCGGTGTCAGTCAATGTAGGTTTGTAACTACCCACATATATGCTTAAACGTGAGATGTAAAAATAGGTTTAATGTAGTGTTTCCTTGTCAGACACCGAATCCAACAGTAACAATAATTGTACCTACATTATACTATCGTATAAGTTTTAGAAGAATACGCAAATATTTTTTTACTTTTTAGTGTTTTGTTTTGGAATAGTTATTATTTGCAGTTGGTTATTTTTTGTTAAAATTTTATTATTATGCAAAACAAAAAAGAGAAATAATTCTTTTGTTGCAATTCAATAAAATGATCACGAAAATCTTACGAAACTGCGACGTTTCCGATCCACTCACTGCAAATGCCTTAAGCTATTATTTGATGTGATAACGAAACCAACAAAGCGTTCGATGGTCTCACTACGGGAAACATGAGGTCCACCACTCCACGTAACCTACGCCTAAAGAAACACCAATGCTCTGACTAGTCTGATTTTAAGAGGCTTGCGTGATGTTCTTTTTTGTCATATTTGCCTTAGCTGGTTTATACAGGGTGTCCCGGGACATAAGGATCAAATCGAAATAGCGCATACATAGCAAGAAGAGGCATTTTTGACTTTTTTCACTCTATCTATTTGCTTTGGGAAAAAAAACAAACATGTCCTAAATCGAAAACCATTTTAAGGTATTTGTATTTCATACCTTAATTTAATATTTAGTATTTGTAAAGGCAACGGATCTAGGATATTTTTAACGACAAAACATTGTTTTTAGTAAAACCTCGGGCGCTGGTGAATCTGCTGTTATTATTGGCGTCAAGGTATTTTCTTAATTTTTTCATCCCCTCTTGAGGGGGCAGCTCATTCAGCTACTTGCAGTGGCATATGTAGATGTCGGAAAGCAATGCTTAAATGCTCTTAAGTGTTCTTTGTATAATTTCTGTCACGATTTTTATTTCGCAATATATTCTTCAAACCGACAGTTAAATAGATAATGAGTACCATCACGCCTTTTTCCCAACAGGGTAGGCAGAGACCACATCTTTCCACTTGCTACGGTCCTGACACACCTCTTGCGCTTTTTCCACGCTCATTAATCCTTTCATACATGCTCGTCGATTATGGGTACTCCTGACCTGACCTTTTCTGAGCACGTCTTGGACTTGTCCTAAGTATGTCCGCCTAGGCCTTACTCTTCCAACAGCTCCATCCACACTCGCCTTGTAAATTTGTTTCGTTTATCTCCTTTTATACATCCTTTTCATATGCCCAAACCATCTTAGCATTCCCAACTCAATTTTTGTGACAACATCCTCTTCCACACCACAACGCTCTCTAATTATGCTATTCCTCACTTTACCACTCAATGTCACTCCTGCCATACTTCGCAATGCTCTCATTCCCACTGCTTTTATCCTACTTTCAACGTTCTTTTGCCATACCCCACTCTCACTTTCGTACACACATCCATCCATCCATCCCCGCCACCAGCCAATCCAAAACTGTTCATAAAGGCATGCAGCAATTGGATTGAATGACAAATAAATTTGGAAAAGACGTTGAACCATACAAAGTTAAGTATTTGGCCCTTCAATTTACTGTCTGGCTAAAGACTTATGAAGTGAAAAGTTTCAAATACCTCGAAAAGGTTTTCGATTTAGGACATGTTTGTTTTTCGTTCCCAATGCCGATTGATAGGGTCAAAAATTTCAGAAACTACCCAAGCTTTGTATGCGCTATTTGGATTTGATCCTTACCTCCCGGGACACCCTATATAAGCCAGCTAAGGCAAATATGACAGAAAAAGAACATCACGTAAGCCTGTAAAATCAGACTAGTCAGAGCATCGATGTTTCTTTAGGCGTAGGTTACGTGGAGTGGTGAACCTCATGTTTTCCGTACTGAGACCATCGAACGCTCTATAACTCATAATTCTTTATTTGCATAAAAACACGGTATAAAGATTTTAATTACAATTCCGAAGTGCACATGTCTTGCCAGGATTGTTAACATGCAAATCTTCATGTAGGACGAAAAAAAGGCTTCGTTGGTTTCTTTATCACATCAAAGAACAGCTTCTGGTATTGGCAGGGGGTGGATCGGACTCGTCACATTTTCGTAAGATTTTCGTGATTATTTCATTGAATTAAAACAAGTATTATTTCTCTTTTTTGTTTTGCATAGTAATAAAACGGATTGGATCGTCAAATGTTAGGTAGTCGCCAATTAATAAAATAAAATAAAAATATTTTTGTACTGAATAAGTGTGAGGAAACAAAAAAAACATTGTAACCGCATTACTGTAAAAGTTATTATAACTTAATTATAACAAGGTGCAGAACATAGCAGAGAGATAATTACGAAAATCTTTCAAAAATGTGACGTTTCAGAGTCACCCCAAGCAAAAACTCACGAAAATAGTTAAATAAACCAAATATGTAGCATGCGCGCTGCGCTGTTGACGCTCCGCAGGTCTTCACGACACGTGTACGAACACGTGTGCGCGGAGCGGCAACGTTGCCTTGGGCGGCGCCTAGCTACTGGTATAGTATCAGAACTCGGTATCAAGATAAATACCGATACTTTTGTACATACATGCAAATATGGGTATTCAGCTGAGGTATCGATACCATTACCAATAGTTTATTTAAAATACCGATATTTTAAAAGTATCGATATCAGTCCAGCTTTAAAGTGAGTTCTGTGCGTTTCATCCCATAATTACTATGCCGTAATATTGCCACGCCTGACTGTCTAGATGCGGTCAAATTCTGTCAATCGTTGCAAATTTCTTAATTTTTTAAAAGTTGCTGCATTTGAATCATACATAAAACATTGAAAGGTGGTAAAAAACACCTAGTATTATGGTAAAGAACCCTTGAAAGCGTGAAAAACGTCACGATGGTCCAATGAATCCAATTTATTGCCATTAGAGATTTGTGAAAAAGGGTTACCAGAAATAGTATTTACCTCCCCAGCCCTGTACTGAAAAAATGGGAGATTATTTAATTTCAAATCATAATTTCTAATAAGTACTCTTAACCTTTTTCAAGACTAGCATACGTTGTATTCACAAATGTACAGCGCATTTTTCAATTTAGTTATAGGTTCGACCGTACTGGATGATTTCGAACGTTGCGCTTATACATGAATTTTATTCCGCCAAATGCTGGCTCCACACGTCGACAAATGCGTATGCCGATGTCATCTGCGGATGCGTCCACCGACGTATAGACGGGTAAAATTGCGCGTCTGTGGTAGGTATTTAACGTCGGCAGACGCGTCTGCCGCCTATCCGTTTGTTTGAGATGCCCAGTGACTGTCCACACTTCCGACGTCGTATCAGTCAGCAGTACGGAGTTGCGAATGGGAGTGCATGCGTGCTTCTTGCGGTTTTTTTTCGTTGTTGTTAATCTCGTTCGCTAAAATGACTATGAGTACTGACGAAACATTTAAATTTATTTTCTTCAGTCTCTATTCTACTTACTCTCTCTCTTCTGGTACCTTTCCTGCAGCGTGAAAGGATGCCCAAATTACTCCTCTCCCAAAGAAGGTAAATCTTTTATCATTCTCTGACTATCGCTCTATATCCATTTTACCTTTCCTATCGAAAATCCTTGAGCGGGTTGTGCATCAACAGCTCAACCATTTTTTGACCAAAAACCTTCTTCTAAATCCCTTGCAATTGGGCATGGAAACATTTTTTTTTTTAAATATTTTTCATAAATACCTTGATACTATTTTAAGTAACTAATTTGAATATTTCGTTGATCTAGCCGGTTGTTAATTTTTTATTAATTTTTAAATATTGCGAACTTATGACGTATTGACGTCACAAATTCACTTAGTGTTCCCACATGTCATTTACCCCGATTCGTGGTAAATAAATATTGAGGAGAAAATTACTGATTTACAGCACTTACGGCTGGAACAGACAACATCATGTTCCATCTCACGAGAATGTGAGAAGTAGACTTCAGATACAATTTATTTTGCCAAGTTCTGAAACCAAACCCTATCTGAAAGGATTGGAATTATAGCGAATGGCTTTTTTTTTTAGTCCTACCTACTAGGGATTTCGTCCCGGGAGTCTCGGGACTTTTACCATCGAGACTGAGACCGAGATTTTGATGGACGGTTTCGAAAATTTCGAGACCATATACATATTTCGTCGTTTTGGTAGAAATTTAAGTAATGAAATATTCTTAAACTCACAAATACAACTACTAGCATATTTTATATTTAGAAATTCTGGAATAGTTGTAAATTAGCGCCATTTAGGTATTAATGGGGTAACGTAATTTAATAACAACCAGAACTGCCAGGAACTTGAGAAAAGTATGGATCGATTATAAAGACCTGAAAAGAACAGTAGATCCGCTAGATTCTAAAAGGAATAACACAGTTTTACACAGCCGTAGAATCAAGGCTATAATTATGCAAGCGAAACGAAACAATGCCACTGCCTTTTATCTGATAATGTGAAAGGGGTTCAACAAAGTACCCAGAATAGCGGCTGTGATCTCAGATTGAAAAACTACCTCTTTCCAATGAAGAATCATAGAAGTGCATGATCATCAAGCCTGGCAAACTACCGATTGAGATTCCGTCGGTTTGACGAATAATAGAGAATAACATAATACCTGACCACCAATTCGAATTTAGAGAGAGCCACCTGACAGTTGCACAAATCCACCGGGTGGTTTAAAAGATAGGGGATACTTAGGAAGGAAAGGAATAATCATCAGCTTTATTTATAAATATTAGAAAGGCTTTTAGTAAAGTACAGTACAAGGGATTACTTTAAAAGCTATAACTACATCTAAGAATTATTAACTTAAACCTATCTGACATGAGATAATATGCCAAGTGATGTTTGGATAAGAATTTTTTTAATTCTATGACATCAAAGCATTTGCCCCTCAAGAATCAGTGCTTGGACCTGTGTTGCATCCTTTTATTTATTATACACTAGAGATTTACCAACAAGCGAGGATGTTATGATAGACTCCAAAGGCAAGGTGCATCCGTCGATGATACAGCTTGTTTTTGGAGCGATTCCAATCCGAGCACGGCATCACAGAGACTGCAAAGCCAACTGAACAAAGTAAACAAATAGAGAAATAAATGAAGTGTATAATCAGCCCACTTCACGATTACCTAAAAATGTTGTGTATTCCCAACGAATTTATCTGTTAAATAATTAAATGCCTTGGGATTCATTTGGGCCGAAATAGACTTGGAGAAATTACATAAGAGTTGAAAGAACAGAATCAATCTCGTTGTTCAGAAACTTTTTTGAACCAACTTGCAATAAACGCTTTCGTCATAAACCCATCTGGATACATAGTAATAACTCAAACCTGGAAATTCTCTAAATTTTTCTAAACATGGTTCTTCGTTTAAGTAATGTCCCTTGGTTTTTAGGGGCAGAAAAATACACGATCACCTCTATAGTAACTCAATTGAAGATGAATCGAGAATATTTAATGTCGCAGCTAAAATTTGTTGCTACAGCCGCAAAGTTCATAAAATCTGAGACTATCGTCTATACTTGAACTCAAACTCAAATATCTTTATTTAAATAGACTTAATCAGTACTTTTAAATAGTCAAAAAAAAAACTAAATAATAGACACTTAATCTTAAAAACCGGCCCTTAGGAAGATTTAGAATATGAAAGACTGTTTCTCGTTAGTCAATACCTTAGAATTCCATTAAAGCTATACTAATCATTGTTAACCTGAACCTCAATGTACTCTTTTCGTACGTTGGCAAACTGGGGTCAAATGAAAGACCCCAGATTGCTAACGTATATAATTAAAAATAACCTAGATCCTTTGCCTTTAAAAATGTTAAATGGTTTTCGATTTAGGCCATGTTTGTTTTTTTTCCCATACCTAATTCGGTTTCCGTCCTGGTAATAGTACGGCACTGGTCAAATTCACCGACGATATCCGTCTCGGCATGGACAGAAAATGTCTTACCATTTTGGCACTGTTGGACTTCAGTAATGCTTTCAACACCGTTGATTTTGACATCCTGCTCGGCGTGCTGCACTCTCTCAACATATCTCCAATGGTAATTAATTGGTTACGCAGTTATCTGCAGGGACGCCAACAACGCATTCGTGCTGATGGTACTTTCTCTGCATGGTGCAACATTGGAGCTGGTGTACCACAAGGTGGCGTTTTGTCTCCTCTTCTTTTTTCTCAATTTCAATTAATTCAATCACCCACAAACTTACTTCTTCCTATTATATGCAGACGATCTCTAAATTTATTCGCAGGGTAGCCTTGCTGATCTCCAGACGGTCATTCAAACTATAAACACTGATTTGAACCATATTTCAAACTGGGGAACCCGTTTGCGCTCAAGGTCAACCCGGCTAAAACGCAGGTAATCATAGTTGGCAGCCCCTGGCAAATTGACAGAATTAATTGAAACTCACTGCCCACAAGTTCATTTGACAGCATCCCAATCCAATTTAGTAAAGTGGTGAAGAACTTGGGAGTCTTCATAGATAGCTCTTTGACCTAGAAGGCGCAGATAGGCGAGGTAAGCAGGAAAATGTTTGCTGCTGCAAGTTGTTTAAGTAGATTACGTAGTTTCCTTCCGATACCCACCAAAATTGCGTTGGTTCAGGCCTTACTTTTCCCGATACTTGATTATGCAGACTGCTTCTACTTAGATCTCAATGAAAATCTCCTTGATAAGCTCGAAAGACTCCAAAATTTTTGCATACGCCTGATCTTCGGCCTGCGTAAGTACGACCACGTTTCCGAGTACCGAGCTCAGCTTAACTGGCTTCCCATTCGTCTTCGCCGTAACTCCCATATTCTTTCTCTGTTGTATACTGTATTATTTAATCCCAAGTCGCCAGCGTACCTCAAAGAGCAATTCCACTTTCTGCAACAACCTCGCGGACAACAATGAGTGTGACAAAAGGGTTAATATTTTACTCTAAAATATAAATAACATCAAAGTATAGACGACGTAGGTTACCTTAGTTTTGATTTCATCTAAATCGATGCAGTATTACTGAAGTTATCGCTGTGAGAAGTTTAGACCAGTTTTTAAATCTCCGAGATATCGTGCACGACACTAGTCCAGTGGTACCGGCCGCGCCGCCCGCCGCCCTATTGAAACTCGAGTAAAACTAGTAGCGCGCACTATGTGAGTTGTGATTCTTTTGCAGAAATAGTTTAATTTATAAATCTTTAACATTAGGTAGCTATCCTTTTTTTAGTAATATTGTAAAAATCATAAAATCCTATAAGATAAACGCGATGGAAGAAGGATTTTTCATAAAATTAGCGACTCGCCCCGGCTCCGCACGGTTGCAATGCTGATACTAAATATACTATAGAATGTATACATATTATACGTTACGGGCTACTAACTGGGCAGTATTAATACGGGCCGGTCCGAATGAATAATGACCAAGTGCATTGGTCAATTAGATAAATTAATTACCTCGACCGGACCATATGAATAATGACAGACTACTCGTGGGCAGTTTAATAAATCAAAGTTTGAGATAGCTTGAATTTATCACTTTTACCGGGCATTATGAATAATTTCACTGTCAGAATCCTCCTTTGGCATATATTTTGGGTAAGAAAAAATAAAATCGCTTCGTATAATTTCTTTATCAAAATATCTTTACTTTAGTTATAATATCAAAGAATAAAACGGCAGGAAGAAAATGAGGCCAGTTCGTCTCTGGCACTCACTGGCCGCTGCCGCTGCACGCTCGCTTCGCTCACTCCTCGCAACCTAATAAAGCCCCTTCTTACAGAGCGGAACACCTTCTCTTCAATAAAGTTTTTTGTGGTAAAATTGAACAAACCTAATTACTAATAAATGCATTCTGTACAAATACATGTATGTACGTACAGTGTACAACCCCTAGGGATACATAGCCTAGGCATTGTATACAATACCTGAATTATACAGATTGCCGGTCACATATACAAACATTGCCTATAAGTTGATTTTACATAATGTAATAAACGCGCTATTTAAAGGAACGCGCCGCCGGGGCGCAACATAATATGGTAAAGAAACACTGATAATTTTAGAGATTGCTAATGTGATGTCGTAAATAAACACATTTTTTTGCGCTTACATTGCAAAGTTTGGCTGAACCCTACGAGATAGATCTAAATAATGTACTACAGTATTGTACTCCTTAAAAAGATCTACAAAAAAGACCGCGATTGTATATGTCTATCTCTTAGGGATAACTCACAATAACCATTTTTTATCATTTATGTTTTACGAGAAATAATGGCTTATTTACGAAGCGATTTTAAGCAATACAGCACCAATCTTTATCCAATTGAGTACCTTAAATACATTGTGCATTTAATATAGATCAATATGGCAATTTATAGCATGTAATTTAAATGAATATTTTTGAAGATATTACAGATTTAAAATGCAGGGACATCGCGGTTGCGGCGGTACCGGCCGCGGCGCCTCTCGACTCGTGACGTCATAGCACGTTGGAAGGCCGAGCGTGTTTTTAAATACTTTTAAATGAAATGGCGCACTTTGATCCTAATTTTCTCAGCCGTTTTTAAAGATAGAAAAAAGGAAAAAGTTTTTTTTCGTAATTTTTTCCTCAATACAATGACATTTATAGAAAAAAACTTTTGTCAGCCTCATTGCGATCATCTCGAATACTTCGACTTAAATTTCCTCCTCATTCTTCACACTCCTACACACAATCCATTACTGTACAATCTACTCGATTGTGGAATTCCTTACCCCTCTATAATAGGAAAAAAATCTCAATCCCTTCCTATCTTCAAGGCAAAAGTCAAATCGCATTCTCTTTCGCTGTGATTATGCATATTTATCTTTTTCCAATTTTCTAGCTAGCTTTGGTGTACTCGTTATATGTTTAAATATAAGGTAAGTTAAATTTTACGATTAAATGTTTCTGTGTCATCTATGTATAAATTGTTTGTTTACATTCATACTATAATATGTATCTATTTAAATATCTTCAAATGACTCATCATCATCATCATCCGTGCGGTCTATCCCGGTTCTGAATCCACACTAGTGTGTGGGGCCACAGGGTCTGCCTTCCTTATTTCTTGGCCCACTTCGTGCGGTCTTGTGCATCCTCAGTTCACCACTGATGGCACGCATGTCATCCTTAACGACGTCGAGCCACCGCTTCTTGGGTCGACTTCTACCGGTACCTGGCGGGGCGGCATGGCCAGACATTTGTTGCCCACGTAGTTTGCCGAACTCCGTGAGACATCCTGCAGCTTGTCTGCGATGTCACGAACACGAAGGCTGCCGCGGATGTGAGGCACGCGATCTTTGCGTGAGACTCCACACATCCACCGCAGCATCTTCATTACCGTGACGCGCAGCTCCTGCTTGTGTCGCTCTAATAACGGCCATGTTTCACTGCCATATAAAAGGAAAGCCTAATGATGGTTTTAAAGATCACAAATGACACCGGTCACCTCACGCCATTTGGCCCAAGCCGCGGAAATTCGGGCTCTGACGTCGCGGTCGATGTCCCCGGACGCGCTTAACACAGATCCCAGGTATTTGACACGGTCCGTGCGCTCGACCACGTCAACGCCTGTGCGGACGGACTGGGGGAGATCCCCAGTCCACAGATGTGGTGTTGCAGGCCATCTACTCCGTCTTCGCCACATTAAGTTTCAGACCGCCGTTTTCAAGTGATTTTTTTCACTTATTCACCCGTTGTACCAGCCGACCCCTGTCCGAATATCATCTGCCAGCGCAATATCATCAGCATACATGAGCAACCAGGGTGGTTGCTCGTGGTGGTCTAGGATGCTGTTTGACAGAACGTCTAATATTACGCTGAACAGAAACTGGCTAAGCACGGAGCCTTGGTGTACTCCAACGGTGATAGGGAAGGGAAGCGTGTCACCAACCGCAGTCCTAACTATGGAACTGGAATTGTGGTACATGTCCCGGATAATGTCAATAAAGACTTCGGGAACGGCCCTGGACCGCAGCGCCCAGCCGATCATCTCACGAGGGACACAGTCGAAGGCCTTCGGCAAGTCTAAGAAAAGGAGATGCAGAGGTGTATTGTTCAGTCTGTATCCCTCCATGAGCGTTCTCAAGGCAAATACGGGGTCCATGGTCTCGCAACCCGTTCGAAACCCATACTAACACTCCGAGATTGTACACTCCTCTCGGATCCGAGAGTCTACAATGCGCTCGAGGAGTTTCACGGTGTGGGACATCACCTTTATGCCGCGATAATTGCTGCACTCCTGCACCGAGCCCTTGCCCTTGAAGACTGGCGTGATAATGCTCAGTCTCCATTGGTCAGGTATCTTCCCGGTGAGAAGAATGCGGTGGAAAAGGTGGGTAAGTATGCCCACACCACGAGAGCCCATCGATTTCCACGCTTCGATAGGGACTCCATCGGGTCCGTCGGCTTTCCGGTTCTTCATGCGGCGAGGAGCCGACTGAACTTCATTAGGCGTTACCGGGGGCATTAGTCTCTGATTAGGAGGGAGTTCAGGTGGTTGCACCTCTTTGTGCTGCTTGTTGAGCAGCTCGTGGAAATAAGAGCGCCATCTCTACTTCACCGCGCTGTCCTCGCATAGCAGGTTACCGAGAGTGTCATTTACACAGCGGCACATGGAAATATCCTGGGCCGCTTTGACTCTCGAACGTGCCAACATGTAAACGAGCTTCTGCCCCTCAGACGACTCCAACTTATCGTACAAAGGACGTAAGTGGTCACGTCTGGCTCTGGCTACAGCTCGTTTAGAGGCACGTTTTGCATTACTGTACGCGGCGCGATTTTCAGGAAATTTGGACGCTTGCCACGCTTTGAAGAGGGCTTTCTTTACCCCGATCTTCTTCTAGACTGCTTCGTTTCACCTTCAGGTCTCCTTGTCAAGCCCACGTCTACCCCGAGACACACCCAACGCCACCCTCGCCGCCCCGGTGAAAGCTGCCTGACACCTATCCCAGAGCTGTTGCCCGGACTCACTCTCCGCTGCAATGCACAGGTCACGCGGCAGCAAAGTCATAGGATCTGGCACCTTCAAGCAGCCACCACCTGGTTCGGGGCGGGCAGCGCTCCCGGCATTTGCCTCGAGGCTTCACTCGCAGGTCCATCACAAGTAGACGGTGTTGGGCAGTAAGACTCTCTCCGGGTTCATACCCGGATCCTATGACCTTACCGACCGACCTACCTACCTTGCCGATCTGGGCTCTCCTGGTGAGAAAGTAGTCGATCTGGGTTGCGCTCCTACCGCTCTTGTAGGTGATCAGATGTTCGGGACTCTTTTTGAAGAACGTGTTCACGACGGCCAAGTCGGCAGCCGTACACGTCCGAAGAATCTCTTCGCCTTCAGCGTTACGACTGCCAAAACCACCGTGGACACGTCCGTATTCCTCACACTGTTCACCCATATGACCGTTCAGATCGCCATCCAGAACGACGCCTTGGGACAATGGAATAGTGCATAGGAGCTGGTCGATTTGCTCCCAAAACAGTGCCTTATCCGAATCGCTACAACAAACCTGCGGTGCGTAGGCTCTTATCAAATTTGTCGTGACCCCATCGATAAGCACCCTCACGACCAAAGGCGGTCGCTAACGCGATTTACTTCCAAGACACTAAACTTCTGGAATTCCTCGGACAGTACCAACCCCACTCCCCCGCCCCCCCAGGCCCCGCCAGGAGAACCCGCGTAGATAAGCTTGAAGACATGCCTGATGTTCCAAGACCTGTTGCCTCTCCAGCGAGTCTCCTGCAGGAACGCCACGGCCACCCTCCGCCTGGCGAGCAAATCGGCCAGCTCGCGAGCGCGTCCCGTCAGCGTACCAACGTTCCACGATGCGAAGCGGACCTTCCTCTGGACTAATGTCTTTAACCGGGCCCGCCCATGGCCCGGTAGCCCTAACCCACTTAACAAAGGAGTAGGGCGATCCACCTGCGCGTCGTTTTCCGGCGACGCCCTATCCAAGTCGGGTACTCTTTGCTGCCTTTCCATTTTGTCTTTGGCTTGAGTTGGCTTTACGGGAGCGACTGCCATCTCATCTGACCTTCGAACCCATAGAGGGGAGCCGTCGCCAGAGCCTCCTTCGTTGATCAGCAGGGTGCACCAGCTTGCAGCCGAGGTTGGCTTGGGGCCCGATGATGTTGGAGGACCCCCTTACACCCAAAATATCTTCATATGACTATAGTACATTATATTATTAGGTTTATTTTATTTATGTTATTAAATTCACGCTACGGTTTAATATAAGATAAAATGGCAAGTACGTGCATAAATATGTACTTGCCATTTTATATTATATTTTCTCTACCTGTAGGTTGCCTGGTAGAGATCGCTATTAGCGATAAGGGCGCCTAAATTGTGCATTGTTTTAATGTAATACTTAGCATTAAGTTCCTTATGTAAAATGTACAATAAAGAATATTATCTAGCTATCTTACTTTGTTGTGTTTTTCCATGTATGGAATGCATCCACTACCTTCTTCTTCCGCATGTTTTTTTAATAATTCTACTATGATGCACACTCAAGCAGTAGTTAAAATTATGTACTAAACAAATAACTAGCTGCAGCAGCTACATTCTCAACATCCATTTTTTAAAATGTTCTGTCTGTCGAGAGTTAACACTGACTGATCGGCCAACTCATAGAGATCCATCTGCTGATGCATCTGCCAACGCTCGCAGACGCATCTGTTGACGTGTGAAGGAGGCTAAAAACGAATCGCCCAGTCTAGATAAGATATTGAATGAAATGCAACGTGAGATAGACTACCAATAAGAGAAATATTTTAAGATCATAGTGACCTTTCCATCATGGTCTAAAAACACCTTGTTTTCAAGGAATCACATTTCAATCACATGTAGCAACACTTAATGCTACTTACATGTAATTTAAATGCCAATATGACGGCATAGGAACTATTCGGTGAAATGCACTCTATTTTCAATTTTATAGGATGAAGTTTGTTTCAACATTTTAGCGTCAAAAGTTAGGTCTATTTTCTTAGCCATTTTCGCACATTTTATGGCTTGCCCCCTTTTTTTCCTACGCACAACGCTTGCTTGTCACTTGTATTGATACAGATAGCCAGCCAATAACGATTCAGTATTCTATGTCAAATAGTAATATAGCTAGATAAAATAACTCTGCTATTTATACCTCTGAAGAATCTGCTAAATCTGTATTACGAGTACTTAGATATAAATTGTTTACAGTAGATATTGATATTGTTTATATGTAGTTGGTATTGATACAGATTTCCTCAGTTTGTGGAGCATAACTGAATTCTTTGATAAATGAATAATGACATGATTCATTTATTTAGGTTTTATATTATTAAAAGAAACCTAACAAGATTTATTGGCACGATTCAGGTTACGTTTTGTCCTATGGTAAACGTACTAAAGGAGTAAGTACTTAAACTTTTATTGAATCATCCTGTTTTGCATTCACACAGTTGCCTGAGTCATTTTATTGGATTAGGGATTTAGTTTCAGAATCAGTAAATCACATGCTCCTGATTATCAGACAAATAACGAAACAATATACAGTTAAATACTTACATTATATGCCATGACCAGTTCTACTGTAGCTTGAAGCGAATATATACTTCAGCGTGCCAGATTAATTCTAAAACCAGAATAGAAGTAACTGTTTAATACGTTGAACTGTTATATTTAATTAAATTCAGCAATTAGTAGAGAATTAAATTGTTTACCACAAAATCATAGGTTCACCAAAAATGATAGAATGACAATGAATGACATCTATGACAAGACTGACAAGGTTGTGAAGGTTGACTTCGTTGACAGTAGTCTATTTTACCGACCGACCAGTAACGTCAGTCTCAAATGGCTTTTTAACCTTTTAATTGTTTAATCTGTGGTAATCCGTCAACGTCACTGCTGCACTTGCTTGCAGTTCTGTGTGTTCTGTCACGTCACTTCGATAATTAAAAATTTCATTTCCAACAAAATAATAATAGCACCCTGAGTTAATCCAATAAACGTGAAAAATCATAGTTAATTTGTTTCATTTCATATAATTTGTGAAATGGAATCATACGAGAGCGTTATACTTGTAAAAAATGAAGTTTTTGTATTCAAGATACCTCCGAAGACTTCTAACAGAGGGTACAGGTGAGTTATCGTTTGATTTTGTGTTCTGGCTGTTTCCTGAGCTTTGTTACAAAAGTAGGCGTTTTCTAGGGCTGCCGATTGGAACCTACAAGAGCCTCAATGGACGGGCCGTATGAGACTCGTTGTAAAGGGGGAGGAGCTCGTAATGAAACTGGAAGATAAAGCGTCTGGGGAGTTATTTGCTAAATGCCCAATTGATAAATATCCAGGACTTGCACTCGAGTCCGTTACAGACAGCTCGCGTTATTTTGTAGTGAAGATTCAGGATGACAATGGTAAATATAAGTCAATTCGTAATAAATTCTGTGGTCCTCTCCTAAACTATATGCATACACTAAGGCTATCCAAATTATTTTTGCAGGGCGAACAGCTTACATCGGTTTAGGCTTTGGTGACCGGTCAGACTCATTTGATCTCAATGTAGCTTTACAAGACCATTTTAAATGGTTGCGGAAAGAGCAGGAAGGTGAACAGGCAGGTCCACCACAACAGCTTGATCTCGGTTTCAAGGAAGGAGAAACAATAAAGATAAATATGAAAATTACAGTAAGTTTTAATTTCTTGAATAAATATCTGGCACATCTCTGCCCATTGATTTAAAGCGTTTTATGTAACCAAATTCAGTTAAAATTTTAGTCAATTAATGTTTTTCTGAATACCTACAACTGTATTTTGAACCAAGTCAATTGATCTCAAACTGAGCTACTAGACAAAGTATTCACAACAACATGATCTTCAACAGTAACCTGAAATCAGTATACTTATGTTATGAAAAGTAACACTAGATCAATTAATTGAAGAAGAAGAAAAATTTACTCTATGATAATCAAAGCACTTAATAATATACAATAATTTAGAACACTACACTACTTTTACTTGAGGATACAGATTCTTTGCCAAAAACATACTGTTAGGTTAAAAAAAAATTACTGTTAATTATTTTATATAATTAAGTTTATTGCGTTCTACACCTGATACTGATAGTTTTTTAAATGTAGTTCATGGTTTGATGTTTAGGCAAAGATTATATTTTTTTGAAAGAAACTGTCTGGGAACATAAATACTGTACCCATAGCAAAAAACATTGTTTTGATACTGTGGGAGAAAAAAAAATATATGTTAGTTTTTTTGACAAAACATGTTTCCTAGCGAGACAAAACAAATACTAGTATATATATAGTATATTTGCTGCCTGATGTTGTACTTTGTACTTTAATTACTACTTATTTTATCAATTTTCAGAAAAAAGATGGTGATGTCAGCAAGCCAAAGCGAGTCGGAAGCGGCGCCGGCGGTGGTCTTCTCCCGCCGCCGCCGGGCGCCGGCTCGTCGCGCCTCCCGCCTCCGCCGTCGCCGCAGCACGCGCCCTCGCCTTCCGGGGCTTTGCCTCAGCCAGGCAATGCGGAATGGGGAGAGTTCAACTCTGCCAGGTGAGCCGGTCGAATTCATTCTAACAGGTTGATTACATGCTTATCCTAACTTTACAAGTTTTCTTAGACTATAAAAACTCAACTGTTTATGAAAAAAAAATACCTGAGCGCTAATTTCCACTTGAACACAGCTACTGTATTATGTTAGGAAAATGGTGTCGGGAATAAATTGTTTGTAGAGGCCAATGTAATAAGTATACTATTGTAGAATAAATATCATTTTTTCATTTAACTTTTGATGTTCCACTGTTTAGCAAAGGCCTACCTAACATGCGGGAGACCTCCACATTCTTGTTGTTAGCAAAGGTCTGTCAATTGTAAAATGTTGATGGATTTTTTAACTTCTTTGCAGCACCCCAAGTCAAAAGCCGACAACCCCTGCCAACCAGCAGAACTGGGTGCAATTTTGAAGAAAGTTTGATAAAGGCATGCTGATTTGATGTACACAGTGAGTGGTATGGCAGTGTGGTTTGTGCACAATACTTACATAATATACTTAATGATCTAGGAGTAGCATATCAGTTGCTCATATATGAATGTTCATTCCTATTTATAAAAGTTCTGGTATTTAATGGTCAATGAAAGAGATTTACGATAAAAAGTGTATTTTACCACAACAAACTGATGCAGTGCACATAGGAAGCAAAATGGCTTTCATTCAAAAGCAGTTAATGTTTTGGAAAATTGGCACTTTATTTATAATGAGTAACAGTTTTGTTTATCTCAATTGCAAAATGTCTACCAGGCTGCCATTATGTTATCATAATAAAAATAATAAATGTTATTCATAGCTTCAAACAATAATAAATGTCGCGCCCATATTTTATAGTTGGCTATAAAATTAGTAGCGTCTTATGCCATGACAGAGCAAGTGTATTATTTCAACCATAATAATTGCTTTAGAAGCTTTTGCTAGCAGTGAAGTTTGGTGGCTGTTCGACAAGTGTACTGTAGGTCTCTAAAACATTATAGCAACGTGAATCGATTGCTATTCGCTCGCATTTTGACAGCCTGTCAGCCAATGACGATACAGTATTCGGCGTCAAATTGCAATAATTGCTGTCGAAATCACGATTTTCTTGCGATCGAAGTTAGTGGATATTCAGTCACCTGCTGTCTATCACAGACAAATACAGCCACTGTATCAATGCCGACGTAAGCTGAAGGTCAAGTGGAGTTTATTCAATCATAAACATCGGGCGCATAAACTCTGAAGTGCATGAAAGATGGTTGCATAAAAGTTGTACAGAGACATCACCCCAAATGATCGCGTTTACGCGCTTCATGCGTGTGATCAAGTGAATCTCGCACTAGGCCGTCTAGAGTGCGAGTTGACTTGATCACACTGATAAAGCGCGTATAAATGCGAATCCCTATGGCATTCGTGTCGTCACCATTTAAAACAAATCCGTGTTTAGGCGCTTCATGTGTGTAATCGAAAGCACAAAGCTCGGCCTTCCGAGCTCTCATTGCTCTATTTTTTGCCACTAAGTATACATTTTCTGTGACAAGCATACTTTCTTTAAATTAGATTTTGTAATTTTATATGCTAGTGAGTTTTATATTTTATATATTTTTCGTGGTCATTCCAATTTCGATTTTAGTTTTAAATGTTATCAAAATCTTGTCGTCGACTTTTTGATTAAGTTAAACGAACACCTAATAGCTAGGTTGTCATCGAGGTTCAGTTTTGTATTATTTAGCGTAATAAACCGCTTTTGTGAAATGATAATATATTGACGGCCTAATTTTGCTATCTAAGTTCAAGATCCGACTGCAAGTATATCTACGTAATTCAATACGTCATATAGACCAACCTTTGGCCTGATGAACGTAACTTTGCTTTGTTTTACGTGACTTTTTATGGTGAACCACCATAGAACTCATGACGTGGGATAACTTTTAACCGGATCTAGTGCTCTAAGTATTAAAAAGTAAGTATAGATATGTACCAGATCACTATATGGTGAGATTTATGCAATAATATTTATCGTGAATGTTGCATTTCTTTCTGTATATGTTGTATCACTTGTATAGTTATATATATTTCTGGATATGTAATAATATATAGTAATAGTGATTTATTTTTTGCCTATTGTTGTTACTGTATGTTGTTACGAAACATGTCATAGACAATTTCTTTGTAAATATTTATAAGTAATCTTACAAAGGAAAATTTAAGTAGATGAGTACATCATTATTGTGTACAAAAGTTCAGAATGTTTGTCTTAGAATGGTTACGATTAGATCTGTACTCTGTCTTTCTCAAGAGATGTACAAATATATTATAAAATAAATAAATATATGATGCTATACAGTAGGTACACATTTTTATTTAAATCCCTATAATTGAGTATTCCAAATTAATACATTTGACATACAAACTATTTCAGCAACGATGTAAGTACTAATAAACCAGGATATTTTTTTATATCGTATTAAAAATGAAGGGGCATACTCAGTAGGTGATGTTAAAACTATCAAAGCGAAAATCAGAAATCTTTAGCGTTTATTTTGAGATATTCAGACAAAATTAGAAGGGCATTCGTATTTTTAGCGCGAAATCTTAAAAATGAAAGGTAATATTTTTAGATCATTTCTAAATCACTTGCTTTTTTGGGAGACTTATTAGAATTCATAGCTAATATCAGCTGTGTTACTGTAGCTGTGGTTTCCTCGTGCGACTATTGCGAGTGAGGATAGTGTATAAGTACAATTATTTTACTTTAGGGCGTACGCTGAATCCCGCGCGGGTCGCACACGCGTGTCTGTATGGAGAAATAGTATGAGTCGTGACGGGTTGCTTACACTTTTTTTCGATAGAGCACAGCATACCCGCATCAGTTTTAGCGCACACTGCTCGACCAGTCAGGGACAGTCAGGGTATGCCGGGTGACTGCTTGTGCTGCCAAGCGCCCAAAGCTGTCACTACTGCTCTAGCGGTTCCGTGTGTCTGTGTACGTATGATACTGTAGTTCACTATTCAGTCGCAGCTTCAAACTGTCGATACGAGCTGCTTTAAGCTGCCTGTGTATGGCGGGCCTAAAGAAGTTTATATCAGCCGATGGATGATGTCCCGCGATGACAGCTTTAAGGCCTGCGCAGACGAGGGATTATCCGCGGCGTACTTTTTTCTCCGTCAAAATAGATCCCTTAAGGCCCGGTTACGGTACGGTTCTATTTAATCGCCGTTCACATGTGTTCTCTCCTGACACTAATCACCTGCACTAATTACTAAGCAAAATGTAAACAGGCCTTTACAAACTGTATCGAGCAACGCACACGAACGACCAATAGTACGCGGAACCAAAAATCCGCCGAAACACCGCGGGCGCCCGCGGAGCGTAGCGGATTAGAGTGCACGGGCGTCCGCGAAAAAACGAACGAACTATGAGCAGTCCACGCACACGGCGCATTTTACTCCGCGTTAAAAATCGATTCGAAATAAAGGGCCATCCCTTTATTTCGAATCGATATTTAAGGCGGAAGAGAATAGGTACTGGGTCCATACCCAGTATTCTCTTTTATAACGTGTTCCGCGATAAATCCGTGGGGGATTTTGTATTCGCAGAGCGTACTTTTTTCCGCGTACGTCGTCTGCGCAGGTTTTTACCTAAAAACCAGACTCTACTTTGAGTGACGGTGGACAATTGGTGTGTTGAATGAGTACGGTCAGCATTAAACATATTTCGTTTCAATAGGTAAGTAGGTGCTAAAGTTAAAAGCTATTTATGTTGCTGACCGAACCTAGTTTGTCCCCTCCAAATTGTAATCTGCCGCGATCGAGTAAATACCCTGATTGCCCATTCGGATCCCCTACTACTATCTTATATCGCTTTGATGTCCTGTCAATACTGTTTTATGTGAATCGTAAAATAAATATATGTAAAATCAATCCTAAATGCGTTTATGCTGAAAATTTAATTTATAAGCAATATCTTTTAGCCCGAATTTGAACTATGATCCATTTATTTATCTTAATCTTCAAGTTAGTACCGAACCCCCGGTCGAGTCCGTCTCGCAATTGGGCGGTTTTTATTCAACCCTCGCCGAACAGACACAACATAGACATTACCTATAGTCCGTTTCGTCAACCTTTTGATGAATCGTCTCCCACTACGTTGTAGGATGATAAATCCGCGCTCGATTCCCACGAAGTCATCCCTGATTCTGTCTGATGTGATAAGTCCTAACATGGGCGGAACTGTACCTTTAATGAGGGAAAGGGGAATGGGTAGGGGGTAAGCCGTGTATTCACTAGGGAACAATGGCAGACTGGTCGTCGGATAAGCCACGTGACGTCAACGTATCCAGCTAGCTTTAGTGGTGCATTCGGATGATATTTTATTACAAAAGGAAACACGGTTTTGACAAGTGGTTTGACTTTATAAATCTGACTTCTGTAATCTTCTAGGTGTTTTTTATTCGCCAGGCAATATACTTCTTTCTATGGCTCCGAAGTGAGGAAAAATATCCCTGTGTTACGAGGAACCGGACAAGGAATTAAGACAGGGGCGGCCGTCTCCCAGATCCGACTCCCAGACCCGAGCCAATTTAGAAAAGATCGTTTCCTGAATCGAACCCGGGACACCACGCATGTCTAGGCGAGAAACCGTGCTACAGCGCACTACATCAATCGTATCGTCAAATATAAAGCATTAGCTAGGTATATAGCTCACCTTTTCTTTTAATTAGATAATATCATTATCTTTCTAACAGCATATAAGTATTCTGCACCACTCATTCCTTTAAAAATCTCGTTGACGCATTACAGTACGTCTTACGTACGTACGAACGATAATGTAACATATCATCAGTTTAAGGTACCCTGTACTACCTGTTTAATCAAATATTTTCCAAACTATTAGCTGTAACTGCTGTGAGATAGGTTTTACTTCATTAAAAAATAATAAACACCGAGAGTCCAGTAGGTAAGTCCACAAAGCTGCCCCCTGATTCACAACGAAGTTATCGACCGATTCGGTAAGTTTGTTTTAATTATAGAAAATGGACCGTATAACGGTAGCAATCAATATTTTCATATGTTAAAGCCAAAAGCCTTAAGTTTTTATGAAATAAATTATTAAAAAACTACCCATACTAAAAGATGAATTAAAAATAAAAGAAAATAACCGAATCGGTCGATAACTTTGTTCTGAATCGCTGTGCTGTGGTTAGATATGAGTGAAATATCTACTGTTGTTTGAGTAGATATGTGGGCTACTGAAATTGGTATTCCCCTTTTAACTGGCTCTTTCGCGCAATAGTACAAAAGTAACACGGCAGTATTTATTTATTTATTCGTTTGTACAGATAAATATAGGGATAGCACAATCTACAGGTGAGCTTATCTCTAAAGATATTTTTTTTCAGTCCAGCAGACCATGGCGACAGAATTACCTACATTATATCTTGTGAAATTCATTCCCTAAAGTGAGCGAAGAGAGCAATTTCGCAAAATGATCTTTAATTTCCAGCCAGTCAGGGATAATATGGCATTTACGCATCTGCTATAATCTGGATATTTACTGACGAAATTGCTCGCTTCATTTCCTAATTAGAGCTTTTATTATCAGCCAGTCAGCGCGGTTACCTGTCAATAATGCTACTTTTACTGACAAAATTGCTCGCTGCCCTTAAGTAGCTCTAGGAAATTAACTTGACTGGCTATAAGAGATGGTAATACGGCCCCTGGACTAAAAAGATCACTGTCACTTTCGATTTTACAATTAGTATCAGATATTAAGGGTTCTTGATTATGATTTACGCCTGAGAATTTTGAGGTAAGTAAATCCATCTACACAAATTAACCTTTGATTACCAGTGAGCTGAAAGCAATCAGCACGCTGATTAATAATACATCGTTAACGGACTAAGCCTCCGTTGCACCTTCAACATTTTAACAGTAACTTTGGAGGCTGTCGCGGTTAAAGTTGGATGTAGCTTCCTTCAAAACGGAAGTAAATTAACTTAGCATTGATAGTAAGTCCGAAAGTGATTTTTCAATTGTTGTTAGACATTTTATCTTTCTTTAGCAGAATTGTTTATAAACAACCTACCCATTAATAAAACCTGATGAGTACTAAACAGTAACAGTAACTTCTTTATAAATGCACTCACATTCAACAATTAATAGTCTCACACACAATACTGATGCGTTTTTATGAATAAGAGTGTAACACGATGACCTACAACATCTAGGTACAACTCCCCATTAGTGGTGTCGGTTTATTATCTACTTTTTAATATTCTCAGACTTTCCAGAAGATACTAAAATGATAACTGCTAACGGTTTATCGCACCCCGTAAACACTAATTCTTATGATACAAAGTTATAATTGCAGAATTATAAAAAAACAAGTAGGTACTTAATAATAATATGCCGAAAAGCCCACGGCTACTTATTGTTAAAGTCATAAAATAAGAAGTGGCAAAATAAAATCACTTACAACAAAATTTTTTTAGTCATGGAATTTTATTAACTTAAGCTGGTTTGATCCACTGTAATCCATTCGTTCCTACTATTAATTGAAACTGAAAGAAAATCGGCAACGGCATTCTGTTTGTGTAGGGTAGACTCGCTAACTAGCCTTCCGCGTCGCGTCCGGAAGTCAAACAGAAATGTGTTATAAAATGTATGAGGTCCAAAGGCTCAGAGGGATTTAAAGATTTCAGAAGTGTTAACTGAAAACACCTCGCTAGCTTGTGTTAGGGCTACAACTGACCAATATTTGCAGTAATGTTTTGAAGCTACAGTTACACGTGCTCATTACTAGCACGAAAGCATGCTACTAATGAGCAATTGCTACTTAGCATGTTGGTCGAAGCATTGCTGATCATGAGCATGCTCATCAGTGAAAAGTGAGCATGACGAGCAACTGTAGCTTAAGCTTTAGCGTAAAAGACCTTATAGCTACACGTCTTGATGTAAAAGTCACGGTAAAAGTTATTTATGTGACAACTAGTAGCCGTCTCCGCTGCCTAGAAGACTCATCCTTCTCCACCCTCTGGGTGCACGTTGATCACAAGCCGGGTCTATGCGTGCATATACCGCTCCCACAAAGGCGACGCCGAGACAACTCGACTCTTCGAACATCTGAGTCGGGCCGCAGACAACGCTCAGGCGCAGTTCCTAAATGCCGAAATGGTGTTTTTGGGAGACCTCAATGCCCACCATGAGTCCTGGTTAGGCTCATCAAAAACAGACCATGCAGGCCGAACTGCCCATGCGTTTGCTCTCACGCAAGACCTGACACAACTGGTACACCAGTCCACCCGGGTACCAGATATTGTCGGTGATACACCCTCCGTATTGGACCTTCTGCTGACGAGCCACCCAGCTGGTTATAAAGTGTCGGTTGGTGCTCCATTGGGCTCCTCCGATCACTGTCTGGTTGTCGCTACAGTGCCTTGTGCAGCTCCCCCACAACCTGTGGAGGTGACGCGGCGGTTATGGCACTACTCGTCGGCAGATTGGGACGAATTGCGAGAGTATTTTGCCTCCGTCCCTTGGCGCCAGTGTTGCTTTGGAGGAAGTGATGCTTCAGAGAGTGTACCTGACAAAAGGTAGATTTCATTTATCTAATTATTATAAACGACAGATAGCTATGTCGCTATCTTATTTTTTTAACATTTCAGCCAATCATTTGGCTAAACACTCTGCTTTTATTGAGCAGAATGATACCATTGTACCACAGACTTTGGAACTTGCTCCAAATCATTTAAATTAGATTCAGAGACAATAGAAGTAAACTCTTGCACATTGTTGACAAAAGAGAAGCCCCAAACTAATTTTATAAACTTTGTGCATCAAAACATGCAAGGCTTCTCTGGCAAAGAATTAGAAGTAGGTTTATTTTTAGACTGTATGGATATACACGTCTTATGTTTAACTGAACACTGGCTGAAAAAAATGAATGCATGATTAGCATTGATAATTTTATTATAGTATCATTAGTTCGTTCTTGAGAAGTTCCTCTATTCGCGGTGGGTCACTGAAATTAATTCACAATAAGTTTAAATCTAGAGAGCGTAAAGACATAGTAGCACACTCAATTGAGCGAACTATTGAACTGGCATGCGCAGAGTCAGAGCAGATTATTATTGTGTGTGTGTATAGACCCCCTTCTGCTGATTATTGTCATTTCGAAGAGACCATGGAAGAAGTACTGAGAAAGGTTTGTAAATCAAACAAGAAGGTGGTTGTATGTGGGGATTTTAATGTTAACATTTTAGATTCTTCTCAGACCTCTGTAAGATTTTTAAATCTTTTTAAATCATTTGATTTGATTTACTTAATCTTTTTGATCAACCAACCAGGATCACCGAGTTATCAGCCACCTGCTTAGACAATATTTTTTGTGAAAATATCTCTATTGAGAAATCAATTATAAACTGTTTAAAATCAGATCACTTAATGAAATTTAGTAAGGTCATCCCGCTTTTTGAATCTGGTAGCAAAAGTGACCCATCTAATTATAGACCCATTTCTATACTACCAGCTCTCAGTAAAATCTTTGAAAAAAATATATAGAACCAGCTGCTTTCACACTTTGATTTAAATAATTTACTACATGAGAAACAATTTGGTTTTACTAAACACAAGAGCACAACTGATGCAGGTGCAGCACTTATCAAACACATATTTGATGCTTGGGAAAACAAGCAAGATAAAGTAGGAATATTTTGTGATCTTGCAAAAGCATTTGATTGCGTGGATCATGAAATATTACTGATTAAGCTAAGACATTACGGTGTTTCAGGTATCTCATCCCAATTAATACAATCCTATCTTACAGATAGAACTCAAAAAGTTAGTATCAACGGAACTGCATCTTCCGGTGCCACCATACGTATGGGAGTGCCCCAGGGATCTATATTAGGACCTTTGCTTTTTCTTATTTATATAAATGATCTTCCTACCTATGTCAAAGATATTTGTGAGATAGTATTATTTGCTGACGATACCTCGTTGTTTTTTGAAGTCGACAGAGGTAAGCAAGCATTTGACGATGTAAATAATACTCTCTCAAAAGTACTATGTTGGTTCACTAGTAATAATTTATTACTTAAGCAAAAAAAACAAATCGCATCAAATTCTCTATGCCCAATGTGAGACAGGTTGATACTATTGTAACTATGAATGACGAGCCATTAGAATTGACAATTTCTACTGTATTTTTAGGAATAACTTTAGATTCTAAGTTACAATGGGGTCCGCATATAACGGCCCTGGCAGGGAGACTCAGTTCCGCTGCTTGTGCTGTTAGAAAAATAATACCCTTGACTGATATTGAAACAGCAGGACTAGTAGTAGTATATTTTAGCTACTTTCATAGTGTTATGTCGTATGGTCTACTGTTGTGGAGTTCAGCTGCAGACTTGAACACCCTTTTTGTACTTCAAAAAAGAGCCATCCGCTCCATTTACAAACTTAGACCACGCGACTCGCTTAGGGAAGTATTTAAGAAGATCGATATTTTAACTGTGCATGCTCAGTATATTTTAGATAACATAATGTATGTGCGCAAAAACTTGCATCTGTTCAAAAAAAACAGTGATACTCATAAACATAATACCAGAAATAAAAACAAATTGAAAACTCCCAGTCTTAGGCTACACAAGGTGGGTAACTCATTTGTGGGTCAATCTGTAAAATACTTTAACAAAATACCTCAAAGTCTTGTTGATGACAATGCAATTAAAGCAAAGTTAATGAAACAAGGTTATTATAATGTAGAGGATTACTTGAACGACAAAAGTTTGTGGTCATAGTAGGAATAATCTGCTCCTCTGCTCAATATTGTGTTCTTTTTTCTACTCTCACTGACTGTACTCTGAATTTATTTTTTGTAAAACAAACAAAGTTCAAATGAGTAACTATCGAGTTTCTTGCCGGAGTCTTCTCGATAAGAAGCAACGTCCGAACCGGTGGTAGATTCACATTATGTATATTCACGATATGTTCTAATATTGTACAATTTTATTTACGTTTATTATTATTATTTCTATATACTTTTTTTGACATGTCATAAGTGCTTTGTACAAGCTTAAATGAATAAATGATTTTTTTACTTTAATTTTACTTTACTTTAGAGTGCATCTGCTATCGCTGACGAGATCAGTACCGGAATGGAATACTACATTCCTTTTACTGATGTCGTCAGTGCCAGCAAAACTGGTCTCTGGTTCAATCACGAGTGTGCCGCAGCTGTTGAACAAAAACAGGCGGCGTACCGTGCTTGGTCTAGGGCCCAGGCACTCAATGATCATTCAAACCTTGCCTCCCTGAAAGCAGCCTTTAATAAAGCCACCAAGGCCACGAAGAGGGCTTACATTAGAGCAGACGCCAAGCGGATTGCACGTGTTGGCCAAGAACTCATCACGCACCCTACGGGTAGCCGCTCCTACTGGCGACTGGCTAAACACGTGCAATCTAACTTCTGCGTGCCTTCGCTGCACCCACTGAGATCCCCTGATGGATCGTTGGCTCATCAGCCGCAAGAAAAAGCCGATTTACTGGCTAACCTCTTTGCCGCAAACTCGTGCATCGATGACTGCGGTGCTGCACCGCCTGAAATTCCACATTGCGGCTCCACAATGCCTGATATTCGTATCAGGCAGTGTGATGTTCGTGCCGAACTGCAGTCACTCGATGTCAGGAATGCCTGTGGCCCTGCTGGAATTCCAGCTGTGGTGCTGAAGAAATGTGCAGCGGAGTTGTCTCCAGTGTTCACTAGCCTGTATCGCCTCTCCAACAATTCGGGTCTTGTGCCGCTGTCTTGGAAGGAGGCGAACGTTCAACCCGTTCCCAAAAAAGGGGACCGGTCTGACCCTGCCAATTACCGTCCAATAGCCCTAACCTCAGTTTTAGCTAAAGTGTTTGAGCGGTCTTGTCGCCGACGTTGTTTCCTCTGCATATCAATGACATGATATGTCTTGGTAATATTCATTGCTATGCGGATGATAGCACGGTCCACGTGCGTTATTTCGAGCGCACTGGGGCAAAGCAGACTGACATCGAGTAGAAGAGGCGAAGTCTTGTAGTTGAGTTTGACGGAGTGCTGGACCGCATTTCAGAATGGGGTGCATGCAATATTGTCGAGTTCAATGCCAAGAAAACGCAGGTGTGTGCATTCACAGCAAAGGCGTCGCCGTTCCTTTCCCATCCCACTCTTCAGAGCACCCCGCTACCGATTAAGGATAGCCTAATTATCCTTGGCATGGATGTTCGTAGCAACCTAAACCAGCGGGACTGCATTGAGAGCGTCATTAGAACAGCATCCCGTAAACTCGGAATCCTGAACAGAGTGAGACGATTCATCACGCCTGGGCAGCTCTGTCTCTTGTATAAGACACAAGTTCGCTCGTGTGTGGAATACTGCTCTCATCTCTGGGACGGTTCCGCCAAGTACCTACTCGAAGCTCTTGACAGGTTGCAGCGGCGTGCTATCCGTATTATTGGAAACCCAGAGGCAACTTTGACCCTTGAGCCTCTCCAATCGCGTAGAGACATTGCCAGGCTAAGTAATCTCTATCGCTTCTACAATGGGGAATGCTCTGACGAGTTATTCCAGCTTATTCCACCCTCACCTTTCCACTCCCGTACCACGCGTGCTGGACTACGGCGTCACCCACACACAATTCAACATTTGTTGGCCCGAACTAAAAGGTTCGGTGACTCGTTTCTATGTCGTACCATCCAGACGTGGAACGCTCTTCCAGCACATGTGTTTCCTTCCTCTTATAGTACCGGGTTCTTCAAGCAGGGCGTGAAAAAGCATTTCTGCAGAAAAAGCATTTCTTGACTGGTAGAGAATGCTTTTAGCATTAAGTCCGCCTTTTGTACTATTTTGTGCACTAAAGATTAAATAAATAAACTGTTGAATAATTAATTACCGGTTATTATTAATAACTACATGATTTCCATAATATAAAAATTGTGCATTGCGCTTTTTGTTATTAATTTTCCACTGTTTGGAATAAGAAATGAAACAAATAAGAAAAAATATGGATGGATATTGATTTGTGAGTGAAATCGACATCGGCTTATTGGGTGGGTTGCTGAGCCACGAGCATGGGCTGACATGAACCAGCCAGAAACTACCTACCCTAATCTCTCAGTAGTCATTTCAATTATTTTGTTTTATTCGTTCAAAAGGAACGTGCTAAGGTTATTTCCGATTGTTCTTGTTACCTACCTACACTATCAGTGAGTACTAAGTTTAAATTATTTCATACTTAATGTATTATATTGGCGCATATATAATGTATTTTTATTTTATTACAAGGTAGGTACTCGAAATCGTAAGTAAAGCCTTGTTTCATTATTTAAACGTCCATTTAGTACACTACTTACTTATTTGATACGAGTCTGGTTATTTTGATCATCTCAAGATTCGATGACCGTACCACTGCAATTAACAATTATTGCTCTTAGTACTTCGAATACCAATCTGAGTCAAGTCATAGCCCTTCCGGTTCCCGCACTCCAAACCCACTCGCAGAAATAATACTGATACAGACACACCGATTTATAATCTGCTAACTCGCAAGGCTTTTAATATTCACACAACAATGGGCCAGGTGTTATTAATTGGGTCGCTTTGTTGTCGTTTTAAAACAAAAGCGATAGTATTTTACGTAAATAATAATGCCCAGAAAGTAAAATAAAATGTACTCATCCTACAGATAAGCTGGACGGAATTTTTCACTGACATTTGGGTTGCAATACGAAAACATTGAAAATGTATTAATTGCAGACGTATACTATTATACGTTACGGTCTAGTAGACAGTCGTTGAAGTCGCAATAGGTAGGGAGTATTATGGATCTTAAGTACTTAACACTGCACACGGTTGTCTCTACTTAGTGGAAGTGGAAACGCCTGTTACGGACACGGCGGACTTTATTCGGCATTAAAAATCGATCCGAAATGAAGGGATCGATGGACCCAGTATTCTCTTTTAAAACGTCTTCTCTTTTGCTTATACTTCATGTAAATTACAGCACAACGTTATCTCAGAATATTTGCCTGTTTGTGAAGAAAACCTATATAAAAAAAAAAAAAAAAAAAAAAAAAAAAAACAACTAAAAGACGACAGTTACTGTCAACCGATCCGGCTACATAAAATGTATTTTTAAAATCGAGTGCCCACCGTACAAGCTTAACAGCTGCCCTCATTTTACCCAAACCTTGAGTGGTGCCTCTGGAATTGAAGTGGTGGCTTTAAATCAATCTTTTTCTACCGAAATTCTATCAACAAGCCATTTGATTTGTGTAATCCAATCTGACAGGACGCCGTTCAGTCGGTCGCTAGGCGACCAGCTGTCCATTTCGACAGTTTACGCCAAAGATCGTGTGCGTTACCCGGGTGACCAGACAGGCTGTTTTGACTTTGTCTTTATCTGACTTTTTTATGTCAAATTTGTGTTTATATTCTTTCCTGTGTTTTTTATCTTATATGTCTTAGAATGATTTATAGATGTAAGTATTTCAATATTTTCTTGTTTCTAGTTGGGTGTGTGATATCTCATGTCTAGTCTGAGTGACAATACCACTTTTATATGCAATAACTGCCAAAGATCTTTCTCATCCATTCGAGGCTTGCACATACATATCACCAAAAAACACCGCACACCTACCACTTCGGCTGACAATGTATCATCATCATCTTCAAATGTTCCCTGTCAAGACACAGTTCACATCACTGATCCATTACATATTCACCTCAGTCGTCTAAAGCAAAATACTGCGATATTAAAGAGGATTCCTCGAGGAGCTAGAATCTCTGTCGCTACAAAACTTACAAAAATTATAGACAACTGTACAATAAACAACACAGAAACTGATTGGACTAATCTTTTCACTTTTTCATTCCAAATTCTCCACGCAAATTCAAACAATAGCCGTACATCATTAACTCAAATCATAAAAAACAACTGTTATAACCTTACTCCAGTGACGCCTTCCACCACTGCGAGAAGGCCTTTCAACTTATACAAAAAAGTTGAAGAAAAAGTTAGCGACGGAGATCTTAAAGGTGCCGCCAGGATCCTCTTTTCCGATGACGTATTGTCCCCAGACTCGACAGAAACACTAGCAGCATTGCAGTCCAGACACCCCTCGGCCCCAGCAGCACCTCAACTCCCCGGCCCACCCCAAGCACCCAGTATACAATGCACGACAAAAGATATATCCAGAGCAATTTTTTCTTTTAAAGCAGGCTCTGCTTCTGGCTTAGACGGTCTATCTCCACAGCACCTAAAAGATTTAACCTCTGCTGCTATCGGTGACGTCGGCCAAAAGCTTGTTTTGTCGATTACTAATTTAATTAACCTAATGCTAGCCGGAAAAGTCAATGCTCAGATTAAACCCATACTATACGGTGCAAACCTTGTAGCACTTTCCAAAAAAGACGGTGGTGTAAGGCCAATAGCAATTGGATCCACCTTTAGACGTTTGGCATCAAAAAATTCCGTGAAATATATACAGCCTAAATTAAGTAGCCATTTTTCTCCTATCCAGTTAGGTTTTAACGTAAGTGGTGGATGCGAAGCTGCCGTACACTCAGCTCGCACTTTCTTACACTCAAATTCACAAGATGAGGTGCTGCTCAAAATTGACGTGAAAAATGCATTTAATTCGGTAGACAGGACCACCATGTTGACAGAAATTTGGCACAATATCCCGGAACTCACCAATTATTTAAGCAACTGCTATTTGGAGCCTACAAAACTTATGTACAAAAACCAAGAAATTCTTTCAGCGGTCGGTTGTCAACAAGGTGACCCTCTTGGTCCGGCCATTTTTAGTTTGTCTATAAACCCTATAATTCAAAACTTGCATTCAAAATTTAACGTTTGGTATTTGGATGACGGAACCCTAGGAGACAAACCAGATATCGTACTATTGGATTTAAAAAACATTATTAAAAGATTTCAATCAATGGGTTTAGAATTAAATTTTGACAAATGTGAACTTTACCTTCCTGAAAAGCTGGAAAACAAAGACCTTATAATTAAGAAATTTAATCTTTTGGCAAAAGACATCAAAATTATTGACAAAATCTCCTTGTGTCTCCTTGGGTCCCCCATTTTTCCGATTTCTTTTCCAAATTTTGTTGAAAATTCAATCTCTAAATTTAAAGAAAAATCCGACCGCTTGGTGAAGATCACCCCCCATTCGGCCTTATTCATTTTGAGATTTTGTTTATTCGTTCCAAAGTTTACTTACCTCCTCCGATCAACCCCTCTTTGGACTAATCAAAATCTTCTTTTGTCCATAGACAGGCTTATCAAAATTTCATTAGAAACTGTCCTTAATATAAAATTACATGAATCTTCATGGACACAAGATTCTTCCCATAAGATTTGGAGGATAAGATTTGGAGATTCCCATAAGATCCCCATAAGATTCCCATAAGATTTGGAGGACTAGGCATTCGCAAAATTTCAAGTGTATCTCTACCAGCTTTTTTATCGTCTGCTTACAGCACATCCGACCTCACCAAACAAATTCTTTCCCGTTCCGTTCCGACATCAGAAATTTTCGAACTAGACAACGCTAAAAAAGCTTGGCAAATGGCCTGGCCTAACCAAATTCCCGCGTGCCCCAACTCACAGAGAAGTTGGGATGAAATTATCTGCAGTGCTGCACACAATAGTTTGCTTCTGTGCAGCTCAGGCTCCGAGCGGGCAAGGCTTGAGGCAGTTTCCCGTAAAGAGTCTGGGCACTGGCTAAATGCCTACCCCTGCACAAATACGGGTAATTGCCTCGACCCTAATACACTGCGTGTTGCAGTGGGATTGCGCCTCGGAGCAGAGCTGTGCGTATCACACACCTGCCCCTGTGGTACTGTGGTTGACTCACTGGGACACCACGGGCTCTCATGTGTTAGGAGTGCAGGCCGCTTGTCCCGCCACGCCGCTTTGAACGATGTCATTCGCCGGGCCTTCGCCTCCGTCAACGTACCGGCTATGTTAGAGCCGCAAGGTATCGTACGTGACGACGGTAAAAGACCCGACGGGATGACACTCGTTCCATGGACCATGGGCCGGCCGCTGGTGTGGGATGCGACCTGCGTCGACACGCTGGCCCCTTCCCATGTTCCCGCTACAAGTAAACGGGCAGGCGCGGCGGCTGAAGCGGCGGAATATAAAAAGGCACAAAAGTACCAGAACATCGGTTCCGGTTACACTTTTGTGCCTTTCGGCGTCGAAACCCTGGGTCCGTGGGGTCCGAGTGCACAGAACCTTTTAAAAACTCTAGCTAAAAAATTGATTTCAACTACAGGTGACCCAAGAGCTGGTACATTCCTCGCACAACGTGTGAGTCTTTCTATACAACGGGGGAATGCTGCCAGCATCTTGGGTACCTTACCACAGGTGCAAAATATTCTTAGTAGTTTTTAGTTATATTTATTTTAAGGTTTTCTTTTTAATTTTTACTGTACTAATATATTAGCTAACATGTCTATTTGAATAAAGTTATTCTATGCGAGGACAAAGCTTATTATAAAATTTTTCTACTTACATATAAAATAATCCAGTAATATAACGCGATGGATTCGCTCTAACTCGTAACTGATTTAGATGCACATACAGGTAGTAATTAGCCGATATACTGTTCCACTGCTGGGCAAAGGCCTCCATCATTGAAATCAGGTCATCGGTACATTGGCTTAATCACCACGCTTGCCAAATGCGGGTTGGTGATCACAAACCCGGGCTATGTTTCGAAAAATCTGAAAACTTACTTTGCCCTACTTGGGAATTAAACCTGGTGAGGAAAATGCGGTTGAAAAGGTGGGTAAGTATGCCCACACCACGAGGATGCACAAGACCGCGCGAAGTGGGCCAAGAAAATAAGAAAGGCGGACCCTGGGACCCCACACACCAGTGTGGGTTCACAACCGGGATAGACCGCACGTATGATGACTTGGGAGTTAAACCTGGGACTCACGGGTTTCGGGCTGAGCTCTTAAACCACTCGGTCACAGAGGCGTCACATATAAGTTATATGTTAAATTAATAATGCAAGGAGTGCCGTTAAGTGTTAATTTAGGTAACAAAAAGGAGTCAATTAATTTGTCATGTCTGCATTTAGTCTTTGAAGTAGAAACTATTGGAGCTGTGGGTTGTAATTTGATAGTTTCCTTGACCGAATCTGAAATTTAACAACGATTGCTTTCAAAACTATAAGGATATCTTTTCTATGTACCGCTTTAGCAATCAAGCACCATCGAATGTGTTTGAATCTCAAGTTTCATTTCGCGTTGAGTGTAATGAGAGGTAATGAAGTTATAATCATCATTCAGCTACTTTAAAAGAAAATACAAAACTTCTGTACTCGCCTGCTCTACGTCTGGAGTGTCCGTACGTTGCGGCAGCGGGTGTTAACATAATTTTGCCGGTGGCGAAGCGGTCACTGGCGGCAGATTAATGGGCAAATGTAATTTCACTCGCCCCGACCGCCATCGTAAACGGCTGCAATGTTTTTCTCTAGTGAGCGTGTTATTTTAACCATTTTAAACACTGGTGAAAATGCAATTTTTTATGATGTTCAGTGTTCAGTTCAGCACTCTTTTTCTATTATGGTTGTTTATGAGTCTCTGAGTTAAATAATAAAAGCTCTTAGATTTGGATGATCTTGGTGTTAGGAATTACTGTTTTTTTAACGGTACTTTTAACTACTTATTAGGCAATTTTATGGTTCTTTCTCTATCTTTCTCTTGGTCCGTTATTTTGTGTTAAGTTTCTGTTGGATGTTCACTTTAGTATCTGTTACTTATTTTCCTGATCCTATCACTGTATCAGTTTCATTATTGATAGTGTGGACGCGATACCGAGCGCTACCATCTCGAGTAATGAAAAGCGATATATCCGCTAGCTCGATGCGAAACGAGGGGACGATACCTATGATGTTACGATACAGGTATACGCTAGAATGATTAAATGTGGATCCACATCTAGAAATAACAAACATAAGCCATAGTTTTCGTCTACAAATTTCAAATCAAGTAACGGCTACAGAGTAAAAAATAACATCGTTTTGTTACTGGAAAAACATTTCGCCGAGCTTTCCAGTCACGGGGTGGGTTTGTAATTCGTCTAATGGAACACGACACACCCAAGGTTCTTTCTTGGCCAGCTCAGTTTTTCTTTCATCCTGTCGAGACTTTGCAGATACCGTATTGAATACTCACTTTTCATTCAACAACAAAATCGTAACGCGAATTATTCCTGATTACCTACGATACGTATCTACTTATATTGTTTTGTAAGAATTTTGATCCTACGCTTTTTTGGTTGGGATTCTTTTTATTCTAAAAATTGTGTGATCAACTATATTTATAGACAATATAACATGGAGTAAAAATTAAAAACTTAAGAAAAATAATAAAAAACAATATGAATTCTGAAATTGTACATTAATGTCTAAGATTCATAATACCATTTCGCTGGTCACATATTTCGTATATATGATGTCTTACAAATTGTTAGATAGCTTCATTTATGCAATGAACCAAACTGGAAATAGCATAAATACCTTTAGGAAGGCCACAGCTCAGCTTTATGCTAAAACCATAGCTGAAAGGGTAATCGCCTGGTAGGTGGTAGTGCATTGAAATATTTAGAATTAAAAAGTATATTTGGGTACAACAGTGAGGTAAAAAGTAAGTAAGTAATTAGCTTATATACTGTCCCACTGCTGGCCAAGGCCTCCATCATTGAAATCAGGTCATCGCTACAATGGATGGGTATTAGCTCAATCACCCCGCTTGCCAAATGCGGGTTGGTGATCACAAACAACAGGGAGGTGTTTCGTAATGATAACGTAGTGCAACCAATTTTTGAAGGAATAGCAAACAGACGAGAAGAGTTCGATAATTGCATACTTATATCGATCGATTCGATAATAACATTTGTTCCCACGCACAAAAAGGTTCGGTGACTCCTTTCTTTGTCGAACTATCGAGTCGTGGCACGCTCTCCAGGCGCATGTGTTTCCTTCCTGTTATAGTCCCGGGGCCTTCAAGCGGGGCGTGAAAAGGCATTTTTGCAGGCCTTCAAGATGAGTATGACCAGCTCAGTGATTGCTTTGCATTACTGTGCTGGTCAGCCTCATGTCTGGACCTCACGACCGCTTTCCATCAGGTGGAGTGAGGTCATCTTGACCTGATAGTTGAAACGGGGTAGTCTGAACCAAGTTAACTGAATACACTCAGAAGCCCAGGTTCGCCGAGCGAAGATATTAGTAGAACCCAATGTGGTTATGCTATCGTAGGTGGTGAGCCCACCATCTATATCCTGGTTAATTGGGCTTTTTAATAATTATAGGTACATCACCGGAGAGTTATCAGCAAAATGTATTATAAACACCAAGGAACTTGCATCCTCTAGTCAAACAAATAACCAGTTAAAATAAAGGTACCTATAGTTCAATTTCCAGGTTCGTTATTTCGAAGTTGTCTTTCAGTCAACTAATTGAAGCAAAGCGCTCTATCTGGGTACTCATCTTATGGGTTAAATGGACATCAAATCTAAAAGCTTGTTCATTAACTTGTTTGCTGTTGTGCCGTAACTAAGTTCATAATTCTCGTTACAAAGCTTAATCGTCAAGAATGTTAGGTCTACATTAGAAACAAAATTAATACTCTGCGTTAGCTTAGAGGCCCAAACAAACATTTCCTCAATCAATAGATTGCTACAACAATTCGCTGGGCAGTTTGTGTAATTCAATTGAACTACATGCTTTGCAATCAAATCAACTTGTCATAAAAAAAGCATTTTAATTTAAATTACTTCGTTTTTGAGAAAGTTGGTATAATTCATTGTGTGACATTGTGTCTACATTAGTAGACACACTGTGTGACATTCTGTCAACATTAGTGGACGTATTAGCGGTTTATAATTTATGCTTAACTAGCTTTCCGCCCGCGGCTTCGCCTGCGTTATCGATATATATTATGGCCAAATTAATTTTTTATTATAAATAGTAGCCCATGTGTTATTCTGATGGGTGTATTACTGTAAAGTTTCATCCAAATCCATTCAGTAGTTTTTTCGTGAAAGAGTAACGAACATCTTCACAAACTTTCGCACTTATAATACTAGCTTTCCGCCCGCGGCTTCGCCCGCGTGAATTTCATTTCTGCAACATGTATACATAAAAGCTTTATAAATTGTAACATATGTGTTATTCTGATGTATAAGCTGTATCACTTTAAAGTTTCATCGAAATCCGTTCAGTTTCATCGAAAGAGTAACAAACATACACACATACATCCTCACAAACTTTCACATTTATAATATTAGTAAGATTGTAAGAAGTAAGATTAATGATACCATCATCAATAATCGCTTTGTCGTTTGAAATGCTGAGAAGGAAGAAACCTAAATGTGGTCAAAACTTTTTTCCACCTTACCAGTTTACTAGTGGTTGGTAACATAGGGTAACATGCGATGTCACATGCAGCGTTCAATTAACAAGTATAGTTCACATCAAACATCTATCTCTTTGAAGTATTTCCGCGCATGCGCAGGACTACGAGTACCTTTTTTACTTAAAAAAAACTCGGGATGCGAAAGAGGCGCGGAAGAGGTCCCTTCTGGTTTTCAGAGCGGTCTAGAAGTTTGACACGAACCATAGTTACTCATTAGCGTTTAAGGGTGTTTACCGGTATTTGACAGACAGGTTTTTAAGTAATTTTTAATAGTAGCTGTTATTCACAAAAGTACCTCTAGTATGTACAGAGGTTTCCAAACTTTTTTTCGCATAGACCACTTTTAAGATTTAGCTGGTTCCGGTGGACCCCCTGCAGCTACACATCTCTACTATATTCCCAAAACGCGACATAAAATAAAGCCAAGATAGACCTTCTTCGAGTCTTCCGTGAACACATTCGGGTCCACCTGGACCACTTTGGGAACTAATGCTCTAGTACCTTATGGTATGGTTTAAACCTGCTTAATTCTAATTTGGATCATTTGTATAAACCATATTTTATGTAATTGGCAGATCTATTAATAGTAACAATTAAAGCAAATAATTACCTGGTTGCTTTTGAACATGCTGTCGATGGTAGTTTAATCATGATGCCTTGAAGGTTTCTTGGCTCGAATAATTAATACGATTTATGTTCTGAATCTGATTCATGTTATAAGTAGTTTGGGTACCGAACGTGTGTGATTATTACTACTGTTAACTTAAGGGTGCTCCCTCACTTGAAGCATTCGCATGTAATGTAACGTTTCAGATTCGATTTTGAGTATTACATTACAGTAGGTAGGTACATGACGAACATTCGCCTGTAATGTACCTACACTACATTTTAGATTCGATTTTGAGCACTTCATAAGAACATTATTCGGTGCTTTTTCCTACCAACGTAAAACTCGAATTTGTAACGTTACCTACAGTGCGCACGTAATGCTCGGATCTCTCTCATCCCTCACTGATGCAATGCTCGACTTACAGGCGGATGCTCCAATTAAGGAAGCATCTTTAGGTAAACATTGGTTACCTTATGATTATTTTGAATGCATGTTATAAAACTGCAATTGTATTTTCAGCATTTGTTTTGACGTGACAACGTCTTAAATTAGGTTGCGGCTGGGAGTCACTTATGAAAAAGTGTAACGCTCGGTAACGTTACGATGAGTCACCGAACGAGAGAGAGGCCCGCCGAATGCCTTGCGTCTCTCTCCCACTCAACTATGATCGGTCTGCCGCAATTCTTATTTTCATTCAATTCCTTGTTCCTATTGTGCAATTTAATTATATTCATATCAATAAATATTCTACCGAGAAAAAGACGTTGTCACGTAAAATCTTCGCCCGTAAAACCGACTTTACAGGCAACCATTTTTTTTTTCAAAATATTAACTTTAAGAATTAAGTACGTTTATTTAACAGTGTGTGTTGTGTGGAATTCCTAGTTTTGCGGTTAAAGAAAAGTGGGCAGCGATAATTAATCCTTTTTAAAAGTGTAATGTAATCAGGTTTTTCAGAAAAGTTAAATGAGTTGTCAATGTTCCAAGTGGAGCCTGCAACGAGGGTAAATTGCATTTCACGCCTCGCGGCGCGGAGCAAGCGACTCAGTGTTGTCAGCGAGAAGTCACTTTTCCGCAAGTAGAGGTTCAAACTGTTTACAACGCTTTAGCAATTTATTACACAGGTACTAGCTGCCTCGACAGACTGCAAGTCACGGCCACTCGCGGCGTCGGTAAAGCAGCACATCTCGTCCACGTTTCTCCGACTTGATTTACATAATATGTTTACATAGTATCATATACTATTACTTTTCACTGAATGTTTTGTTCAATTATAATAAAATATAACCAATTTCATTACCTAATAATGTAGCTTCATATTGGTGAAATAATTTTTAAAATCGACCCAGTAGTTTCGGCACTTATAAAATACAAACAAACAAAAAAACAAACAATCCAATTTTTCCTCATCATAATTTTAGTATAGACGAGCCTATATGGCTGCGGACTTTACCATCAGGCTGTCCGCGTGCCTGTTTGCTACTGATTGTGTCTAGTTACGCTTTTTATTTAAAAAGGAAAAATTTGATTTCATGTTTGTATTTTGTTACGGATAAACTCAAGAAAAACAAGACTGATTTAAAAAATCCGATAACCAATATATGGCTATTTTATCAACGAGTAATATTAGTAGTAGTAGTATAGAGTATTTTGTCGAAAGAAAGTGACCAGAGACATGTCATTTGATACATGCTTTTCTGTGGGACTGGTTTACACATGCATCCAAACTAGATAGAGCAAACTCAAACCCAAATATATTTATTCAAATAGACTTTCACAGTAAGTACTTTTAAATTGTCAAATTTAAAGCAAGATATACTAAATAAAAGACATAAATACTATAATAATATAGATATATAAACACAGTATACAGATATAATAGCCCTTTTTTAATAAAGCTGCTTTGATGTGATTTTTGAATCTATGTAGTGCTAACAACTACTCACAAATGGCTTTTGGGATCTTGTAGTAATAATGTATGTACCTTGTGCCCTAATGGATCCTAAAACTTCTTGTAACCTAAAGAGTGGAAGCGCAATTTTATCCTTATTCCTTGTATTTTTGCAATGTAATTAAAGTAAAAAGTTTCTTTGCATTTTTTAAGAAAATTCAAAGCATTTTTTAATGTTGTTTATTTACATTTTACTAAAGTATGTGTAGGTGCCATTTTGTTCGATTACTTTTTGCCATCTTGTAGGTAGGTAGAGGGACATGATCCCATTGCTTTAGGAATTTTGAGGCTTCTACACGGTTCATTAGGTTTCTTGCAGTGAGCTCGTGAGGTACCCAAATATCGAGCTGTTTTGTGTACCCAGTTTTTTTCGAATGCGCCAAAACTGTTTTGTGGTCAACTCGCAGTTCTACAGCTACGTCGTAACTTCTGATTATGCCGATCTTGCTCCGCTGAAGCAAAGGCGTCGCCGTTCCTTTCCCACCCCACTCTCCAGAGCACCCGGCTACCGATAAAGGTTAGCCTAAACATCCTTTGCATGGATGTTCGTAGCAACCTAAACCAGCGGGACTACATTGAAAGCGTCATTAGAACTGCATCTCGTAAACTCGGGATCCTGAACAGAGTGAGATGATTCTTCACGCCTGGGCAGCTCTGTCTTTTGTATAAGACACAAGTTCCCTCTCATCTCTGGGACGGTTCCGCCAAGTACCAACTCGAAGCTCTTGATAGGTTGCAGCGGCGTGCTATCCGTATTATTGGAAACCCAGAGGCAACTTTGACCCTTGAGCCTCTCCTATTCTTAGAGACATTCAAAGTCAAAGTCAAAGTCAAAGTTCTTTATTTGCGAATCATGGGTACATTTGATGTTATGGATATGATAAGTATCTCCATAATCGGCCTCTCGGCATGCAAAAAACATTTGAAAACACTAAATCACACTCAAAACAGGCATAAATACAATTTCAAAATTTGATTTTTCAGAGTCATTTCAAGTCACGAGCCATTAAAATATTATTACATCTAGGATCAATTATAAATAATATGAATGTCAGATAGCAGATAAAATAAAATAATAATAATAAAACAACTAAAAAATGTCAGACAAATATTCATTAACCGAGTAGTAGCCCTTCTGTAACAGAAACAATTTCACTTTATGCTTAAATATATTAATATCTATTATTTCTAAGAACGATTCAGGTAAATGGTTGTATATTCGAGGTGCCATGCAAAAAATACTATTATTTAAAAAAGTGGTTTTGTTTGGCGGAATACAAATTTTTAAAAGGTGTCGTCGGCTATTTAATCTTACAAATTGTTCGATATTATTTTTTACAAAAGTTACAGTTTCAAAAATATATAAACTGGCAAGAGTTAAAATCTTTAACCTAATGAAAAAGGGTCTACAACTGTCAATCTGTTTTAAATTACAAATAGCACGTATGCACTTCTTTTGTGCTCTGAAAATGGATTCTCTATTGGTTGAATTTCCCCAGAACATAATACCATACCTTAAAAGTGGAGCGACATATCCATGGTATGCTATTAGGACAGCTGCTGTACTGACTGTTTTTGCTAACATATATAATGCATATGAAGATCGGTTAATTTTTGAACATAATATTTCAATATGCGCTTTCCAGTTCAAACCATTATATACATTTAATCCCAAAAATCTTGTTTTGTTCACTGTGTTAATGGTATAATTATAATAATGAATGTCGATGTTTCCTATTTTATCAATTCTATTTCTAAATGTCATTAAGTTTGTTTTGTCAAGATTTATTTTTAAGTTATTTAATGTCAACCAGCCTATGATATTCGATAAAGTGTCATTAATGTCCTGCTCAATGCGATTCTTATCATTGCCAGTGAATAAAACGGTGCTATCATCTGTAAATAATATGATTTTATTACTAGTTACTTTGGGCAGATCATTTATATAAATAATAAATAAAAGTGGGCCCAAAACACTACCTTGTGGTACTCCAAAGGCGACGTCTCTAGTTTCCGAAGAATATTTAACTATTCTATTGGTGGCTGAACATATTCTAGAGATTTGCGTTGTCTGTTTTCTGTTACTAAGATAAGACTTAATAAGTTCGAGCACATTACCTCTGACACCGTATGCATATAATTTATTTAACAATGTTTTGTGGTTTACATAGTCAAACGCTTTACTAAGATCCATATATAGAGCGACTGTGAGATTTTTCTTATCAACATTACTCATGATTGTATTAAGGAACTTATAGATTGCCATATTTATGGATTTATTTTTTCTAAAACCAGCTTGTTCAGTGGCAAAAAGGTTATTTTTTTCAAAGTAACTATTTATAGAGTTATGGATTACCTTTTCAAATATCTTAGAAATAACTGACACGAGTGCTATTGGCCTGTAATTACTCATATCTAACTTATCGTCCTTTTTATATAGGGGTCTAATAATAGTCAATTTTAAGTTTTCAGGAAAGATGCCTTGAAAAATACATAAATTAATAATATTGCTTAGAATGTAAGATATCTTCAGGGATACACGTTTTAAAATATTCGTAGATATGTCATCGTAACCAGTGCTATTCGTATTTTTAAGATTCAGAATTATTTTGTTGATATCTTCGCGCATAACTGGCTTCATAAAAACAGACTTAGTTTCATACGGAACACTGACCTGTTCTCGACTAGAATCTAATTCTGTGACCTGATCGATAAAATGATTATTAAAAGAATTTGCTATCTGTATAGGGTCACTTATAATATTACCCCTGTCACAAATTTTCTGTTATTGGTCTTCAGGCGTATTTGATTTACTGCCGTTTATTACAGTCCAGGTAGCTTTAGTTTTATTAGGAGCTGTACTAATAAAGTGATCATTTCGAGACTTTTGAGTAAGTGCAATAATCCGCTTCAATCGAGACGATAAGGCTAAAAATTTACTTTTATTTTGTTTTGTACGTTTTCTTCTGTAATGCCACAATAGTTCTCGCTTGCGCTTGCAACATTGCCTTATTCCTTTTGTTACCCATTTAGGTCGAGCTTTAGCATAGATTTTAACCAGCATCAAAGGAAAACACAATCGATAAAGCAAACAGAACATTTCACAAAACCGATCGTAAGCCACGTTAGGATCATCACTATCAAATGCATCGCTAAAGCTAAGGGCGTTTATGCAATCTCTGAATTTATCTATATTCTCTTCACTATAATCACGTTTCTCGATGTACCAATACTTAAGGATGCAACTGGTTTTTACTGGGCATCTAAGGAGCTGCGCTGTATGGTCAGACAAGGCTAACTCGAGAACATCAGTGGTACAGCCTCTAACATTGAATATGACGTTGTCAATGCAGGTCCCACTACATAGCCTCGTAGGTTTACTTATACCGATTTTTAAGTTAAAACTCCATAACATCTGTTTGAATTCTTGTGATTCCTTACTGTCGTTGAGAAGATTGATATTAAAGTCGCCACAGAGGATTATTTTCTTTTTTTTATAACAAAACCGACTCAGTACAGAGAGGAGCTTTGTGCAAAATATTTCGAAACAATCCGCGTTTGCTTTCGGTGGTCTATAAATACAGATGGCATTAATCTTATGACCAATAAGCTCTATTCCTGAACATTCTATGACATTCTCAACACTGTATTTCCTTATTTCATCCATTGGTACAAAATTTAGTGACTTCTGCACCAATATACACGAACCACCATGGCGGTTCTTTCGACAAAAACATGAACCCAATCTGTAATTTGGAACTTTCAATATTTTTTTATCTACACTTGACATATTATGTTCTGTTATACATAGGACACCAATAAGCACGCTCTTACATTCAAGCGATTGAATAGAAAGAGACAGTAAATCAGATTTAGAGACTAAGCCATTTATATTTTGGTGAAGAATACTAATTTTGTTATACACGAAAAAACTCTTCAGACTTCCTACAATTTGTCACATCATTAAAATGTATTTTATCAGTCTGAGTACTTCTATCAATTAAAGTAGGTATAACATGTTCCGGATTGTCATTTATTACTTTACAGTACTCTTCATACTTCGCGTAATAATTAGTACGAAGAATTTCTCTCAATAGCATTTGACTTCTGTAAAGAGCAATAGAGTTGCGCCGGGGCAAAAATGTACTATAGTTCATATTAACGAAGTTAGCTTTACTTTTACAGCATACAAATTTTAATTCATAATTGAGTTTAGATTCATTAAGGAATTTACTATAAGGAACTTCGGAAACCATAATATTAGTGTTAGTTGTTTTGTCAAGAAAACACCTCAAAGAAAAGACTATTTCACTGGGATTTCTATCATTAATACCACCAAGGATAATAACAAAGTCTTCAGTGTCCAGGCTAAATGTCCGAATCCAACAATAACAATAATTGTACCTACATTATATTATCGTATAAGTTTTAGAAGAATACGCAATTATTTCTTTACTATTTAGTGCTTTGTTTTAGAATAGTTTTTTTTGAAGTTGTTTTTTTTTTGTTGAAATTTTTGTTTTTATACGAGTATTTGTCAAATAGAAAAGATGTGAGAATAATATAAGAAGTAAATAAATAATGACAAAGGAAGAGAAAACCCAACCATTAAGTCCTACGAGTTTATTAACATAAATTACTAGTTAATTTTAATAATCTATTAAAGTTTAGTTAGCTACCCAATTAAAGTCGTATAAATAATTCATGTCATGTTAGGAGAATGGCCTTACTCACAGAGGATTTCATTGAGCAACCCGTGTAGTCGTAAATACCCCGACCTTACATACCTAATAAACAACGATAGTATATCAGTTATTTAGCAGTGTTGTATTCCTTCTGAAGAACAAGGTAGCCAGAGCTCTTAGGGGAGCAATTATGTAACGAGCTAGGAACCTAAGGATGTAAAGGCATCGCTCGGTTTGCTGGCTATAAATGGGTCATGCAGCCTTTTTACATGATGGGCGACCATGTGACGCGTTTGATCATGGTGTTAAATTTATCCATAGGTAGGTACGAGTATGCTCTTCTAACCGCTTACCATCAGACGATCGATAAACTTGTTTACCTACAAACTAAAGCAAATGTTATAGACAGAAAAATGTAAACTGACTTCATTGTTTTCAGTGTGATTACCTTTTTGCAATTTTATAAGTCCAGCAATCAATCACTTAAAAAACGGAAAATAATCTTGGCCAGATGTGAAAGGGAAACACCAAAATCTGATAAACGACGTAATAAATCAATTACAAACACTCGCAGGGACTGCGTGGAATTTACAATTATTATTTTCAATAAAAAAACAAGAATTTTATCCGTAACATTCTGTTATTGTCTCTCACATCACAGACGCTAAGCCGAAATAAAATGATATTTCTAACGGAACAGGCTTAATCAAGAACTTTTTAATAGTGTTTATTTTAGGTAGTGTTGTTAAGTAACAACATGTCGTATACGTTTCAATTCCCAACTAGCACCAGGCTGCTTAACTCAATCAATACTTGGATTCAGGAATCTAAGGCTCTTAATTAGCGTTATATCGGTTTCCTGACTATCGTGTAGCTGCATTACATGACCAACGATTCCAGTTTAACTCTTTCAGCAGAACTAAAACTGCTTAGGCCGCCTATCCAAGATAATGCTCTATAGAACTAAACTATAGCAGCTTTAATAAGAACTACTGTGGTGCTAGAAGCGCTACCCAAACAGCCTTCAGTGATTCATGTTTCAATCAGTTTTATAAAGGCTTTATCTGCATTCCATAGTTTTTTGGGGCAGCTCGTTTTTTGTTTTTCTGCGCTCACAAGGGTAATAATCAGTGGCGCGCGGGACGTCGTGACGAGCGCACGCAGTTACGAGCGTTAGCTACTACCCGCGAGTTTTTTACTTTTGTTTACTTAAATTAGTGTCAACGAGAGCAAAATGGCTGACGAATATAGTTCGGGAAAAAGTGAATCGGAGATTATAGTCGAGTATGATCAAGAGTTACGAAAAATGGGCAATTGGGAGAATGAAGGTTCTATACAAATACAGTCTGGCCAAATAACTGAAAAAAGGCATTTGGAAAGTGGGGATAGCAGCGAAGATGGATTTACTACTGTAACGAGGAGACGGCCCAGGAAATTGATACGGAGTGAGTTAACGGAGGAAAATAATAACATAGAAAAAATAGGGGAAAAAGGGGATACGTTGGACCACACAGGAAAATATGAAGTTTGTTTATTTTCTTTAAATATGCTACCTAAGCAAATGGCGTTGGCCAAGTTATTGAAATCTGAAAATATAACTAATGTAATAAAAATAAAATATAAAAATCCCTACAAAGTATTCCTTCAATTCGATGATAAATTACAAGCCGAAAAAATCATTAGTTGCCAAAAATTCTCCGAAATGGATATAAGAACTCAGTTCACTGATCAGAATCATCTATCATATGGTATTATCAAAGGAGTGGATTTAGATATAAGCGGAAAAGAATTGTTAGATAATTTAGAGTCATCTTGCGAAATACTTTCAGCATTAAGATTAAATAGAATGAATGAAACTGGAAAGTGGATTGAAAGCCAGTCAGTTCGAAAGTGCAGCGCATCCTCAATTTATTTATGCCTATGGTTGCAGATTTCAAGTTGAAAAATATGTATTTCCAGTCACACAATGCTCTGGTTGCTGGAAATTTGGACATATAAGAAAATATTGCGCTACAAATAAAATAACATGTCCTAAATGTGGCGATGAACATACCAATTGTGAAACTGTAAATTTTAGATGCGCTAATTGCAAGGGCCCTCACATGGCTCTAAATAAGGCATGCCCTTTTTTTATAAAGGAAAAGAAAATTAGGATTATTATGAGCGAACGAGATTTAACGTACAAGAAAGCCTTAGATTGCTATTTACACGAAGAAAACAACTACACTGATAGTAGAAAACAGTTACAAAACACAACTGATAATATTCGAACCAGGTCCCCAGTACTAAATACTAAAAACCCAAATATTAAGAACACATATAGCAAAATATTACAGACACCAGCCGTAGTACACGATAAAGTTAATGAAAATTTAAAGGAGGCAATAGTTAATGATACAAAACAAGAGAAAAGAGCCACTAAGAAAAAGAAAGAAAAACGCGCAAAAGAGAATGAAAATCAAGATTTAATAATGGAATATGAAAGTGACACTATTGATGAGATTAAAGACACAAATGAAACAACAAATGCAGAAAACTCGGAGAACAGAAAAGAAAATAGCATCAAGATCTGGAAATTACTTTTCAGAATAAATAAAATCATAGCTTCACAAGATAAGTTTGAAGATAAAATAATTTTGGTTTTAAAAGCTATACTTGAAGAAGTTAAAGTATTTGTAAAACAGCTATTCAGTGGTGGACAAATACTGTCGGAAACTCTTTATAAAGTATTTAATGGGTAATAAAACCTTTAATATTATTCAGTGGAACGCACAAAGTGTTAAACCCAAGTTAGTATGTTTCGATAGTTTATTGTGCAAAGAAAAAGTACACATAGCGGTAATTAGTGAGACGTGGCTAAGTTCAGAAGTAACGCTTCGGATCAGGGACTATAATGTATTTCGTGATGATCGTGATGATTCATATGGTGGCATAGCCATTCTGGTTCACAAATCGTTAAAATCACAACTTTGCTCCATCGAAGGTGTTAATCCAGGTATACAAGTACTTCACATAAAGGTTTTAAATTATGAACTCATTCAAAATATAATTGCCATTTACTGCCCTTCATATGTTAACACATGTCTATCAGATTGGGATAAAATTTTTACCTTGGCAAACAGGAAAACGCTGATTGCAGGTGATTTTAATGGCCACCATACAAATTGGTCCTATAAGACGGAAAGTAGAGGTAGACAGTTATTTGATACCTCTATAGATAATGGTTTTATATCAATTAATAATGGCGAAGCAACTAGAGTTAGGTTGAGAGAGGGTGTGTTAGAAAAATCTTCCCCTGACGTATCTTTTGTTTCTTCAGACATCGCGATTAATTTGAAATGGGAAGTTATGAATGAAACTCTGGGCAGCGATCATCTGGTTATTAAAATGTCCAATACTAACGTTACCCCTAAATTTATAAGTAAACGTAATTATAAAAAAGCGGATTGGAAAACCTATAAAAATGACTTATCGGACTCTTTTTTTACATTTGATCATGCTAACTGCTCAAGTAATAATATTCAAGAATTTTATGACTATTTTATCGATCAACTTAACACATCAGCCAATAAAAATATACCCATGACTAAGATTTGCACTAGTCCTACTAACAAATTCAAACCTAAAGATTACTGGTGTCCAGCGCTGTCCAAAGTAGTTGCAGAGCGTAGACTAGCATTGACCATTTTTAGAAGAAATCCTACACCCGATAACCTTAAGGTACTCAATGAAAAAGTTAAAGAATCTCGTTCTAAATTACAACAGGCAAAGTCAGGTGGTTGGAAAGCCTTTTGCAGTAATATCAAAGAATCTACAACAGCTTCAGACATGTGGCGAAAAATGCGATGGATTAAAGGATACCAGCAGGTGCCATTTTCTGCAACTGAAGCTCAACAAAAAGAACTGTTACATTCCCTCACACCTGATTCTGTATTAAATTGTCCTCCTAGCATAAATTCATGCAACGAACAGCTTGAATCAAAACTTACCTTTCAAGAGCTAGATGCCTGTATAAGAAAAAAAGACACTGATGGTGTGACTTATTCGATGGTGTATCACTTACCGTTAGCGGCAAAAGCTTTTCTTTTAAATTTATATAATGCTATCTTTAAACTAAGTGTAGTTCCTAATCAGTGGCGTGCGATAGTGATAGTTCCAATCCCGAAGGCGGGTGCCAGGAATGATCGTGACCCCAAACTTAGACCAATCTCCCTTCTTTCATGCATATGCAAGATCTTTCATAATATAATTAATAAAAGACTCGAATGGTATATAGAGAGTAATTCATTTTTATCATGTTTCACAACGGGTTTTAGAAGAGCTCAATCATGTCTTGATTCTTTGACAAGGCTTGTCTCATACATACAGTCAGGTTTTGCAAATAATAATCCTACAATAGCCTGTTTCCTCGACATTGAAAATGCATACAATAACATTTTAATAGATAAGGTAGTAAACACTTTGGATGAATTGGGGGCCGGAAAATATATTTGTAACTATCTCTGGGCATTTTTAAGCAATAGACAATTATCTCTTAAGGAAAGGAACAATAATTTTTCAAACTATGTCAGATGTACAAATAGAGGACTGGCTCAAGGCGACCCTATCTCCCCTTTACTCTTTAATATCGCAACTTATCGCATCTGTCAACAGATTCAAAATGTTGTTATATCACAATATGCAGATGATTTTGTATTTTACATAGCCCACAAGGATATGAGTTATAGTGAAAATGAGTTGCAAGAGGCCTTAAACCTTATGGTTACCTTGCTAAATAATATTGGACTCCAATTATCAGCAAATAAATCAAAACTGTGCATATTTAGTCTGGGCCGGCGGCGAAGGCAAGTAACATTAGTGGTTGATGATAACGAGTTAGAATGTTACGACTGTGTTAAGTATTTGGGCCTGTGGTTAGATAGGTCTCTTAGATGGAGCAAACATATTAACGAAATAAGTGAAAAAACAATGAAATTTTTAAATTTATTGAAAGTATTAGCTGGTGCAGGTTGGGGTGTTCACCCTAAACATTTGTGTTCGTTATATGTATCTCTCATCAGGAGTAGGTTAGACTTTGGCAGCTTCCTTTACGATAGTAGTGCTAAGACACATTTATTTAAACTTGACAAAGTACAGAATCAAGCATTGAGAATCATAGGAGGTTTCATTAAAACTTCGCCTATACATGTGATGGAGAGTGAATTGTGTATACAATCTTTATTTTTAAGAAGACTTTATCTTGCTTACAAATATTGTATAAAAAGCATGTCATGGCTTGATAATCCTATAGTTAAGCTTTTAGAAGACCTTAATAATCCGGAACAGGTAAGATATTGGCAAAATGTTAAGCCACCACTGCTTTTGACCATCTACGATGATTGTAAACAACATGTAATTCACACTTCAAATCCGCTTGATATGTTTCAGTTGAATACTTGGGTGAGTTATATTAACATAAAAAACATAATTGAGATTAATTTAGATTGTGTTAAGAAATCGAAACATAATATTGAATTAAATAATCTTAGACAAGATGTGCTAGAAGAGTTATATGAGAAGTATAACGGTTGGTATCAATTGTATACTGACGGGTCAAAAGGCAGTGCTGGAAATGGCGCCGCATTTTGTAATTTAAATGGAGAGGTTTCATCAAAACTGAAAGTACAATCAGAAGTGTCAATAATGACTTTGGAGCTCATTGCAATTTCAGAAGCACTTATGTTTATTATAAACAGTCACGGGTTGTACCAAAAATTTGTTATATTAAGCGATAGTAAAACTGCTTTGCAGCACTTGGCTCGGTGCGCCTCTGGATATAGCAGAGGTATACCGATAGCCTATAAAATTCTTAAAATTGTGAATGAAATTGACAGTCTTAACACAGGTCTGAGATTGCAATGGCTCCCATCACATGTGGGATTGAGAGGAAATGAGGAGGCTGACAAGCTAGCAAAACTAGCAGCTCATGAAGGAACAATTACAAATAATTTGCCTGCTTATTCGGAAATATTAACTAAATTCAAAAAACATTGTTATAGGAAATTCAAAGAATATTTTGATGAAAGGAGCAAAAGTAAAGGCATATGGTACAAAACTATGCAATGTCAACCTCCTCGGATTCCTTGGTTTTTTAATGATAAGACAAGCCGTTCATTCATTGTAGTTATGAATAGATTTCGTTGTGGTCACTATCCTTCTAACAAGTTTATGCATTTAATGAAAATAGCTGACACTCCTAATTGTGAAGTTTGTGGCACTATAGATGATGTTCAACATATTCTTATGGAATGTAAAAAATATGAGCAAGATAGGAAAATATTGTTCCAGGCATTTAACTTGTGCAAATTTGATGTAGGTGGAATCCTGTCTATATCGTCAAATCCTACCTGTGTTGCTGCAAAATCATTAGTTTTAATGATTTTGAAAAAATGATTTATACAATTTTTCAATTTCTCAGTAAATTTAAGAATAGATTTAATTAAGATTAGGGTACGATGGGGTTGACATATCCAAAAAGGACAAAAGCCCCTAAATAAATAAAGAATAAAAAAAAAAGAAAAAAGGGTAATAATGACAAGTTACGTAATTATAAACCTACAGGTCACGCGTGTGTATATCCCAATATCTAAGGAGGTAGACACTGATTTAAATGAACAAATCCAGGAATATATTGAAAGATACGAGTATACAACAAAATGACTACCAAAATGCTGGTACTCAGATGCATACATACATCGAAGCATGAGATCATATTAAGTTTATAACAATTCTGACACACATCCTGCGCATGTACTTCGTGAACTCTCGGCAATATAACTACCTACTCTTGGATTATTATCACAATCCAAAAATTTCTTGGAAAATGCACGTAAAATAATTTTTGGGTTTATTTTTGAAATAATCAAAGCTCAATCATGTACGAATAATAAGGGCGGGGTAATGTATGCTACTTAACTAAATAAATAATCTTTATTGCGCTTACAAACAGTTAAAAATAATTAACTCTCGCGATTTTTTGTTAGTAAAATCATTGATGATATCGGCGTAAGTAATTTTGTTCATTAATTCTGACTCTATGCACAAAAAAGCTAGTTAAAGCGTTTATTTTTCTTGACTCAAAGTCGATCTCAGATAATTTTTTACCCATTTTAGACAAGAAAAGCAGAAACTTCACACCAGCGACAAATTGTTCGGGTGAGAGAACTCACCCGAACAATTTGTCGCTGGTATACATAATGCCATACGAAGGGCTATGTCCAAGTTCGGATAAACGTTCTGCAAACTCTGTTTTCGCAGGAACGAAGATAGGCTCTCTATTGATGTGGTATCTGGTTTCACCAAATTTATTTGCGAAGATATGTGGCTTTGAAAATGTATCAGACTCTAAATCATTAAGATACATTTTTTCTCAGGACAGTGCCTTTTTCGTATTGGTTGATGATGACAATTCGCTCATTTTAGTCAGAAATGTTTTTTTTTATTGAAATTGTTGTACGCCTTCTTCCTTTTTTCTAATCCGGACTAGTCTATCAGTGATGGCGAGAAATGTATTAGCCCTGAAAGTATCACTCGCGTTCATACTAATTTCTTTATCGAGTGTTTCATCAGCAATTTTTTTTCTTTCCGGTTGTCTTTTTCCTAGGTCTTTTGTGTACTGCTTCGACACACTTAATTCCATTGCCATTTCTTCGAAATACTTGAAGTTTTTTCGTTGATCTACGAAAAACTTGCGAAGAGATTCATAAAGATCGACTACAGTAATCAAACCTTTAATCTTTGTAAAACATCAGAAAACCGTCATGGAGAAATGATTTTGATTTATATGAGGTAGCAAATAAAAATAAAAAATCGGTCCCTAAATTGGCCACCCCAAAAATCTGCCGCCCTAAAATCCACTGTACTTAGTAAACACTTTGTATCAAACTACTTTTTGTAAGTAACTAACAAATTCTTACATGAAAACATTTTCGTCAATGTCTTTGTTTATCACTATTATAGAGAGGGTCGAGCTTTTGTTTATGATTTGTTATTCACCGAGGCAAGTTTACAATATGGAAGGAAAATATTTGCGTTGTATGTTACCTAAACAAATATACTGCAGACCTGCCTTGATAATCTTGTACGTGAGGCAACTGGCAACCCCGGAGCTCTTGCTTAGCCAAGCGGGGTCAAATTAAAGTGAGCCAGTGCTTCGGTAGCCCGACCTACATTTACATCGTTACTGAGACACTTTACAGCACTACGTGTGTACTTGCTTACGCATATTTTGAGCTGAGCCATGCGGAGGGACCTATTACGTAATTATACGGGTGTAACTCGTAGCGACTTTAGGCGTTTAGAGCTCACGAACATTGAACATTGAGTGTGGATCTAAGTTAGATCTGAGAATATACCAACATGCGTTTATCGTCTATAGCACAAGCTCTACTGAGTTAAGGTTTCTACTCGTAAGTGTAAGATGTCCCAGATACTAAGTCATTTATTGAACGAATAAAATCCCAAAATAAACATGTAATTAATTGGTAGGTACCTACATGTTTGTTCCTTTTAGTTTTCCTACTACTTATATCCTCTCCTGGTAGTAATTATATGATTTTTTAAAATTAGTTTTCTTAATCTGAATAAAACTTAAAGGACTAGAAGGTAACATAATAATAAATAACCAACACAGTACTTACTGTAGTTTGTAAGTTTTATTGAAGTACGAGTATTACCAGGTCAGGTAGTACTTCAATGAATTTTTTGATGATATTGGTACAGTCAAAAGCATAAATATCTGTACGTTTCAAAGGCTTCAAAAATATCTGAGCAAAACATTAGCCAAAAATATCTTTAAAAGTTAACAAAGAGCCTGAACGACCTCTCATAAAGATATGTTTGTAGCTAATGTTTTGCCCAGATATTTTTGAAGCCTTGGAAACGTTTAGATATGTTTGCTTTTGTCTGTACTCTTCAAATACCTATTCGATTTTCGAAAAGTCAAGTAATGTGTTCTGTAACTGCAAAATACTGGTGAAAAAGCTAGCAGAAAGAGTAGTTCCTCGATTGACACTCTTTGTTTCATCAAAGCCGATATTTCTTTTCAGGACGTACAGTACGTGACCTAATTCCATTTACTATACCTGGGAACTCTATTGACAGATGCTGCACAGGTTTTATTTCCTATTAAACAAAACACATGCTGTTGAAAAAATCTTAATCTGTGCCAATAGCGTAAAATAAGAGAATTTTAAATCTGCAAAACAAATATGTCATAATAGTCATAATATATTTATAAAAAGTAGGTATACATTTCATAGTTACCTATAAATAAATGATGATATTATTCAATAACAAAACCCTTGAAAAACAGAAAATATATATAATAAATAAAAATTTACAATCTAGCCCGGTCAAATTATACCAAAAAATAGGAGTCATCATTATCATCCGTGCGGTCTATCCCGGTTTTGAACCCACACTGGTGTATGAGGTCCCAGGATCCGCCTCTCTTATTTTCTTGGCCCACTTCGCGCGGTCTTGTGCATCGTCAGTGGTGAGTTTGTTGGCACGCATGTCGCCCGAGCCACCGCTTCTTGGGTCGACCTCTTCTACCGGTACCTGGCGGGGGCGGCATGGCCAGATATTAGTTGCCCACGTAGTTTGCCGATCTCCGTGAGACATGACCATACCAACGAAGGCGGCACTCCTGCAGCTTATCTGCGATGTCACGAACACGAAGGCTGCCGCGGATGTGGGTGTTTGCGTGAGACTCCACATATCCACCGCAGCATCTTCATTTCCGTGATGCGCAGCTCCTGCTTGTGTCACTCTAGTGACGGCCATATAAAAGGACAGGCCTAATGATGGTTTTATAAACCTGGCCTTTCAGTTTGATCGGCATTTTGGTGACACAAATGACACCAGTCACCTCACGCCATTTGGCCCAAGCCGCGGAAATTCGGGTTCTGACGTCGAGGTCGACGTCATCGGACGCGCTTTACACAGATTTATTTATTTATTCATTTAAACAACAACACTGCCATTACAGGTAAGTCCTAATGCGACAGTGAAGTAACTAATCGTAGGTACAAAGTTCACAACATTTCATACTTCGAAACTCCCAAAGATCCCAGGTATTTGACACGGTCCGTGCGCTCGACCACGCCAACGCCTATGCGGACGTACTGGGGATTTGTGGTGTTACAGGCCATGTACTCCGTCTTCGCCACATTAAGTTTCAGACCGCCGTTTTCAAGTGAATTTTTCCACATTTACTCGTTGTACCAGCCGTCCCCTGTCCGAATCTGCTAGCGCAATATCATCAGCACACATGAGCAACCAGGGTGGTTGCTCGTAGTGGTCTCGGATGCTGTTTGACAGAACATCTAATATTACGCTGAACAGAAACGGGCTAAGTACGGAGCCTTGGTGTACTTCAACGGTGATAGGGAAGGGAAGCGTGTCACCAACCGCAGTCCTAACTATGGAGCCCAGGTACTTGCGACGTCATGGGGCAGGGACTATAGCTCCGCGTCGTAGGCCGCGTCACCAGCCCAGAACGCGCACCAAACGGGCAGCACAGGCACCAACCAATCGTACATTGCGACTGATGGGGGACATACTCGCTCAGCACGATGAAATTGACTTGTTCGCTGACAGTTTGGGAAGTCTGCTAAATAGATTCCGAACAATCATAGACGACATGCTGACTGACTAAGAGACTTTATATTAGTGTTTAGTTTGTAGTGAGTGATTTTATTCTTGTTTTTGTTTACATTTTATCTGTAGTTTTGACATTGTTTCTTTTCAACTAGACACTGTATTTAAGAAAATGTATTTACTAGAGTTTATTGCTATAATTGTTGACATTGAAATTGAGTGATATTTAGTTTTAATGCAAATTTATCTTGTATGCGCATTGGTAATATTAATACTGTAAGCATGCTTTTGAGTCTAAATAAATAAATAAATAAAATAAAATAATAAAATAATGGAACTGGAATCGTGGTACATGTCCCAGATAACGTCAATAAAGATTTCGGGAACGGCTCTGGACCGCAGCGCCCTGCCGATCATCTCACGAGGGACACAGTTGAAGGCCTTCTGCATGTCTAAGAAAAGGAGATGCAGAGGTGTATTCTTCAGTCTGTATCCCTCCATGAGCGTTCTTAAGGCTAATAAGGGGTCCATGGTCCCGCAACCCGGTCGAAACCCATTCACCCACACTCCCTGACACTCCGAGATTGTACACTCCTGTCGAATCCGAGAGTGCACAATGCGCTCGAGGAGCTTCATGGTGTGGGACATCACCTTTATGTCGCGATAATTGCTGCACTCCTGCACCGATCCCTTGCCCTTGAAGACTGGCATGATAATGCTCAGTCTTCATTGGTCAGGTATCTTCCCGGTGAGGAGAATGCGGTTGAAAAGGTAGGTAAGTATGCCCACACCCCGAGAACCCATCGATTTCCACGGTTCGATAGGGACTCCATCGGATCCGACAGCTTTCCGGTTCTCCATACGGCGAAGAGCCGACTGGACTTCATCAGGCGTTACCGGGGGCACTAGTCCTTGATTTGGAGGGAGTTCAGGTGGCTGCACCTCTTTGTGCTGCTTGTTTGCTCGTGGAAATAAGAGCGCCATCTCTCCTACACCGCGTGGTCCTCGCAAAGCAGGTTACCGAGAGTGTCATTTACACAGCGGCACATGGAAATATCCTGGGCCGCTTTGACTCTCGAACGTGCCAACTTGTAAACGAGCTTCTGCCCCTCAGACGACTCCAACTTATCGTGCAAAGGAGTGAGGCTACAATAATTCGCGCCTAGGTTAAAATTGGTAGGATTGTTCAGAACACTATCATAAATGAAATCTAAAATGTCCTCATCGATCCGACACCTGATGAAAAAATGTTCGGGGTCAAAGGTCACAAAATCGGGGTTTTCCCGATTTTCAGAAAAACGGTAATTTTAATAATTTAATTAGTTGAGACAAGTTTGTAGATCAAATTATTATCTATAAAAAATTCCAGGTCTTTTTTTCCTAAGAGCCACTGTTTCTGAGATATATTCAGATCCAAAAAGTTAGAAGAGTTGTAATGGTCATATGCACACGTTTCCACCTTTGAGGTAGTGTAGGTACTTAGCGCGTTTTTTTAACGTGGTTTTTCCCCGGTAGTTTTTATTTTATTCTGTGCCGGTGCCAATAGGCCTATTCCACGGATCTGTTGCGATTCTGTTTAATTTGAAACTATTGAATAATAAAATATTTGGCACCGGTTGAAAATGATAAAAGCGGTGTAAATTTAAAAAAATAGGTTAATTTCTTCGTCTGATTCATATTATCTAATACTTCTTCTTCCTCTTCTTCTTGTTCTTCTTCTTCTGTCTTCTTACATTCCTCGTTGGCATCAAACCAATCCTCAACTGTTGGTAAGTCAACATAGGAGCACGTCTGGCCTTAAAATGAAACTTAACTTAATAATGCCTTAACTTATTAAAAACTTACGGTTTTGCCGAAAATCGCAAAAAACTCGTTTTTGGGACCTTTAACCCAAAATATATTTTTTTCCACGTGTCGGATCGATGAGGACTTTTTAGATTTCATTTATGATAGTGTTTTGAACAATCCTATCAAATTTCAGCTGGGTGCGAATTAAAGTAACTTCGGATGTCGAAATTGACCGCATTACTTACAATCGATTATTATAGTTTGTCAAATTTAGGATAATAATTTTGACAGCTCCCAATAGGGTTGGGGTAGTTTATAATTGTTACCTTAGTGAGTCGATTCGCTTATTGATTCATAATTTCATAAAACTTGGAATCTTTAGTTTATTTTAATGTACAATAAAGATATTAATTAAATAAATATAAATATATCACGACTGTAAAAGCTCTCAAGTGAAAGTGAATCAAATAATGTAGGTATTAGGATTCAAAGTTATTTATTACTAATTTATTGGTGCACACCATAAATAACTCATGCTCATCGTCGTCAACATCAATAGATGAACTGTCCCTTGAGTTTATTATCAATTCTTGTTCACAAACGATGTTCCTAAATTGTATATTTTAGATTAATTTGTTTCACAACCGATTTTCTATTGTCTTCTGTTATTCGTCTGCAAGGCACTTCACTAAGTGGGCGGTACCCGTCAATAAAGTACGATATTATCTGTAGTACACTTTACCGAATTATAATTCAATACTTTTTGGCGTGAACTGTCAAAATTATCATCCTAAATTGGACAAACTATAGTTTATCTAGGTATGTACCACGAACTTAAACTTTAGACTTCGCAAATAATGATATACTCAACTTAAGTTTGCATCTCTTTCAAGTTCTACCTACTCGATTTGTAGTCTTCTTCTAAAAGCACACGATAAGTACTCTCAAAATAAAAAGTGAGTACCTACATAGTGAGTTGGTTGGTCCCCACTTGATCTGGTCTGTACCTTACATATTTTGCGAAGCCTACACGAATGAACGAAAATTAAATCCTATATGGAATTTATTTATTTGGGAAACATCAATAAAAATACAATTTAACATCAATTTGTCTTTATTACATTTTATGGTAACTAATACTTTGTACTACAATACAAGATAAAGATTGATAATAATATGTACATACAAAATATTTAGAACGCACATTCAAAATGCGTAGTAAAATAGTTTAGATTTTAATAAAAATGTTACAGAATGAACTGAAACAAACAAATGAGAATTTAGGCACTGCACGTTTCATCAACATCATATCACATTCATGGACTCTATACAACGTACACCACGATCATTATTCAATTATTCTAGTAAGCGTCTCCTTTCTTATAACAATTTATTATCAAAGATAAATCTGATATTCAATTTATTTGAAACAGAAAAATACATTGAAAAATTTGCTTCACCATTCAGACGGAAAGCAATATCCGATAAAAACTTTCGTTCAAGAGACTGATATTCAAATTGATTCTAATTTAAACTCAAATTGTTGGAGGGCCAAAGTAGCAAGAATATCGATTCTCTACACAAAGATAGAAACTAGAATATCGATTGTTTTATTCAGAAGAACGTTTGGATATAATTAATAGGGTATTGGACAACATCATCAGATTCTAAAAATAATTAAATATATTCAAAAATACATTAAAAAGAGGGCCTACAAACACTTTTAGTTTGTTGACTTATGTTCAATTCATTTTATGGCCCTTAAAACTTGGGTGGAAAAATCCATTTTTTAAAGGGTTAAGTAAATTAAAAAAACTATATCATTCGATAATCTACACAAATGAAAGCAACTTCTGTTTGGAAACCATATTCATGAACGCAAAATTTACTATGGCTGCCGAACATGGCAAATGATTTGACCGCAAATGCCGACATTTGTCGCTATTGCAGTTTGATTTTTGAAATTGCTGTCTCTCGGGGAGTTTTGGTGCTTTCGAAATATTTTTTACCAAGTTTTCTATTTTTGGGTGGTCTTTCGATTACACATCAGCAGAAAAAAATAGTCAAATATATTACTATTGTTTAAAATGAAAGAAATCTTCACCAAACATTAAAAGCTGAAGCTTCGAGTCCCGTGTTTTTGAATTTGTAGTGGTATTTTAATGGAATGTAAATGAACGCGTTTGGTTGCACTTGATTTTAGGAAAAAAATAGACAGACATCGATATAGAAGCTTACATAGGTAAGCTTCTCAACTGTTGCAAGTATACAAGATAATAATTTGATGAATACTTATTTGAAATTGTATTTCATCTTTACCTGACAATAGGATCCTCAGATCCCTTCCTTCCTAGTGCTACTTTGGCTTACTTAAGCATAATAAACCCCAAAATGTCATTTCGAGGACTAATGTCATTCCATTTTTCAATTACACATGTCGAAACGAAGGTAACGCGTTGCTCTTGGCTGGGGCCTCAGAATTCATCTTTTAAGGTCCGTATTCTAGAATCGTACTCAAGCACTGATCTGTACTTGAGTAGAGATTTCAAAACGTCAGTTCATACAAAAACGTCACTCAGATCTATACTCAAGTACAGATTTTGTTTTAGATTACGGGCCTAAGTTTCTAAACACGTCATATTCTAAAATCATTTACCACTTAGAGTCATGTCATGAGTGTAGGTAAACAATTAAATTCAATCTACCTATGTAGATAAATAACTCTTTGTTAATGAACTACACAAGTAGATACCTAGTAATTTCTTATTGCACAAGTCTCTTCTAAATAGTTATTATTTTATTGAAACTATTTCAATAATATTTGGTTAGACTATTAACAATAATAATAAACAAACAATATCTATCTATTGCTCACGTTCTGTGTGAGGCTACCTATTGAAACGCATAACGTTTTTTGCCACTAAACTAACAAGCACATATTAGCATACTGTTAGTGGTCATAATAGTAATTTGCCATAAGCTTTTAGGTAGGTATAGCATAACTTCATAACGCATAACATCAAATGGCTGAAATTTGTAAAACATAATCATATAAAGGCATAATTTCGATAAGCATAAGTATCAATAGGCATAATTTTTGTTTGCTATAATATTCAAAAGATATACTATTCTAAGAGCATACATGAAATAAGCATACCTAATTTAAAAACTCCCTTAACCCATTCATTGCCACCAACGCACCATTTGCGTTGATCGAGATTGCTAAGTCATGCCACCAACGCACCATATGCGTTGAATGTATTTACGACGTTTTCTGGCTTTATATATTGACGGTAAATTTTTTTAAAAATATTTGGCAACATTGGAAACACTGTTGGTTTTTGCTTTGGACTGTCATTCTTGTTTTGGTATGGAAAAAACGGTTGGTGCTTTGAAGGGCTATTTTGAAATAACCTAAGCTATATTGAGTGTTCTTTATATATTTGTGCATTGGGAGATAAAGATAAGCAACATTCTTCATTTTATAATTATTTTCCATTGTTTAATCGTGTATTTTTAAAATGAAATCGCATGCACGCATACGGTGTGTTCCAATGAACACACTATTACAAAACTATTACAAAATTATATGGGTTCTTACATTTTTCAATTTGTCAAATGCCACGCTTTTGCCAATGCATAGCGTAATATTTTTTAGTCAATTATAAATTAAAATGGCTAAATTTACTACTCGTAATCTATTTACTAAATATTTTGCAAACTGGCCGTTTCATTTGAAAAATTGAAAAATGTAAGAACCCATATAATTTTGATTTTATTTCAGCTTATGTAAAAAACAGAACAAGAACATGTTGCATAATACTATCCACACGTCAACGCAAACGGTGTGTTGAATGGCACTTATGGTATAAATTCTTTTACCAGTGCCACCAACGCATGCGTTTACCATTTTTAGGGATAACAGACATAGTTTTTGTTATTTGGTAGTTTTTTAAAATTAAAAAACACATGAAATTAAGTATTTTTTATTGCAATCAAGAAAAATATTAAGTGGCACCCAGGTGATGTGTTTAAAATTTATGTGGCAATGAACGGGTTAAATTTTAGGGAATAACAACTATTTACCATAAAATGCAAGCAATGCTTGAAGGCAAGCATGCTTGCATGCACGCATAATAGCGAGTTTTCTGGCGCTTCGCCGGCCGCTCCCGTGGCACGCTTGCTTCGCTCGCTCGGCTCGCGCGTTGTTTGAACGATATAACCAATTTGTTTTTCATCCTGTTAGAGGCTTTAATAAAAACTTCACGAACAGGCTTTATTACTTATGTCGAAATATTTTTTTAAAAAATGCTAAAAAAACTATGCTTTTAATCGTATGTAAATTTTCAGTTAAACTTTATAAGACTATGCCTTTAATGAGTTATGCTTTGTAAAAATTGTAAGAGTATGTGAAACAAAATTATGAAAAATAAAATTATACGTTAATAAGGTATGCTTAATAAAATTATGATAAACAATAATATGGATTATGAAGAATGGTTTTTATGATTTTATATTTCTGCGTTATTATGTTTATGCGTTGTGAAAAATTGGCTAAAATCCATTATGCTTTTTGATTTGTATGCCAAATGATGTATGTCAATTGAAATTTTGGCAATAAACGTTATGCGTTTCGAAGTGTCACCCTTGGCTTGACAAACTACCGCGTGTCTAGATACTTTTTAAAAGTCTTCCTCTAATGTTTGCTTTTAAGTAGGTTCTGAAATCTTTGATTAACAAACTATTTCCGAAAAAGTTCCTTAATAAAAATAAGTGCACGGAAACACTCTTTTTAATTGATTGGGCAATATTATTACCCCACCCTTTCGAAAAATTGTGATAATTCAAGTGATGTCTTAAAAATACCTATGTGCTTTGTATTTGTTTCAACTTTTAGGCATTCGCCTTCAAAATTAAGATTTGGTTTGTTATTTTTTGGCACAATATTTTATATCTTTGCCACTTTAATCATAAAGAGGCTTTCCGTACTTCGAGTTTTCACATCAAGGAACTACTTTATCCTAAAATATCTTTATTAGGATTAAGAACGATAAGGGAAGACAGAATCGAATTGATGTTTTATGTACCTATTTCTTAGTATTAGAGTGGTATGTTGATTATACCGACATAAATACTTAATAAATAATATAAGACTCTTGAGATCAATAGTGTAGCGGCTATTTTAATTTACGAATTCTTTAAACAAAATCAATTTATTTGTTCAATGAAACTATGAATTGAGTGTGCGCAACTTTTATAGTACTTAAAACCACTAAGTGAAATATGAAAATTTACTTATTAGGTAGTGATCACAAACATATTTATTTTAATATCTTCTCTTTAGTAAATTGTACCTAATAGTTTATTACATAGATAGATTAGATACCTATTAATTGCATAAAATATCCTTACAAAATTGTCCCATTTTCACAATCGTAGATATTGCTCTGGGACTAATACCTTAATCGTTTAAAGATATTTGTTTATCCTAGTTTATTAGCTAAGACTGAAGTTTTAATTAACATTTACATAGATTAAGCGTGTTGCTGTTAGATTTTATCTTTCTGATAGTTTAAAATATAGTTATTAAATTTTATTCATAAAACCTGACTAACAGTGACATTCAAATGTTCTTATAAACTCTAAACAGTGACTAGAGACACTAAAGTATCCATACACAATTCTACCATTAAAAGTTTAATAATTTTTGATATGTACAACTTGTAAATATTCGCCATTTGAAATGTGTTATAACTTTCAGTTGTTTCGTTGATAGATAAATTATTACAAAAATCGCCTTAGATTTAAGAGCGTCGCTGGTTTGATAGCGTCGAAGTTTGGCTTACAAAACTAATAGTAAACTTATAAATTGTAATGACTAATGAGCAGAATGTTTAACGACGAATGGAATAACACTTAACTGTTGATGTTGAACTTGAGGCTCCTGGTGCTGGGGTGCGCGGCGCGGCTGGCCAGCAGCCGCTCTGACTCCTCGCAGATGTCGCTGGCCGAGTACCGGTTGCGCTTCATGTTACCTACACGTCAAAATGACAAGTTTACATTGCCCGTCTAGTTGAACACGCTACACCTGATGGAAAGGCCGTGAGGTAACACAGTAATGCAAGGCCGAATGAATCCGCTGGTCAATCTCATCTTAAAGGGCGAAAAAAATGCCTTTTCACGTTACGTTTACGTCTTCTTTTGATCAGTATTAAAACTATCGTAGTCAATTTTCTGTTTGGTATGAGCTTTACCTTTAGACGTCATTTCAGAATAAGATATATCTTTACGGGGCTGGGGTGACCCCACCAGTACGTCTACCACGAGTTGCCAATTAAAATTTACATTATCGTTTGCGTAAAAAAAATTTATTAGGATGACACATGACATGACATGACAATGTCAAATCCCAATACATTTTCTAACGCGAACGATAATGTAATAATTAAATAAATAAAACAAAGGTGAATTTAAAGTGGCAACTCGTGGTAGACGTACTAGTCCAATGAAAGGGATACCTTTGTGTTTTCCGACATTCAAATCCTCTCATAATGAAGCTTTTAGATAGTTACATTTCGATAACAAAGTCCACAATGTTCTCATTCATAAAGTTCATCAACAAAGTACTCATTCTGACATCTAAAGCTAAAAACGGATAGCGTTTTGATTCATTCGATAAATTTGTTCATATACATCTATCTACTAATAAAGCATACAATTTTATGGCATGCATTTCTATTTCAAGGAAGTAACTGCTCTACTATTGCTATGCATATTATAGTTATGGTTATGGTCTTTGCAGCTTCTATTTTGGGTGCTACGAGTTCCAGTCTAGTAATAATGTTAGTGACTTACTTCGGGTACCCTTCGGATAGTACCTCGGGCTTTCTAAATTTTTGGTGTAATTGTGTTAAAAAAACATAAATTACCTCGAGGCTCCCTATCCAGCAGTCTTCTCATCTCAGGCTGTACGGCTAAATCTTTAGCACTCCCACTAAGGCTCCGCGCTTCCCTATCGCTGGTGGTGCTAGAAGGAGTCTGACTGCCGTTTTCCGACTCGACGATTTGTTCGAGAACGCTCGGGCGGCGCGCATAGTACTCGACTGCGGGTGGGGGCATGACCGGCGCCATGTTGGCCATGGGGTCAATGCCGAGAAGCAGCATCACGGTGGCGGGGTGCTCCATGATGTACTGCGTGACGCTGTGGAGGAACGGCTCTGTTTGCGTGGCGCGGTGCACCTTCGGCCGTTCTGGCGTTATCGGCCGCTCTTGCTGTAAAAAATTTTTTCGGGTTAAATAATTTCATCGCCGGATGCTATTCACGTTCTACCAGTGCACTTATTTTGAGCAACTCTGAATTGCCCTTTCAAAATTGAAACTACTCATATCAAAAAGAAGGAAACACTTCTTTGTTACCCTGAACCTTCCAAGTATCCAAGGGCTATGTAGGTCATTTTGGATAAAATACCTTAATAGGCAGGTAAGACCACATGCCATATAGTATGCTATAGAGGAAGGTATGCCTTCAAGTTAATATTAGTGTTCTTTAGTTATCTTGGGTCTAGTACTCAAGTAGAATATGGCAAGCGGTAAATATGAATGCTAGTCATCTTTCACAGCGAAGTGTTAGTTACCTGGTCCCAGCAGAAGACGTCTGGCGGATGACTGCAGCTGCGCGCGAGTTGGTTGGGCGGCGCGTTCCATTGCAGGTTCGGGTTGGAATGTGCCGCATGCCAGCCTGCTGGATGCGTCATCTCCTGCAGCGCTTGGATTGCGTGCCGGACCTAAATACAGAACAAAAGACGAACTAATAGATAGACGAGGTGAAAAGGCCTTCCGTTGAAGACTACCGTACAGCGTCCAATCAGGATTCGGTGTGTGTTTTGATATTAAGCTGAAGAAGACCATTGTCAAGTGCTTCTGTGAGTGAAAACATTTTACACGTAGCTACCAATTACACACTCAGTTTTCATCCATACACAAGATGTACCTAAATGCTTTTATAATTTTATCACTCATTAATAAAAAATATTGAACAGTGCATTGCACGACTTTCTTAAGTTACGAGTAGCTTTCGAGGTATGATACTCGTAGACAGAGGTAGTTAGGTACGGAAAGCTGCGCTTCAAAACTACTAGACCAAATGCCTGTATAAAATCTGAACAGCTGAGTTTGAACTGACTGTCAGCTGAGTTATATCTACCGCGCTGCCGCGTAATGAATAATTTAAAACTAGAATCGTGATTGTTTTTTTGATATTTACGTAAATATAATTGAAATAAAACAACTTACAGGTTATAAATATCAGTGTATAACACAAAAGGTTATATGTTGATAAAAATAGGAGAGTATGGAAAACCTTAAGTAGCTGAGTGTCGTCGAGACTTCTCCTCTCCACTCACGACATTCGTTGTTTGTTTAGAGCGCGGATACTGTCATCGCAGTGAGGATGCTTGCAACATTCTGAAGGAGGCTAGATTTTATACACAAATATTGTGCGCATTTAAACATTTGCTATAGCGCCCAGTGGATCTTTTGGATTTTTTAAAAGGATTTGTAATTTGGATCAAATCGCTTCGTTTTATTTGAAAATTATACCCCATTAACCATTATATTTTAAAGTCCTTTTAACGGACTTGGGGTTATGGACTAACGACGGCGTTACTTTAATAGCAAAATTATTGGCAAAGTGATAAACCGTTTATATCTTCGACATTCTGCCGGGCGGACCGGGATTAACGTCAACTTTAGCACTGACGAGTAAACCCACTACCCGGATTAATCGCGGTTTCGCGTGTGAGTAACTCGTGATAAAAGTTCTAAGCTGCTTAGTTATTGTTTTGTATTTGATTTAATATTTTATCTGGGCCAAATATTGATTTTTCTGTTAGAGATTTTCTTTTTTTCTGCAAAGTATGATTTTTTGTTTTGAAGCCCTTTCGAGAATACATATTGCTCACTGCAATGATAAAATAAAACAAATATGTACTAAGAAACATAAAAGATAACATAAATAATTGACAGTCCTAACAAGGTGTCAAGAATTATACGGTTCCAGAACTATAGACCCCCACATACAGAACAAATCCGAGATGACCACTGCACTACCAAATAACAATCCGTGCAATTTTCTTTGTTTTTTTTGCAATCAAAGAAATGTATTGTGAGAGCAGATACCCGTCACCTCCCGTCACATTTTATTTTACTGACTCACGGCAGCAATATGTGTGCACGTTTGGTCTTTATAACTAAGAATTCATTAAAAATTCAGTTATATTTTTAGACATGGTACCTATCAAGAGACTAAGTTTGTCGGAAATGGGTTTTCCTTACTCAATCGCAACGCAAGGTATGTATCGAGTTCTGATCACTCTGAATTCTCTACCTAGTAAAACATAGGTACGAGTATTACACAGACCTACCTAATTTAGGGTCAGATAATATTCATGTACACTGTCTCTGATATTTATTTGTCTACGACCACACGTACACCTGAAGGCTGAAGAGCAGACAGTCAGTAAACAGAATATACTCATATATGTAGATACGACGCTATCAGAGGGACATGTGATTATTATCATAAAAATAATATGTTCGCTGTTGTGACATATGGGTCAACACTGGCTTAATGGTTATATGTGACATCATATAACCACTAACAATGCGTTATTTACTTTGGTAAGTAATCTTGTTTGTTTAAGTGTGCAATTTAAGCACATTGACATTTCGAAGGATTTCAATGTTTATATTTGGTTTACCCAACGTATAATGTGTTATCTCTCTATATATATGATCTATCGGTTTTATGAACAAAAATAATGAAGTCGTTAACAACGCAAATATGTTTACTCAATATTCAAAAGAAATATTCGCCAGCAAATATGAATAATAACAATACTGAAAACCTAAAATTCTATGTTTTTTATATATTCTGCAAAAGGATTGGTTACCTACTCTTTTTTATATCGGTGGTTATAGGATGTTATAAAATTGATTTAAGGCGGTACACATAAGTAATTACATAACATTAAAAAACTATTTGATTTGACTTTTACACGATGCTAGATTTGAAAGTTTCTGGGACTGTTATTTCGATGCAGTACCTAACGAGTAAAAATAAGTACTTTGCCAATCTTAAAATCTTCTTAACTACTTAGCTCCGATAGCTCGTTAAAGTCAAGCGCAACATTGAAGTGAATTCATTTATGTGATACAGGGTTACTTTATCAACACCATCCTAAATTTACACAAGCCATTGGGCATCAATCGAAGACAGTTTTTTTGAAAAAAAAGGTAGGTCTTTCTAACTTTTACATTTTCATATTTTTTTCGAACAGATTATTCGTGCGGCGTGGTTACTTATTCAAAATTAAATTTCTACTTCTGAATAAAGCGCGGGGGGGGGAGTTGAAGAGACTGCGACCCGCCGCCACGCACGTCGCTAGTATCAGCGAAATAAGTGATTTTTTAATACCTTTGAGTAGTTATAATAACATTAACAACTCAACATTTTAGTACTGAAGGTTGTCAAACAGAAAAATACGTATTTTGTCATTTTCTCCATAGATCCTCATATTACAATTTGGATAGTGTTTATAAAATAGCCCTGTATATGTTTACTATTTTACTGTTTTATTAAAAAAAACCCAATTTAATTTAAATGAGTCATGGATACATGTACGAGTATCTAAGCGCCAAGTTTTGCTTGACTGTATATTTTAGTTAGATGAACTAAAACAAGCAAACTCCAATGTTTTAGGCAATTGGACATAAAGTAAATGAAACTAGCCTGTTCATACAATGTCTACTCACCTCCATACTAAGCGCGGCCACATCATGGTGCAAGCTGGACACTTGCGTATCCAGCCTCTCCACAGACGAGCGAGTATTGTGCATCTCCAGGTTGAGCCCTTCTAGGGAATCCGCGCGCGCCATCTTGGGAGTGGCCACGGACCGCTGTCTTTCTATTCGCTCTCTTAGCTCCCGGTGGGTTAGGCGCTGGCTGTCCGTTCTGAAACGACTTCTTTTTAAAGGTAGCAGCAGGAAATAGTCTATCTTTGGGCAGTCGCAAAAGACATCAATTTCACCCTATCCCGAAGCTTTCTTTTTCTGTCAGCAACGTTTTATTAGAAATCGCTCTATCTTTAAGGTTTTTGCTATATACTTTGCTGAGACGATAGCTACAATGGGTAACCGATTGCCGGTAGCTTAGAATAGTACGCGATGGTGTGAATGTCGCTGTTAATCAATAAAGGGCTAACGATGAGGAAGCTAAACCAGTCTGTGCTACATGTTGTTCTTAAGAACAGTTTATTTTATCACATAAGTAAAGAGCAATTAAGGAACATGAAAGTATTTTCAACAAACGTAAACTACTTAGTGAAGGCCAATCCACAAGTATGGACGGAACGCGCGTATATATTACAGAATATTGAATTCGGAAGCTGTCGGAAGCACAAACTCCTCGATACAGCAAAACTTTGCGCGAGTTGGCGATCGACAAAATGTGTCGGCTATCCGAAGTATTTCCTTAATATGTAGGTGTGCTGGAGAAATATATCTGAGGTTCTATATATATAGAGAACCTCAGATATATTTCTCCAGTCATATCAGGTTTAAGATGAAATAAATTAAGCTCTTTAAAACGACTTATCTTTTACTCAGTAACAGTATTCGACCTAAATCAATATAATAAGTTAAGTTAGTCCGATTGTCTCTGCTTATTTTGATTCAGTAGTTAATGTACCAAGTTCTGAATCGATCGTAATTGGAAGCTCTTGTAATTTGTTTTTCTGCAGAAAACATTATAATTAACTTGAGAACTCTTTGCATGAAGTTTATGAAAGAAAAAAGCTTTCGGATGGAATATTTAAGTTCAAGGACTTCACTTAATACACTTTTAGAACCACTTAAAACATATACTTAAACGAGATTATATATTTTTAGGTTTGAAATTACTTGTAGGGAAGTAATTCCAAACCTAAGTAGTTGTATATTCTCGTTCATGTAAATGCGGTGTGGTGCGGCGCGTGACCATGACCCTTTTCATAGCCGAATGCCTGCAATGCAAAAGGTGCAACTCTTAGCAGTTTCGTTTGTGAAATCGAACATCGTACAAACACGCAGAGCTTTGTGCACTGTGGGGCTCTGTCGAAGCGGGGAAACACTCCACGAGTCTGCATATAGCAGGTGGTCCGCCTAGCCTAAATACGTAATACAATAGTATTAAAAGCTCAAGCCGCACTGAATAAATCGTCTGTGACAGACGGTAAGGCCTAAGGTGATGATTAAAAAATTATACAAAATGAAATGTAATGTTATAATAAAACTGAATTTCTGTAATGAATTGATGGATACTTCATTGGATAAGTACCTGAATTTGTTATGCCTAGGGCTATTAGTGGCCGACGTCGGTTTCTTCGGTGATAAAGCCGTATCTTCTGAGGCGTTTTCATCATCTTCTGATATGGAAGGGAGCGTCAGTGATGGGTGACCGTTCCCGTCCAACTCCTGGTCGGCCTCGTAGCCCTCTCGGAGGTTGTACGTGAGGTCGTGCTGGATGTCGTGGATGAACTCCTGCTGGTATTCAGGGTACAGCCGCAGCACTTCGGCCAGGCCACCCATGTGTATACATTTCAAATCGCAATATGTTAGAGCCTAGAACAAATGCAACGTTCAGGTTTTGATCTCAAATACTTATTATCAAATTAAGAAGGCTATTTATTGTATACTGTCTTATTGCTGGACAAGCGTTAAGCGTCTACATCGTTGGAATTAGATCATCGTTACAATCATTACTGGGCAATGGGAAAATCACCACTAAATGCGGGATGCTCTAAAAAATGAAACATAGGTACTGTACATACAAATGGCTACGTTCTAGGTGGGATTTTAAGGCAAGCTCTTTAATCACTCGAGTATATAATGGTGCACTCATTGTTTAATTCTGATCTTTAGAATAATCCTGTGTCAGAGGACTCAGAACCAACTTTGCATACTTAGAAACCTTGAAGTTAACACTTTTTTTTTTAATTGGCAACAATATTATTTGCCAAGTCTTTAACTACAATACAATCTCTAAGTGTGCCGTAATTAATTATTTATTGATACTTGCAGCACTTACCTATTTAAAAAAAAAAAAATATCCCTGGACATTATTCCACACAGCGCCATCTAGCCCCAAAGTAAGCTAATTAAAGCTTGTGTTATGGGATACTAGACAACGGATAAACATACTTAAATACATTTTCTTTTGTAAATACATACTTATAATACATAGGAGACACCCAGACCAGTACAAATAGACATGTTCATGCACACAAATGTTTGTACTGTGCGGGGATCGAACCCGCGACCTCTGGTGTAGTAGCCAACTTCTTAACCATTACACCAAGTCGGTCGTCATTTTCTTTATTTAAAGCTTATGTTCCTGATTTAATTAAGTAAACTGCTAGAGAACAAACGCTCTATGGATCAAAATGTATAACGGCCGTTACATTCCTAGGGTAGGTGCGTTTAAAATAGGTTAATCCCTTAGCCAGGAGGCTGCTCGCCCCGCGCCCAAAAAGAGCTTTGAGAAAAAACTGCCAACGAAGTCGAGTGGGCGGAGTGCGGAGGTTGGGCTTTGCGTGACTGGATCACTTGTTCAGCAATTTAAATAAAGCTCTTTTTTCTTTGGAAGTTGCGATTCAATTAACAGCGAGAATATCTGCTCCTTCACACTCTGGTTTGCTAAAGGGTCGTTTACGAAATGGTTCCTTACACTTTACAGCACCTAAGGTCGTGAATGCTTGAACTGGGTGGAAAACAAACCAACCGGCCTGTGGGTGTAGGAGATTAATTACAACTAAGTGACTTTGACTATTTAATTTGTCATTTTATGTTGTGTGTTAAAGGGGAATTAAAAATTGAATTGTTCAAGACTCAAATTTTTATAATGATCTGCAAACCCCAATATAATCCGTGTTCAATATTTATTGAAATATATTAAGTACTAAAAATATTGGAAGTTCAAGCTCAACATTGATTTCTAATTTACAATTATTATCTGTCTCTGTTATTTCCTAACCTTCGTCAAGTAAAGCAAGATAGTTTGAAGGCAAGCGGCCTTTGTCTCGATATAAACACAGACAGCCTGTAACGAAAGCCTGCCCATTGTGCCTTGATAGGGGGGGGGGGGACCATTAAATCGATATGGGCTCCAGAGCTAGTAAATAGTCTCAAAAATTAAAAAATTAAACAAAGTGTGAGGTTGAGTTTAATAACTAGCCCATAGCCCGAACCGAAAGAACCATAATTCGGTATCCGTCATAAAAATAATTGAAAAACTGACTAATTTGATTTATTTCTATTAACGCTTACCTGAAGCTTAAATTCGAGCTTAAAAAAATAAATTATAATTTAACACAAAGGTTAGAAAGAGGAGGTTAAAAACATTATCGTCTCTCAAAATCATCTCTGTCAACTAAATGGGCCCTTAAAATCATTATTGCTGACGCAGATCCTCTCATCTAATTCCTCGCTAACGTTTTATTATAACAACAGGGGATGAATTCGAGAGTCCATTTGAAATTAAGGTGTTAATTTAATATGTACCACTTACCTTAACGTCGCTGCTCGATTTGACGACGACATCGGGATTATTACTCTGGCTCTGTCCCTGCCCATTGTAAGCGTGCAAATGAGTATTCATATCGCAGCCCACCAAATCTCCTTTGCCTATTTGAATATAACAGTGAACATAAATTCTAACGATTTGCATAATTTTAATTGGTTAGTTTTGGAACTAAAATTTCTAACTATGAATAAAGAAAAAAATAGGAAAACGGTAATAAAGCCAGGGCGACTTTCAAAATACAGAATAGAGAGTTAGAAACTGCCAACTCTCTATTTAGAGCGGCAATTTTAAAAGTTTGAATTTACCATCATGCTGTCCAACTTCCGATAGGAGTGGAACGCAGAAAAAAGGAAAATAATGTTCTTCTTAATAAAACACAGTAACAAATGTTACTTACTAATAAATTCAATAGACATTTCTACAGACAATCAAAACTTTATCGTTAAAGTTCGATACAAAATTTCCATTAGGACAAAGGACGTTAGTCAAATTAATCGAGACAGTTAGGAGGGTAGTTTTGCAACTCACCAAGGATGGCGACAACCATATCGTTCTGCATGACTTCCATGGAGCCGTTGCAAATGTAATAAATGTAGGTGAGCGCGTCCCCTTTGTGGACGAGGTACTCCCCGGGTGCGCAGAAGTTGTTCCGGATGTGCAGCGATAGCAGTTTGAGGCAGCCCTGGGACGCGGACTCGAATATCGGAAGCGATAATATCTCCCGGTGCAAGTGCAGCGATACATCCCCACGAAGCTCCTCCGGGAACTCTTTTAGCGTCTAAAATTAGATTTCAACTTCATTTCAGAAACAGGATTTGCGAGGAAAGTGTTACCGAGATGTCGAGGGGATTAGTTGGATACTTAGCAACGAAGGAACTATTTGCTTTAGGTAGGTAGAGTTTACTTGATAATGATTGTTTTGTTTTATTCAAAGTAAAAGTGAACAATGCCAATAAAAGTTGGATTAATGAACCTACGCATCCACCAATTGCTATACATGTTTAGCCAAACAGAAACAAGAAGATTACAAAGAGATAAAAAGAAAAGTTTATGCTGCAAGAGTGACTTGCGCAACTAGCGAGCTACTGTACTGTTCAACAATTAATCAAGCACATTAATCCAAAACCATATCAGGCATCTGAATTCTGTTTGAACTATGAAATCATTGATTAGAGTATTTCGAATTACTACGAGAAAACGAAAGGGTAAATTCGTCATCTGTCAGTCATATTCGAGTGCAGTAAATTCTACTGCGAATACCGTGGTTGTTGCCGTTAAATCGGGAGCTGGCCCAACACCGGCTAACGAAGCTATTTTGCAAAAAGTTAACTATGAGGCTCCGCTTGATTTTGCAGTTTTTGTTATCTTCCGGTTTACTAACGAGGAAAGTTTTATACGTATTTTGTTTCAACGTAACTGAGAGTTCTGACGTCGATACTATGCCTTGTGGCAGTTTCCGTGGTTACAACTATTCGCAGCGCTGAAATTACGCAGACATTGGCTTAATTTACTATTATCAAAATATTTTCGTTAGAGGTCGTAGGCGTGGAAATGTCTAGAGGATTCTGAAATACCTACTGGGATTTGCTGAAATCAAATAACTTGAGGTTTATTTAAATAAATAAATAAATAAAAATGCGCCAGAACACACCTTTTGTAATGGTCTCGAAGTAGGGATTCTTATCCCTGTGTTACGAGGTACCACACAAGGAAATAAGTCTGGGGCGTCTTCCAGCACACCCAGACCCGAGTCAATTCAGAAAAGATCGTTTCCTGAATTGACCCGACCGGGAATCGAACCCGGGACACTAAGGAAATCGAGGCGAGAAACCGTGCTACAGCGCACTACGCCAATCGTGTCGTCAAATATCGTATCGTTATTTTGTTTTTGATCTCAGCTTTAATGAGTAAATATTTATTGAAGCTGAGTTAAAAACAAACATTGAGCTTGCATTTTGTATTCAGCTGTTTTTCAATAAATGCCACCATAGATTGAATGTGGAATGCAATGTAACTTCACATATACCTATCCTCCATCTCCGTGAGTGTGAAAAGCGCAGTCTGGCGTCGTAATTATTTCAGATTCACGGCTGTAATGCATTACGAGGGGAATTTGACGTCAGCGTGGCATTTCGCATACGTCCTACTCACATCTGGAATCGGGACCATTCAATCGATACAAAATGTATTTTTGCAGGAAAAGAAACCCGCCCTTAACACTACAACCACGTCTATTTTCCAGCTGAATGCATGCCATATTATATTCGACTTTTCCATTTACAGAGCAATTTCAGCTATAACAGATATTAACAGTAACGTAATATGTTATGTGGTAGTATAGGACGTTTCTTTCCAATGAAAACATACTATGTGGCCTTTGTTCGGTTAAGATAGTTTTTCTCCAATTCTTTTACACCTAACATGATTTATTACTTCTTTTATGGCGTTATCAAGTCGAATCATCATTAATCAATCATTATTTTAAAAACATTAACAAGTTTTAATTAAGAAGAGTAATTTTGCGTGACGAACGAAATAACGATTTTGGACACTGGGACATGATTGTATTGTAAATAGGATGAGAAACATATTATCAGGTTTGTTAAGGACATTGACATGTTATGGAAAAACAGCCATCGTATAAGTGCAGAGTACTCACAAAACAGTAGCCAACAGAGAAATTAGCGCAACAAAATTATCGAACATACATTTTGATTGCTTATTGATTTGACGTTTCAACTTTCAATAATTCAGCAAAATTACATTTAAGTATTTTGAAGATAAGAATCTATCAATACCAAATACTCGTACCTCGTGTATATCGATGCCATGGTTGAGCGACCACATCGTCTGGAAGTAGTCCTGCATGCGCTGCTTCAACTCCTTGGGCACTTGGTTGAGCGAGAGGAAGTCCTTGAGATCCCGCCACTTGGTTTGGTACATCGAGCGCCGAGAGTACATGCGCTGGATAATGGCCGTCACGTTTCCGAAGACCACGGCATGCATCAGGGCTTTATGAAAGAAAATTGAATGTATTTGTTTTTGTTACATAAACTTGTAGTAGTTACTAATACCTATCAACAATTAATGGCTAATAGTCTGGAATGAATTAAGGTTTAGCAAAAAAAACTACGTATGTGGAAAATAGTAGGTACTTAATTTGTAAACTCGCCACTTAAGTAAACTCTTCAGGATTTAAAAAGTTCCATACATTGAAAGTAAATTCGCCATTCCTATGGAATGTATGTTTAATTCGTGACAGGCAGATTCGTGTCATTGTAAACTCGCCACTATTATCGATTTTATTTCATATTTGAAAGAAGTACCGTTAGCAACCAAGTTGGCCGCTAATAAATCATTGGAAGTTATAATTTTGGAAAGGTACGAGTATTGACATATTCAACACAGTATCAAAAAGCCTATCCCATAAATATATAAATTTTCCCTAAAATTGTAAAATATCTTTTAAATGAAGAAAGCCCTTAAATGGATGTTATCTGAATGTAAGTGAAGTTATACCTGCAAAGCACACTGAATTCAATGACGGGCGTTCTGTCCTTGTATGTGATGACAATGTAAGTGTTACAAAGAGTTTTTATATAATATTCGTATAAGAAAGTGTAACAATAAGTTTTTACAGTACCTATCGCAAAAATGGCTATCCTAGATCATGTCCATCAATCCATCAGTCTCTTGTCAGTCGAAGTTTGTTCATATTGATCGATTGAACTTACGTCAGCTAGAATGTATAACCTCGGTCTAATATAAATAACTTAAAACTTTATTCGAAAAGATAGATCGACCATTTGTTTGAAAACCGAAGTTCGGTCGGTGCTATGGACATTGTTTTTATTTGCTTAATATCTCCAACTATTCAAACATCTGACCAGTTTTAGTATTGAAAGTCGTAGCCTAATTCATTCTCTGATTCATTTTTCCAGGACCCAAGTTACTAGGACTAAAAAAAAATAACCAGGATTTTTTTTATTAGGTGCGACCCATTAGTAATGCACCGTCCGACGGTAAATTATATTGTCTTTCTATTGTGTCTAGCACATACGACATACTATGGGTTAAATGACGTGAGCTTCTAAGAATAAAAGTTTTTTTGAAATGAGGACACTAGTTTCATAGTAAAATCCTTATTATGCATTCATGAAGCAATACAGAAACCAACCTACTTCCTAAGCAGCTACTCATACTTCTTTGCCAATGTTTTCAAGAAATACCATTTTATATTTCAAATGGTGAAATGGATCATTCCTCAAGATAATGCGTTTTTTTGTGAATAGAAATACCTTGTCGAGAGCCTTATTAGCTACCATTGTGCCAACCAGGCATTGTTTCGAACGGTAACTTGGGATGGCGAGAAGTAGCCTGAGCGTGAGTGCTTGTTACAATCGTAATAGTGCTAGCGGTACACCCCGGAATTTTAGGGTTAGATGTGAGGATATTACGTACCATTTGAGTTATTTAACCGTATCATATCTGGAGGACGTATATCTTGGTATGTTTTGAAAATTATTTTTATTTTAATTTAATACAAGTGACTAAAATGTAACGATATGTGTTATATTTTTAGAATTGGCTCAAGGAGCCTTTTCACTAGATACCACACACGATAGGTTTACGAGCAAAAAATTGTTTTTTCTTATATAAAAAAAGATGTCGCCACAACTCCTCCCCTTTTTTCTCTTTTTTTCCGTGCTACGGGTCAAATTGATTAGTATGGCCATTACACAATTTGCCGGTTAATTTAGCGTACTGCTAGCACTCTAACCACAAATTAGACATGCGCGGCGCTCTGACACATAGCCCGCTTAGAACAACACGCCATTTTTGACACACGCACACAGCGACGTGAGTTTACAGGCGAAGTCAGGGAGTTTCAGCGTCGCGGGCAGTCGCACTGTCAAAAATATTGAGATATTATTTGTACGTCGTCAGATACTTACATTATAGTTCAATGGTCAAAAATGGTTTCGCGCAGATATTTCTGTTGCAGTGTATTTGGCTGTACGAACACCACACGAAATTGTGATTAAACATTTTTTAAGTTACCAAATGATGTTGAAAAATAAGTAAAACTCAGATAACGTTTGCATGTTAGTAGTACTATGTACGAGTATTATAAGTATATAGGTAGGTAAACCATTATATTTCGTAACACCTTCAAATCCAGTACAAATGGGCTTTTATTTGTTCCGTAACTTATCTTATCATGCTTTGGTAAAACACCAGTATTTTTGGTATATTGTTTTATTGTCACGCGCGGCTGCTGCATCCGCGCTGACAGGTGATCAACAACCTACTGGATATGTAGGTAGGTAGGACTGTATAATCAAGCCATTAGGCTAGCAGGTTGCACCTGAACCCCGGTAAATGAATTCTTATAATATAATACTTTTATACGTATTCACCCATCTCAACTCCTTTTAATCTAACTGGACCCCTTTTGTATATTTTGGTTTCTGTCGAACTAGGTGTAATTTTTCACTTGATGTATTTTATTTTACGCTTTATCTGTCAAATCGCGCTTATCTGGCGATTAAAGTAGCGAGTAGCAACCCTAAGCGATCAGGCAAGTTGATAGAAAAAGGCGAGAGCGGTCCTTCTGTAGGTAAACTCTTTATTTTGTGCTTTACCATAATAGAAAACTCCGTGATTGGCTAAGAAAAAGTTTCCGACTGCATTAATTTGAAAATTGTGTGTTTTTGACGTGACAACGTCTTAAATTAGGTTGCGGCTGGGAGTCACTTATGAAAAAGTGTAACGCTCGGTAACGTTACGATGAGTCACCGAACGAGAGAGAGGCCCGCCGAATGCCTTGCGTCTCTCTCCCACTCAACTATGATCGGTCTGCCGCAATTCTTATTTTCATTCAATTCCTTGTTCCTATTGTGCAATTTAATTATATTCATATCAATAAATATTCTACCGAGAAAAAGACGTTGTCACGTAAAATCTTCGCCCGTAAAACCGACTTTACAGGCAACCATTTTTATTTTAGCCAATCACAACGTGGCTAACAACGGCTTTTAGTCGAAAAGTACGTACTTGGATACTCCTACTCTGCATGCTATTGCTTCGTTGTAATTCAATCCAATCTAGTCGTAACATCATTGAACGCATGACGTGTATTGTGGATCGAACACGGTAATTCCAGAGACTCGTATCATGATTGATTTAATTCTCTGACCGGTATATCTGAATACAACACGATTTTCATTAACAATGTATCTGATTCTGCTTGTTAAACTGCATGGTCACCGAATGACGTATGTATATTTATTTATGTATCAAACTGACTTTTAGTTTACTAATATATTTTGATCTACACATTATGGGAACTAAACTTTAAGTCTTTAATTTAAGTTTCAAACAAACAGTAAAAAAAAACGTAATTATAAATTACATTTGGGATCGTATACCGACCATAAGAAAAGGAGGGTCAGAAATGATTCTGGTTCATTCAGATGTACCCACCTATTTCTGCGCTTAAGTTATTTTTTAGGGTCGGATCTCGATAAAAAACTTCTTTAGTAGTTGAATCTAGTAGTCAGAAAAATAGTAATGAAAAAGTAAAGGAGATCATTACGGCTCCATACATTTTTGGTCTTTTTCTAAAAGTGCCGGCTAACGAAAAAAAAGGGTACGGATAGTTAGAACTAGTACTATGGAGTAATAATTATTATGGCACGATAATTGTAGGGTTGCCCCAAGCCAAGCTATACTAGTTCAATAGAATAGAATTAGTAATTTTTAAACATACGAGTAAAAACCAAATTAAAAATGCTTTTAGATCATTCATTACTTCTAGCAATACCTTTCACTATTTTAAATTTCCCAGCACTTTCAAAAATCAATAAATGCATAAAAGTTACTTTTTTTTGAATTCGTACAACTTGGCTTGTGGCAAACATACGACTTTTGTGGTATAATAACTAATGCTTCATATGAGTAGTTGTAACTATACGTACAATTATATTCGTTGGCCGGCACTTTCAAAAAATAAATCGATTGTAACTAAGTATACAGTGTAAAATTACGGTTTTCTATATTGTAGATATCTTATGCGCTAATGTAGAAATGCTTCACATCATAACTTCTAGCAATGTCTATCATTATTTTACGATTCCCAGCACTTTTCAAAATTAATAAATGTATAGAAATGACGAACTTTTGAACTCTTATAACCCTACGACTTAAGTGCCATAATAACTATTGTTCTAAGTATAAGACTAGTTCTAACTATGCGTAATACTTTTTTTTGTTGGCCGGCACTATTAGAAAAGGCGCAGAGTGATCTCCTTTGTTCGTGCTTACTTACTACGCCGAGAGTTGGACATGTGGTTTTTTAGGCAAGATGATTGATGATTAAGAGAAAAGTCCTGAATTTTAAAGTACTTTTTTATAACACGTCTTAATGTATACATTTAATAGCATATACTAAGGCTCTGGGGTTTTAATGCCACAAGCGATTTGACTTCTAAAGCAGCTATTATAAGGGTAATAGAAGAGAAACGGGTGGCGCCGCTGCACGGTACTAACTTTTCTCTGTTTAAAATTGTGCCATAGCTTAGCTGCGATATTATGCTGAAACGACTATTTTTATACCGTCGCTTAATTTAAATTGCTTGCTCCTTTTTTCAGCGAAGAAAAATGGTTTTAATCTTTTCTGCTCACAATGCGGAAATATAATATTAAAAAGAGCGTCGCGTAGCTCTGCGTCTGGTTGGTGTTGCGACAAGTTCAGCTAAGCAATTTTCTGAGAGCAGTCACGCCACGGAATGGTATTCATAACTTAAATTCGTAAGTCAATGCACATTGCTCAGACAAGTATCTACACGTATAATTTGTTACCAATCAAGATTAAATTCAGCGGTAAAAAAGTAAAATTCTCTTTATTTATTTTCTGTTTCATTAGTTGTTGCAGTTGTTCAGCAATGTTTTTTCTGAACTAATAAATCAATATACTCGTACTTAGTGACGCGTTGGTTGAAAAATAAAGAAAATATGAGCGAGTTCTTCATAATTATATGAAAAAGCTGGTGTGGCCATGGAGGCGCTTATTCGCAGACTGCAATGCACCGAAAAATCCAAAATTTAGTACGATTTGAAAAAAAGAAAATGCTAGCATATTTTGGTTTATCTAGTGCTAGCGGTACGCTAAATTTACCTGCAAATGGTGTTGAAGGCATGGAAGTTGGAACGATTGATTTTTAGGCCATACGAATCAGTCTGACCCGTAGCACGAAAAAAAGAAAAAAAGGGAGGAGTTCTGGCGTCATCTTTTTTTTGTATGATAAAAAAAAGTTCTTGCTCTTAAACCTATCTTGTGTGATATCTAATGATAGGGCTTACTGAGCCAAACCAAAAAATATATCACAGCATTACATTTTAGTCACATGTATTGAATTAAATTAAAAATCATTTTCAAAACATACCAAGTTTGGGCTCCTCCAGTTGAATATTTTTTTGTAAAATATACTTCAAATGGTACGTAATATCCTCATTTCTAACCTTAAAAAAGGATTTTTCAAAATATTTAAATGTAGTGTTTTTTTATAATTCTTCAATTTATCAAAGAATCTGTGTCTGAATTTTTTATAATAGGTTGGGGAAAAAGTTTTTTCGCATTTTTTAAGGAAATTCAAAACATTTTATAATTAGTTAATTTAAATTTAACTAAAGTATGTAGGTGCCATTTTGTTCGATTGCTTTTTGCCATCTTGTAGGTAGGGACATGATCCTATTGCTATAGGAATGTTGAGGCTTCTGATCAAAATACCGCGACAAGTGGTTTTGGCAGTACTCTCTTGATACTAACCTGACAATGCCTAAAGAATTCTGAAGAGACCGAAACAGGTGGAAATCTGAAGGTGCAAGGTCAGGACTATACGGCGGTTGCATTAACACCTCCCAGCCAAACTCCTTAATTTTTGCTGAGTGGCTAAAGATGTGTGTGGTCTAGCTTTATCATGATGAAAAGCCACACCCTTTCTGTTGATTAATTCCGGCCGCTTTCTCTCAACTTCTTGCTTTAATCTCATCAGTTGTTCGAAGTAGAGTTCAGAATCGATGGTTCTGCCTGGTGGTAACAGCTCATAATGAATAATGCCCTTCCAATCCCACCACACACAGAGAATCACCTTGTTGCGAGTTAACCCGGGTTTCGCCACAGTCTGTGAAGCCTGACCGGCCTTTGACCACGACCTTTTTCACACGTTCTTGTCGTACAAGATCCACTTTTCATCACCAGTTATTAGCTTCTTCAAAAATGGTTCGGTTTCATTACGTCGTAATAAAGAAGCACAAATGAGTACACGGTTCATTAGGTTTCTTTCAGTAAGCTCGTGAGGTACCTAAATATCGAGTTTTTTTGTGTACCTAGTTTTTTTCAAATGCGCCAAAACTGTTTTTTGTGGTCAATTTCCAGTTCCTCAGCTACGTCGTAACTACGGATATGCCGATCTCGCTCCACTTTTTCAAAAATGGCATACATTTTATCCGAAATAGGGCGACCAGAGCGACGTGCATCTTTGACATCAAAATTTCCGGATTGAAAACGCTGAAACCAAATTTGTGTTACTCTCACAGACACAAGGTCCATAAACATAGCAAATTTTTTTTGCGGCTTGCGTTGCATTTTAACTTCATTTAAAATTTTAAATGTATCGAATGTCTTCGCTAGATTCATTTATCTTGACAGTAAAAAAAGACAAATGAAAATCACACATTTTCCTAATTTGAATTTGGAATTATCATCTTTAAAATTTAAACTTTCAATGATACCAAAACCAGCCAGATACAAATAGTATAGCCAAAGAGATTTTATTACAAGTTCATACATACTATTTGCGAAAAGACTTTTACCCCAACCTAATACATGTTTCAACTAATCGTAATTTTATCACATTTTATAAAATTAAAAAATTATAAAAAAATACTAAATGTAAATATATTCAAAATCCTTTTTTAAGGTTAGAAATGAGGATATCAGGTACCATTTGAAGCATATTTTATAAAAAATTATTCAACCGTATCATATCTTGGTATGTTTTGAAAATGATTTTTTATTTAATTCTATACATGTGACTTAAATGTAATACTGTGATATATTTTTAGAATTGGCTCAGTAAGTCCTATCATTAGATACCACAAACGATAGGTTTAAGAGCAAAATCTTTTTTTCCCATACAAAAAAAGTAGACACCATAACTCCTCCCTTTTTTTTATTTTTTCCGTTCTTCGGGTCAAATTGATTCGTATGGCCTGAAGATCAATCGTTCTGATTTTCATGCCTTTAACACCATTTGCCGGTTTTGACTAAATTTCGGGGTGTACGGCTAGCACTAATCTATAATATTGAAAAATCCTTTCGGATCACAGGTGAAATTTTAATGTAAGGAAGCCTAGCTCAAAATGTGCTTATAAAGCCTTTGCACGTGATATTTCAGTTAACTAGTAAGTTCTGATGAAAAATATCTCTTCACCTCCTTAGAAACAAATCCACCCTTCTTCAGATGCCCTAGCCAAGAGTGATAATACGCTACTATTGTTTGTACTGTCGAAATTCTACAATGTATTAGAATCACATCTAATTTCATTACCATTAGACGAGGCCTAATATAATTCCCATATTGGACATGGAGAAATGTTATCAGCTTGTTATTCTTGGCTACGGTCACTAAAATATATAAATTAATGGTCATACCTCCGATAAGCATGGTGAGGATGCTGAAGACCTTCTCCGGCAGCGTGTTGGCGGACACGTTGCCGAAGCCGACGCTGGTGAGCGAGGAGCAGGTGAAGTACAGCGCGGTAACGTAGCTCTCGCTGTGCGAGATGTTGGGGATGGGCACCTTCAACCGCTCGGCTAAGTTGTTTATCCAGCCTAAAGGAAAAAATACACCAACACTTTTATCGTCATTCGCAGCTATAATAACATCTGCGAGCTGGTAGATGTTCTTCCCTTACTTAGAAATTTTCCCTCACTTTGGGATAGGCGCCACGCCCCACACTACATTTGCCGTGAAATGCTTTTATTCATTTTAGTATTTTTAACCCAATAATCATATTTCATTTTGAATAATGTTTGTTACTATACGATCAGTGGGAATTATCATTTTAAAACATACAAAATTGTACTTTGTATGTACTTACATACATGTTAATGTACTTCAATTTATGATGAGTGTTAGTGCTAAATTGATTAGGACTTTGGTTATATTCTCTCTTCACCGCAAACCAGTAATTAGCGATCATCTAAGTGCCTTTCAGCAATTACATAATCTCGAGAGTATTACAACTCAACCAACGAGAAAGTAGGTTAATTCCAAGATAATACCAACCATAATAAAGTTGTTATTGCAGAAAACCTCTCGGGTTTCCAAGTAGGAATTGTAAGAAAGATGGAGATCATTCATTATCGCTATAGAGAACTCGGGTCAATCGGAGGGTCGAAGCTTATTTGTAAGAGCCGGTCTGGTACTGAATACCATTTATTACTTTTCAGAGTTATTCAACTGCGTTAGGTCGAAATATTAATAGTTAAAACTCTATGTGTTAGATAAGTATTAGCTTTTAAATAGCTGTCTCGAAAAGCTACAGCTTTTCAATAAAGATATACGAGTATAATCTTAATAGCGTCTGTTGCTCAAAAAACATCATCACAAATGTGATTGTATATGGAATTTCAACATATATAATAATTGAGAACAGTGCTAACATTTGTACTGTTAACTGGTTTGATCGTGTCACCGTATCGACTCCGAAAACCGCAAAACTGGTTCATTATTGTTATGTTCGTATGAAATTATAGGTAGGTATATCTAAATGAAAATAGCTTTTGCAACAATTTGCCTTCTAGTTAAGAGGCTCGTAAACATATAATATTTTTTGAAATAACTTTTAGTTGAACATAAAGAACATTTTGGAAGTAGGAAATTTAAAGGAACGAAACTCATTGGGATGTCTAGAGGACTTTGCTCGGTATTTCGCTATTGTAATAAATCAGAAATGAGGAACTAACTAAAAACCCGTCGTAACCCAGCAGATAAGATAGTTTCACATCTGGCGAAGAGTAGTCTATCCGGACGGGGCAAAATAGTTGTGGAATGATGACCATATGAACCCTGTGATCCTAGGCATACAACCTGTATACAAGAAGCCATAAACCTGCCTCTGGAAGTCTACGTTACGCCTTTTTTGCATGTCGATAACTTTTGGTGATTGTCTAGTCTAGACACAAATACTATACCTACTTTACATTTGTTAACTATGGTGTGGTAGGCAAAGTTAATTCTATCTGCGAGAATAACCAGTAGTGAGTTACCAAATCATTCTATTATTTTGAGGATTCAACAAAAGCGAAAAACTTAGCGCCATCAACCGTCCCAAATTTCATCATCATTCCTTAACAAAAACAAAAAACAGAGCACCATCCACCGTACCTAAGTCCCAAATTTCAACATCATTCCTGTGATGCTCTATCTCCTTCTCAGCAATGATGAACCATATGCAGGCCAGCCAATGCGCCACCAGCGTGAAGGACAGCATGAGGAGCGTCAGGATCAGCGCGGAGTACTGTGAGTACCGGTCCATCTTCTGCAGCAGGCGCGCCAGCCTCAGCAGGCGAGTCAGCTTGACTAGGTGAACGTTCCCGTGCGTTGACTCCTGTTTGAGAAGTGCGACAGTTATTTTCCATTAGTTGCCAAAGTCGTTTTCAAGAAAATTTTAAAGGCAAGGCATTTCAGTTCGTTGTCTTAAATAACGTAGTTATGTAAGTAAAAACAAATGAATTCAAAAGGCTTCGTTGCATAATAGTAAAGTTTTTAGCGAGGAAAAGTTGCTAAGCGATCAATGTGAATGTAGCATTTTCGCATGTTTTGATGTCTGACTATTCTGTGTACTTATACTAACGATTGTTCTGTTCATCTTATTTATTGTGTTAAGTTATGTAAGATTGTTTCTGTCCCTCTAATTACTCACCTGGTGGTATCATATTGGTCAATTTGCACTAGATTAATCGATTTGCAAAATATTTAACAAAACATGGGCTTGAAACAAACTGCACAGTTGATATTTAAATAAAAGTAATTAAAACCAACTTGCGTAATTCTATTCGTTCAATTACGTATACAGAAACGATGAAACGCGACCAGGGTGCAATTGCTCATAATTTTACCGCTATTGTGAGAAACTACTGAAAGCGCAGGGACCGTTTGCGGTAGAAGTAATAATTAAATAACAACGTTAAATTAGTTACTGTTGTTAACTTACCGGACCGCTGTACACATCGGACGCGTAAAGTAGGTCAAATGGGAGCGCGGCCAGGAGATCCACCACGAACCATGTCCGAATGTAATTTAGAGCTATTGGCTTAGAATCAGACACCACTTCACCCTTTTTATTCACAAACGTCGTCCGGAAATTAAGCACTATATCTGAAAACCAAACAGTCTTTTCAAATTAACCTGTTTACCGATGCAATAAATGTTTAATGAAACCAGTGTTCTACATACCAACAATAAAAAGAGCCTCTACTACTACGTCACTAGTCACACTTATCCGAGGGTGTCCTCGGTCAACAAAACTGGCGTTGTAAGGAACCACGACCGCCACGTAAAACGTCGCTATGAGTATCAGCCAGTCCCAAAACGTTTTGAAAACGCCATAATGTGATATAATAAATTTTGACTTTTTAAGTGCTGACGTTTTGTATTCAGGTAACGGCGGATCCGATGAGTGTAGCAAGTTCTGCAAGTTTAACACTAGCATTAATCACTCTTACCACTATCCCAATTCAATTTCACACACAGAATTCAACTCCGAGCAAGAGAGATAGTTGTTAGTAGCAAGCTAGTGGGTAAAGTTTGCGAGACAAAGGCTCGTACCTACTTTGTAAACACAATATCGTGATTTAGTGTAAAATGAGCTTTCTAAGCATATAGGTTAAGGTTTACCTTACTAACATTGTTGAGTTTAAGTTTACTCTTCATCTTATCTGGTTTATAATGTCCTGAAAGCTGGTATAGTACGGCTCTTGAGCGTCGCCTGCCCATGTTGGCGGGCGAGGGCGCTTCGGGGTCAAGGTTTCCATTCGGGTCTGGAAGTAGGCAACTAGATTCAGCGCGGAACCGGGCGCCCAAGAGTGCCGCTGCGGGTACAAATGGGGATAACGCTAGAGTGACCACGCCAGCCGAAGGCCGCACCGCGGCTCCTGTACGCATAAACCACCCTGTTACCATCTTGACATTGGCAAAATAAATTAACTACAAAACTCTACTTTTACTCAGAAAAAACATGTCCAAGATAACCTTTTATATAAAAAGAAAATTCCAGTCGCGAATAATCAGTGCTAGAAAGGGTTGGTTTGTTAGCAGAGACTTTTTGAATTAAATATGATCAGATATTGTAGGTAAGAACCCTTTCCTTTACCTTTTCTCATAATTTATATCTCTTTTTACGTCTAAAAGGAAATCTTGCTTTCAATCGTATAGTAGTAGACACCAAATCGACAGGTTCGTAAACAAGCATTTTTGTATTTGATCACATTGCTCGGTGACATTGAATTTATAATGAACCTATTTAAAAATCATATCGTTTTGGTGTCAGTTTTTATAATGCCGCCAGTCAAGCAGAAACTAAGCCTGCCTAACTACAATTACAAATTACCCATAACTAAGGACAAAATAAATGAAACAAAAGATGAATGATGAACTCCAATAGGCACCTCAGTGATTTTAAATTAAATCTAAGTTAGCAGTAATGTCCTCTAGTTGAAATCCAGATTTTCACGGAACAACATTCAGTTTACAAGAATATAACAATGTTGCAATTTTAGCTTATAATTCTAAATTAAATAATAATTCTGTGAAATAAAAATGTGAGCATTCTGATTTCAAAATGAAATATGTGCTTAGATAATATTTTCAGCCGTGTGTTATATGACGGAAAAGGTCAGGCTCGGCATTAATCATTTTTCGTTTTTAAAAACATGCAAACAACACCAATATACCAACAGGTTTTTCATGCTTTGCTCATAATATTTTAAAGAGAAAACAGACGTGACTTTTAGTTCAAAGATTTTATAAAAATATGAGTAACTAAACATACATTGAAGATTTACCTGTTTACTCATATTTTTATGACATATCAGACTAAGAAGTTTTCAAGAAAGAAGAAAAATTGTGTTATTAAAACGTACAAAAATGTAAAGAAGATAAACATACAAAAGAAGTTGTGGCTTGTGCTAATGTTAAATGACCTTTGTGGGTTACACGTGTGATATTAAAAAGCATGGCATTTTGAAACACATAATTTTATTAGCAACATGTAATAAAATAATTTTAGATAGAAGATAAGTTACTTAAATACCCTACAAATACTGCCTTTCAAATGTCTAGAAAATTTTGAAATATCACCTAAATTGCGGTTACCCTCATAAAATAATAGAGGACCTCAATATAAACAAAACACTGCTCAACAAAGTCCAGTAAACATTAGGTTTTTTACATGCTTGAGTGACTTTAAAAAGAGGAGCGATTGTTCTCAAGTCTATGTCATTTGTGTATATTACTGTATTGACCCGCATTAGGGTGCTATCACAACAAAGGACGACTTCGATTCCGACGAGGTAGCGGCGTTTCTTAGAGCTGGAAGTCATTGCGATCTATTTTCGAGAAGATGGACTTCATCTTATAATTATTTCCAAGTATCAAGTAACCATCGTTACTAACAATCTGGGACTTCAGTTTAACATCAATTACGTTTGGATGCTGTACTGCACCTATGTTAAAAGCAACAACAATATCGCAATATCTTCCAATATCCTCAGAGCCTAGAGGATCTCTTCCCACGTTCAAGGAAGACGTGACCATGCTTTCCGACATTAAAATATGAAACTTAAATGATTGTATATTTACAAGTTTTAAAGAATACGTTGAGAAGATTAAGCTTGTCTATATTTTTAATTCAAGTCCCAGCTTAGGTTTCAAATTAAGTTAATAACTGGCTACATAACTGAAAATAACATAATTACAGGTGTACTTATTTATTAAAATAGACTTCTGCTTGCAGGCATTGGTGAGAGGAGGCCGTCTATAAATTTATAAGGATTAAATCAGTGGGTGTCATTTGAATTTCGTCAAAATGGCGGAACTGTAGGTAAATATGCCAGAGAGATATTAATGACCTATCTATGTTATTTACAATCACAAGTGGAGAGAATGATGATATGTAGGTACGCACACAACGCAACAACACATACTTAGTAATAATCATATGCCCCCCACATAGATAATAATTTGCAAGGGTCATCAGCCGACAAAATCAAAAATTGGCAAAAACTGGCGACATGTTGATAGTTTTGTAGTAAGAGTATTGACGCAGTCCAGAATGACAGGGTGGTTTTTAATATTGTAAAGATAATAAAAAGGTTAGTTGAAATTTATAGATTAGGTAGGTACATCTATGACAACAACAGAGGAAATCTTCAGGTTAGCAAAAGGTATTAAAGATTTAAAAATATACAATGTAGTATTATACCAATCACTTTTGTAGACTCGTACCTATGTGATCCTGAGAGCTAATTCGTAACTTGTTTACAAAATATTAATGTGATTGTGTCAGTAAGTCTTGTAGAGTAAGAGAGTATCCGACTAATTACTAGATAGTTCTACCAAGACTATTGGCGTCTAGCTACATACTAACAATTTGATCAAAACTACGACGATACAAACACTCGTAAAAGGAACTTTACCGTGCGGTGACGCTCGCAACTCGCTACGGCGAACTGGGAGCTACAGGAGCTCAATCTAACGCTATCAACCTTATAGTGGTACCTATAGCGCTAAAATAACGTGCTTAGTATGAGTTAAATCACAAATGCACAACCGTCCACATCCTCACTCCTCAGATTATGATTCCACCTCAAATCAAGTCCACCAAATGACAGAAAGTACTCTTAATTATCTTTATAGCTTGCATTTTTCTTTACAACACTCGAGTGGCGTCTTCGAAAGATACTTACCGCTGTCAAAGTCCTCGTTAGTGTTCATGGCGGCCATCTTGGTGTTGGTGATGTCCTTGAACGAGGCGAGGAACAAAACCACTTCTCGCTTCTCATTCTTAATTGGAACGATGTCGAGCAAGCACCAAAATGGAGTACCTGCACATTAATATAATGTATAATAATTTTTGATTTTGTAATTCAAAGCACATTAACGTAACAAGCGAGTGTTATGAAAAGGGTCAATTAAACCATGTTCATTATTTTCTTTTGAAGTGGTGCAAGTACCCCTGCAGGCAGTATGCTCGACTTTGCGAACAGCTGTGTGTAAAAGTTTAATTTTGTCGAATGGAGTCGTAAACCTCTTATTTGTTTATGTTTACGATTTCACTGAGGACGATGTTTTCCGAAGCTGTTCCAGTGACCGCTTGGTTTCAAATATCCGTTTAAAGATATCGTTAAAGATTCTACGCTCCTTTCTTAGATTAATCCAACACACACGTTTGATAATAATTATGTATAATATGATGAAACCACGAATAAATAAACCCGAATCAATAGTTGGTATCCTTAAAACATCCAAGAAATAATATAATTAATATTTCGTTTCACATACTTAGGTAAGTATAAAAAGAATCAACAATGTAGAATCAAAGGGAAAAGGTCCGCAATTTCGCAAATTGATTTTCCGGACCTGACCCAATTCAAATAATAACCCTCTTTTGACGTAAAATTAAAATATAGGTGCTTTTGAATTCCGTATGTAGGTAGAGGTACCTACCACGGTAAATACAATTTCACTCAATATGGAGGTACAATGAATATGTGTAATTGGGAAATAATCAACATTCACAAGGGTAGTAGATATAATTGGTTTTCACGGAGCATTTTTCACTATGTAGAGTTAATGGTCAAGATACATTTAAACTCGTAATTGATTGAGAATTAAAGCCTAGGGCCTAAACAAGTACAGTAGCGTAGCAAATATTTTACAATGACTAAGGAAACTTCAGGGGCCTTATTGTGATCCTATAGAACTTGTCAAGTTTATTGCCTAAACAGAGCATGGTGAGAATCTGAGATCTTCATTTCCAGCCAGTCAGCGGTTAACTGGCCGTAACGCATGTTTTAGGCTGAATATTTGCTGACGAAATTGCTTGCTACACTCAATTTATGAAATTAACTTCACTGGATATAAACAATTGTATTAAGGCCCCAGGGGCCGTAGGTATTACCATATTTCATAGCCAGTCAAGTTAATGTCTTAAACTGAGCGTAGCGAGCGATTCCCTAGTATGGTCTTTCATTTTCAGCCAGCGCTGACTGGCTTACCTGTCAATAGTGCATCCTTTAGGCCAGATATTTACTGACGAAATTGCTCGCTACCCTCGGTTAAGGAAATTAACTTGACGGGCGACTTAGATGACCTAGGGCCGTATTACCATCTATTAAAGCCATCTTTAATAGATGGTAATACGGCCCTAGGTCATCTAAGTCGCCCAGCAACGCTGCCCATCACCATCTTCTGCTCATCCAAAAGTTTTCTTTACTCGTATCAGAAGAAGACAGGTAATTTCACGGGCAAGGATGCCAGCCAAATAAGATGACTTGAATGCTAATCCTGAGCCTCCGATTTCAAATCGTATTAAAGATAGTAAATCTATACTTCGTGAAATGTCAAACTCGACACGTTCAGAATACTAAACAGCTAATTTCAAGTGAAAATGCCTGTGTTAGAGATATCTATCTAATGACAGACCTTCAAGCGTTTGATTTTCGTTATAAGGCGCGTTTTTATTTCGTATGATACGTTTATTTCTTCGGTCGTACGCACTCGAGCGAGCTTGGTATCAGTTGCCAAAACGCGCCTTTTTACACACTTATCTACACTTTTTAACTTTTTCGACTTCTTACCGCCCGCACATTATGCGAGTTTATAGTCAATTATACCACTTTACCTACTAAAACTAGTTACTGTGTACCTTGCCTTTTCTGTGGCCTAGCTTAGGCCGTAAATGTTGCGTTCTAGCCATGGTGTTTTTACGAGCGTAATAAGACTAGCTCATACTAGCTGAAAATACGCTCAGCACGTAAGTGCCAATAGACGTAGAGTGTTTTGGCTAGTTCTAATAATCCTGCCTGATTTCGCCAAGGTCCGAAATTCTATTTTTTCTAGTTTTATTAGATTTTTTCTGATATCTTTCGATAGTTCTAATAAGTCGCTGAATTAACCTAAAACTTGCCCTTTTCTAATTTTAATGCCCATATTATATCTAACCTATTTTTCAGGCTCAGGCCTTGGTGGCTCAACAATCCTAAAACTTATTTATCTTAACATTTGAAATGATATTAAACAAAATGAGCGATTTAACTAGAACAACTTACCATTTTTCTTATAAAAGATGAGTTCAAGCTTGAGTTCATGTTTCGAGTCCAGCGCGGCGTCAATCTCAGCGCGGTGCTCCTCGCGCGTGTCGGGACCGTGAAGGAACTTGCACGCGCAGCCCTTCTGCATGATGTGCGCGCGCGCCCAGCTCGTCAGCTCGCAGAAGCCGTCCGAGCAGTACACGATGGGGTAGCACGGCACCTGCGCGTTGCCGAGCACGAAGTTGCTGTCTGTTGGCGAGAGGTTTAGGTTGAATTGATGGTGGGGTTAGACTTGACATAGTTATCATCGTAAAAATACTGAGAAATGCCCTATTTGTGCTACGATTTACACGTTTTATAAATTTTTACCCTATGTATTTATTTAAAAAGACCACATAGGGTAAAAATGTTATTGGTGTAAAAACTGTTTTTGTGTCAGGTCTACGAGTATGTTGTTTTATTTTATAAATTGTTATTTTTGATCTGTGTTTGACTTTAGCAATGTGTGTTTGAAAATAGCAATTGCTAGGACTAGGACATATGTGTTGGGTGCGACGCCGAAGTTACAGCTCCTCGTGTGTGCGGGATTTGCTTGTCCGTGGTAAATATTAGTGCGGAACGGCAAGGTTCTGTTCCGGTGCACTCTGGGCAACGTGGAACCACTTCTGCTAACGCGGTTATTGTTCTTCGTTGGTGAAATACTTGGCTTGAGGGGGACCGCTTCCATATTCCTCCCCGGGAGGAATTACGGGATGTGGTCCTATTGAGAGACCTTTAGGTCTGGTGGCTGCCGTTTTCACGGCAACGTAGGATGGCCACGCGCATTGGTCGTGGGTCTGCACCGTACCAGCTCAGATTCGTCTGTGTAGTGGGCGCTCTGCAACCTCGTCGCGGGTCTGTGAATCCGGTGGCTGCCTTTTTCAAGGCAGCGGGGTTTGCGAACCTTATAGGTTCGCGGAGGGGAAACCTCCCCGGTTCCAGCGCGCGTTGGTCGTGGCTCTGCACCGTACCAGCGCAGATTCGTCTGTGTAGTGGGTGCTCTGCACCCTCGTCGCGGGTTCGGAACCTTAACCTGTGGCCACTTCGGTGGCGTGGGATGGCGAGAGGTGTCTCGCGGAGAGGGGGTTCGCTTCGGCGGATCATTATATCACCGGCGGGACCATTATGCGCCGCTGCGCACCGCCTTAGCGGAGCCAGCGGGTAGCAGGTCGGGATGGCCTGCTACTTGCACATAAATAAACATGACTCTGCCCGTTGAGGAGGCGTATTGGGTATTCTACGCCTCTCTTTAGTGATGGAGCCGGAAACGGCCATTCGCAGGGGGTTCGCGGTGAATGCTTCGGCTATCCCAGCGTCCTCCCACTTAATGCGAAATGAGGGTACCCCTAGTGAAGATGTTTACTCGGTATGCCTGCGTGAGGTAGCAGGAGATCCCGAGACTGGCACGGTGCTTCGCTCCCCCGGGCAACGTGTAGTCTATAAAAGGTTTTGTGTAACTGGCTAATAAAAAAAAGGACTATCATATGGGTGTCAGGAACTAACAAGACAGAAACATTCTTATACAGTTGCAAATATCTACCTCCCTAAACAGATGGTAAAAACCGGATGTAACATGATTATACTTCCCAGCAATATTTTTCCAGGGTGAGGTTCGCACTCTAAACTAACAGTTTAGTAGGTGCGACAGCTAGTTATCGAACCAGGCGGTGGCCCATAGTATGAGATTCCGTAGATAAAATAACTTTTTCCGGAAGTGTTAAGCTTTAGCTGTGCTGTGGTGTACTAATACCATACCATTTAAAAGTTTAAGGCGCAATCATGCGAGAACCGACAATTCACCACTCTCAGAATCAAATAGAGGTGGTATATTTTCATTCCTTCGGCCCGCGATTATTTTAATATCACGATAATAAAAAATAATAATCAACTTAATCAGAACAGTACCGTGGAGTACTGCTGTCACCTTTGGGCAGGAGCGCCTGGATATCAACTCAGTCCTTTTGACTCGGTCCAGAGGCGTGCGATCCGGATTGTCGACGATCCCAAACTGACAAGGGGTTTAGAGCCGTTAAGTCTGAGGAGAGACTTCGCCTCCTTATGCGTGTTCTACCGCTTGTACAACGGGTTTTGTTCTGAAGAACTGTTTGATATGATGCCCACGGCTACTTTTCATCACCGCACCGCTCGCCACCGACAGGGCATTCATCCTCACACTCTGAATCCGCAATGGTCTCGTACAATTCGGTTTCAGAGATGTTTCCTTCCGAGGACGCTTAAATTGTGGAATGAACTCCCTGCCGAGGTTTTCCCGATGAGTTATAGTTATAGTATGGAGTTCTTCAAGAGGGGTTTGAAAAGGTTTTTACAGGGTCGACAACGCGCGAGTGATACCCCTGGTGTTGCACGCGTCCATAGGCCGCGATAACCGCTTACCATCAGGCGGTCCGCGTGCTTGATTGTCACCGACGTAGTAAAAAAAAAAAAAAAAAGAACATAGTAAACATTAAAAGTACATTTCTACCAACGTTAACTGACATTTAAACATGATAAATATTCCTGATTTGAAAGGTAGTAACGAAAGCAAACATCGGCACAGTTTTAATAAAGCGAAATGGGTCGGACAGGCTTCAAATTATAAAGTGGGAGATCGATATCAGCTGGTAGGCAGAGTGCTCAGCAATCTGGATAAATGTCACTGCCTATTTCATAGCCGTCATTACGCGTTTAACTTCTAACGCGATTCTCGAGGACAATTTGAATTGCCTCTAGACCTTTTCTGATTAATTTTTAATACAGCAATGAATCTGCAATTAGCCATTTTAAACATCATTGAAGTAAATCTGTGTCTAGCAGAAGGACGGTAAGATTCCTATAGCTAAATATGATAATAATAACTGCTATTTTCACAAAATAGTAAAGATTAATAATATGTAAAATACAGTGTAAACTTTTTGTACATCGTTCTGATTCATATACCTACTATTGAAATTCGAGCTTTGATACTATTGAAATTAGAGCTTTTACTTAAACAGGTTTATCTAAAAGACGATTCACGTTGTTTACATGCTGTAATTCAAATTCTACGAGTATGTTAAAGTTAAAACTAATAATCAGTCAATACCACCTTCGACTTCAAATATCAGTCAAAAGTAGTTTTAACCAAAGACATAAGTCAAAACCAATTTTAATTCCAAAAAATGGGTAGTAGCGATCTTAACTAAACCTTGACCAGTTCGAATAGCAAATATTGGAGCTTAATTTGATGGTAATGTGTGGCACTCCGTCCAGACAGAAAAAAAATTACAACAGCCGTCGCACAAAACAGCAACAGCAACAGCCGGACAAAGAACTTGAACTTTATATCTTAAAAACAGTTGAACCTTAACTTTTCCGATGTTTTGAAAGCGGTTTTGACTGATTATGAGTTTTGACTGTAACATAATATGTTTTAAATTAGATAGCTCAAAAGTTGAAAGTGAACAGCACAAATAAATTTTCATTGGAGATAAAAAAGGCATTTCTATTTCAATAAAAATATTTCTGTGGCGGGAAACACATTAAGCAAGTTTACTTGGTGACACGATCCTCTTAATCAACCTGTGGTTTAAAAATAGGACTTTTTAAGCCTAAATAATATATAGCTTCCCCAATCTTTTTCATATTGTTTTATCACTTGAAATAATTGAGTTAAGAGTCCAATTACGTAAATAAAATAATATTTACATACACACATACCATCACGATCTTATCCTAAACGGAGTAGTCAGGCAAGTGACTGTTGCCGTCATGGTAAACGGAACACTCAGAAGCCCACTTTTCACCAATGGTATTAGAACCCAATGTAGGTGGTGTGCCTTCCGCCGCTATCCGGGTTGATTTGGTTTTTTATCGATGTTTTCCATCACCGGAGAGTTAGTCGGAAATTAAACAATGAACACAAAGATTTTGGTTCTGACCAGATTTGAACTCGGGACCACACGATCCGCGATCCGAGTTGGAGTGCTTAACCACTAGGCCACGACGCTCTATGATATTTGATACTACTAAATCCAATAACACGAACTCTAGCCCAAAACATGTTTTTGTGCCGGCAAAAAGTTTTTTGTGATATTTCTGTAAAAAAAATGATTCCGTCAACATTTCAAAGAAATATTAATCTACCTGATAATAATAATTTACCCACCTACTTGTATTTACTGTACATCGATTACTAGAATGAGCCCTCGCATCGCTCATTCTTTCCACAGTCAAGCAATTGATGGTATAGTAACCTTTGATGAATGTTTTCCATCGTAAATAAATAAAGAAAGAAGAAAATAAACTAATCAAATAATATAAATGTTTTAGGGTTAAGAACATGGAACCATTAGCAGCTACAAAACCCAACAACAGCCTAACCTTCGTAACATTTCTCTGTGTTCAACTGAAAACCATTAATAGCTCAATTTACAGTAATATCGACATGATGATATATTATTTATTGGTAGAAAACGTTCCGGTATATACCTACTATACAATAGCAGAAGCGGGCTCAGAGGAGGTTAGGTTAAAGTTTTGATTGTTCTCAGTTGGCCCGCCGCGGCTCCGGCGCGCCGGCTTTGCCCGCGGCCGGCGAGGGGAGAGTGGACTAACGTTTAATTTCGAAACTTGCCTCTTAGCACTTTAAGTAACTCTTATATTACACCGAGGGACAAGCATTTTTCTTTCTTAATGCAACAAAATGATGTTACCGAAATTATATTGGAAAAGTAGAATCTTTATTCTTAACGCCCTAGGCAATTTATTAGAAAATGTTCCAGTTTAAAGGAAAAATATCTTGTTTACTTTTAGGATTAAAACGTTTCTTTTGCTTTAATGTTCTATTTATGGTTAAACCGATAGGTTATGTATAGGGTCTGAATAGATTGAACCTATAGGTGATGTATAGTATACGATAAAATTCAGTCAATCGGTGCTGCAACTAACAGCATGAGACAGAAAAAATTGTGTGAAAAAACAAAACCGTCGTGTTCTGTGGTAGAGATCTCAAAATAAACGACGTAAAATCATAATTTGCTAAAACTTTAGTTAGGTAAACTTTTTTCTCATTTTGTGTATTGTAAAAAAAATATTTAAAGTCGTATGATTATGCCGCACATGTAAATCACACACTTTATCTAATAAAGTGTGATATTTAAGCCAGTAGCACCTCATATATATTGGCAAAGATTCAATTACAAAATAAAGGTAGCTATAACTCGATAGTGTCTCATACAAAAGTAATAAAATAAATAAAGTTTTGTTTGTAAAGTTAGGTGAGGGAACTCTGAAACAGGACAATATAGACATCATTTATCATCCTTTTTCAATACATTTATATTTAAGAATATTAAGCAACAATGCGTATTTCCATAACAAAGGGCCTTCAAAGCAAATGTGTCATGGGCAAACTTTTTCTATTGCCTTGGCGCGGGAAAAGTACACAGGACTTAAAAATCACTTAGGATAAACCACTATAAAGCGCTGGAGTTGCTGAGTCATTTTCTCACTCAAGCATTGAGCATTGAGCAACATATCATGTTTCTCTATATTACTTTAGTGTTGTTACTTCATTAATTAATATTATGATAGGCCTCATCTCCTCCGTGGCCTCCGTGATAGAGCTAGGCCTGAAATCTGAAGGTCCTGGGTTCAAATTTCTGGTCGGAATAATTTTGTTTTTTAATTTTTCGGAACTAGCCCGGCTTTGTGATCACCAGGATTGTGATTGGCAAGACCAACAATTGTAGCGATAAATTGATTTTAATGATGTAGGCCTTTGCCCAGCAGTGGGACAGTATATAGGCTAATTGCTTGCTTGCGGTTCATTAAAGTGACTGAGTAAAAACTATATTGCCTATAACATAGTTTCTCCATATGCATCTAATACCTACTTTTTATGAATAATACCCTAATTGCCTGCCGAAAGGCTGACTTAAATATACACAATTAAGTTGCCAGCACGGACTAATTACTCGGACAATAGTATTAAGACCCTGCAAATCGGTTCTGACACCCAACTTGATCTGTTGGCAGAAAAGCCCAGAGAGATTGATGGGGATGAGAGGGGAGTTAGGGGTGGGCTCGCATGCCAGTCCTACAGACAGGTGCTTATGCCGCAGGACCGACGTTAACCCCTATTTGTTCGGTTACCTTTTCTCCATTATCATAGGTATGCAGTTTTGTTAAATAATGCGCTGTTTTTCCCTTGATGTAAGCACCGCTGATGATCTCGTTACATCAGTAGGTTTTTTTTAGATCGTGTTGTTCTAACTGTTGCCAGCCACTTAGTGCGTGTGAAGAGAGCTATTAAAACTTTTAACCCTGTATATAAATCTAAAGTCGGTATCTGAGTAATAGGCATATTTACTATTTAAATCAGCCTGTTACTATTTTTTCAAAAATAAGTAAAAAAAAATGATTATAATTATTAGAACCCATCCAGTAGGTATATTACCATTATTTTACGAGCGCGCGTGCCGACGCTCTTAATACCGAACAATAAAGTTCAATTTCGTTAGATTCCCGCGCGCTCGTGATTTGCAATAACTATATGAGTTGTTTACACGAGATGTTGTATGTAACATAAAAAAAACCCTTAATGTTATTTCGTAATCTGCAGTTTTCATATTCAACATCACAAAAGATTTTTCTTATCAATATTAAATAATATAGATTTACTTTAGCTACTTTTTCATATGATAAGAAGACCATTTGTAATAACCACTTAAAATAAAAGTTGGACAAAAAAAACCCATTCTCACTTAAATAGTGTCCAATTCAACTACTGAATATGCGTCAACATTTTTCCTTTAGGATAATTACTCGGTATTTTATCAACTGATTTTTTTGGATAGTGCCTACCAATTTATTTATACTACATCGGTGACCATCAAGCACGCGGACCGCCTGATGGTAAGCGGTTACCGCAGCCTATGGACGCGTGCAACACTAGGGGCATCACTCGTCTATCCCGTAAGAACCTTTTCAAACCCCTCTTGAAGAACTCCATGCTATATAAAGCTAAATAGCTTATTGTCAAAACCTCAGCTTGGAACTCATTCCACAATTTAAGTGTCCGAAGGAAGCATCTCTGAAACCCAACTGTATGTTACAACTTAATTCTTTTTACTTTCGAACGCTATGTATATTTCAAATATGTAAGATTTTTTATTTTAATCGATTTATGTCTCAACTAAAATCGCCTTAATTAACTTCTGTTCATTTATTAGTTATTAATTTTTAGCAAGTTTATAGAGTTATCTTATCTATACTAATATTATAAAGAGGAAAGATTTGATTATTTGATCCGATCGTTAAAATTCTTGCACTAACAGAAAGCTGAATTATTCAACAGTGATAGGGCTATATTTTATTATGATTAAACAAAAAATCTGTCAAAATCAATGTAAATCAAGTCGAAGAAAAATTTTAACAAAAAAAAACAACTTCAAAAAAAAAATCTTCTAAAACAAAGCACTAAAAAGTAAACAAATAGTTGCGTATTCTTCTAAAACTAATACGATAATATACTGTAATTACAATTATTGTTATTGTTGGAGTCGGCGTCAGCCAAGGAAACACTACAATATACCTAGCAATATACCTATTTCTTATATATTACGTTTACGTAGGTAGGTAGGTAGTTACAAACCTACATTGGCTGACACCGACTCCAACAACAACAATAATTGTACCTACATTATATTATCGTGTACGTTTTAGAAGAATACGCAATTATTTGTTTACTTTTTAGTGCTTTGTTTTAGAAGATTTATTTTTTAAGTTGTTTTTTTTGTTAAAATTTTTCTTCGAAGCTTCGCTCCTAAGAATTGAAGAGTTCCGTTACTTTTTCATGGATCCCATAATCACAACCTAACCAAACTCTCATCAAACTACCCTTGAATTAGGTATATCCTTTCCAATAAAAAAAGTAGCATCGAAATCGGAAGGCGTGATAATGAGTTATTCGTCCATTTGTAGCGCATTTGGTTTATCTAGATTTAAGACTTATATGGATTTCCCATAGATTCTACTGTCAAAACTGGACCAAATTGAAATGGGACCACACGGACAGCATCAGTTTTCAAATAAAAAAAGAATTATCAAAATCGGTTGGCGTAATATTGAGTTATTCGTCCATTTGTAGCGCATTTTGTCTATCTAGATTTAAGACTTATATGGATTTCCAATGGATGCCACTGTCAGAACTAGACAAAATTTAAATAGGACCACACGGGCAGCATCAGCTTTCAAATAAAAAAAGAACTATCAAAATCAGTTGGCGTAATATTGAGTTATTCGTCCATTTGCCCCGCATTTTGTCTATCTAGATTTAAGACTTATATGGTTTTCTCATGGATGCCACCGTCAGAACTAGACCTTATTAAAATGGGACCATTCGGGAAGCACCAGCTTTTAAATAAAAAAAGAATGATCAAAATCGGTTCACCCAGTCGGAAGTTATAAAAAACATAAAAAAAACATACAGTCGAATTGAGAACCTCCTCCTTTTTTTGAAGTCGGTTGAAAAGTGCGCAAAATGGACACCAGCTGTCAAACGTTTGACAAAACGAAGTCTGTCTGGGCAGCTCGTCATTTAAAAAAGATTTTCTTACGATGTGGCTCACATTTTGTTTTGGATAAAGCCATGCACTTTTACGAGAACTGTTGTAAAATCACTAAATTCCCCATTTTTATTACAAAACCGAGTCAACCGAGTGACGATCTATTTATTAGTATCTTATGTAATCATATCCGTAAAATTAAACAACTGTAAAAGTTGAAGTTCACGACTTGTCAGCGGAATAAACTTCTTGTCAATATATGTATAAAAACAGAATAGCTTTTCAGCTGATAGTTTTTGCTGTTTTGGGATGTCCTTAGGGGCATTAAGCAAGAAAAATATTTTTTTGCGAAGTGGTTGTTTCTCTAACCGGGATTAGCTCAGTAAGCGTGCAAATTCGTTTCGCAAAATGGAACTTACATAGCTAACATAAAAGCTCAGTTCGTTGTCCTAAAAAAGCAAAAAAAAGTTGCATAGTCTGTCTGTACACAGAGTTCCCGACGCAAGCTTTTAACATAGTAAAAGGATAGAAGTAGGTTTTCTTCATACATACGCCCCGACCGCGGTTTATATGTGAGCGCGCCCGAACTATGCTCGTTCGGACTACGCGCGTCGCACGCACACACTGATAAAATATGAAATGAAATAGTCGTGGCTGTGCCGTGCCGGTACAATGCCGCGCACATCGAAGCAACGCTGAGCTGCCGCTTAAAATTTTTGTTTCGTGTGCATATTCGACATACCTACGTCCTTAATCAAGCTCATAAATTGCTACAAAATAGTATGCGTAAATAGGTATTGTAGCGTAGTGTTTATGGATGACGTAATAACAACTCATCAAATCCAGAATTGTCTTTCTTCACATTACCTACCATATAAGAACGGTGAGTACCCAAGTACTTAACCTAACTATACAAGATTCATAATATTGTGTTTAAACGGATACAGATAAGTAGTTCAGATTGATTGCTAAGAGATTGACGCAGCATTTTTGCAACAGCCCTGCGTGTTTCGGCTATTATCTCTCGCTCGGGGCCCGATTCGGCTTACTTCTCTATCCTTTTACTATGCTTCTAATATCACCGCCCCTAAAGAGTGTCAACAAATCTACCGTTAGCTAGGTAACGCCGGATCGCTGATGAGTCTCGACGCCGGTGTACTATGGTAGCGTGTGCGACAGTGACGTCTTTCTTAGCGGCAATTTCCTGGTGGTTGTCAAAGTGAACCGTACCCGACACGCAAATCTTTTCATTTCACTTCACGAGGGCTTCCAAAAATAGAACTCACTTAAAATTCAGCTCTTCCGAGCGCATTTTTGTTTACGGTTTAGTAAACGCCTTGACCTGCTAAATGCATTTGACATCATCGTCAAAAGAAACATTTACCTCATTTAGGTAACAGTGTCTACTGTAAGTAGGTAAGTACTGCGCTATATTGAAATAACTTAACCCTTTTATTATGTCTTCCCGGCAACAGATTCTTGATGGATTTCCTTGGCGTGATTAGTTAGGAACTGTCAAAACAATATTCGATTCGCAGAACTTTTTGCCAATTAACAAGTTAAGGGTTTGTTTTAAGGCCACGTCAGACTTCGAGCAATCATCGTCAGTGTTTATGAGATTTTAGGACTGTTTTTTTAATCACCAGATTGAGGTTATTATTTGGTTACGTCAAAATCCTAAACATCAGATTCAGAACTATAATGTCAAGCGATACATTTTTTTTTTGTAGTACCTTTTAATACTTTGGGATAAATATGAGTCCTTTGGCTCTCATAGGTATTTAATAAAACTGAATATGGCCGCTGAACTCAAATCGGATTGACCAAATCGCTTGACAGCTAGTCTGAATCAGGTATCTGATCATGTTTCATCGTAACGGACCAATAAATTCCCTTTGGTGCCCCAGCCACCCTTATCCCCAATAGATTAGTAGGTACAGGTATCATCCAAGTCAGTTCATAAGACTGCTGAAGCGTTGCCAATCAATTAATGTAAATGAGTCCGAGAGGACTTCGCTTTGGAATCCGATTTCTCTTTTCAAACTTGGTGGTATGGTATTTCACAAAGAATAAGGAATAAAGCATTTAATACTAATTTTATCTTGAATGGTAGTAGGTTTTTATTTTTGTGTTTGTCTACATAATTTTGTGCTACCAATAAAATACCGAAAAAAAATAAGACGACTTTTTGACAAATCAAATTTTGAGCCTGCTGAGCTACACTTATCTATACTAATATTAAACACAAAATCAATGAACCCCTCAAAAACATGGCCTCCTTCAAAAACAGGCCCGAAAGTGAAATCTTGCACCCATCAATTATGACCAGGAGAGCTTTTCTATGAAGGCGTACATGAACGGCGACCTTCATTTATCACTAAAACGCAAATTCATCGACTTTGCATTCTGCCTATCTTTACTTACGGCAGGCCCAGTCACTCCATGTACTTGCGCGCTTTTATTACGTACCAGCCGCCGGGTCACCCATGACTCATTTAGCCTTTGGTTGTCAACAGCCGCGTAGGTAGAAACACGATAACGTACTGTAGGTACTGACTACTAACATTTATATCGTAAGAGGTGGCCCTAGCAATAATTTTATTATGTCTGACACACATGACAGCAAGCATTTAAAATTGACAAAATTGGTATCTATGTAGTGATCTAGCTGTTACGGTAGTAGGCAAGTAATCATCAATCATCAGTACGTCTACCACGAGTTGCCAATTAAAATTTACGTTATCGTTCGCGTAAAAAAAATGTATTGGGATGACACATTATATGACATGACAATGTCAAATCCCAATTAAAAAGATTACGCGAACGATAATGTAAATTTAAAGTGGCAACTCGTGGTAGACGTACTGTAATCTGTGCTTATGGTGCACAGATTTGGTCAAGGACCAACATTTTGGATTTCAGGCTCAGTTTTTGCCAGCGAGATTTAGATCGAAGAATTCTGGACTTGAATGTATAGGCCGAGTGAAGAAATCCTACGCTTTAGAAATGTTATTACTGATGTGTTAGGTAAAAATAACGGCTATTAAACCAAATAGGACTGGACGGGCTTGTGCAGGATGAGCGCCTGAAAGTCGGCCAGGATCCTATGGGGCTATGACAAGCGGTATTATATTTCGACTTCAGGCAGAGATCGATTAATGAAAATAGGGGGAGTGAGGTTATTCCCAGCAGTGCAGGTAAGGTTATTTTTTAATAATAATTTAATTTACGAGTTAAAAGGAGCAACCTTAAAAAGGAGGAGGTTCTAAACTCGTCGAAACGTTTTTGAGTGTGAGTTAAGTTCCGTAACTTTTCGGTGAGCTCTAATTTCCGCAACATATTTAAGAACCAGCGGCATATGCACTATTATGCGCCTAGAAATAACTTTATCGCGGTCATGACGGTAGCAGTGCACGGATGCGAATACGCAGCTAATTTTAATGCGCTCGTACGGTCAATGCGCTGCTTCGGCAGATCGCGCAAATAACGCTGGCTAATTGAAGCTGGCGCCATGTAATCGGCCATGTAATCTTCGCTCGCATGATGCACGTCATTCACTCTTTGCATATTATGTAAGAACAGATGTATTTGAAAATAATTCCGCCTCAATGACCTTCAATTTACAGTAAGAAAAATCATTGATCCGCCTTTGTATCAAAACTGAAATTAGCTTAATTGGATTGCTGCTGAGCAAACATCTTCACAAAATGAAAAGCGTTCAATACTTAAACTTCCCTTCCCTTCCTTTAACTATGTTAACGATTCCTAATGGTCAAAATAAGTATGCCAATTACGGTGTGCTATTCAGATTTCAAATATTAACAGATTCAATATTGAATCGACATGAAAAGCGTGTCTTAAGTGACTAATAATCTTCGAAATTTATAATGAATGCTTGCTTACATTTTCGCCTGTTTAATCCCTTGCTTTCAGTAAATTCGCCGTAAAGCCCCACAGAATGAAAAATATGATTGCCTGTTGAATAGCCCCCAGCGACCGCGCGCCCTCAATACCACCCTCTTTACGAGTTTTTCATTCTCTTCACTGGGAACACTCTTCAGCATTTAATATTTCAAGGTTCAATCACTTATTAAAGCATCTTTACGTACCTACAAACAATATTTAATGGAAGTTCGCGACAGCCCAGGCATCGACTATAATTAATCAATGTTTGTTGGGGCTATTCAGTTGGTACAAAATTCGGGTATTTATACAACGTTAAAAAGTGCAATACTAATTAAGGTAGTTTGATTTCTGAGGCTTTTTTTTCTTGTTATCATAATTCTGAAAAAAAAAAAAAAATGATTTTGGTCAAGAAAACTTTGTACCGTGTGTTTATCAAACAACTAACAGAAACGATATGGTATATTCAGTAGACAAGATACAAACTATCTAAATGAAAATGAAATTTAAGGTCACCATACAAAATCAGTCGGAATGACAGTTTTTTGTGTGGAAACCTTAAATTAAAGTTATTCGAAAGAATCAAACTTTTACTTTCAAAGTTACTACATCCCTCACTCGTTTTTGTAAGTCTTTTGATAATCACCCGGTTCATAAACGGATGTTGAAGCTTTCAAAGTTGTGAAAAGTCTACATAGGAGATGAACAATAGCGCTCATTTAGCCGTAGCTCATCTTACGGTATGTATATATCTACGCATTTAAACACCACCTCCGTGTATTTTGCTGGAAAAAATTAAACATGTTTTTACAATTAGGCATCATTTCAGATTTTTTATTTATTTATTCTTTATTTCACAGAATTTAGAGTACAAATGGCGTACTTATTGCCTAGAGGCATTCTCTACCAGTCAACGGTCAGACGAAGATATTTCAGGCAGTGCGAAAGATAATAGTTAAAAACTACGTTATCTAATAGACTTGAAACAAAATAAGAAAATTAGAAAATAATGAGGTTTTTGTAGGTAGAAAATCGCTCTTGCATGCAGCCAGCAGTGCATGTCACAACGCCAGTGAAGCCAGATTACGGAGAAGGCTAACCCAACTGAACATGATTCCGTAGAACATTTGTATTGTTTTCAACAATAGCACAGGATTTCAATTGTTTAAATAATCAATCTTAATGAATATGCGCCAGACAACACACCACTTGTCATAGTCTCGAAGTAAGGAGAAATATCCTCGTGATACGAGGTCTTGTTATTGACTCCAACTTTCATAGACTGAAAGCTGACCACAACTAAATATTTACCTTAGACTTAGGACAGTATAGTGTCCCCCCCATGAGCCTTCGCCTTGTCGTGGCGGGGGGGCTTAGTACTGGTGGTAGGTGGAACCACCGGGAAGCTAAGAGGGCTCAGGCATGGCAATGCGGTGGACTTCCCACCCACCCATTGCCTGCCGCCGGGCGTGGTGGTGGTATGGTGCTACCACTGCCCGCCCAAAGGGGCGCCCACGGGCGCAGCGCCTTAGGGCGCGAGGTGGGAGCCGCGGTGCACAACCGTTTGGAGGGGGTCAGTGATCCGCGGCTGGCCCCCCCTGTGCACTGCGGCTCGGCGGGGCCGCACCGCCAGATGTGGCAGCGGATCCACCTTTTAGGTGGATCGTGGTTGCGGACCTAGTAGGGTCCGCGTACGGTGGGAGCCAGCGGGCTTGAGTACGGGGGTGCTTTTGCCCGCAATGCACGGCTTTCACCCCGACGGCGGAAGTACTTGCGTGCTCCAGGTACTTCCGTGGCCTCCCCCTTCATTGGGGGGTCGGCTGGAGGGGGCCCCAATACGGGGAAACACTGGCGGCGGGGCGTTGTGAAACTTTTTAGGGACCCCGCCTCGCCGCTGAAGTGTTGAGGTCGAGTACCGTGGGGTTTTAGTCGGTAAGAGTCCGACATAACCTCGTCGTTCCCCCGAGCGACGAGGTATCCATGAGGATTTCCCCAAGCTAATAAAAAAAAAAAAAAAAAAAAGTATAGTGTACTCTGAAATGAACGAATTAAACTGGCACTGGCCATCTAACTCCACATAAAGCTGAATTTGTACTTATAAATCTCAGCAACTGATAAACAACCGCTTAGTATGTTCTTCATGCTCTGCCTTAAGGTTAACTGGAATAGATTGCTTCTAGGAATAAGGCCACCTTGATTGTACGTATACCAACTCTGATGAACTATTTCTGTCATATCTTGTTTGTGCAATGAAGTATATCTGTATCTAATGGTTATCATTCTGACATTTAGTAGTACAAGGTCTTTTTGCTTTTATTATTTTATATTTTGCAATATGAAATAGCATTGCTATTCTGTTATTTGTTTTAATATTTCAGAGATTGTGTCATGTTGTCTCAGTATGAGGCCGATGCATAATGAGGGTTGTTGACAGAGCGTGAGACACGTGACGTGACGAGTGAGGAGGCGCGCGGTCTGGGCTGGGGCAGTCCTGAGTACCTACTCACTAAAACAATGTCCGCAGTTTCGGGAAAACTAACATGTCGTAATCAGTATGAAAACGAAGATCATTTTAACAACCGTCAGTATTTCTGTACTCTTTCATATTCAACATACTTAATGATACCGGGTGATTATCAAAAGACTTACAAAAATGAAATGGCACACTTAGTACATTATGTAGTAACTTTAAACAAGTAAAAATTTGCTTTTTTCAATTGACTTTGATTTTAAGGTTTTCATACCTATAGGGAATCCTGGTGTGGAAACTACTGACGCATTGTATTATATTCATGCAAATATGCCAGTAAAAATATTTGTTTATTTTATTTTATTTATACAAAAATCTGTTTGTTCGATTCTGTATGAAACCTTAAAATAAATGTTAATTAAATAAATTTCATTTCACTTATTTAGTTTCCACATCACTTACTGAGTTTGCAATATCGTTTTTGTAAATCTCTTAATAATGACCCGGTGAATGCAAGAATAGCATACATTTGTTGTTTTTTTTTGAGACATTAGTTCGACTGAAACTGCGGACATTTCGTTCGCGAGTAGGCCCCCCTGTCGCGAAACGATTTTCGACCTACCCATGACCCGCATCGTATAATATACCTACCACATATAGAATGTAAAGCACTTGAATCACTTTGTGAGGCCGTCCCATCTCGAATTTATTACGCATGGCCTAACCCTTACGTGGATATTTGTGATCATTCCTTTCGGATTTATGAGAAAAGATGTGGCTGAGGTATTGGCAAGTTTTGGATAACTTTTTTATTTGATAACTTTAGGGCGAGGATGATATCACCGATGCTAATGATGCCCTTGACTTTTGATGTTGTTTCGAGTTACAAGTAAGTACTTGGTTTGGTACTCAGGGTACAGTGAATCTTAACGATAAAGGGAATGGCTATAAAATAAAATGATCCTTCATAAAGTAACGGTTCTAAGCGATAAAAGAGTGCTAGACGGGCATTTACTTTAGGAAAGAGTATCGAGTAAGAGGTTTAAATCAAAAGTAACGATTGTCTCTTCAAGAAGGTTTGAAAAAAAATATATATATATATATATATATTCATCATGTAGGCAATTAAAACTATAACTTCTCAACAAACTTAGATCTATGTTTTGTAGATTATAATTCTATAAAAAGTAAAGATCTGTAGTCCTTACTTAGTTAGCCACAAAATTATCGCATGAATTATGGTTTCACTAATTGAGTATCAATTACTAAAATTAAAGAATGTCCGACTTGAACTTTTCGTCAAACATCTGGTCCACTCTGAACAAGAGACGAGTCCCGCATTCGGTTTTTTTCAATGTAAAATGGGTATTGCGCATGCAAAAAACAAAATATCGGCAAACGTAGTGTAGGACGCCTTCCGGCCAAGAAGGGTGATGACTTGCGAAAGGTTGCTGGCAGAAAGAAGAATGCGTCAAGTTGAGGATAGGGCGTGATGGCGCGCAGTGGGGGAGGCCTATGTCCTGCAGTGGAATATATTGGGCTGATGATGATGATAATAATGAAAACAACTTCAGGGAAAACAACTTCTATATCTGATATACATACAAGTAGCTGTTCTCAGTCTAAGGCAAGTCTAAATAAGTACATTTTTCCTTACTGTTTATTTAAGAAGGAGGAGTTCCTTTACAACTGTTAACCTCTCGACCAAGATCTAGGTATTCAGTCCTATTTTGTTTAATGTACTCGTATATGGTTATGTTCTATGGCTGAATTTATTGGAATTTCTTTGTAAATAAACCTCATTTGGATGAAGATATTCATTTCGAATAACGAACAGATGTATTAAAAGTTATCTGGCCTCAGCCGAGTACAGACAGACAGATTAAAAAAGCCAAGGATTTGGGAGTAAGTAATTGGAATGCTCTATAGTCGAGGCAAGACTGCTTTCTTAAATCTTAACTTTAATTGGAGCACCCGCTTGCGAATTCAGGGAATTAAATAAAAAATGGACACAATAAAATCAATGTATCATAATATTATTATAAGCCGCAATTAACAGAACCACATGAGTGGCCCGTTGGCGTTATGCGTAGAGGTAGTGGCTATAGCACAAACTACGCTGGTTCGATTTCCATTCAGGACAACGTCTCGTGATGCACATGGTTGGTGTTGGTTCTGTGGCTGGTTAATTCTAATAATAACGGGTTTTTGCAACGAAACAAGGTGTGTCCGCTTCTGACCACGGTGACATGAAATTGTCGCCGAAACGTCGAGAAAAACAGGTAAAACAATTCATCGTAATTTTGTTTCGTTGCCAAAACCCGTTTTTATTAGAATTAGTTAAAATGCAACAAGAAAGTTTAAAATGTTTTCTGTGGCTGGTTGTTTAAATCTTTGTACCTATTTTGAAATTTACCACTTAACATACTTCCATTTTATGAAAACAGACACACACCGTTCATCATTTTATTATTCATGAGTTCAAAACACACTAAAGTTATTAAATCAATAATTTAATTTACTGAATTGTTTAATAATCGAAGTATGAAGTTGAATTCAATGTAACAAGCGTTCCTTTTTTAAGCGCGTGATGACTCAATAGGCTCTAGTCCCATCCAATCCACCGATTAATTATGTAGCATTACAAGGAAAAAAAATGGCTAAGCCTACTTACGTGTGCCATCGAAGCGTGTGGCGATGGTATCTAAGAAGGTATTCTGGGGCGCGAGTAGCCCCTTGCGCACGGGCATCCCCCCGCGCCGCGCCCCCTGCGCTCTCCACTTTCGACCTGAGAACAAAAACCACATGATTAATATACAGGGAAAATATAAGATAAACTTTATTGCACAAACAAAATATTATCGCTATTAGCGATCTCTTCCAGGTAACCTTCAGGTAGAGAATCAGGAAGAACATGAAGTGGCGGTGCAAGATGATGAATAAGAGATACAATAACTAATTTACTATAACATAAAAATAAACATACATACAATACCGAAGCAAAATAATAAATAAGCTTACAGACTTATCATACATATATAATAGGGTATGGATTAACTTAGAGGTGAAAGTAAACTGGAAAGAAGGCGTGGGTCAAAGTGACAGAAGGTAAGCTTTAACTCGGGATTTGAAGATGGGATGTGATTTAGATAGCCTTATGGACACGGGCAAAGAATTCCTAGAATAAGTATGTGAAAGTGAGATACAATAGTTGACAAAGTTTCATAATAATAATCTGTTTAAATTGTCTGTAAAGTAAAATTTATTCTACTTAAGTAATAATCCATCAATGAAAGCGACAAAAAAGAAGTTAGAGTGTTACCTTGTTGATTTCTGCCATTAAAAATAATCTCTATTGATATTATAAACAGGAAACATTTGTTTGTTTGTTTGTTTCTATTGAATAGGCTCCGAAACGACTGGACTTATAATAAACATTATTTTACCAATATGAAGCTACATTATCAGGTAGTGACTTATGCTATTTTTTTAATTTAGGCTACCTTTTGAAGGGAGAGACATTCTACGCGGGTGAAGCCGCTGACAGACAGCTAGTGTATTAATAATTTGCTACATTTAATTTCATTCAATTACTTTTTTTGCCCTAAACTTTGAAGCTTTTGAATAAATTGATTTAAGTAACTTTATGCGTAAGGGGCGTTTGTGCTTCTCTTAGTAATTGATAATTTTACAATCTTCCGAATTTAACTAAGTTCAGTTCCCATCACAAGAAGCTGAATGATTTAGAAATGTGTCAAAGTCATCATCATCCGTGCGGTCTATCCCGGTTGTGAACCCACACTGGTGTGTGCGGTCCAAAGGTCTGCCTTTCTTATTTTCTTGGCCCACTTCGCGCGGTCTTGTGCATCCTCAGTGGTGAGTTTGTTAGCACGCATGTCACCCTTAATGACGTCGAGCCACCGCTTCTTGGGTCGACCTCTTTTACCGGTACCTGGCTGGGGCGGCATGGCCAGACATTTGTTGTGCACGTAGTTTGCCGATCTCCGTGAGACATGACCATACCAACGAAGGCAGCACTCCTGCAGCTTGTCTGCGATTTCACGAACACGAAGGCTGCCGCGGATGTGGGTGTTACGCACGCGATCTTTGCGTGAGACTCCACACATCCACCGCAGCATCTTCATTTCCGTGACGCGCAGCTCCTGCTTATGTCGCTCTAGGAACGGCCATGTTTCAGTGCCATATAAAAGGACAGGGATAATGATGGTTTTATAGACCTGCTCCTTCAGCTTGATCGGCATTTTGGGGTCACAAATGACACCAGTCACCTCACGCCATTTGGATCAAGCTGCGGAAATTCGGGCTCTGAGGTCGAGGTCAACGTCCCCGGACGCGCTTAACACAGATCCCACGTATTCGACACGGTCCGTGCGCTCAACCACGTCAACGCGTATGCGGACGGACTGGGGATCTGTGGTGTTGCAGGCCATGTACTCCGTCTTTAGAATAAATGAATTTAGAAATGTGTCAAAGTAGCTCATCTCATCATCCATCGACAGTTGAAGATGCTGATAGATTTGAGCATTCATTTGTATTAGAACATTCGAGCATTCGTCGTTTTTAAATTTTTTCGAACCACAAAGATGTAATAAACCATTTTCATCTTTTTTTTCAAAATCAAGAAAAACTTTACATAACATGGAAATGTTTTTAGAAAGCATGCATTTGCCTGTATTGTACACAGACGTTCATATCAGCCTTTACAAAACCATTGCAAAATGGGTCTTCTAGGTAAGCAGCATAAGGTGCCCCTGTGTAAAGGTTGAGGTGAACGCGTCTGTACGGTTCGTAAAAACTTTACATTACAATCTTCCAACAGCTCTACTCTACGGGTATACCCACTTAAAAATCTGAACTTTAGCAAGGTACTTACTTAAAGTGTTTAGTGTTTTTCGTGGCCAACTGTTCGTACTTAGGAAACGTCTATCAACACAACACGACTTATTTGCCTTTTTAATACACTTTGGAAACTCAATTTCCCGACTTACACGATGAAAGCGTCAACAATAACAAAGGTGTTTATCTTTTTCAGCACAATTATTTTACGTGGAGATGAACACTTATTTTGAACTCATCTACAGGTTAATTGATATATTTGTGTTGTGTACATCTCGGCTTTGAAACGAGTGGCAACGCCTGCGAAAATCTAAGAGAAAAGAAAACAGTGTGTCATCTTGCACATTACGCGTGTGTCCTGGGCAACTATGGAAACGAAATTAAATAATATATATATTTTTTTATTTATATTTTTTTTCGTGCATCGTGTTCCATTAATCATATTAATTGTGTGGTTGACCGGTAGAGAAGGCCTTTGGCATTAAGCTCGGTCCGTCCCACTGCAGGGCAAAGCCCCCCCCCCCCCAATCTCCATCTCACACGATTCAGGGCCAATGTTGGCCAATCCCTGCGGTACACATCTAGTTCGTCTTGCCACCTTCTTCTAGGCCTCCCGCGGGAGCGTTGGCCATTTGGGTGCCATTCTGTCGCCGTCCTCGCCCACAGCTCAGTTGAGATGCGGCAGACGTGTCCAGCCCAGTTCCATTTCAGCTTGGCGGCTGTGTGACCCACGTCAGCGATTTTAGTTTTATAGCGCAGTTCTGATGTCTTATGAGTTTGACCACTAGGATACTGCGCTCTATTGCTCGTTGACAAACCCCGAGGGCGGACTTTTCACGGTTTGTTAATTATCAAGTCTGCGCTCCGTACGTGGGGGTGGGCAGAACGCATATGTCCATGAGTTTCCGCTTGAGAGAAAGAGGTAGAGTGCTTTTCATCAGATTTTTCATTAACCATTATCTCTTCCAAGCGTTTTCAATGCGTCTTGCAATTTCTTTATCTTGTCTTGCCTGGAACGAAAATATTTGGCCTAGGTAAAGATACTCATGGACAAATTCGATTCCCACACCGTCAATTTCAATGGGACGTTTTACGCTGTTTGTCATGTTCATTTCGAGGTCGACCTCAAGGCTTGCGATGTTGAGTTGCCCAATCACTAAGCTTAGCTCAGCTGCGGACGAGGAAAAACCAAAAAATATCGTCGGCGAAACGCAGATTGGTCAATCTACGGTCACCGACTACAACACCGCTGTCTGCCCAGAGCGGTGTCAGCTTTTGGAAAACCTCCTCCAAGGTGGCGGTAAAAAAGTTTGGGAGAAAGTGGGTCTCCTTGCTGGACACCTTTCTGGATCGCAAAAGATGGATGATAGGTCTCAGAAAACCAAATATAATAATAAACGTATTGTATGTATATTTACCTATCTTAAGAACGATTTTTTTGAACGAATTTCATTTAACCGAGAATTTTTCGGCTACTTTCGTTTCGTCTTTTTCCACTTCGACGAAATCACATTTACCACTGTATCAGTTGACCGATTATCAATTCGTTTTTTTTCGTTACTCCGACGTTTCACTTGGTCGAAAAACTTTTTACCGAAGATAAGCTTGAACGAATTAACATTTGTTCGAAGTATTATGTTTCCAAACATTCATTACACCACTGCTTAATTACATAAGTGAAATTTAAAATTTAATAGAACTTTCGAAAGTTATGTTATTGAGTATTTCTAAAGATTCAAAACTAGAAAAATTTAAATTACAAAAACAAGCACTGTGAAACTCAAATAAAAACAAAAAAAAATAAATAATTGCATTTAGATTCAATAAATAGACATGCAGAATAACTACCGATTACCTTCCTTTTTTTATTTTTATGCAAGTCGGCAAGCAAGCAAGCAAGTATGCAAGCAAGCATGCAAGCAATCAAGCATTGTAAATGTAAGCATGCAAGAACGCATGCAAACATGCAAGCAAACAAAACATGCAAGCAAACATTCAAAGCAAGGGTGCAAACAAGCATGTGAACAAGCATGCAAGCAAGCTATCATGTAAGTTGTGAAATGGATGCAAGCAGCATGCTTCCTTGCATACAAAACATGCGAAGCAATGGTGCAAAAAAGCCTGCAAGCAAGCATGTGAACAAAAATGCAAGCAAGCAAGCATTGTAAAATGTCTGCAAGCAAGCATGCAAGCATGCAAACAAGCAGGCAAGCATGCAAACAAGCAGGCAAGCATGCAAACAAGCAGGCAAGCATGCATGCATGAGGATTGCCTCTTCTCCGGCGCTGCGGGAAGTGCACGTAGGATGACATGACTTGTCCTCACTTAAAAGCTTATTTTTCTATTCTGTCTCGTTTTCGCTAACGCTGAGCAAAATATAGTCTGTCTCTTCTACGGAGACCGTTATACTTTGCTTGTAGTACATGAAGTGACATACTACCACTATGACATACGCTAGTGTGCGTGCCCTCAGCGGGAACAATTATTTTGACACTATATAGTGAACTGTGACACTAGTGCTGTGCTTTCTTTGGCAATCTTGTGCGCGTTGACGAGACGTCATCAGGGCGAAAAATCGCAAAACTTTCCCTTTTTCTTTGTCTATCCGAGGTGATGTGGTAAATCGCTGCTCACATACAAACTATCCTAAAAACTGAACTTTGAGCTGAAATTCAGTCGATCTTGCGCTTCTTAAAGTTTCTAATAAGTAGTTTCAGTACTGTTACAGCGAAAGAAGCCAATTAAAATCTTATTTTCTAAACTTTTTAGCCCTGTTTCACATTTTCATATATTTTTCATAAACGCTCCATACCGCCTCATACAAAAATTTAAACTAATTTTGCTTCGAATCTCAATATTTTTTGATTCAATATCATTTGCTGGGACCGTGTGAGCACACCGCCGGTGTTTTTGGCGCGCTCCGGACAATATTGAATTAATTATCGATTTCTGAAACATTAAATTTCCATAGAGATTTTCTTAAAAAATCTAAATCTTTCAAATTTGACCCGTTTTTCAAATTGTTTTGATTCAGTATAACTCGCTAGGATTGAATAGACACACCGCCGTTGTTTTTAGTGCGTTCCGACAAATACTGAATTGATTATTGAATTTAAACACATAAAAGTTGCATAAAATTACAGTTTTTCAGCTTTTTCACCAAATTTTTCTACTGAACACCCGGTTGCTTTCTTCGGCAATCTTGTGCGCGTCAACGAGATCTAGCCGTAGAGTTTTCCACCCTCAGACGTCATGGGCGAAAAATCGCTAAACTTTCCCCTTTTCTTTGTCTATGGAATAATAGGATAGAATGTAGTTAGGCAGTGACTTGCAGACAAACATTTTCTTCTATTGGTTGATAGAGTAGCATTACAGCAAATGCCTAACTTGAGTACACTGACATACTCCACGTCTGCTTGTTCATTATGCTTAGACTTATCTTAGACGGCCAACAGCTGTATATACGATTACCATAGAATTATCAAATTCCATTTTGTTGAAAATATTTTTTAAATTTTGGCAAACTCTAAAAAGATTTTATTGTTCAAAATACTCACAACTTTTTAGACTTAAATTATTAAAAACTCTGCAATTAGAATCTAGAATAACATTTCAATGTATAGCTGTAAAGAATCTGTATTAAATGAGCCACTTTTTTAAATACTTGGCCAACTTTCAGCGGTACATTTTTTTTTTTTCAAATTGACACGGGTTTTCCAGCTTAGTAAAATAACTAGTCAAAGTAAGACAAATCACCTGCTGATCTTTTGGCAAAAAAATAAGTTGGTACCTTCGATATTTTTTTTTTTAAATTTGTTTTGTAAGGACTTAGGCGATTTTCTGAAAAAAACGAAAATTGATATCGGATCAATATTGGTAATATTAAAATGGTCAGAAATGACCAGCTATGCGCTATTTTGATTCGATCTTTACTTGCAGGGACACTGTATAGATTTTTGTGTTGGTCAAGTAAAAAAAAAAATGTGTTGGTTAAGTAAATAAAATAATTGAGTAAGATAATAATTGATGCGATAAGTCTGTGCTTAGCTGAGTGAGAGCTGAGAATATAGATCAGTATTAGAGATTAGTATTTTTTATTTATATTTTACGAATCTTTTGTAAAAAATTTAAGATTAGTCTATCAATTAGCTCTGATAAGCTCGAAACAATATTTTTTTTTTGTTAAAACTTGATTTTGATACATGATGGTTGAACATTTGGTTAATAATGTATGTTTATTAGTCCTATTAAAGTTTTATATTTCTGTAAAATCTCTACTAAACCACAGATAAATGCTTGAACAACATTTTGTTACAGTCCCTACAATGTGTATTTTTACTAGAGTGAACGTGATCATGCAATGTCTGAGGATAATACATTTGTAGTCAAGATGTCTTGCTATACATATATTCAGTGTTAACTCATCATAGTCCTTCCGGTAGCTTCCGCGGCAGCAGCTGGCGTTTATTTGTTGCGAACATCCTTTGTTTGTCTCGAAACGATTCGAGACAGCAAACATAGCAGGGTATTCCATCTTGAACTGCTTCGGAGTTTGGATTCACCCAATATTTGTCTTCAAATACTTTCGTCACTGATCGGTGACTGATTAGTTCGTACTTTTAAAAGCAAATACCTACTTACTGAATTTATTACATTGTATTTACCGCACCTACGCGGGTGGAATAAATAAATTGTTTTGCACCTTTTGTTCGAAACTTTTGCATTTTAATATCGGTGGACATAGGCATCAAAAACATTAAATAATCTAAGCATGAAGCATCAACATTAGTGAGATAATCTAATTTAAAAAAAGTAATGCCTTTAAGTAATCTTGTAATTTCGTATTTCGCAGTTAAGTAAGGTCTTATCGGTTGATAAAAGTGGTTTCTGAAAATTAGTATATTATGACGTCAAAAATAACTCCAGGCTACATCCAGCATTATTCAATTTGGAATGTCATTTGAAATTGTACCCATATTCAAGATATTCTAACAGCTCAGTGTTGGAAGGTCGACTGCTGCTAATCAGGACAAATATTACCTGTTGAGTGTAAAATAAAATGCCCAATTTGAAAATAATTGTTACGCGTTGAATTTGGAAATGACTGACAGCCGTTACAGCATTGAATCTCACCTTGGTTTGATCTGTATCATATTTGAACTTTTAAATCTTAAAGTCTGGTCACAATTACAAACATTTTTACATTTTACGTCATTCGTTCGTTACCTAAAAGCTGCAGGCATGCACGAGTATGTACCTACAGTATCCACACAGCACCGGAAACTTCATAAACTGCATGTTAATACCCATGGAAGCCATATGAGTGTTCCCTGCACCCGATACGGCGGGTTTTCATTAGCCCCGTGATAAATCTCTGTATAATTAAAGCTCTATTTAAGGTGACCCATAAACCGAGCGACGTAGAATATGCTTGCAGCCTTTCTACCTTCTCGTAAAGTTTTTATGTTTCATAAATATGATGGTAGTAAATATGAATTAATGGGTTTCCGAGGTTACGCCCTTTTCCGATCCATATTCTTTTCGCTTAACGAAAACGCGTGTCGATCTAGCAAGTTGGCGAAAGCCGTAATTTAGCACATAAACACATTATGGTTTCTGTAGTTATCAACGACCGCAGATTTATTTCACGCCTTAACAGATATTCTGTGTTAAAAGCAGAATACAATCCATCCTCGTATTATTTTCGGCTAGTATAATAGCCTTATTGTTGTTTAAAAGATTTTTTGACTGCCCTTATGCCTACGCACACAGTCAATGTAGATATATACTATCTGGAACAAGTAATTAACTAGTACCTAGTGAAAGATAACGTCCATCATATCATAAACTACCTAACATGCTTTTAATCACAAAAATGAATCGTGGAAATGTATGTACGCGCGTTACTTCTGAACGACTGCGCCGAATCCGACAATTTTTTTTTCGTATGTGTTATTAATAATAATAATAATAATAAATACTTGGGACAATGCACACCAAGATCATCTGACCCCAAACTAAGCAGAGCTTGTAATATGGGCGTCAGAGACTGATAAACATACTTAAATATTTCTAAATACATACTTAAATAGATAATAACACCCAGACACACAACAAATACAAATGTTCGTCACACAAATATTTGTCATGGGTGGGGATCGAACCCACGACCTCCGGCGCTAAAGGCAGGAACGCTGCCATTGCGCCAACAGGCAATTCTTATGGCATGCGAAGCCGGGACAGGTCGGTAGTTTGTAATAATGAAATTGATAATTTCACTACTCAACTATTTTAACCACACGTTCGAAACTATAAGAGATAGGTGAATTTTTATTTTTTAGCATTAAACAATGCTCTGTTTTCTACACAAAGATAGAAACTAGGAAAATTCGTCCTGGTCCTGGGACTCAAGCGGGATTCGAACCCGCGACCTTTCACAATCCGGGTGACTGCTCTTCTAACTGAGTTACCGAGGCCGTTAACAGACCTGGCGAATTTATCTAGTGTATTTTACGTTGTAAGCCAACGTCGTTTCATCAATCCAATAGGTTCATCTTAATAGAAAGTTAAATATTTGCTAAAATATTTCTTTCGGATGTTTAAGGCGCTTGCCTATAACATTGATGAAACAACGTTGGCTTACAACGTAAAATACATACATACATACCATCACGCCTTTTTCCCAACGGGGTAGGCAGAGACCACATCTCTCCACTTGCTACGGTCCTGACACACCTCATGCGCTTCTTCCACTCTCATTGATCCTTTCATACATACAACGTTAAATACACTAGATAAATTCGCCAGGTCTGTTAACGGCCTCGGTAGCTCAGTTGGAAGAGCAGTCACCCGGATTGTGAAAGGTCGCTGGTTCGAATCCCGCTTGAGTCCCAGGACCAGGTCGAATTTTTCTAGTTTCTATCTTTGTTATAAGAGATAGCCCGATAAATATCAAAGTTACGTTGTACAGCCAAGTCTGCCCGAGATCATGTGACAAGGTTACCTCGTAAAGTACTTGAACAGGACTTGTGTTGAGACTGATAATTTGTTGAAAGTGGTTGGAAAGTTCTTTGAAAGTCACAAATTCTCAATACCTTACAAATTAGATAGTCCTTGGATGAACTGATCTCAGTGGCTAAATAATCTCGAATTTTCCATTTAGGTCAGTTTGAACTTTCTATAAAGTACCAGAAAATAAGGCATTGGATATATAAACAAAATATCCCACAGAATTTTACCTACTAAAGTAATTAGACGGAAATTTATTCCTACCTTTTCTCTCAGCTTTGTCGCTAGTTACAGTGAAAACCTTTTAATGTCTTCGGCGGCACTTATGGGATCTGACGGAATTGTAATGAAGAACAAAAGCTACTCTTCTGCAATCTACGATGATAGGAGTGTTTGATGTCGGTAATTAAGGCATACAAAGACGATTAAGGCCATAAGCAGCTACTTTATTAAGCTATTAGTAAATTCTTGCTTAGTGTTTTTTTGATTGGCATTTCTCAAGAAAGTCGCGGTTTTGGTTCACCAAGTTAGTCCTTAACAGTCATCCTTGTCAATCATCGTCATCATTCTAATCATCGTCTGCAAATCATCATTATCATTCGCAGGCATAGGACGGCTACTGTCGGACGTAGGTTAAGCACATAACTAGCTTAACATGATTCTGCTACTTTAACTGGTCGACTGTCCATTCTGCGTATTTCACATACGTGTGGATAGTATTTAGAACTTCTCCGGCATCACGGTCTTTAGTTCTTCCCGCTATGTCTGGCTTGTCGGCGCAATGGCAGCGATCCTGCCTTTGGCACCGGAGGTCGTGGGTTCGATCCTCATCCATGACAGATATTTATGTGGCGAACATTTGTGTTTGTTGTGTGGCTGGGTGTTATCATCTATGTAAGTAAGTATTTAGGAATATTTGATTATCAGTCTCTGACACCCATAGTAAACGCTCTGCTTAGTTTGGGGTCAGATGAACTTGGTGTAAATTGTCCCAGATATTTATTTATTTATTATTTATTTTATTTATGTTCCCTGCTCACTGCTATTTCAACTTACTTACCCGGTGAGTTATGTTGAGGTAATAACTTGTTTAAAGATCCATGTTGCAAAGTTTCTAATAATTACTTTCTAATACTTTAAAAAAATACTGTTTTCCTTATCTGGTGGTCCAAGAGTTTGTACATTCCTCGCACAACGTGTGAGGACTAACTATCCATCTTTTTTTTTTACACCAAGATCATCTGACCCCAAACTAAGCAGAGCTTGTAATATGGGCGTCATGAGACTGATAAACATACTTAAATATTTCTAAATACATACTTAAATTGATAATAACACCCAGACACACAACAAATACAAATGTTCGTCACACAAATATTTGTCATGGGTGGGGATCGAACCCACGACCTCCGGCGCTAAAGACAGGATCGCTGCCATTGCGCCAACAGGCCAGTCAAAAAAATCTAACGGGGGAATGCTGCTAGCCTCTTGGGTACCTTACCACAGGAAAAGTTTCCAAGAAGTTTTTGGTTTTATTAATTGCTTTTAAAGCTTTCTTTGTTTTTTATTGAATATAAATTAAAGCTGTAAATGTAATATAATGAAATTGTTCATAATATATAAACTAATTCCACAACAATGTTGTTTTTCAGGTAATATATTTTTTCATTTATATATAAATAAATAAAATATATAAATATGCGCCAGACAACACACCTCTTGTAATGGTCTCGAAGTAGGAATTAATATCCCTGTGTAACGATACGAGGTACCACACAAGGAAATAAGCCAGGGGCGTCTCCCAGCTCACCCAAACCCGAGTTAATTCAGAAAAGATAGTTTCCTGAATTGACCTGACCGGGAATCGAAACCGGGATACTACGGAAATCGAGGCGAGAAACCGTGCTACAGCGCACTACGCCAATCGTGTCATCTAAAAGAAATATGATAATTGTAACCCTCAATCCCATAGTAAAGAAGTACCTACTAGAAGTACAAAAAGCGCAATTGTGTCGGGTTACATTCTGCCTAAGAACTGGAAATAGGGTTGGACACTAACACGTCCCTATAAGAGCTATGACGGTCGAGTGGGCTGAAGGCTCTCTGTGGAGGCGCGTTTTATGGCTTATGAGCACTCGCCGTCCGTATTGGAACCGTGAAATTGACCTTTCGATCTTCTACGTTGTGGCCTGTTTTGATAAATCAGATGAATGTACCTCCAGTCTTTTATTTTAACACTTTGAATTTATAACTTCACCGCAATAAACAACAAATAAAATATTGTAATTGCTATTCGCAAAACTAGCTTTTTTCAGATTTGTACGAATTACGAGTACTATCGAGAGTAATTATATTGCGTATCAATTTCATTAAATACATAGGTCACACTAAAAATATTTAAAAAGTTATAACTACATTTGAAAAAAGAACTCTTTAGCCGTGGAATACAATTTTTTTCATCTGATTGTCAATTGTTTTCACATTGTGGGGTCATTTTAAAAATTGCGTGATTACAATAAAATGGATTTAACTCGGGAAAATTTTCGTTGCATGTTTTTTTACGATATTAAGTGTAATTTGACAGCTCAGCAGAGCCTCGTTCGGCTACAATCTGCTTTTGGCGAAGAAGCACCATGCAAGACGACCATTTATAGCTGGTTTGCAGCATTCAAACGCGGTCGTGTCAAACTTCATGATGAAATTTGTGAAGGTCACCCGTGCACTGCTGTGAATAACAAGAACATCGATGCTGTGCGCCGTATGATTGAAACAGACAGGCATGTGACCTACCAGGAGATCCGGACATCTTTGGACATAGGCATGAGTCAAATACAGTCAATCCTACACAAACATTTGGGTGTGAGAAAGCTGTGTTCTCGATGGATTCCACACAATTTGACCGATGCTCAAAAAACGGACCGCATCACTTGGTGCCGTGCTATGCTTGCAAAATATAACGAAGGGGCTTCAAATTTGGTGTAGTATGTTAGGACATAGTAACAGGTGACGAAACATGGATTTACAGCTATGGTCCCAAAACGAAGCAGCAATCGAGCGTATGGGTCTATAGAGTCGAAAGTAGCAGAAATTGACTGCAGCCCACCGACAAGCGCGTCTTGTCTTGTGGGATAACATACCTTAAGAGGACGTCAAAAAGTTGATTAGATCAATGAAGAATCGATTTCAAGCGGTGATTAGGGCTGGGGGGGGGGGGGGGGGAATACCAAGTATTGATTTAATAAATTGTTATGTGTTTTCTTAATCAATTTTCTTTTATTTGTAAAATACCCAACCACAACAACCTCTCCCGAATTCCTGTTTTTCCTGTATTTATGTTCAGATATCATTAATTACAAAGATAAAAAAAATATATATTTCTAAAATTCGTGTTATCTAATTTCTATAATAATTGTTTATATTATTGGGCGCGGCGGCGGCGGCCATTAGGCGCTTCGCAGGACACGCGCTGCCTGCCGCCTTATCTCTGCAACGGATATTGGTAATGATGATATCTTATTAAAGCTGAAGTTTGGAGCTTTCAGATAATATATTGTCTTTAAAAATATCTCCGATACTTTTCTTGAAAACAGAGTCTATACTCAGAGTTAGGGCTTGAGTCGATTTGGTTGCTCGCGAGTCTATTAGCATAATCTATTAGTCAGACTACGCTGATAAATATGTATGATATTTAAATAAAAGGAGAATAAAGGTCATTGCACATTAATACCATAATATATTTTATAACATATTTGCTCGTAAAGGGTCTCTTATTTCACCAATTTCAATATCGTATTGTATCTCATTACGTACTTGTGCGTTATTGTAATGTAAAACGCACGAGTTTTTTTTTAATAAGGTAAAACGCACGTTTTATCAAGATGCTCCGTCTAAACTAAAATGAACGGTACCCTTTTAAATCTTGGCAAAGAGTTTTATTGTCTGAAAAGAGGTTAACATTTTATGAATAAAATTAACTTTGGGATATAAAATATAATAAATAAACATTAAATTCTTTAATTTAATTAATTTTGACAATAAATTGAAACCATTTCTATAACAAAAACACAAAAATATTCATTTATTTTGTCACTAATACTGGCTGTTTTTATATGCCTTTGCCTTAAAAAAGCGCTGATGTGCGCGGATCGCTGGTTTGTGAACAAGTACAACAATTTTATAACTGCTTTAACAAGACAGTGATTAAAGATGAATTCGTTTAAGAAAGTCTAAGTTTTATTTATTTCCTCGCAAATATGTTATGAAACGTCATATGACATAATATACGTGCGCTTTGATAATTACAGCCTCTGCTTTCTTGTAGCCCTCGCCTATCCCTTAGCTGTAATTTTCAACTTACCGCACTTTTATCATAATGTACTATTACAACGCACACACAATTCAATACTCTAATTTGATTGCCAGGTTGGAGCGGTGCCGTTGCCGCGCCGCTGTGATGATGTGCACCTCAAACGTAGGGTTACCATCCGTACGGATTAGTCCTAACATTTCCGGACATGTCCGGACTTACAGACCTTTGTCCAACTTTAAAATTTGTCCGGATTTTTTGGTTAAGATAGGATACGAGCAAAAAAACTTGAATAAGTAATATCAAATCCATCGGCCTTGCGGGTGAGGCGCATGATCCCCGCACCCCGCAACTTCCCTCCCCGAGCGGGAGTATGCTACCTTATGTTTGCATTTTTTGATTAAAGTGTCCTGACTTTTTTGAACTGTCAGGCTTTTTGTCAGGACTTTTAAATGGTAACTCTACTCTCACGTACCGTACCATAAAAGTCATATGAAAAATAGTCAGATGATTTTCTTCATAAATAAGACTAAAGTACTAATATAGTATTTAAATACTTAACCACGAAACTTGACGAAGCTCAGTTTTAGTATTCTAAATCTCAAAAACAAGCTTTCAGATTGGAATAGGGTAATGAAAGAGAGTCCTAGGACTTAAGCGGATTGCAAACGAAACGTACGTCACCAAACGTAGGCCATTCACAACTGACGATGTTCGCCGGAACCCGGATTACTTAAAAGCGAAGCGGAGCCCTTTTGATCTGGCTCCAACTTTTCGGAATGTCTCTCTTCCTGTTGCCGACCACACTCAGCTGCTTGGCATTGAGCTGTCTGCAAGCCTCAACTTCGGCGACTACATTGAGTCCTCTGCAAAAACTGCTGCCAAAAAGCTTGCCATCCTATCCAAGGTTAGGCGGCGGTATTTCACATCGGCGCAGCTGCTCTAGTTATATAAAGATTGGGAACTCATGGGGTCAGACTCGTTAGATGAAGAAGATCTGAAAGAACTGACGGTGGACCAGATAGTAAGATCTGCAAAGCAACAGGAAGATTCGACGGGACGCCGTGAAAATGGGATAACCTAAAGACCCCCTGCAAGGGGGGTCCGGTGAAATGGGTGAAATGGCCCATAACAAGCGTCCCCAGTTGAAATAATAATAATAATATATAAAGATACATAACTTGTAAAAACGATTTCGACCTTGATGATCTCGAGCGGGAATCGAACCCGCGTCTTTCACAATCCGGGTCTAAATCCGCTCTAAACCACTGAGCTACCGAAACCTCGAATCTTTCCACTATATGCTTACGTTGCAAGCTAACTTTATTCCATCAATGTTTCAAGGCAAGTATGTACCTATAAACATCTGAAAGAAATATTTTTACAAATATTAAATTTAAACTTTCGGTTAGGATGAAAATATGCTATTTGATTATTAATAAAATTAAAATAAAATAAAATAAATTAAGTTTAGTTTAAATAATTGAATATTGTTGTTACAATCGTTTTTGCTTATTTAGATATTTTTGTGCCCTTGCAGGGTTTATGCGCCAGTATATTTTAATAACACCTTTAGTACCACATAACTCAATAAATGATTATGATTACATTCATCCTCCATGTAATGACGTTGTCGATCGGTTTGGTAAATTTGGTAAAACATTACTTTTAGTATGATGCTTATGCTTACTTTTAGTATGGCACAGTCTCTTTATTTTTTGGTAATATAAATTGAACGCTGTGGTTAAGAAATGTTTAAAGTTTATCGTTTTCTAACACAGGAAAGAGGTGTCAGCTCTAATGAGTTTAAAGTCAGATGATGTGTGTTTTTCCAGATATTTTTATCGCAAGAATACCAATTGCATAAGCAAATAGTAACCAGTTTCAAAAAAACATGTTAAAAGCATGTCGGTTAGTTTTCCTATCAATGCGTAAAATAACATTTTCTATCACAAATGTATGTATTTATTTGTTCTTAAAGTGCCTTACACGTTTATATAACGATAGAATACGTAATCTAATAATCTTACGATGTCTGCGAGTAAATCTCATATCACATTCCTTTTATTTAATTACATTTTGTAAATACAAATTGTCGGTACCTACATGGACATACGATGTTATTTCAACAGTCGTAAATGTAATTCACATTGGTTTACGTTACGATGGTACACAAGTACAGGCAGTAATATACACTGACGAGCAAACAATTCAGTCACATTTAAATAACGAAAGGAGTGTTCAATCTACTAAGCCAATGACTTTATTAACCGGATTTTAAACATAAGTAGGTATGGTAAATGCATATTTGATTCACCAGGCTCATATTACGACAGTACATACATACTAAAAGTGCAGAAATATGCTTGTTATGTGATTGTTGATGAAATATGCTTGTAATCTTATACTCTATTAGTAAAAAGTATGATTTTTGTGTTTTTTTTTTAAGATTTATGAGTGACTTAGGTTTTTTTGACCTTCAGTGCCATATCACTAAATATACGAGTAAAAAGATTTGTAATATTATTGAAAACAACCAAATATTTATATCACACTATTTGTGTTTATTTTTACTGTTCATAATATACTCTACCCAAATAACATACTTAACACAATTGAATAATATTCAATACATAATTCGTATTTGACTAAATACATAAGCGGTCTCCCTGACCGTTCGTCGCACACGGCGTGATAAAAAAATCACGTCGTTGGTTGAAGGTTAAGTAAATAATCAATAAAAATCATCGGCTAACCCTAGTTTGAAATTTCCTCTATTATGTTAGTGCAAATAATGAATTGAATTGAACACTTTTCTTTCCTCGCAGTGTACATTAGGTAAGCTTGTTTTATTCACGCACCCTCATCCTTGCCGGTCTCCTCCGGGAGCTCTGGGGATGGTGCTTATTTGAAACGGACAGCTCATTTGCACTGAAAATGCTTTTTTTGTTTAGGAAATTGTCATCTGAATTGTGAACGTATGTACTGTAACAGTACATTAATTTATCACAAACTACACATTTTTCTGAATCAACTTTAATCATAATAACTAAGTGATAAGGTTCAAGACAGATCGTTAAAAGTTTGTAGCTCTATCATGATAGAGCTACAAACAATATCATGATAGCTCTTTTCATGAAAAGAGCTATCTGCATACTTCAGCCAGATCATATTGTAATTGTATGATCTACCAGAAATAATGTGCAACTTTAATCTAAATTTTAAGAGCTATCATGATATTGTTTGTAGCTCTATCATGATAGAGCTACAAACAATATCATGATAGCTCTTTTCATGAAAAGAGCTATCTGCATACTTCAGCCAGATCATATTGTAATTGTATGATCTACCAGAAATAATGTGCAACTTTAATCTAAATTTTATCAATCAGTTCGTAAATAAACTTCAGTCATTGAAAAATAATATGCGGTATTTTTAAAATTATTCTAAAAGTTTACGGCATGAAAACCATCACCTCCCTGTTTCCGTGCGAGTAGCTCGAGATTTTTACACCTGACCAATTTTGGGGTAACGTTTTCTAACGTAAAATAAGTAAGTCATTACTTTTTATACTGAACCATTTGTTTCAGCATCCTTTTTGTCCATTAAAGTAGCATATCTGCCCTCTTTTAGACCCACATGAGAGACTGAAATAAATTATCCTTAAGATTTTTGTGGGTATGATTCTAAACATCCCTAGCAAGTGTAATCTTTGAACTACCTATTCTACGATGCAAAGTTTTGCATATTCCTGCTTTAGTTAGAATAAACCAACCTTTGATTTAGCCATTGATTGTGCCGACATGTGGAGCGAGATTTTGACACACGTCATCCGATACGTGATCGCACCTCTCACCGATATTGACAATAAAAATATAGGGATCGTCACGTAGTCATCTCAGCTGCTCCAATAACACGCTCCAATCAACCAAGAGCCGAAGATATGAATAACTCTACCAGCCAAGTGAACGCCTCTCACAGCTCAGTGAGTTTAGTCAAATCAGTTTTTTCGCAAGAGGATTTACTTTTATTCCTTCAATCCTAACTCCTAGTGCTTATACTGAACGTGAAGATATGGTAGAGCTTTTTAAGTCCGAAGCTTTTCGTGTGTTTATGCTCGTACCTAGTCAGTTACAAAATATAGTTATATTTAGGGTGGTACATGGGGCTGACTGAAAAGCGTCGGCTGAACTATACTCTGCAAAATTAATCTGGACGAAACCGGCCGAATCTGCGAGAATTCACTGCACTTTGTCAGCACATACATAATGTTGCATCTAAACATCGTCATGAGATTTGCGTTCAATTTACTCTTTATTCTTGAAGTAAGTTCCAAATAAATAAAAACAGGTAAAAACCACAACTCTTTAAGTATCTGAAATTGATGACTGTATAATGTCAGTAAACATTTAACTACCTGTTAGGTAGTTTTAACGGTAAAAAATTCACTGATTCATGCTGCTTCAATTTCGTCATGTTCCTCGTATTGAGGTGTGATGTCATAGCAAACAAGAAAAATACTTGAGTTTTATGAGTAGTTGTAAGCATATGGGTAGGTAAACACTTTAATCTACTGCACTGTCTTTTTTAGCAAATATTCATTAAGCAATGGTGATAGGACTGGCATGCGGTAAAAATGATAAGGTGATAAGCTATTGAGAATACAACGCTACCTTGTTTGTTAAAATCAAGAATTAGGAAAATACGTTGGCAAGTGCATTTTTATCTGTTGTCAAAACAGAAAATGAAAATCTGAAGTGAATAGCAAACAACGTTCTGAATGATTTGTAATTCAAATTGTTGTGTGTTTGAAATTACAATTAGATAATTATCAAAAAGCTAGTCTTAATTCGCGAGGTAATGTTCCTTTTATGTTAATGATGTATTGTAATTAGCAGTATAAGGTGTCAACAGCCTCATTATATCAAGATCCGTTCTGCCTATAGACATTGGATTCAGACAACAGACGTTTAATTTTGCTTTCAGTATTTGACTTGAGAATTTGCGTTAGCGATGAGATGAACTCTTCGCGCTTGCCTGAATTTCGTCTCAGAGTTAATAACACCGTTATTAGCACTCATGAGAGTTTGATTGTTATGCTAAACTGAAATTCACGAGGCAAAGTAGATAATGCATAGGCATAGCTAAATTGATCTAACGCGCTTTGGACTTATCGGAATATGTGTGCATTAGTTGTCAGGATTTCATGATAATTATTAATCGTAATTATTCCATTAGCAATTTGTGGAGTTCCTGTAGATTTAGTTGCAAAAGTATGTGTATTCAAAAGATAAACAGCGGCCAACCAAGTGTAGATTTAGTTGCAAAAGTATGTGTATTCAAAATATAAACAGCGGCCAACCAAGTCTGTGCTTTAGTGACATTATCGGTAAGCAAAAAAATTCGAGTTGAGCAGCAAAGTGAGGCGATTTACTCGTATATAATTTTTAATTTTTAATTGAGAATCATTATCGTTATTCGGTGGATAGATGTTCTTATTCTACAGCTGCACATGGAACCTAGAAACCAGTAACCTGTAGCAGGCCACCCACATCAATGGCGTTCGGTTTTTTACTGCCATCATGAACATAAATTGCTGCCCAAATCATTTAAAAGCAGATTTTGTTGCTCACCAATAATTATGTGGCTAGGCGTTAATTACCTACCGTTACACAGTTATGAGGCGCGTATGGTTAACGATGTTGCTGCATGATCCGTAATTACCTTCTATCCTGCCTTGAGCACCGCAGGTTGTGGGTTCGATCTTCACCCATGACAAACATTCGTGTGACGAACATTTGTGTTTGTTGTGTGGCTGGGTGTTATTATCTATTTAAGTATGTATTTAGAAATATTTAAGTATGAGTGAATTTTTATTTTTAGCATTAAACAATGCTCTATTTTCTACACAAAGATAGAAACTAGAAAAATTCGACCTGATCCTGGGACTCAAGCGGGATTCGAACCCGCGACCTTTCACAATCCGGGCGCATGCTCTTCCCACTGAGCTACCGAGGCCGTTAACAGACCTAGCGAATTTATCTAGTGTATTTTACGTTTTAAACTAACGTTGTTTCATCAATGTTATAGGCAAGCGCCTTTACACCCGAAATAAATATTTTTACAAATATTTGACTTTCGATAAGATGAAAACCAGCTATAGGATAAGTGAATTTTTATTTTTAGCATTAATCAATGCTCTATTTTCTACACAAAGATAGAAACTTTTCACAATCCGGGTGACTCAGTAGCTCAGTTGGAAGAGCAGTCACCCAGGAAGGTTGCGGGTCCGAATCCCGCTTGGGTCCCAGGATCAGGTCGAATTTTTCTAGTTTCTATCTTTATATTTAAGTATGTTTATCGGTCTCTGGCACCTATAGTACAAGCTCTTCATATTTTGGGTTCTGATGATCTTGTTGTAGTATGTCACAGAACCTTGTCATTTATCCTACTAATATTATAAATGCGAAAGTTTGAAAGGATGTTATTTATAATTATCTCTCTTCCTATCATTGTGTTTTTTATTGTTCACTAAATATGACCAGAATTTACTTAATTAGGTACAATTTTTGTGTTTTGCATCTACTTATTACTTAAATGCAAACGTTCATTAACAATTTGCTGTTTATTCCTTATTAAAGCTGGGTAATCAGATGCACGTCCTAATTAAAACGCAGGGTAATTAGCGGAAACGTAGCTAGGCTCATGTGCCTGCCTTTGTGGATAAAGTTGTCTCAAACCTATAGATTGCGAAAACGTATATACTATTCTGGGTCTCGGGTAATACGGTCGAGAATAGTACTCTCAATCATTGCATCTCTATAAGGATTATGGATTAGCGAAATCATCTACTCTTGGTCCTTATACGTTGGCGGCTTTTATACAAATCAACTAATGGTGGTCTGGCACATTAACATTATTACTTTAGTATTTTGTTATTACAAGAAATGGTAATATTATGTATCAAATAAAGCTTTAGCATCAATGGTATTATTTTGGATGAGCTAAACTTACACATTTATCACCCTATGTCGATTTTATTTCCCTTATGAAGTACCTAACGAACATGTAGGTATTACTTATTCATTCAAAGGAAAATCTAAATAAATATCATAAATTAGCTGAAAGCGTTAATATTTACTTTATGTCAGATTTAATTTGAAGACAGTCAAAGAAAAAACTCCTTAATATATATATATATTATTTTTTAACAAAATACAGACAGCGGGTTTAATGCCAAGATAATTCTTTTGTCTACCAATCAGCACAAACTTCAACACACATTTTTCGATTCACGAATATTCCCACCCCCAGCGTTCATTCCTGAAAATACGTTTCACAGTTGTACGTAGGTAAATAGGTTTTCGTCGGCTGGTCGAACCAAAGTACAGCCCTAACTAAAATGGTTAGAGACACGCTCTTTTTGAAAAACATCGATCGAAAAAAAAGTGCCTGGACCACAAACTCGCTCAGTGATTAGTAAAAAAGATCGTAGTACCCGGTAACCAGTAGTCTATCATGATATCACTACTGCCACATTAAATTCACGTTATCGTTTGCGTAAAATATTTGTATCGGATTTCGTACAGCGCCTCTGGTGAGACGAAATGGAACTAAGAAAGTACCGTTTTTTAGTTCCATTTCGGTACAGGTTAACTTAAAGCAAATTTAAAAAACTTATTTTTTCATGGTAAAGCTGTTCCATAACATTTGAATAGCATCTGCATGAATTTGATCAAAATATAAGTTAGTCATGCATTTGACAGTGTTATACTCATACAGTACCTTCAAATTAAATTCATAATTCGTAAACTATTCAACCTCAAATATTTTTTTACTCTAATGATACTTCATTATTGATATTAGAGTAAAAAAATATTTTAGTTCCATAGAATCTTTAGAGCTTACAGCATTGTTGGACATTGTGTTCCATCCTATAAAAAATAGGAAAAAAATACCTATAGGTTCTTTTAGGTATGAATACAATTCAGAACTGAATCTGTTCGAATTCGATTTCAATCGTGAGCAAAATATCCAACCAAGTATCGAAATATTGGAACTTTGGTATTCAGAGTTTCTGACAGGATTTTACTCGCGCTAATTTGTTGAGATTAGAGAAAGTATATTTATACACACACATTACAAAACAAAATATCAAATAAACGTTTTGGTGTTCTGCGATCTGTGAAAACAATACATTTTAAAAATAGATCTTATGGATTATCAAACATATCCCAGTTAAATATTGAGTTTAAAGCTATGAGGGCTATTCGAATATTTTTCAGGAGTGAACCTCAAACATAATTATGTTCAGAGCCGGTAATTAGTTAAATGCAACCAACTTTATGTTAATTTTGTGACAGCACAAGTTAAAGTTGACAATGATAATTTGTGTTTCTACGAGACCGTGACTCCTGTCGTAGCGAGGCTTCGTAGCATTGTAGCGCTACGAGCGAACTACGGACCTTTGTATTTAATTCGAACAAGTTTTATGTAATTTGCCTAATATGAGCATCCATCTCTGTGTGTTACTGACATAGTTAAACTTGCTCATTTAGAGTACCCGCACACTACAGTTTTTCTATCGCCCTATAATTTGGTCGGCTTCTTAATCAGAATGAAAAGGTATTGAAATGCGCATATTACAGTGATTCAGTATCGGCCGATTAAAAAGTTTGAGAGCTTCACAATTGCCTTCAAACTTAACTATCGAGGAACTATCGGCTGACCCGCTTGATCGGCGTTCTTCCCCGACCGCACACTTGCCGATTGTTTTACTGGCTGACTCGTAGTGCTTGAAAAGCGAAACAAAGAGAACAATGAACAGTTTAAAAAACACTGAAAAAAAAAAGTCAGAAAATCCGCTGTGGATGAAAATACCAGTCAAACTCCTTGGTGACTGTATAAAGTTCTTAAATACAAAGAAAATCTGCTGGGAGTAAGCCACAAAGTCAAACTGGCGTCAGAGTTTAGCATGCACAGTAAATATCAACTTTGTTACTATTAGTGTTTCCCTTCGCCGTAGTTTGTAGCTCGTAGCACGGGTGGGTCGAATTGCTGCGCAGCTAACGGTTTACGAGTCGTTACGTTATTTCATAGCTCCGTTCAAACAGGTTGTCTATTCGTTTTTAAACGGGTGCGTATGATACGAGTACTATTTGGAAATAGAATATGCATATTTTATTTTTAATTCAAGGCTTACTCCGGCTTTGGGTTTTCCTAACATCATGATTTGTTTTTACTATTATGAGATCTTACGAGTATAATAAAAAGCATCGACCATATTGTTGACGTTATGTTGAATTTACATCGCAAATCGAACAAAGGACATGGTTAACATATTACGGGGCTGTATTCGTTAATAGGATGTTCAGAGTTGAGTTATTTTAGAAAACAGATCAGATATTTAAGAAAAAGCTTCATTAGTAGATTCTGCAGAATCTGGTAAAAGCCGATACGCTGAAAATGCGTTATTGCCAGTTCATTAAGCCCAGAAATTGACGTAAAGGTGAATCTACACCCTCCTACCATCCCATTAGTTGCGTATTCACCAGGAAAAGAATTTCATGACTATATTTTTCTACCTACGTAACAATTTAATTTTTTCTGTAGTGTGCCGATCAATACAGAGCCTATAGATAGCCGCGAGATTAAATGTACACAAATAGACATTTACGAGTACGGCTCATTTCTATAATAGCTATTATAATAGCTATTAGAAAGAACATATCAGAGGCCATGGCTAGAAGCAGCAGAAACAGTAGCGGTTTCTACATGTGGAAAACATTGTACCGAATGGACACTAGATGTCATTTTGTACATCGTCAGGTGCCTATGTCAGTACCATCCAAGAAGGCTAGAGACTAAGGAGAGATAACTCCCTGGAAAGGGTTGGACTAAATCCGTATCCCACAGTGACGCATGCGCATTACGCTTCTTTGCCGCGATCCTCGCGAAGTGTCAAAATTGGTCAACACAACCTCGAAAAACAACAACTGTCGCACGTGACACCGTTCAAAACAAAACCATGTGACCATGAAATGACAAATAGCTGCCGCTGCACATGCGCAATACAGCGTTTTGCCCGGCACAGAGTATACGACTTTCGGCCCTCGAAAGCTTACCCCCACTTCGGGAGTTATCTCTCCTTAGTCTCTAGCCTTCTTGGTACCATCTATTTCAGACGTTTGACACGTAAAAACACTTATAGCGTTGCTCTTGGGTCCTCCTTGTTGTTAATATTATAAGGGTGCTATACATGAAGTAATGATAAAGATGCGAATTTCTAGCCGATCTTATATTAAACACAATTTGCTCGAATATTACAAACGCGCTACTTGAATAGCACCCCGTTATTTTAATGATTGGAATGATCACTAATACGAGGCAATAAGGCAGTATATCCTTATGTAAATACAGTTTTCAATTGGAATATGCCAACTAAATTGTTGAAGTTCAACAAATAAATGTGAATAATACCCTATTGAACGTGTGCTGCTCCATTGTTCATAACATTTCAGAAACTCGCTCTTCGTAGTTCTAATGAAAATATCACATCTGGAAATGAGCAATTATGTTCAACTCGCTGGGTTAGCAAAACTTCCACGGAAACTTGTTTTTTACAAGTTATGTACAATTTAATAATGTGCTTCAAATTCTTAAATATTCTTAGGAAACACGCATTTGAACCACATTTTGTTATATTACTGTAGCAAAATGTGGTTCAAATGCATGTTTCTTAATATAATAGCAATGCAGGTATTTTAACCCTGAACAAATACAATTTTAATGTACGAATGTATTTTTTGCAGTCATTACCGAAAAGCCTATTTTGTAAATAAATGTTGTTACAGTAACCTACTTTGCGCAAATCATCACTTAACCGCGGTCCGCGAACCAGCCGAGTGGAATAGCAATTTATCTCTGGTCCTAACGTCGGCTTTATCCTCGGGGGTGCTCAAAATATTTATGATGTAACACGATGCGATTAAAACACGTGTATTTTTAATACTCAGGATTACAAAATGAATATACTCACGCATAAAATAAATGAAATTCGCTATATTTTGGTACGACTAGGCCTAGGAATCTGCGGCGTTTGTTGTGAATATGTCACAACAGTTCGTGCTCCCGCATATTGTGTCTCTACGCGAAGGAACTAGACAGGGTGACTTAGTGGGAGTACTATTAGAACCAACTAATTACTCATAGAACTAGATCATAATAAAAATTATAGAACTGATAATAAAACTAACTTAACTAATAATATAACTCATAGAACTTACAATAAGAACTTATAGAACTTATAATAAGAACTTATAGAACTTATAATAAAAACTTATTAAAAATCATGTAACAATAAACAAGTCATAGTAATGGCTAATTTGTTTTAAGAAGAGCGGTCTCATCCTAATACAGGTTTCCAAACTTAAAAGGATGAGACCTATATTAAGCATTGTAATAGTGACTTGTGTTATGAATAAAGATTTTTGTATTTTGTATTTTTTTGTATTTGGTATTACCTATTCTGTGCTAGTGCATGGCTAACCCATTAACCACTGGAGTTGTTTATAGCCAACTGACCATTTTTGTGCCTCTAGCTCCTCCAAACCTACAATGTACCTGATTTTGTATCTGTGTTTCTGTTTTCGCCACTCTGAATTGCTTACCTAGTCATTTATGGAAAAAACGAATGCATTATGATATAGTTTTTTTTGAACGAAAGGGAAAAAAAAATTTGAAGGCCCAGAATGAATCAAATAATACAACACTAGTCAGTACTTTAACAGTCATACCTATATAACAAGACTGGGCGGGCACAAATAACATCAAGTGAATTGGACCGTGACAATTGTTTTTACCTTTTCCTGTGGGCTCTATCTGTGTGTTTTTTTCCGTTTGATACGGTTTCCGTTTTGTGTACATTGTATTACCAGTACGTGTTTGCATATCAAAAAATATATATCTAAATGTTATATCTACGACTATGTTACGAGTTACTAAGCGTGGTGAGTATCGATAACTCAAGCTCTAAGCACTTATTTGCAAACTAAGTGTTATTATAAGGTAAAAGATGATGAAAAATGAAAAATGAAAAATATGTTTATTATTGAAAATAAGTAGGTTCTACATAGATTAAGGTTGACTTCTCCTTTTAAGTGTAAAAACACCTGTGAGGCGAGAAGCCGCTCTCCCATAGCAGAATACAATTTTCCTATTGCTTATTCGCTAATACATTACTTAATTTTTTTAAAATTTGATGTTGATGAAACAAAACTTAAATGCATTCAAGCTATGAAAGATGAGAAGTGACGAATAGTTAAAACATGAATCTAACGTAACTAAAAAAACACATTTGTGACCTTATCTACGTAAATTATAGGGAAGTATGGAAAAAAATATATGAGTGGCTTATTCAAATATTAGCGCGTCTTGGTAATGATGAGCATTATCTACTAAACTTTTCAGTCATGCATGACAATTAAAAAGGTGAAAAGATTTAAAATTTTACGATTTCTAATAAAACTGACAATGCTTGTTTTACCTGGACGTCTACCACGAGTTGCCACTTTAAATTTGCATTATAGTTCGCGTAAAAAAATGTATTGAGATTTGACATTGTCATGTCATGTCATGTGTCATCCCAAAACAACCTTTTCACGCGAACGATATTAAAAAAATTGGCAACTCGTGGTAGACGTACTGTTTTTTGTCTGTACTTGCATACTGAGTGAATGAACTGAACATAAATTACTCAAAAAAAAGGAATGAAACTTTTCTCACTATTGATGTCTTACTGCCAACCTCAATCTAATATAATTGTGTTGGCCATGTTAGCTTTAATAATCGTATTTTTAGCGTTTAGTAGTAGTTAGTAAATGGCAGTCGATCATTTCTATATATTTTTCTTCTAGGTAGAACCTGTTTACACTTGTAAGGGGTTCCAAATTTTAAAATTCCATTGTTTTAAAAACCTTAGTAGTTTCTTTCAAAACGACAATGAAACATCATTGTCGTTTTGAAAAATTCCTCATCATTCATCATTTGTATACTCTTTTTATTGCTTATTTTTTACTACTAAAACAGAACTATTCCGTTCATAGAACAGTATATTGCTTATATTGATCGATCCTCATCTGAGCCCGGTACATGCTGAACATGTGAATGTAGCCTCAATGGAGGTCATTGCGATAATCGAAAAGCTCTCCACGGGCACTGCGTTGTTATGAAGTGTTTTTAATTATGCGTCACATTTCCACACATCTGCGATAATGTGCGCATGGACCGTTCATTACCCCTACCATGATTATAGTTTAGTTTAATTGTCACTAGCCTCTATGAAAATAATTTTACGTGACGATAGAGGCTTATAAAAAGGCGCGGGTTCAGTCCCGCTCGATCTCTAGGACCAAAGTTTTTTTGTAGTTTCTGTCCTAAGATGGATATTGGAATAATGCTAAAAAAACACTCATCTAATACAGTAGTTTGAATGTTATAATTAGTGAGACTATTAAAATCGGTCAGTAAAAAGTCTACAAATTTGATAGCTTTACAATAAATAAACTAGTTTTCCGCCCACGGCTTCGCCCGCATGAACTTCATCGTTATATATTAAGGCCAAATTACATGAAATCTTTATAAATTGTAGCCCAAGTTTTATTCTGATGTCTAAGCTGTATTACTGTAGAGTTTCATCTAAATTAAGTTTTTGCGTCACAGAACAAATATAGACGCACATCCTCACAAACTTTCGCATTACATAATATCTATTAGTAAGATATTTTCTACCAACCTACCATTTTATAGGTCAGTAGCCAACAATACCTATTAAATTTAGTAACAAGTTAGTTCAAGCACCTAAGCAAATTCATTAATAAATCGAGGTCAATATTGTTCCAACTTCAATTTGCTCAACGTAAAATCCATTAATTTTATTAAGAGAGTTGTTAATTGTTTGCAACAGAACTCCAGTACCTACTATCTTTAAGATGATTCTGATGATTTTGTTCACTGAACCCCAGTTAAATTTTTATGGAGATCATCTTTACTTCACCACCCGCGTTCTGAAACTTCGCTCAAAGCTGAGCAACCTGTAGTAACCTGTAGTAAGTAATGGTTGAGAATTCCGGTTAAATCAAATAAGTTTATTTGGTATAAATATTACCATAACAGATACGGTGTATAGAAGAAATTTAGAAAAACAAACCAACAAACCGGTTAACAAACTTTGTCGTGCAGCAATAATGGTAAGCATATATACAAACCGGGCCCCAGCTTTATCGATCATGCAGGACCCTGGGACTCTCTAGTTCTGAACGAGTATTTTAAAAATGCGTTTCAACACTTTCGCCTGTCCGCTAAATCCGCTGCCTAAAAACCTTTTTCGCTGGCAGCACTGCCGATTTCGGCTGCAAAATGTTTTCGAGTTTCGCTATGTCTGAGTAAGTCTTTGCAAATAGTTAAATCCCTGCCTCCACTGTGTATAAAAAAATCAAACAATTCAGCAGCTATTTTGGTATGCTAACTTGCCGCCCCTGATAAGTGAAACGCCGTGTGTCATACTAGCACATACTACAACATAGCAACTTGAAATTATATGGATACCCAAAACCCCAAAACACCCAAAACGCAATCACAACTATATTATTAAAAATCATGCTCTAAAAATGTGAATCAAAAAAGATATCAAACGAAGGTAATATATTTATTAAATTATTCATAGATTATGTTCAGGGGGATAATATTTGAAGCTTGTTTTATTTTAAATGTTTTGGGATATGATAATATTTATATTTTGGAGTTTCATTTTATTTATTTGGTATGTTAGGAGAGAGAAAATATGTTTGGGCCACATTGGAGGAGTCATCATTCACAAATTGTCACGTTTCTGCAAACAATGCTGAAAGCAGCAACTAACAATGTCATTATTTTTGAGAAGTTTTTTCACTCCTGACTTTATAATTTATAGCCTCTAGAGGGTGCCATATTCAATCAAATTTGACTCTACATAGCCGTCATACTCGTATTATGCAGCCGCATATAATGATAAGTAGTTTGCAATATAAACCAGTCAAAATCATAATCCTCCTTTTCGCTTCAATGTATTGAGGTTAAAAATAAATAAAGAACTGTAACGTATAGTTTAAGCTACGATAAATAAGGTTCATAATCTATCGAAGCGAATAGGAACGGATGCAAACACTTACATTCCTTTGCCTGACTTTTTAATCAACAGAACTTTTCCATAACCGTCTGAGCCTGTTGGAGTTAGGTACACACTTCAAGTGCTCTTGACAAGTAGATATGAAAATTGAAATAAATGTTCGGGAATTTCGTTTCTACTTTGTCGGAAGCGGAAAGTTACATATTTGTTTCTTGAACGCAGAAAGTTTCTCGTATAGAAGGCAAACATTTATTACCAGCAGGCGGTCTGCGTGCGACGTGCGGTTAGCAAAGAAACGGCGACTTTTCTTACTCACCTACATAACTTCTTAATAAATGTGTAGCTAGTAGCTAGTTTGAGGTGCCCGTGGCTAAGCTTGACAGCGGATCGGCAACGATCCGATGTCAAGCAACGCCAGTCAGTTCGGGTTATGGATGGGTGACCATCCCGATCGAAATTAAGTGATGTGTTTTTCGGGCATCTCAGTGCCTCGAAAGGCACGTTAAACAGTTGGTCCCGGCTGACGTCGCAAGATATCAGTCGTAAAGCCTATTCAGAGGCCTAAAAAGGCGGCTTGATAACATCTGACGGTAAGGTTTATCACTGGCCTTACATGCACCTCTCCAACAATCCGCACTAAGCCCGCGTATTGGAGTATGGCTCGTACCACCTCATACTTAGTTGAGGTGAGGCCTGTGCCCAGCAGTGGGACGTATAAGGCTGTATTTGCTTAATAATATGTAGCCATGTTTTAATCTCAATAGCAACATGTAGGACAGCTCTTGTCCTAAAAACAAAGGAGGGGGTTAATTGTAGGTGTTTTATTAGTTATATTTACTATTTAGACATCTATCCTTACTATTGATTATATTTTTTTTATATATCTGGGACAATTTACACCAAGATCATTTGACCCCAAACTAAGCAAAGCTTGTACTATGAGTATCAGAGACTAATAAACATACTAAAAATATTTCTAAATACATACTTCAATGGATAATAACACCCATACACACAACGTGACACAACAAATAATGTTTGTCATGGGTGGGGATCGAACCCATGACCTCCGGTGCTAAAGGCAGGATCGCTGTCATTGAACCAACAGGCCAGTCAACTGAACCCTCAGGAGATTGAGGGTTTCAATATCCTGGATTTTAAAACGTGTTGTTCTTCTATAATAAGCCCAAAAGTTTCTGCAATTTTCCCATTAATGTTCCGTTATTTTCCAAATTTGTCGACAGTAAAACTGGGTCACAACGGTTTTCCTTTATCGCCCCCTGCCACCCTCCATCAATTTCGGGAGGTCCGTAAGGGTTTAGTACAATTTTAGAATACAGTACGAAACAAGTAAATTTTGAAACAGTACCCTGTTGATTTTTTTCGCGAATACAAAAGCATTTTTAATGAAAGGGCTCATCAGGTGGCCATTTCAGGTGTTTATCCACCTTCTTTACTCTGATCCCTACGGACTGACAATGTTTTAGGTAACTTTTAAAATATTTAAAACCATAAAAACAAAAATATTTATTTACCACAAATAATACATACAATTTGTATTTTTCAATGATTACTACAATAAGCTCGAGGCTTGTATCGCCGTGGCGGTAATCTGAACACGAGGATTAAAAAAAACAGGTTCAATTTTTGTTCGAGACACTGGAATTAACATTATGGTAAATAAAACAAAATTAAACATAACCACTAAAATTAAGAACCATTCAAATAAACAAAGCGTTGGTTTTGTGTGTGTGCGGGTGTGATTTAAAACCATAGTCGCGTAATTTAGATAAGCGCACACTGTGACGATATTTAACTTGTCCGTAATAATTGCGTAAAATGCAAATTTAGGAATGGATTTGATTGTTAATCCTTTAATCCACTTCGTTGTTTGGTCTGTTCTATGAATGAACTGAAATCATTCGGTATTCATTTACTGCCCAAGGAAAAAAAGAACAGGGAAATGGATGAACAAATGTGCTACCATACTTTTTGAGTACCTACTTACCAAAAACTAAGGGAGTGCTCAGAGCTACGCTGAGTATATGATGTTAATGACGGCAAATAATATCAAATAATATACTTTTGCTTTTAATTCGGTAGTTTAGATGTATTTTTAGGGTTAAAATGTTAGATCGTAAGCATTTTTTTTAATACTCATTGCACTTTACTTAATCTTTCTGTAAAACCCAATCAAGTTTAAAAGAGAAAGTATTGAGTTTCTCGCCGGGTCTTCTCAGTATAAGATCAACTTCCGATGCGGTGGTAGAGTCACATTATGTTTATATACAATGTGTTTCTGTATCCATATTATTATAGAGAGTCACATTATGTTTGTATACAGTGTATTTCTGCATCCATATTGTTATAGTATTTAAGTCTATGTTTTCTTGTAATGATTTGACGATTTAAAAGTACTTGCTACAGGTCTATTTAAATAAAGATATTTTTTGTTTGTTTTTGTTTGTTTGTATATGTAATACAAGGGACCCGCCGCAAAACATTGCACTGTAAAATTGTAGGTCACTACTAAATCTCAGGTCTCTGCTAAATTAGAAGGCTCCTTCTAAAAATAGACTAGGCTAGAGGAAGGGAAGGATTATTTTGGAGAAGATAGTAAAACAAAATTTAAAGCGCACGGATTTTTAAAATGGGCTCTTTTCCTTTGCTAATTGAATCTGAATTATATAAAGTGAATTAAACAACGTCCAAAGAAATGGGCAGGTATAAAATGGATTCATTCTTTTGGCGAATTTTGTAATTTTTAGCGTAGTCTTTTGTTCTCAGTTTCAACTTTGTTTTTTTTAATTATCGTAATCTTAATAATTTATGATGAATTATGCCCGCCTTTGTAAGGCCGCTTCTGGACAGTATTTCATAACAGTTATTCCAGTGCTGACCAACAAAAGTAAGAATATACCTAACATGTGAAACTGATATGTTATTCGTAAATTTTATAAATATAGATATCTATAATTTTAACACTCTGAATTTCACCTTATGTGTAATGTTCAATTTATTTTCATCAGATTAGGAATTTGTATAAAATAAACCCAACGCAGAAATTATGATTAAAAAGGGATCTCGGGCTTACAAAGATAATCTTATTACATCATATTGAGAAGTATGTATCTTATGAAGTTTAATCTTGGGAGTTACTTCCACAATCGGATTAACTGTTTCGATGAGACATCGTAGCGTCTCAAGCTTGTTGCTTTCTACACAACAAAAACACGGTTCGTCGTATATATTACAGTTTTTTGAAACAATTGTTTATTAAAAAAAGACAGGTTCAACTTTACCTAATTCGATTCAAAGATCATTTATTTCAATTTCAAAAGAGCACAGAGCGTTCACTTACATGAAATTACAAATACTTATATTTGGTACTTAAAATTTAATTTAAAAAATATAGGTCGCAGTTACTAAACTACGACTACAGTTTATTAAAAAAAATAACATTTAATTGAGTCAAAATTTTGTAGGTAAGTCTATGTCAGGTCGGATCCGCAAACAAGATTTTACAAAATCATCATCAAGACCGAGCAGTGTGTTCTACTCATGTAGATAGTTTAATTGACCTAACTACGAGTACCTTGTTCCCTTAGTTTTGAACATAATCCCATTTACAGCACAAGGAGCGCTTTTTATCTACCTACAGATACACCAATATTATAAAGAGGGAAGATTTTATGTTTTGTGGGTTTTATGTAATGGATCGACATATTTCAACCACTAGAATGATTCAAACAAATTATTTCACAAATATAAAGCTACATTATAAGCAGGTATCCCAGGCTATAATTTTTTTTGTATTTTTAGGCGTTGTTTTAACGTGATAAATAATCCGAAGAGCTAGTTACACCAATGGTGTCATTATTCTAAGGCTAGTAATTACTGAATTAATACACACATCTACATGGTCTAGGGATATTTCAATTAAACCTAAATAACTAAAATTCTATTAACTTTTTGTTAAGACACCTAACATTAAAATAAACCTTGTTTAATAGCCTATCTAATCTGATAAATAAACTTTTAGATAAAGTTAAAATTAAAAAAAAACTTAGAAGAAGAGGAAAAACTCTTATTAAATTTCAATCTTAACTTTATTTTTGAAACATCAAAACCTAAACAAAACAACAATTTTTTTTTTAATTGTTGAAAACTTAAAATTAATAATCCGTGGATCCACCTAAGACTCTCTTGACACATCTGCAGCGGTTCTGCATACTCAAAACAAGGGTTGTGGAATACTGTCCCAAGTCCTGCTAAGATGCAAGAAAAGCTGGTTTTCATGCACAATATGTTCAGGGAAATTCCTAAGAGCTCTTCTCTGAAGCATATCCCAGGCATGCTCAATAGCATTTAAGTCAGGGGATTGTGCAGACCTGTCTAAAGCTTGGATATCATGCGGTTGTAACCACCTTGTAACGATACGCGCCGTATGTGGACGGGCATTGTCGTGCATTAGCTGGAAATTTTGTCCCATTTGCTGTCTGTGGGGAAGATTACAGGCTCTAGCGCCTTATCTCGGTATTTTAGAGCAGTCATATTGCCTTGTATTCAAACGAGGTCCGTTATACCGCCGAGACGAATTCCTGCCCAAACCATAATCGTGCCACCTTGATATGCATGAACTTGTTGTGGGTGCTGCAGTACTCTTTACAGCCGCGTACTCTTCGCGAATCAGAATGAAATCCAAACCTGGATTCATCAGTGAAAAGCACAAGTGACCATTGATAATCGTTCCAGTTTTCGTGTGCAATAGCCCATTGAAATCTTCTTCCTCGATTGCCTCTCCTTAGCGCTGGTACCCGAAGTGGCCTACGAGCACGTAGGTTGACTTCATGCAGTCGTCTTCTCAAAGTTTGACCGCTTACCAGCAAACCATACTCTCTCTGTAGCCTTTGAACCAATTGCATCGCCGTTACATTTGGTTGACTTCGTGCAGCATTTACTATGAATCGGTCCTGTGCATGTGTTGTAATGCGTTGAGGTCCTCGGTGCTGTTCCACCACTTCCCCCGTGACACGATAACGTGACCAAAGCCTGGATATAACGCTCTGACTGGTCCTCATGGCTTCAGAAACCGCAATTTGGGTAGCGCCAGCTTGAATCATGCCCACTGCTCTTAACATTTCGTTCCTGGTCAAGTGTCTACGTGGCATGATTAAATGAACACCGGAGATGCGTTTGACAAAGATTTATAGAAATTTATGTAGTTTTAATCAAGTTACAAGTTCGTGAAGATTTACTTCTTTGGAAGAAATTCAATGAATGCGAATTTCATCTTAAAACAAAACCATTTAAATACAAATTTAAATTTAAAAAAGGAACTTTATAATGTTTTTATAATCTGTCATTAGTAGTTTTTTTGTAAGGCCAGTACTTTTTAAGTTATTTAAAAAAGTTGTATATATCCCTAGACCATGTTGTTTTGTGTACTTATTATTAGTGCTGGCAAAAGGACTTGGCTCAGCATCAAAGAAGCTAGAGGAGTCTCTCCCTCGTTGGGGATCCCGGGTCCCTTCCATTCATCATTCATCCATGACCACCGTCAGGTTTTAGTGGGTAGGGGTCTCTGTCTTCCCAGGAGTACCGAGTCCTACATATCCCAGGTGTCCCGGTCCCAGGGCCCTGAGAATGCCTAAATGCATTTACTGACGCAAAAAAAAGCATCAAAGAAGCTAGGGTTTACTTATCCTACTCCGAAGTAGTTTTCTGCCTCCTTCTTTTACCAGAGATGATATGTGGGAATCCACCAGTTACATAGCGAATCATTCGAGCTATGCTCGCCTTAAAATATATCAAAGGGACTGCTGGTGGTATAGTTTACAGAAGAAATAATAAATACATTCTTGCAGTTTACTCTTAGTTTCGAATAAGAGTCAGATACGGAATTATTTGCCAAATTCAGATCCTTGAATATTGTATTTCTCCAATGATTTGTTCATAGGACTCTAGATACATTATGCTTGTTAAAAGGAAAGTTGAGTAAAGGTGGTGTTCATTTCTGATTCCTGCACTTCCTGTGGCTCTTTTTATAAAGGGTTATCCAAATTGAACTTCCGAACTATCATTTAAAAAAAACACACAGCGCAATTTTTTTTTGGATTTTCTTTTACTGCTGTAATATTAATTGTTTTAAATTTATTATGAAAAATAGCCACAGTCAAATTTCCGCCTCTAGACGTTCTGCAGGAGGCAATTCTCGGTTAAGCTCATTTCTCTTCGAAATAAATAAACTAAACTAAACTGACACATACGGGGCGAGGATGATCCTTACGTGATACACGAGACACTATTGTAAGTCCAAAAAGCGGTGCGCGTTGTGGTCAGATGGCGTGGTTGGACCTTCAATTTTCAAAACAATGAAGGTCATTGATTAATTTTAGCACTAAATTAAGGATATTAATGTCAAAAAAAATGGTTAGTTAAGGGGGCGCAACATGCAACACATCAACTGAAACGTTGAAAGTTATGCAAATAATTGAGGACGCACAAATTCAAGTCAGGGTCAGGTCAACTGGCCGCTAAGATCATGTGTTTAACGCTGTTTTGACTTATTTTTGTGGGGTTTTCTTTAAAGTTGGGACTAACATCCACCGAGCCTTAGTAAAATTACCTCGAACAAATTACCTCTTGCAGAATGTCCATAGGCGGAAATTTGACTGTGGGTATTTTTTATAATAAACTAGCGGCCCCGATAAATTTAGTTCTGTCTAAAGTTATTGGCAAATGCTCGACAGCTGTGAAAATGTAGTATGTACAAAATGTTTTTGCTTTTATTTTATTTTTTCGTCAATTTTCCAATGTTTTCAATACTTATTATCCAATTCTCGATGTAGACAAATCCAAAAACACAAAAATCATAAAAATCGGTCCACCCGTTAGTGTAACTAACACGACTTTCTTTTATATATAATATATAGCTGTAATACACTAAATATTAAAAAACGTTAGCGCGTTGTGTGTTTTTTCAATGAAAGTCCGGAAGTTCAATTTGGATCACCCTTTAGTTCAAGATAACATGGGGTAATTAACCATAAAGGTGTGAACCTAGTACAAAGAAAAAAAAATGTTACGGATCCATACCTACTGCCTTATGTGTGGATTTGGATGAGTGAGATGCATTTTATTTTTGGACTTGTTTGGTGTAGGTTTTTCTTCGTTATTATTTTAGTTGTTGTTTGCTCTTTAAACTTTGTTTATTTGTTATTGTTTCTGTAGCGATGTGTCTATTTAAATAATGTTTTCTTTCATTTCACTTAGCCTTGAGATATAATCCTGCAACACAATTATTGCTCTCATCACGTTAACGAGATATGTTTCCAGTACCAATACAATGTTGATGCGTAGGTAGTAAGGGATCTAATGATTATTACGAAGAATGTAACCTAAATCCATTTTGCTCTCAATTCCAGAGACATGTAGCCCGCGGCGGGTGTGCTCACTCCATGTTATGTGGAAGCCAAGGTAAGGAAGCTCAAGTTAAATTAGAAATGTTTTTCTGTTAAGAATAGCTTCAAAGCTCCGCTTGTGTTTAGACGCTTTTGTACACAATTTTATTGCGTATAGGCGTAATATACGACCTTTTTATGAGTAGTGGTTCGGTGAATTAATCTGTTTTATTTAAACGCACAGGTTTTTATTACTTCAATAGGAGTAAAACATTTGATTTGTGGGTCTCACATATTAGGTACAACGTGCTTCAGTTAAAAAAAAGTATTTCATCGAGGGACAAGTTATTATTACATTGTATACTCAATATCAATATGTTTTTTTTCTACTTAGGTTTATTCGCCGACAATTTGGTTCTAGCGATGTGGTCACAGTTCTCTCCTAACCTGACCTATAGTTTTCTGTAAAATTGGTTTCGATGAAGTAAATAGTCGTTGAAACAATAGTATTCGACATGAAAATATTTGGACTGAATATTATTTGAAGTAAATTCTCGATGAAACAATAATATTCGAAATGAATATATATATAAAGCAATTTACCGTAATTGTTCGATGCAAAAACCCGATCTGGTAGTTAAAAGTTGAAAAGTAGAGATTTAGTCCGGTCAAATTGTATATAAAATAGCTCAATTAATAAAACTCTGACATAGCTTAATTTTGGTTCAGATCTTGGGTACACCAATAAAAAAAAGTTATTAGAGGTCAAAGGTCAACATTTTCATATTTATGGATTTATCGAAAACGGTAAGTTTTATAAAAATGTGGCCAACACAACAACTACAGATCCTTCAATTATCTACAAAATAGTCAGTTTCTTATTTTTCCAAAGAAGTTCGGCCTCCGCACGCAGAACTGATAGCCGGTGAGAGCATTATTTGCAGTTAAAAATATTGTTAATAAACAAACGCAGAGTGAGACCCTAAAGACGAACATAAAACCTGATGAGCCTTTGACTGGCTGTTTTGCAAATTTTAGGTATGTTCACCAGTGCAAATCATGCTGATGATGGGTCATCAAATTCTTAGTCATGAGTGTGTCTCTACTATCCCCTACTATCAACACATTCCAATTCTGAGTCCCAGACTCAAAATTGTCCCAAACTCTGAACTCTGAGATTCAGAATTTGACAGGTGTTTCTGACACCGTTAGAGTACACTTTACAAAGAAGATGGCGCCATGTGTTTTAAATTGTTAATCTGTGACTGGTTTAGAAGAAAAAACTGACAGCGTAAATTTCAGTATTTTTGTCGAGTGTAAATTTGTTCGGTTTTAAATAAATTTACTAAGAATGTTTTTTTTTTCATATTGCCCGTCAAGATGACCTCACTCCACCTAATGAAAAGCGGTCGTGAGGTCCAGATATGAGGTTGACAAGCCCAGTCATTCAAACGCATCACTGAGCTGGCCATCCTCACCTTGAAGGCCTGGAGAAATGCCTTTTCACGCCCCGCTTGAAGAACCTGGGACTATACGAGGAAGGAAACACATGTGCTGGAAGAGCGTTCCACGTCTGGGTGGTACGAGAAAGAAACAAGTCACCGAACATTCTAGTTCGGGCCAACAAATGTTGAATTGTGTGTGGGTGACGCCGTAGTCCAGTACGCGTGGTACGGGAGTGGAAATGTGAGGGTGGAATAAGCTGGAATAACTCGTCAGAGCATTCCCCATTGTAGAAGCGATAGAGAACACTTAGCCTGGCAATGTCTCTACGCAATTGAAGAGGCTCAAGGGTCAAAGTTGCCTTTGGGTTTTCAATAATACGGATAGCACGCCGCTGCACCCTGTCAATAGCTTCGAGTAGGTACTTGGCGGAACCGTCCCAGAGATGAAAGCAGTATTCCACACACGAGCGAACTTGTGTCTTATACAAGAGACAAACTGCCCAAGCGTGAAGAACGTATCACTCTGTTCAGGACTCCGAGTTTACGGGATGCAGTTCTAATGACGCTCCCAATATAGTCCCGCTGGTTTAGGTTGCTACGAACATCCATGACAAGGATGTTTGGGCTATCCTTAATCGGTAGCAGGGTGCTCTCAAGAGTGGGATGAGAAAGGAACGGCGACGCCTTTGCTGTGAATGCACACACCTGCGTTTTCTTGGCATTGAACTCGACAATATTGCATGCACCCCATTCTGAAATGTGGTCCAACACTCCGTCAAGCTCAACAACAAGACTTCGTCTCTTCTCCTCGATATCAGTCTGCTTTGCCCCAGGGCGCTCGAAATAACGCTCGTGGAACGTGCTATCATCCGCATAGCAATGAATATTACCAAGAGATAACATGTCATTGATATGCAGCAGAAACAACGTCGGCGACAAGACGGAGCCCTGTGGCACTCCAGCATTAATCTGGAGAAAGCGTGATTTTCGACCATCGCAAATGACACGAATTCTACGTCCCTCCAGAAATCCGGCGACCCAGTCGCATAGGCGAGGTGGCAGACCATATGCCGGAAGCTTGGAAAGAAGCGAATGTCATACACGGTCGAAAGCTTTGGCAATGTCAAGTCTGACGGCCAAAGATTCCCCATGATTGTCCATAGATGTGTGTTACGCTAGAAGATCACCCGTAGACCGTTTTGGTCGGAAGCCGTACTGACGGTCGTGAGTAAGAGAGTGATCCTCTAGGTAGCGGATGAGCTGCGTGTTTATGATCCGCTCAAACACTTTAGCTAAAACTGAGGTTAAGGCTATTGGATGGTAATTGGCAGGGTCAGACCGGTCCCCTTTTTTGGGAACTGGTTGAACGTTCGCCTCCTTCCAAGACAGCGGCACAAGACCCGAATAGTAGGAGAGGCGATACAGGCTATAGTGAACACTGGAGACAACTCCGCTGCGCATTTCTTCAGCACCACAGCTGGAATTCCATCAGGGAATTTTCCTTTCTTGACATCGAGTGACTGCAGCTCGGCACGAACATCACACTGCCTGATACGAATATCAGGCATTGTGGAGCCGCAATGTGGAATTTCAGGCGGTGTAGCACCGCAGTCATCGATGCAAGAGTTTGCAGCAAAGAGGTTAGCCAGTAAATAGGCTTTCTCTTGCGGCTAATGAGCCAACGATCCATCAGGGAATCTCAGTGGGGGCAGCGAAGGCACGAAGAAGTTAGATTTCACGTGTTTAGCCAGTCGCCGTCTACCCGTAGATGCGTGATGAGTTCTTGGCCAACACGTGAATTCGCTGGGCGTCTGCTCTAATGTAAGCCCACTTCGTGGCCTTGGTGGCTTTAATAAAGGCTGCTTTTAGGGAGGCCAGGTTTGAATGATCATTGAGTGCCTGGGCCCTAGACCAAGCACGGTACGCCGCCTGTTTTTGTTCAACAGCTGCGGTACACTCGCGATTGAACCAGAGACCAGTTTTGCTAGCACTGACGACATCAGTAAAAGGAATGTAGTATTCCATTCCGGTACTGATCTCGTCAGCGATAGCAGATGCACTCTCTGAAGCATCCCTTTCTCCAAAGCAGCACTGCCGCCAAGGGACGGAGGCAAAATACTCTCGCATTCCGTCCCAATCTGCCGACGTGTAGTGCCATAATCGCCGCGTCACCTACACAGGTTGTAGGGGAGCTGCACAAGGCACTGTTGCGCCAACCAGACAGTGATCGGAGGAGCCCAATGGAGCACCAACCGACACTTTATACCCGGCTGGGTGACTCGTCAGCAGGAGGTCCAGAAGGGTGTATGACCTACAATATCTGGTACCCGGGTGGGCTGGTGTACCAGTTGCGTCAGGTCTTGCGTGAGAGCAAACGCATGGGCAGTTCGGCCTCCATGGTCTGTTTTTGATAAGCCTAACAGGACTCATGGTGGGCATTGAAGTCTCCCAAAAAACACCATTTCGGCATTTAGGAACTGCGCCTGAGCGTTGTCTGCAGCCTGACTCAGAAGTTCGAAGAGTCGAGTTGACTCGGCGTCGCCTTTGTGGGAGCGGTATATGCACGCATAGACCCGGCTCGTGGAGCCCAGGTCAACGTGCACCCAGGAGGGTGCCGAGGGTGGAGAAGGATGGGTCTTCTAGGCAGCGGGAACGGCTACAGCAGACGACGAACATACATACACCGGCTTTTGGTTAGAAGGACTCTTCCAGCACATAGCCGGGTTAGTGCAGGTATGACGTATCGGCAGGGCAGCCTAACAATTGCCACGATTACAGTCCCCCTGGCACCGGTTAGTGCAATGCTGATCCCGGAACGTGACCTGACCGAGATAGGTCAGAATCACTTGGCGGGTTTTACACAACTGCATGGTGGTAACAACAACCGGCCAACATAAGTCTCCCACCTGGAGAGCAGATGGTCTGCTGCAAAAAACCCTTAGTCGCCTCTTACGACACCCATGGGAAGATATGGGGCTGTGGAAAGTATTATTTTAAAGTGCCGCCACCAGCACGGCACTTACTGTCCCGAAATAGTGAAGAGTTTGACGTCGAGCGAAGAGAAAAAGACATAATAGATAATCTTTTGCCGCCAAAATCGCGAAAGATTTTACTAAAAACTTACGAAAGTTGTATGGACTGAAGGAATAAGAAACATTTGTGATTTTTATTTTATTGAGTAATATTTATTGAATGTTTTTGTACTAAATTGACTATTTTTCTCGCACTCAAAGTGAAAAGTACAGTTTGCCCCTCCAGACTAAACGCTAACTTAATATACCCTCGGTTTCATTGACTCCCTCGCACGCTCGGGAGTCAAACCACCTCTGGTATACAATGAGTTCGTTAAGTTCCTCGATATGAAATATACTATATTAGACCTTAACTACTTAAATAGACCATGAAACAGAAGACACTGAAGAAAACCCTTGAATGTATGTCTTCTTATATCGTATTGTCTTCACTTATTGCGCCCAAGTGCTAGTCAAAAATTACGATTTACTCGAGTAACTATTACATGAACTGTAGTGTTTCCAAGATTTTTTTAAATGACAATTGGTTTTGGTGTAATACAAATAGGTTTTATGGTAATTCCTGCTGCGCATATACGAGTACTTTATAATGATTTCATAAATTTTGTATAGTCTAAGTCGAATTCATAATCCTTTTATTAAAATTACCGTACAACTCGCAAAAATACCACTGAGTGTTCATCTAGAAAACCACTTGTTTCAATGGGTTGTACGAAAACACTGTTAACTTTCCGGAACAATGGAAAACTGATTTTAGCTGTTTTGAAAAAGATCACTTTAAAAAGCGATATAGGCTTACATTATCCTTTTTATTTGTTTCTTACTTAGTGCAGGCTACTTTTATTCATGCTATAAATAATATGATATTATGTCTATGATTAAAATTACCTCTGGCGTAAGCATTACTTCATATTTGACTCCCTCAATGAAACCGAGGGTATATTAAGTTGGCGTTTAGTCTCGAGGCGCAAATTACTTTGAGTGCGCGAAAAATAGTCAATTTAGTACAAAATCATTTAAAACCTAACAAATTTACGCTTGACAAAAGTTCTAAAATTTTCGTGGTCAGTTTTTTCTTCTGAACTGAACCACAGACACAGACAAACCATGGTACTAAAACTCTCAACATTTTCGCAATGAAGACGGTCCACACTCCACAGATAATAGTATATTTTTACTGGCTGTTTGAGTTTGTCTTTGTCACATGAAAGAAATTAAAAAACTAATTACTTTTTACTCCCTAGGGGCTAAAGTGGTCACTTTAGGTCCGCTTCGTAGGGCTATATTGGCGTACTTTTAGAGCATGAGAAGTGAAAAGGTTCTTTTTAGATTAAGATTTACGCCGAATATATTAAAATCTACTTCAATAGCAGCTGTCACACTTAATTGTTCTCATTTAAGGTAAAGTAACTTCAGAATTTAAGAGGCTATATTTTGTCTTGCATAAAACTATATTGTTGATGTTAAAAACCTAAAAGAAGCAGGGGTTGAGTATCCGAACATATGTTACTGTCGATATAACTTTAACTTAAAATTTTACATACTCCCTTCCTAAAATACGTTGTGGCGGAAGGGGTTTTTAATTTTGCCAGGATATACTCAGGCATGTCACCCGGCATTGCAACGTCAAATGCATATTCTCATTAATTTTAGCACCCCTGCTTCTATGAGCCTCTTATTTCTAATGATAAAATGAATGGAGTTATAGAGGTTTTTAACCAAATTCTGTTTAAGATTTACGCATCTAAAAAAATATAAACAAAGGTAATTTAAACGAGGGCATTTATCTCTTGTTTCCTAAGATACTGTTTGGGAATCTTCAAGGTTAATGCAAAATATCACGCAAATGCATTGGCAGCATCACAAAGACGGGCTTATATTGTTTCCTTAAGTAATCGGATCAAAGGCGGCATGTTTATCACTTTGCAAAATATTACTGAATCTGTTAAAACATTCGTAATATGTTGTAATAAAATCAATTCATGCATCTTGTTAAAGTAATGGTTTCCTATCTATTTCAATTCTCAAAGCATGAACAAACAAAATTAAAAAAGTTAAGTGCTCACCCATTCAATTAAATGGCCCGAAACCATCAAGCTTCAAAGCTCTATAACAACATTCCTTGAATTTTAGGGGAGCATATCTTTTAACGGGCGTTGGCCTTGAAACCGTAAACGTTGTAATCATTTTAGCTTAAATTACAAGAGTCAAGTTTAACCTCAGAGGATCTCAATTGAGAGAAGGACGGGTACAATTTCTTATCACGTCGCCTTCCGCAAGTCGGAATAGTGGTCCCTAACTCCCAAGTTAACTTACCCGAAACTGTCAAGAACAACATTACACGTCTTATCAGTAAATTGTAGCATTCTCAGTGTAAACATTTCAGCAGAAAGTAAATTAAAATGTTAATTAATCTACGTATTTTTAAGCGCAGGTAAATATTTGTACAGCTCTCGTCGTTGTTTTTCCAGAACTTTTCATCTGTCATGATAAAATAGGACCGTCATTTATAAAACCGTACAAAGTTCTGAAATAATGGAAATTTTTATGCAGGACCACACAGCTGTACAGAGAATTATCTTTGCATTTAAAATTACGGCAATTATTACTCTGCCTGACATTCCTAATACACACCTCAACATGGTCTAGGGATATTTCAATTAAACCTAAATAACTAAAATTCTATTAACTTTTTGTTAAGACACCTACACATTAAAATAAACCTTGTTTAATAGCCTATCTAATCTGATAAATAAACTTAAAACTTAGAAGAAGAGGAAAAACCCAAGACAAAATTTCAATCTTAACTATATTTTTGAACCATCAAAACCTAAACAAAACAACTGTTTTTTTTGTAAAAATTGTTAAAAACCTAAAATTAATAATCCGTGGATCCACCTAAGACTCTCCTGACACATATGCAGCGGTTCTGCATACCCAAAACAAGGGTGTCAATATCCTGTTGTGGAATACTGTCCCAAGTCCTGCCAAGATGCAAGAAAAGCCGGTTTTCATGCACAATATCATTAGGGAAATTCCTAATAGCTCTTCTCTGAAGCATATCCCAGGCATGCTCAATAGGATTTAAGTCAGGGGATTGTACAGGCCAGTTTAAAGCTTGGATATCATGCTGTTGTAACGATACGCGCCGTGTGTGGACGGGCATTGTCGTGCATTAGCTGGAAATTTTGTCCCATTTGCTTTCTGTGGGGCAAGATTACAGGCTCTAGCACCTCATCTCGGTATTTTAGAGCAGTCATATTGCCTTGTATCCAAACGAGGTCCGTTCTACCGTCGAGACGAATTCCTGCCCAAACCATAATCGTAACCTTAATATGCATGAACTTGTTGTGGGTGCTGCAGTCGAAACGCGTACTCTTCGCGAATCAGGATGAAATCCAAACCTGGATTTATCAGTGAAAAGCACAGGTGACAATTGAGAATGGTTCCAGTTTTCGTGTGCAATAGCCTATTGTATTCTTCTTCCTTGATTGCCTCTCCTTAGCGCTGGTTCCCGAAGTGGCCTACGAGCACGTAGGTTGACTTCATGCAGTCGTCTTCTCAAAGTTTGACCGCTTACCAGCAAACCATACTCTCTCTGTAGCCTTTGAACCAATTGCATTGCCGTTACATTTGGTTGACTTCGTGCGGCATTTACTATGAATCGGTCCTGTACATGTGTTGTAATGCGTTGAGGTCCTCGCAGCCGTTCCACCACTTCCCCCGTGACACGATAACGTGACCAAAGCCTGTTTATAACGCTCTGACTGGTACTCATTTCTTTAGAAACCGCAATTTGGGTAGCGCCAACTTTAATCATGCCCACTGCTTTTGTTCCTGATCAAGTGTCTACGTGGCATGATTAAATGAACACCGGAGATGCGTTTGACAAAGATTTATAGAAATTTATAGAGTTTTCATCAAGCAAGAAGTTCGTGAAGATTTACTTTTTTCAAATTTAAAAAAAGAAAAATTAAATTCAATGAATGCGAATTTCAGCTTAAAACTAATTTATACACAAATTTGAATTTAAAAAAAGAACTATCATTTATAGTTTTTTTGTAAGGCCAGTACTTTTTAAGTTATTTAAAAAAGTTTTACATATCCCTAGACCATGTTGTTGTGTGTATAATATACATACATAAATGAACCAAGAGGTGTATTCCCACAGAAAAGAGTAATTACTTTCAAAACTAGTCGAGTTATCTATTTGGAAAAGGGTTTTCAATTTAAAAGTTTTTATCCAAAACTATTTGATTTTAAAGTTCTTAAACAAAATCAGACATCATTAGTATTTTATATTCGAAATTTTTCAAAAAAAGGTAAATTCAAAAGATTTCGTTTGAAAGTAAATATTTTCTACTTAACGCGATTTGATCAACGTGTCACTATTCTTTTCTTACAATATAAATAATCAATAGGCATCGTCAAGGATTTCTTAACTGACTGTACCTACACTATACGAGTATGCTAAATCGGTATTTATTGTCAGGTTCTACTTTTGTAACAATTGATGATTAAACGAACTTACCTGTTAGTAAAGTTCTATCATTATTAATAGAACTTATCATAATTGTAAAATTTTGTAAAATGTTCTAATACCATTGGTGAAAAGTGGGCTTCTGAGTGTTCCGTTTCTCATGACGGCACTGTCACTTGCCTCTGACTACCCCGCTTGGGATAAAGTCGTGATGGAATGTGTAAAGATTTCTGGTATGTACCCCTCTTTCGTCCTTAAGTTCCTAAAGCTAAATGTGAAAACTACATAATTGAACATTTATTTTATTTTGCAAACAATTACAAGTTTATATTTAGTTCATCGCTAAGTCAGCCGCGAATCGTTGAGCTTGCGTTACTATTGGGCTGTATAACATAATTTATCTCTTGTAAAGTCATGCGGCTGGCCGAGGCGCGTGTGCTCCAGCCGATAGCGACCCACTCCTCATTATGAGGGCTCCTCATCCGGGCGGAATGAATGAAAGAGGCGATAGCAAAATCTTGACTTAATATTGGCTGATTATTTAATATTGATCAGCTTTGAGGAATTTATTTGAGTGTGCTGGAGATCCACTACGGCTCTGCACCGTGAGTAACATCGACATTTTCCTTTTTTTTAAGTTTGGCTAGAAGATTCGGAATAACAATCAAACACACTAATAATTGTTTAATAAGGAACAATTCCGTTCTTTAATGACACTTGTAAACTCTCAAACTCTCAAATAACTTTCACAGTAAGTACTTTTGAATCGTCAAATTTAAATCAAGATATACTAAATAATAGACATAATTCTATAATAATATACCTATAGATATATAAATACACAGTATACATACATAATGCGACTCTACCACTGCGTCGGAGTTGTAGCAAAGAGCAAATGCCCTTAAATATTCCTACATGGCTACTAGAGATAAAAGGGATTATACCTTAGATATCACAAAAAAGCCTTAAAAATGTTAACAAAAATACCCAACTCGTTAATCAGGCTTAGCTCTCGTGACATAGGAGAAAATCTGACCTAAAAAATGATACAGATAAAGAAAATTCCATATGACTAACGACCTCGGTCCGTAGAAAAACTACTTGAGAAGTGAGTGAACTGTTGCCAAGGGTAATCCTGAATGGAATGAATCTGATCGTTCTTGATAACCTCAAACTTAATGAACACGCATAATTTTAGGCAAAAAAACATGAAGTCAATACCCTAACTAATTAAAATTTATGCATTTTAAAGTCGCTTTGTAATTAAATACAAAACTGGCTTATTTACGATGTTCATAACAGCGAAGTATATTTACTTAATGATAAGTCGACTAGACGATATTGCGTCTAATAACGTAAAGGCACCGTCAGGAAAATGTATGATAGCAAACAAAAAAATATACCCATTTATTTGCAAGGAATACGTTGGAGTAACAAAACAAGTAACTTCAGGTTGGTTTTGTAAGTTGAAAAAAATGTAATTGACTATGACATTATATTTTATCAGTAAGCTAGGAAGGTTTTCCAAATAAAATAAGTACCTACGAAGCAGTTAGATCAGCCATCACAAAACAATAATTGCAATACCGGTTTTATTTTCAACCGACTTCAAAAAAGGAGGAGGTTCTCAATTCGACTGTATGTTTTTTTTAATGTTTGTTACCTCATTACTTTGACTGGGTGAACCGATTTTGATCATTCTTTTTTTAATTGAAAGCTGGTGCTTCCCGAATGGTCCCATTTTAATTTGGTCTAGTTCTGACAGTGGCACCCATGTGAAAACCATATAAGTCTTAAATCTAGATAGACACAAAAATTTTAACAAAAAAAAACCAACTTTAAAAAAAAACTGTTCCAAAACAAAGCCAAGGAAACACTACAATATACGCAGCAATATACCAATTTCTCACTTATCATATTTATATGCAGGTAGTTACAAACCTACATTGGCTGACACCGACTCCAACAATAACAATAATTGTACCTACATTCTATTATCGTATAAATTTTAGAATAATACGCAATTATTTCTTTACTTTTTAGTGCTTTGTTTTGGAATAGTTTTTTTTTGAAGTTGTTTTTTTTTTGTTAAAATTTTTGTTTATTTCTTGATTTTCAGTGAATAGAATCTTATTTATTTTATACATCGAAAAAGTATCGTCCAATTGCTCCTAAGAATTGAAGAGTTCCGTTACTTTGTCATGGGTCCCATAATTAGAACCTAACACTCATCAAACTACCCTTGAAGTATATCCTTTCCAATAAAAAAAGAAGCATCGAAATCGGTTGGCGTGATAATGAGTTATTCGTCCATTTGTCGCGCATATGGTTTATCTAGATTTAAGACTTATATAGATTTCCCATGGATGCCACTGTGAGAACTGGACCAAATTAAAATGGGACCATTCGGGAAGCACCAGCTTTCAAATAAAAAAAGAACGATCAAAATCGGTTCACCCAGTCGAAAGTTATGAGGTAACAAACATGAAAAAAAAAACATACAGTCTAATTGAGAACCTCCTCCTTTTTTTGAAGTCGGTTGAAAATACGCGACAAATGGACGAATAACTCAATATTACGCCAACCGATTTTGATAATTCTTTATTTATTTGAAAGCTGATGCTGCCCGTGTGGTTCCATTTTAATTTGGTCCAGTTCTGACAGTGGCATCCATGGGAAATCCATATAAGTTTTAAATCTAGATAAACCATATGCGCAACAAATGCACGAATAACTCATTATCAGGCCAACCGATTTCGATGTTTCTTTTTTTATTGGAAAGGATATACTTAAAGGGTAGTTTGATGAGAGTTTGGGTAGGTTCTGATTATGGGATCCATGACAAAGTAACGGAACTCTTCAATTCTTAGGAGCAATTGGACGATACTTTTTCGATGTATAAAATAAATAAGAACTATTCACTGAAAATCAAGAAATAAAAAAAAATTAACAAAAAAAAACAAATTAAAAAAAAACTATTCCAAAACAAAGCACTAAAAAGTCAAGAAATAATTGCGTATTCTTCTAAAACTTATACGATAATATAATGTAGGCACAATTATTGTTATTGTTGGAGTCGGTGTCAGCCAATGTAGGGTTGTAACTACCTACATACATACGTAAACGTGATATGTAAGAAATAGATATATTGCTAGGTATATTGTAGTGTTTCTTTGGCTGACACCGACTCCAACAATAACAATATGTAATTGTGCCTACATTATATTATCGTATAAGTTTTAAAAGAATACGCAATTATTTCTTTACTTTATAGTGCTTTGTTTTGGAATAGTTTTTTTGAAGTTGGTTTTTTATTGTTAAAATTTTTGTTTTGGCAGCATGATGTCCAGAAGAAAAACTTGAGGTGCTGTCGCGAGTACGTATATATCTATTCTAATATTTAAAGAAGAAATATTTGATTATTTGTTTGTTTGTTTGTTTGTATTGAATAGGCTCCAAAACAACTAGGCCGATTTTAATTAGGCCGAGTTCATATAAAATCCGCACATCGTATGTCACACGACAGGACTCGGTGCGACAAGAATTTTATTATCGTAATAAATAATATATTTTTATGTTATTTTGATGTAAGATAAGTGTTTCAGATAACTTATATGTTAAAGTTAAGCTTCTTTGATCAAGTAGTAGATAGAGCGTGCTATTTATTAATTGTGGCAATATGATGTATTATTAAATAATGTAGTATATTTATTTTTAATTATTTAAGTATGTATCTTTTCATGATTGGTATAATATCATACGTATATATGTATTATTATTTTAAATATATTTAAGTATTAATATCTGAGATAGGTTGTTCTCACTGCCATTTTTAAATGTTGCACAGCCCAAAATTCCAATGTTTCTGTTATACCTTAGAAAATGCCTCTAGGCATTAAATCCGCAAATTGTACTTTACTTGTTTGTGCAATAAAGAGCAAATAAATAAATAAATAACACCTTGAAATGTGCAATATCCTGTATGCGTGTGTGAGCGACTAATTATTCCTCCTCTCAGTGTGTGCCTACCTTGATAACTCTAGAGCGTTCTAATTACTCCAGATCGGCAATCGAGGTGACAACTAGGGCAATCTGTGGAACGGGTGATACGCTGCGGAGTTCAGACGCTCTAACGCTTTCGGTAATTTTATTGTTTCCCATTAACGGCCGCCGAGGGTAGAGTGTCTCTTTATTTAGGTGGTAATTAAGCTAAATTTACAGTGGGACCTATATCGGATGCCGGCCGGTGCCACGGCCTGGAAAAATATCACGTTCCGCGTCACTGAAATGATTTACTACAAAAAGATAACATGAAACGTTACAGCTAGCCTCTGTAGTCACGGCTCCGATTTTAACAAAGGCAGCGTTCTTATTTTGTAGATATCACCCAAAAACTGGATCACCTAATGTCTGCTTAAAATAAAATGCCGGAGACGCGTAACCGTTACCCACATTCAGCGGAACATATTTATTGATCGGAAATCATTCAGCCGGTTTGTAAACAGACGGGAGTACAAAATCTGTTTTATGTTTTCTGGAAAAGATTCATTGTAAGTTTTTAGCGGCAGTTTTGCACATGTGGTTGGTTCAATAAACCAATAACATTTAAAACGTCGAACGGCGATGACAGAGTTACAGTGAGCTGTTAGCAACTGATCCTCATTTGAATTATTTATTTGGCTTATATCCAGATTGGATTAAGATAAGTCAATAGTGGAGTTAATTATAAAATTCCTAAATGTCAAATTCTTTGATGTTCAACAAAACGTATTATGTTTTTAGGAGGGCATTTTTACAGGAATCCTAAGCGAACCTGACAACGTCTTTGAACAAAGTAAGTATATTTAGACATTATGTTCGTAACCTATGAATTGGATGTACATGTGGCGTTAAACCAGAGATTAACCGCAGCAAACAATTGCTCAGACATTAACGTTGTTATCAAACATCGTATTAATCACGCTAAAGTCATGGTTTAACCAGACTGTCTTAGATCACCACGCGGTGCAGGGAGGCTAACTATCGAACTGAAATTCCGTTGCATGGGTAAAACGAATGTGACAAAAGAACCTTCTTCAATTTGATTTTCAAATTGATGAAGATGACGTGATGTTTACATTTATGATGCAAATATATATTTGTTTGAATCCTTGTTTGTGCTCTACGTTACTTTTCCCGAAACTGCGGACATTGCATTAGTGAGTAGGCCCCCAGATCTGTGAGGTAACACGCCTAGAAACCTCGTCTACGCGGCGTAGGCATCAACATCCGCGTATACCACGTTTTGGCTAACCTTGGATACTGGAACGCTAGTCGAACGTCACAAAGTTTATTTTATGTGTATGTTATTAAAAGATTTACACGATTCACAACGACATCGCCGTTTACATGCAGGCATTTAATGACTTAATTCAGTTATACAGCCGCTTAAACACTCTTATATTATTTTTGGGAACAACTGCCCGTCGCGGCGGATACAATAGATGTAAAAACAAATGAATGTTGGATAAACCAATGAACATCGGAAAAACCAAATAAAGCCCAACTAAAGAAAGGAAACTAAGAACACTTTTACCGACTTTCATTTATGTTTACCAACTTTTCCTGGGTTTCCGTCTGTTTTTACCTGTGATTAATAATTAGGTAGGTATGCGGCGAAACCAATTATAACAGGCACCTAAATAGGGTGTTATGCGCATATTAAAAACACTAAACCACTGCTGTACAGGTGGTTTGTTTACATACTTACGTTCAAGCTAAAAGCTAAATTCAGGTCTAGATTAATTAAGATTAATTTCCAATAAATAAATAAATATGCGCGAGACAACACACCTCTTGTAATGGTCTTGAAGTAGGGATTAATATCCCTGTGTTACGAGGTACCACTCAAGGAATTAAGACGACACGATTGGCGTAGTGCGCTGTAGCACGGTTTTTCGCCTCGATTTCCGTAGTGTCCCGGGTTCGATTCCCGGTCGGGTCAATTCAGGAAACGATCTTTTCTGAATTGACTCGGGTCTGGGTGTGCTGGGAGACGCCCCTGGCTTATTTCCTTGTGTGGTAACTCGTCACACAGGGATATCAATCCCTACTTCGAGACCATTACAAGAGGTGTGTTGTCTGGCGCATATTTATTTATTTAAGTCAGGGGCGTCTCCCAGCACACCCAGACCCCGAGTCAATTCAGAAAAGATCGTTTCCGCTACCGGGAATCGAACCCGGGACACTACGGAAATTAAAACGAGTAACCACGCTACAGCGCACCACGCTAATCGTGGCGTCCAATGGATGCATATTGACTTAGGTGCATTAAGTATAATTATTTTTACCTCAGAAGTGCCCCAGTTATCGACTGACCCTAAAAATAGCAGAAGGGCCGCAAACGCTTTTACGGAACAGTTAATTGCTTAGTCCGCTTTTAGATCTCGCATCCCAGTTTCACACATGCGCTGCGCTTGGTTTTTTATTAATTAGTCCAAAGGCAAGAGTGTCGTGTCCTAGGGTTACAACACTACAGCCTCGTAGCCTGTGTGGTTCAAATTTGATGACAACGCTTTTGTATATTCATTTGGTAGCTAAGTCTCCGGTGATGGAACATAACATAACATACCATCACGACTTTATCCCAAACGGGGTTGTCAGAGGCAAGCAACTGTTGCCGTCATGGGGAACAGAACACTCAGAAGCCCACTTTGCACCAATGGTATTAGAATCCAACGTGGTAGGTGGTGAACCTGCCGCCGCTATCCGGGTCGATTTGGTTTTTTATCGATGTTTTCCATCATGATGATGATGATGATTTCCGGTGATGGAAATTCATCAAATAAGCCAATTAGGAAGAGGAGACGACGACCTACTGTGTTGGACTAGCCAAACAATTATGTTTGAATACAGTCTATTCATATATTCATGTTATTATCGTATTTAGGTCAATAAATAAGTATTTATTTTTCTCGATTAACTTTTAATTTGATTGATTCAGTGCTTGCTACAGGTCTATTTATATAAAGATATCTGAGAGTTGAGTTTTTTTGAGGTTTAGGTACTAGTAAGCAGTTATTCCGGGCCCAGTTATTCTGGGCTAGTACGTAACGCAAAAGGTGGCCTTTAGTGTTGTGATCCGTGCACCATGACGGCAACAGGAAACTCTGACTACCATTGACCAACCATATCATGGTTGGTCAAAGTCATGTGTTGTGAGTGTATGTTATATTATGAAAAACATCTTCCATTACAATTTCACACATGGACTACGCTGCGCTTCGATTCTTATTAATTAGTCAGAAAGCACCTGTACTGGCGCTCCGCCAACATCTGGAAACAATGCAGCTCTCCTTGGCTATTCGTCATTAATTGCCGTACTTTTTGGGGGCAGTAACAATTGTTCTAAGAATAAGCGATTGGGCTTGCAAATAACTCGAATAAGTCGAGGCAACGTGTTAAAATAGATGCAAGAACATTTCTGCAATTCGTGTCTGGATTTCGTAAACATTAGGATAGCTATCAGAAGTGTTTACCTACTTAATATGTTTAAACGTTTGACAGAAAGTTTGCATGGATGAAGACTCAAGAAAGCATCATAGGAGAAACATAGAAACTAGGAAAATTCGACCTGATCCTAGGGGACGCAAGCGGGATTCGAACCCGCGACCTTTCCCAATCCGGATGGCTGCTCTTCAAACTGAGCGACCAAGACCGTTAACGGATCCGGCGAATTTATCTCGTGTATTTTACGTTGTAAGCCAACGTTTGTTTCATCAATGTTATAGGCAAGCGCCTTTAACACTCGGAAAGAAAAGTTTTTGCCAATATTTGACTTTCGATTTAGGTGAAACAAGCTATAAATGCTAAAAATAGAAATTCACTTATCATAGGAGACATTTGAAAAGGTTATAATGTACATACGAGTAATATACTACATTAACTTGGCGCAAATCAGCGGCTCACTGTCATGTCAGCAAAACGAATATTTATCTTAAATAGTAAAACAGGTGTACCTGTTATAAAGCTGTTCTAAGTGTAAGATCAGTCTATATTTAGGTCAAGCGGTTTATATAACTTGGTCAGAGTTGAAGGTGAGTGTATTTAATAGTTGGCAAGTAGGTACAGTAAAAATCGGAAAGAAGAATAAATTTGAATCGTGATTTAGTGTTCTTAATGTGGATCTTACAGAAGGTATAAAATAACATTTATGCAAAACAGACTCAACATTACATTTCGTATTCTTGTCATTTGATTGAACATTGATGTCTACCACGAGTTGCCAATTTAAATATACGTTATCGTTCGCGTTAAAAAAATGTACTGAGATGGCACAATACATGACATGACATGACAATGTCAAATCCCAATACATTTTTTTACGCGCACGATATAGTAAATTTAAATTGGCAACTCGTGGTGACGTACTGTCTGGGTTGGCTTGATTCATTACATTTCATACGGAGAAATTACTTACCCTACTTTAATAAGTAATCGCTTTCAGAACTAACTCTAGTATGGGTGAGTAAAAGACACCCTTTGTCGTTGAATTGAAATATTTCATACCAGCTTTTCTGCTGTAGCTTATTTCTCCTGAGACTAACAAAGTGGAGTCAACATTTCAATTTTGAGAAAATAGTGATCTACATAAGACTAAGCTGTACGAATACCTCCTTTAATGTAAGTTTGCTAAGTGAAAAGGGACCGGAGGCACTCAAAGCTTTTGTCTTCGTTCTAGCAAAGGGCTATAAATCAGTTTGCTTTAAATTTATCAAATAAAAGCCCTGGGTTCAATACATCTGTCGTATTCGACGACCGACTTGGTGTAATGGTTAAGAAGTTGGCTACTACACCAGAGGTCGTGGGTTCGATCCCCGCACAGTACAAACATTTGTGTGCATGAACATGTCTGTTTGTACTGGTCTGGGTGTCTCCTATGTATAAAAAGTATGTGTTTACAAAAGAAAATGTATTTAAGTATGTTTATCCGTTGTCTAGTATCCCATAACACAAGCTTTAATTAGCTTACTTTGGGGCTAGATGGCGCTGTGTGGAATAATGTCCAGGGATATTTATTATATTTATTTGAGGGGCTCAATATGACTAACTACTAGAATAGAGTCCATTACCAGCTTTTTGTGGTCAACTATATCAAGAAGTTAATGTAAAAATTCCTAGCTACCAAAATGAGAGGGCTTCATTCTCACACTCTGAATCCGCAATGGTTCCGTACAGTTCGGTTTCAGGGGTGTTTCCTTCCGAGGACCCTTAAATTGTGGAATGAATAGGTTTTTGCAGGGTCGACAACGCGCGAGCTATGCCCCTGGTGTTGCACGCGTCTATGGGCTGCGGTAACCGCTTACCATCAGGCGGTTCACGTGCTTGATTGTCCCCGACGTAGTGTAAAAAAACATGAGAATGAAATGGAGTTTACACCGATGACAGTCAGTAGCGTCCATGGCGACGTTATTGTATTGGGTTTCAGTATGGCACCTCTAGTGAATGCTAGTAAGGTTAAGTATTAGCCTATATACTGTCCCACTGGCTGGGCAAAGGCCTCCATCATTGAAATCAAGTCATCGCTACAATTGATGGGTATTGGCTTAATCACCACGCTTGCAAAATGCTGGTTGGTGATCAAAAACCCAGGCTGTTCCGAAAATTTCGAACACACACGTTGCCCGACCCAGGATTTGAACCCGGAACCGAGCTCTGAAACCACTCGACCACGGAGACGTTAGTGCTAATTGAACTAAAATGACATACTTATAGGTAGTTAATTGTAATAAGATAGACTACCTATCATAGTTTACGTGAGGCAAATTCATGATAGAGGTGAGGTACAAGACTCTTCTGCGCGCACGGTTGACTGTTAGGAACCACTTTAACATTCACCTAGATTCGTCTGTATCTTGGAGCATGACATCACGATTACAATTTAGAAAGACACGACGTTATAAAGCGCTCCTATTTACACTTTGTTAATCGTAGTGCCTTAATAAGTAGGTAAGTGAAATTTTAAAAGGCACATACTGAGAGTAAGAACCATGATATTTGAAAAAAAATTGCATAATTAAGTCATTTCAAGCGTTCGAACACCGCCGCGACACCGGGTAATCGTCTCAACTTCGCTAGGCTTGCAAAAATTCTTATTTTTTTTTTATAAAAGTTAGTATGTATGGTATAGATAGAGTATCTTTGGTAAATTGGTTCTACAAACTTAAATTCACATCAAGTTTGCTATTACAGTATCATAACCACAGTTTTCAGCTTCAGCCCAATTGAATTTTTACACTTTCACTGAATTTTCTGGGATTCGTTTGAAAATAAATATTTCCACCTTTAATTTATTTTTGACAGAAAAATATTATTTTAGAAAAATATTTTTCACTTTTTTAATGTGCCTAAGCAAGTGATCCAGCCAGAGCTGGGAGCATGCATTTAACGTTGTCTACAAGTTCTTGTTCGTTCCTATTCCTACACAGCTTGCAAAGTAAAATGCATTTTAATTTAACACATTTTGAAAAGGAAATACACAGTGAGCGAGCGTGAGCGGATCGAGGACAACGCAATATTCCGTCTCCTATTTATGAAGAATATGTCACGAAAAATGGAGCTTTCGAATTTTATTTCCAAACACAATTTTCTAGCGTGATTTTGCAACGTGTCTTAAATCTGATGTAGCACGGACTATTTCGATTTTAATTCGATTAAATTAATTTCCTTTGTTCAGTCGGGAGTCTTAATAAAGATAACTTTTAAGTAAAGTATAATTCTTGAAACGTTACGAACTGTTATTTTGTACTTAGTGTTAATATTACGTAACTAACTACGTTACTTTCCTATAATGACTGAATTCATTGTTTGGAAGAAATGCCACAATTTTCTACAGTCACGCGAAGTCTGCCAACTTTTTAAAACCTCGATGCTAGCAGGGTTATTTTACATTGTTGAATCCTATGTAGCAATAAAATAAAGGATCAGAATTGTTGAATTGCCATATAAATATGTCATGTGAAAGAAGAAGAAAATTAAATGTTTTCTTAGTGTCTCTACCGCACTTGTTTATAGTTGCACAGTAAGGCACATGTTTTCCCTTCTGAATGCAGTGAAGTGACCATCATGCAACAAACATGAGTCTGTCAGAATTTCTTATATATTATAGGGTCGGCAACATGTGAATACATCTTCTATTTTGCCACTGAACTGGCACACGAACAGTATTCTGAACATACGGATAAAATAATTATGTATTATCTTCTAAATAGATGAATAGATACGTGAAGAGATTCACTGTTAAAAACATCAACCAAATTTTTTTAAGTTCTATGAAATTCTACTTTTTGTCACTAAAGGAGTTACGGAAAGTAATATTAGGTAGAGCTCCACGCAGAGTTTTTTCGTGTTCAAAGGATCAATATCTTTCACTGAATGTGTGTATTGAAAGGAGAAACCTTTTCAGTAAAGATTTGCATCGTGGAGCCTCAATTCCTTGAGAGATACGGTATAAGCTCGAGCTGTATGCCGACTGTGCCGTACACCGTCTTCCAAACATATTCCATTTTGCATTTTACTCTACCTTGGTTTTGAACAAGAAGAATACGTTCACGTATTCTGACTGTAACATCTTTAGAAACCTTCAAAAGCAATATGAGCACTTATTGGTAAATTCATTGTCTTTCCGGTTCCTTTTTGCCAGTCTGCAAAATACTGTAGCATTTAGTTAAAAAATATGTTGAAATGTATTATGCCCTCACCATGTTAACAAACAAAAAAGAGTTGTTCATTTGTATAAAGGCATTTCCTTAACGAGTCATGATAGCTTCTTAAAAATATATAGAAAATATGGCGCACTTCAAAAATATTTTCATTGAATAAAACAAAGTAGCTATGTGTATTAACTAGCTCGTCCGTATATTATAGAAATAACATTCAAGGGTTGATACATATGTACTTGAATAACATTTATATGAAAATTCTACTTCAAGCAAAACATTTTTTGTTTATTAAATTTCAAATGTTGAGTAAGATATTAATCTTTCCAGAACAAAGCAACCACAACTCCTGGGTAGGTGCAGGATTATTATTCAAACATGACCCGCCCTGGCCTGACAGTGGTGCTATGTACGACCATAGACCGAATGTAGAAGATTGATCTGAATTTCATGACTAAAGAAGGTAACATATTATGTGGATGTAATAAAGGCAAACATTTACAAACGTTTCTTTCTATTCAGTAATTAGGAAATTTAAAGCACTTACAAAATCCTCTGAATATTTCGATTATCGCGCCCTGTAGAACATAATTATCGCGGGACAGCTATAGGTAGGTTTTATAATCGGTATTTAAATAAGTATAGACGTATAGTATTTACATATTTTTTACCTAGCGTTGGCTACCAAGTACTATAACAGTTGTCTCGGGGCTGAGAAGTGCAGTGTTGTTAGGATAGATGTACGTTGGGTTCAAATTTTCAGAATACCAAGGGTTGCTGAGTGCTCGACTTAACTGCAACAGCCACATTTCGACACGCGCGTTATTTCGAGCGCCCTGGGGCAAATCAGACTGACATCGAGGAGAAGAGGCGAAGTCTTGTTGTTGTGCTTGACGGAGTGTTGGACCGCATTTCAGAATGACCCCATGCAATCTTTTTTTTTAACATTGCCCGTCAAGATGACCTCACTCCACCTGATGGAAAGCGGTCGTGCGGTCCAGATATGAGGTTGACAAGCCCAGTCATTCAAACTAATCACTGGGCTGGCCATCCTGACTTTGAAGGAAAAAGAGAAATGCCTTTTCACGCCACGCTTGAAGAACCCGGGACTATAAGAGGACGGAAACACATGTGCTGGAAGAGCGTTCCACGTCTGGATGGTAGGTACGACATAGAAACGAGTCACCGAACCTTTTAGTTCGGGCCAACAAATGTTGTATTGTGTGTGGGTGACGCCGTAGTCCAGCACGCGTGGTACGGAAGTGGAAAGGTGAGGGTGGAATAAGCTGGAATAACTCGTCAGAGCATTCCCCATTGTAGAAGCGATAGAGAACAATGCCTGGCAATGTCTCTACGCAGTTGGAAAGGCTCATTGGTCAAAGTTGTCTCTGGGTTTATAATAATACGGATAGCACGTCGCTGCAACCTCACGACCGCTTTCCATCAGGTGGAGTGGGGTCATCTTGACGGGCAATATAGAATAATAAATCTCTGACATACCTATGCGTACACACTTTATTTTTTTTCCACGGGGCTTTATCAAGTTAAAGCTAGGCTCTACCAATATTTCTTTCTAAAGTATAACGAAGCTAAGTTTAGAAGATTATGAAGTATAAATGATTGTAATCATTGCTATTCATGAAGAAAGATTTATATTGCTAATTTACATAGATTACCTACGTTTATTTCGGCATTGACCTCATTTATAGTTTCGATTAACGAAGGAAGTCTATGGATAGCTGTTTATATTGGAAGGAAGCATTAATTTTAGCCAGATGTACTATTAATAAACGTACGGTCAGATGTTTTACTAAAATAACTTTAGAGTTACGTTAAGCAAACCCTCGTAAGTAAGAAAAGCATTGTTAAGAGTGTGCTCTTGGTGCCACTTTTTTTTGTGTAGAGTGGTGAAACCCACTAAACAGGTTTTGTAGTTTATTCAATGTGCGCATTCACGCAATATCTTGCAAACATTTCAGCCGAAGTATATCAAGTGTAGTGTAGGCACCAATCGTACAACCATATTGAATGCGCTCCCTGAATACGTACAAAATACGAAAGCTTTAGCAAGCTTACATCAAAGACGTAAGCTGCGCGATGGAGTTTGCATTAAATGAAAATACATCTGAGTTGGTAAGCACTTGCATTATTTACTACTTGCGAGTATTTTTGGTTCTAATCATTAAAATTGAGGATATCATCGTAAACTACTCGTACTGTTATGATTGGGAACAAATTGAAAAGTTGTGTTATAACGAGACTTAGATTTTTTTTTTGTTTCTAAGTTGTAATCGTGAGGAACTTAAGTAGATCACATATGTATAACTATTCAAATTTTCCTGAGAAACCTTTAATTACCACAATATTTGAGTACCTATTTAGACATGTAATTAAGTTATTAACCACCATATCTACCATATAATTTATTCCTGTTGTAAAAATCAATGGCATGGTAATCAAATCACTAATCGCAGAAAGAGTTTCAAAAAGTACCTATTTATTGTTTCGGGCGATAAAATATCGGAACTGATAAACGATAACAATAACCACGTTGTGAAGAAAATTACGAATCCTTTTAATTCAATATTACTTAGAATACAAAGTTAAGATATGTATTGGCGACACGATTGGCGTAGTGCGCTGTAGCACGGTTTTTCGCCTTGAATTCCGTAGTGTCCCGGGTTCGATCCCCGGTCAGGTCAATTCAGGAAACGATCTTTTCTAAATTGGTTTGGGTCTGGGTGTGCTGGGAGACGCTCCTGGCTCAATTCCTTGTCTAGTACCTCGTAACACAGGGAAGTACCTCGTAACACAGGGATATTTATCCCTACTTCGCGACCATGAGAAAAGGTGTGTTGTCTGGCGCGTATTTATTTATTATTTATCTTATATTATGTGTCCGTGGTAATTGTTATGTTGTTATAATTAACCTACTTTTTTATTCATTTGATTCAAACGTCGATGTTAAGACTCGGCCCCCTGAAAAACAACGTTTTTTTTTTGACATCGTGACGACGCTCCCTATTAGTGTGTTGTTATACAATTTTGTTCTTTTTTCCCTTTTAACTGTTGGTTTGTAATATTTTGTAATGTGTTCGATATCATTCATTATTTGAATGATATTCTTCGTCTTCTTCTGCTAATGGGGACAGAACACGTGCATGATAGTAACTGTCATGGGTTTCGCTAACAAGAAAAGATAACAAGTTATCAACCATCATTTATCAAAATAGTTTCACCTATCCGCAAATAAATGATATATTTGTCAGACGAACAGTGACTGATTGCTGCACGTGTCAGAATAGACAAATCGTAAACGATTTTGCAAGAAAAACTGATAGATACATCAAAACTGAGGGTTTTTTGAGATATAATAAACTGAGCAACTAAAAATACTGAAATGCGGCCCAAAATTAATAAGTCGGCCACTAAAACACTGATTTTAGAATATTTAGAGGCTTAGATAGTATTTTTGCTGGTTATGTGAGGTTAAAATGATGCTCCAGTAAATACTACCCGTTTTTATTATATATAACTATGCTTTCCCAGATCGACTTTGTTTGAAGATAACTACTAAATTAAAAAATATTTTAGTAAATAAAAAAATGTACGACTACTTAGGTCAGTGTCTTTAACTAAGGCGACAACTTATCCAAAACACGATATAGCATTATTTCACCAATAAAAAAACACCAAGAAGTACCTACGTCGACGATTTTTTTATTTTACTCTGAATTATTCAATAACATTTTGCATATAAAAAATATATATTAAATAGATAGGTCTTTGTATATTCTAGATCGACTTTTAAAACTTTTTAATTTGTCTAATGTTATTTCATAATAAATTCATTACTCGAAAACAGAAGGAAGCCGCGGCGTTATTCCGTTCGCGCAGAACTAATCAGTGGCCCACCGAATGCTCTATCGGACGGCGCGGCCCGCTAAATCCCAACCATAAGTTTGTTTTTTACTCAAATCATAAAAGAGGACATTTGTTAGTGTTCAATTATTTTATTAATCGAATGAACACACCTTAAACGTTTAACAACATGTATACTGCCTACGCCCAGGGCACATGTTAGTTCAAAACCTGTGGAGCTTGTTACCAAGCAAGCATGTTCTATTCAAAATTATGGAATGTAGTAAATTGTTTTGGGATTCCTAGTCTTCCATTGCTATGTCTTTTAACTTTGGTAGATTTTTGAATGGCATAAATGAAATGAAATTGTAGGAAGGTAGGAAGACCTTTTTACAGTTTTACAAACCTATAATGTAAATTAACGTCTAAATTTTACCTCAGCGCTTAAACATCAATGTCAAGCATTCGTTATGATATTCCTAATAAGCCTAATTAAGTCTGGTCTTTATTAATTAAAAATTCCTCTTTGATGCTGCCTTTGAACGGATGATGTTTGGAGTAGCTAAACAAAATAAGACAAGTAATGTACCTTTTGGGGTATTTTGACTGTTTTTTAAGTATTTGAGGTAGTTGACCCTCAGATCGGATGCGTAGGTCAATAATGAGCACTCTTCAAACTGAGCGCTGTTCTGGCGGAAGCATGACTGTAGACCATGATATTGTATAATGAAGGTCATTAACTGTAGAGGTCAAAATGAGAGTGACAGCTTTATATTATAACTACGAGTACGTTTTAGAAATCATAAATTAGAAAATGATAATAGGTAGGTAGTAGTGGTAGTAATGAGTATTTTATTTATTCTGGTATTCCTAAAAGTAGGTACAAGCCGTAGTAAAGGACAGACATTTCAGACGGAGTGTTTAAAATTGTCTGCTTGTGCTTTTAATGGTAAAACTTTGTATATAAAACCCACAACATTAAGTACTTATTATTTCCACTATTTATCTTATAATAGGCAGGTATACATTATCAGTGTTATTTATTGATGCGATTGAATAACAGAAATATACCTACGTCGACGATTTTTTTATTTTACTCTGAATTATTCATTATTCACATTTTGCATATATATATATATATATTTATATTATATATATAGATAGGTCTTCTAAGAAATTGTTGTCGGTTTATTTTTACCGAGGGGTAGTCTTCTCAGGTTGACAAAAGACACTGTGACGTGTTCCGAAGGTATATATACGTTTTTTTTTTATTAAAAGATAAATTAACGATGTCAGACACTGATAAATATAGACAAATGTTCTTCACATGAATATGAATTGCCTGGGGTCGAACCCGCGATGTTCCGCGCTAGAGGCGCGATCTCTATCTAGCGCTGACGGGCTAGGCCCAGTGCCGGATTAACCCATAAGCAAATTAAGCAATTGCTTAGGGCATCACGTCTTAAGAGGCACGAGAACCCGCAACAAAATTAATATAAGTACGAGTATTGGCTACCACAGGAATGGCAAGGCTTATGTGTGTTCTATTTTCAAATATATCAATAAATAACCAGCCTTTATGATGGTGTGCAACTTGCCAGTGTCAATCACAGAGTAAAGAGTATCTAACTTATTTTGGCATTCCCCTCGTACATTATTCTTTAGGATAATTACCGTTGTATTAGGTACTCAAACACTTATGTAGTTTTTCGGACTTTTCTACTTATGGATAGAGGGGGCCCACAGCCGTGGATTGCTTAGGGCATCAAGTAGTCTTAATCCGGCACTGGCTAGGCCTATTATAATAATAAATAAATAAATATCCCTGGACATAATTCCACACATCGCCATCTAGCCCCAAAGTAAGCTAATTAAAGCTTGTGTTATGGGATACTAGACAACGGATAAACATACTTAAATACATTTTCTTTTGTAAATACATACTTATTATACATAGGAGACACCCAGACCAGTACAAACAGACATGTTCATGCACACAAATGTTTGTACTGTGCGGGGATCGAACCCGCGACCTCTGGTGTAGTAGCCAACTTCTTAACCATTACACCAAGTCGGTCGTCACCTAACTATTACTTACTGTTGTAGCCAGTAACTCAAAACTTTCATCTATTCAACGAACAATTGTTTGCAACACTATACTCTTGCAACAACAAAGGGTAGCTCACGACTCCTACTAGTAGGCCTGTAAATATTTCAGCACTGCGAGCAGTTGTGTAAATAAATATTAGCCGCAGAAGCGCGTTTATGATTGCGGTATTTTGGTGAAAGTATTTTTGTGCCGGTAACCGCTGCTGCGGGTAACACACAAACGCACGGACGCCGTTAATTTATAGCCGTATACAGATGATTAAAACGGACCGAAAACAATATCTTTGGCAATGTTCCACCGTTTGCGTCCTGCGGCTTGCACGTGCGAATACTATACCGAAAGTGGACTAACTACAAACATATCTTACAAAGCGTATAAAATGAAGACAAACTCCTTGTGACATGCTGACACTCAGTAACTGTTATGTATGCTTAATACTCGTTTATTTTCTCATGAAAAACTCGATGTTTTCCTGCTCATAGTACCTATATGTAATAGAGTCAGACAGGAAAAGCATTTTTACCTGTTGATTTTGGTTCAGGTAAATATTAAAGGGAACTGCTTACAATATCTAACACGAGTAAGAAGAACATGATTTTTATTATCGTATCCAATTACCACCAATCGCATCGAGCTCGTCAGGTAATCATTCGCAAAGCGTTTGCTGGTATCGGACAATCAGTTATCCACGCTTGCGTGTAAAATCGAGGCGAACGATACAAGAGCTGAGAGATGGCTGGAGGTCTACTCCTGTGCTACATTCACGAAGTTTCGTTAAACTTTGTAAGGCTAAAAAATAATATAAACGAGCGTGACGGTACAGGTGTTTTTCTATTTTGTACAATACATATAAAGATAGTCAAAATTAGAACACTTTAAATTGATGCTTTCTGTCAGATGTCAGCAGCAAAAAATTAAAGGGACGTAGGTATACAGTACGAGCTATTCAACGTTGATTATCGTTTCGTTTCCAAACTTATGTTCTACGATTAACAATTCTTCGCGTTCGGACGAAGGAGAGTAGGCCTCCTGCATATGCATACAAATAGGTGCACTTACGGACTGTAGCCGCGCCGGTGAGGCGGGATCGATCTAGCGGGCCGAGCCGGCCATAGGGGTCTCCCCGTCACCTCGGATCACTCCACTGCACTCTTCAGACTAATCTCACTACACTCTCACTTCACAGTCCTCCGAGGGCAATTACTCCGCAACTCACACAAAAGTCCGCAATTAACTCCACAATTACGCCCGAGATCTGGAAATAACGTTCCAAGGTTCCATTCAACAATTAATTCAGTTTACGTAAAGTACTGTAATAAAATGGGTAGGCAATGCTAAAATACATTATTGAGTTTCTGCTAGTATCGATCTAGATATGAGTGAGATAATTTGCTAGTCGCGATAAGACCGTAATCATAGGGATTGAGTTAAGGTGTGTCATGATTGAGTAGTTATTTGAAAAATTGATTTTTAGATAGAGTAAAATAATCGTTTGAACTAAAGTCTCTGACATTTTTAAACAATGAGTAATTTAGTATTTGTTATTCAAAACCTAACCTATTAACGTTTTTATGTGCCTAGGCTGACTAACCAAATGACTAGGCTGGTTCTTTCTAGTGCAATACTGAATTAAATGTTATAAACGTATAAAGGCGAATGCAGTGATTTGATAACAAAAAGTAAGCAAATTACAATGTAAACAAATTATCGTCGCGCACAAAGGTATAGTGCCCATAGGGCCAATGATGTGATGCGCCTAGGGTCAGACCTACCTGTGCTCTATGAACAAATAGTGTCAATGTTTTCTTCTCATGAAATAAATAAATTGCGTTGAAAGAACCAATTAGGAACAAAAGCTAACCCAGATAGGGGAATTGAACTAGATAAGTAGAACTTAAAGTAAAACATTTGATTGCTTTTTCTTTAAGTTCCTTGCTGACCACGTTTAAACGTACTCATAAACATACCTAATTGCTGTGTATTATTATTTGGTCACAGATCACTTTACACTCTATGTTAAGAGCTCTAATAAAACTTCATGTGTAGGTACATTAAAAAATAAAACTAAGTATTAGCATACAATAATCATGACACACATTAATTTATATGAACAAGTACACTTTTGTGTAAGTGATTAAGATAAGCTTAATAGGAAAAGGTAATTAGGAAATCTGCTTTCAGTATTTACATCTTTTGTAATAGAAATCAAAGTAAAGTTCTAATTCTGTATGGCCTAACTAAGAATAGGTAATGTTGCGTAGTTGAATTTAATTTCAAGATACTTTGTTTATTCAACAATTTGCAAAATAATTAAAAACATTAAATCACCACTTCTCACACCATGAACACCTTTTTATTGAACTGCAATTTGAATTCCGAACTCGCGTTTCGAATATTCGTTCCAATCGAGATGTAAAACAGAAATATTAATATCCGGCCGTAGAAAGCGTTCAGGAAACGGTTATATGACACGTGCTTTAGAGCGGAAAGTGTACGTTTCCCGCGGCGGCAGCAGCGGAGGCGTACGCGACGCGACGGCGACGGCGCGGGCGAGACTGGGCTCTTTGGCGCGGGGCCTGTAGCGCGGACGGCCCGGGCGGGCGCAACAGATACGCCACAGGTTGGGCGGACACCCGCGCCACCCTGGCCCACACGTCAATTTACATCCTCATTATCGTCTCCGGAGTCAGCAGCCAGCATCACCGACCCGTCATACGAGCAGCACTTTTCGCCACAAATAAACGGCAACAACCGACTTTGCTCATTTTGCGCGGCCGTATTAACTTTGCAAGAGGTTCTCTTTGTTTCAAGAAATCATTTCGCAAATACGAAATATTACGAAAAGGCTGCCTGTTATCGAATTAAATTGTCACATAGGTACGGAAAACAAAAATCTTTTTCTAGTTATAGACTAGGAACATTTTTTTAGTAGACCTGCAAAGGCAGATCATATTATTCTCACATGCATTGCTGACTTTGGGAACTGAGCAATATTTTAAAAAGAGAAACTAATTATGTACCGTTAATGAGTACTTGTAAAAGTTTCATTATAGATTCTATATAATACCTACTAACAAGGAACGTGTAATACAGATATTCATCTATAACCGCGAGTAGAGTGGTGCACTCGACCTGAATTCTCGGGGTCCTGGGATTAATTCCCAAGTCAGGCAAAGTGTGTTTTCCACTCATCGGTACCATTGACCGCGTCACCAATTCGCATTTAGCAAGTTAGATTTAGGCTGGTGCTTGATGATAATGATAAGCTAGATTAAGATTTAGGCCCGAATTCTGAAACAAAATCTGTACTTGAGTATAGATCTGAGTGACGTTTTTGTATGGACTAACGTTTTCAAATCTCTTTTAAAGTACAGATCAGTGCTTGAGTATGATTCTAGTATACGGGACATCGTCGTCCAGAATGTTGTTGCCTAATGATTCCGATGTTTTGAAATATTCAAGGTTGGAATTTTAAATGTATTATCTGGGTAACTATTTCTTAAAAGATGTTACCAACTACATAAGCCTTAGAAAAAGCAAACTTATACAGAAGAACAGCTTTCCTCATCTGATGCTGTCTCATATTCGTTTATTCATGTACCTTAAGGATTAAGCCACTTATCTGAGCCTGGCCGAGTAGTAAGAGCACTCGACCCAAAATCCGAAGATTCTGGGTTGAAATCCCCATACAGGCAAAGTGCGTTTCCTTTTTGTATTCGAATTTTATAGAACATTGCCCGTGTTCCGGGTGATCAATGATCGGTGATGATGCTTATATGCAGTGTGTGTGTGTATTTGGCTTAATCACTTGATTAAGTTAAAACCTATCAACTGTAGCTGCAACTTCAGTCAACCTCCGCCGCTCAAGTGCTCCGCGCTCAGCTCATGCCAGCAATGTTAAGCTCTTTTTCCTTCCTTTACACGTTAAATAAACGTCAGTATTCACTAAGTAAACCTGCATTACTTATGTGTACCCACATAAATCAGGCAACATGTACATTTCCTCACGTTTCGGGACTATTCCCTTTAGAGACTGAGATCGGATATCTATCCTGAGTCCAAAATCTAACCGTTATCGGTACATCAATTGTTATCATAGAATAGCTGCCCTATGTCTTGATATACATCGTTTTATCTTCCTTCAGATGATTCCGAAAACGACAGCAAACTGCAGTGCTGGTTGCAGACTGCAAGCGGCGGCAGTGCATTGCGGTTGCGGTCTGCAATCGGAAGAACCGTTCCCTGTTATACATTTTTACAAATTACAAGGCCTCTTAACTTAACGCACCATTATGTATTTCAAAAGATATTTAATATGAAAAAGAAAAGAATTCCCGGTGATTGGAGGAGCTAAATCTAAAAACCGCATGAAATAGTCCTGAGCGTATGTTATATTATTATAATATAAAAATATTATTTTTTTCACACTTTGCAGCTGTGAAAAATGTTACATCTTTAAATACCAACAGACTGCGAAAGGTTCTGCTGTTAACGTTTTAGGAACCATAAAATCTTTATTAAGGGCTTGTTGATGTTTGTTAATTCCGTCAGTAAGCGTAGGTCCCTACGTTCACGTCGTTTGCATTTGCTGTGACGTATTGATTACGAGAACAGAGTCGCTGGGATTGAGCAAGAAGTCTTACATGTTTTAACTACGTAAATGTTCCCTTTTCCGATTCCTCTAACCTTGATTTGCCAAGGTCGAAGCAAGGTGACCTGCACCTACAGGAATCATGGTAAGCGTATACCCTTATTGTTTGTCGTCTATGTATTAGTTTGTTTAATCTCTAGCGATGAGGCTCTTCACAAGATTGAACGCGTATCGGTTTCCATTAGGACAACACGGGAACATATACCTATACCCAACGTCGAAACGATATAAAAGCATTATTACTACCAACTCCAGTTTTCCCTGAAAAGCAAATCGAAAATTGCAAGGACAGTTTTTTAGGCAAACAAAAGCTATAACTGATTGATTTTGCAGGGACAAAGCGAACTCTGCCATTTTAAATTCCCAGTTCCTTGTTGGAGTTTCAGCGTTAAAAGCTCTTTGACGAAACATTCCGATTAAAGTGCTTACGGAAATAAAAATCAGCCAAAAAAAGTAATTGAAAGAACCGTCCTACTTTTGGAGTATTGTCATGTTAAACGATTTATTTAGTGCGATAGAATTGAAAATGATCGATTGCAATGATAAAAAATATCAGGCCACTGCGCATCTCTCAGATTTATAATTCAACAGAAAATTTAGTCAGGTTTGTAAGCATTTCCATACACATTTTTTTATTGGATTCAATTATTAATAAAAAGGAAACTTTTGAGACCACTTTCATGACAGGTTGAGCAAGGGTCTGCAAAAATTCGTGTGAATAAGATTGAACAATTTATTCAGCAGCTAAGTTTCTTGGTACGATGTGATAAATGGAATATTTATTAACCTTCTTAGCATTTTTTTATTTATTATATTATATGTTTCCCAGGGGTTGACGACCTTTTGACCACCCGTTGTGCGTATCAAGAGCGATGGTTGAGACATGTATCGCGGGTACGATTCCTTACCAACCGACACTAATTTCCTTTGATAAAATAGATATCTGTATTGTTTCTGAATGTTTGTGATACATTCTCTGTTATGGCTCTCAGAACACAAGGGTGAATCTAACTTTGTTGGCAGGGTAATTGTCTCATATTAATTAATAAATAGATAAAAGATGTAGAGTTGCCTAAAGTACCTGCGTTCGGTAAGTACCTAAACGATCTAAGAAAATAGTTAATCTCCATTTCGTTACAAATTTAGAACGCAGATAAAATACTTCACCAAATTAGGCCGAACAAATCGTTACAGTCGCTATCGAGATAGCATTCAGATCACATTCGTCGTGATTAGAGGATCCTGATACCTAGCCGATTCTCGGACATCCCGCCCCGGGGTATTTTAGGAAGACCCTTTCCTGATTTCTCTTCTTAAATCAAACGAAAACACTCACCCAGGATTTCTAGGACCCTCTCTCGGTAATTTTATTGTCCTATTTAACTTTGTGAAGTGATAGCAGTAAAAATAGTGTGATCCTAACAATTCCATTTGCTGTTTCTTTTGTTCTGCAACTAGTCATTGTATATAGAATAATGTTTGCACTTTAGTATGTACCTGCGCTTTGAGGTTTTGGAGGTTTATTTGATGTTCTTTAATCGAGATGGATCTAGGTTCCCGAGTACCCATTTTCAGATTTGCACGCAAATCAAATCTATAATAATATTATAAAGCTGAGTAGAGACAACTTTGAGGGTGAAATCACCAGATGAGTTCAGCTTGGATGGGCAGCATTTGGAAAGTTGCGTCACATCTTCGAGTCACCTTTGCCACAATGCCTGAATACCAAGGTGTTTGTTCAGTGCGTCCTACCCTACCGATCATGACATACGGAGCCGAGACGTGGAATCTGACAGTAAAACTAGCCCACCGATTACACGTCACTCAGAGAGCTATGGAAAGGTGCATGCTAGGAATCTCGTTAAAGGACAAGGTCCGGAACGAGATAATCCGGTTAAGAACCAGAGTGACTGACGTAGTCCAGAAGTGTAGCAAACTGAAGTGGCAGTGGGCTGGTCACATCTGTCGCAGAACCGCTGGTCGGTGGAGACCACGACTCGGCAAGCGTAGTGTTGGACGTCCACCGGCACGTTGGACCGACGACCTAAAGAAAGTGACTGGATATGATTGGATGGCAAAAACGGGAGATCGGGCTTTGTGGCGCGCCCTGGGGGAGGCTTATGTCCAGCAGTGGACTGTTATAGGCTGAAAAGAAGAAGAAGAAGAAGATTATAAAGCTGAAGAGTTTGTTTGTTTGTTTGTTTGCTAGAACGTGCTAATCTCAGGAACTACTGGTCCGATTTGAAAAATTATTTTAGTGTTGGATAGCCTATTTACCGAGGAAGGCTAGGTATAGATAGGCTATCTATCATCATTCCACGCAGACGAAATCGCGGGTGAAGAATAAAGTACCTGGGTGATACCAATATGAAAAGTTACTAAACTGTGTTAATTTGGCATTAAAATGATATTTGTTATATCTATATCTACTTATATCTGCTATTCTGCCATACAAAAACGAAAGAAAATCAACAGTTCCTTGGACCAAGTTAAATTTCATTATTTTTCATATCAAACGATTTTAAACAAGATTCGGCTCTATTAGGTATGATTTACACGACGATACGACAATAATTAATAATAAATAATTAATTATCAATTTTGTATTTGATTTACCTGATTTTCTAACTTTTATAAGTAAATTATATCTATCCATTTAGATTACAATAACACAGTTCCTATTTAGTCTAGCAAGGCTAAGCACACAATTTCACAGGTAGAAATTTGGGTCACTAAATTTATACAAAATTGTTTCAGACGGTATTGTTCTATACCTAGGAATTTCTACCTAAGTATCAAAGAGTCATCCAGTAGGATACGAGTACTTACAAACAAACAAGTTTTTTCTTTGAATCGTTCACCTAGGAAGGAATCTAATCTAACTTTTCCAAGAAAATGTTAATTCAAAAAAGTATCTATCTTTATCAACGTTTGCCTTGCAAACACTATTCCGTCTGGAATATTCAAGTAATTCAATAATAGTTCCGACCTTAGAATAATAAGCTATAGAAGGCTAGTTCCATACGAACAGGCACAAAATCAACCGACAGAACATTTTATTTACTTTTTTGTTTCACATTAGTATTCGAGGTGCCCGTGGCTAAGGAGGTGCCCGTGGCTAAGTGACGGCAGCGGATCGGCAACGATCCGATGTTAAGCAACGCCAGACAGGTCGGGTTATGGATGGGTGACCATCCCGACCGAAATTAAGTGATGCGTTTTTCGGGCATCTCCGTGCTTCGGAAGGCACGTTAAACAGTTGGTCCCGGCTGACGTCGCAAGATATCAGTCGTGAAGCCTAGTCAGAGGCTTAAAAAGGCGGCTTGATAACATCTGACGGTAAGGTTTATTACTGGCCTTACATTCACCTCTCCAACAATCCGCACTGAGCCCGCGTGTTGGAGTATGGCTTGTACCACCTCATAGTTGAGGTGAGGCCTGTGCCCAGCAGTGGGACGTATATGGCTGTATTTGTTTGTTTGTTTAGTATTCAACATACTTAGTAATAGTAATATTTATTTGCTAGGCACATGGTAGTTACAGATAATATTTACAATATAAATATATTGCACACGTGATACCCCGTGCCCCCCACCGCAAAAAAAAAACACTTAAGTATAATATTATTATTTATGCTATATTTTCATGATCTTACAACCATTACCTGCATCAATAATCATTTTTCGGGGCTTTTACCACAAGCACTTGACATTGAGCACTGATTGCACTGACTGTAGATATGTTCATATTTAGCCGTGACTGCTAAATATTTGTACCATCACCAATCTCCTTCTAGGTGTTAGGTATTCTAAGGTTCCGACGTAACAGGTCAATTCTAAGGACTTTAACCCTCTCTGTCTGGAGAATGTGCTAACGTAACACTCCAACCGTCTATGTGCGAGACTTCAAAATTAAACAAAAGCATCATTTAAAAAACAGTAAGCGTGTTGGCGTACCTACATGGACTGAAAATTATAGAAAAAAAACTAAGGAAATGACCTTATGGAGGCCACCAAGACTATAAAATGTCACCTATCTCTCAATGCGCAAATACATATATTACATTTTCAAGGCAATTTTACGTAAGTATCTCTGCTTAAATTTAAAAAAATCTAAACTAATGATTGACTTGACTGTAGAAACAGAGGCCATAAACAAAAGAAATAAGTATCGTTAATGATAATGCCAAATTTTAGAATGTTGTACCTACTTTCAAAGTCTATTATCTTACTTCTTACTAACATTGTAAATACGAAAGATTGTGCCGAAGCCGCGGGCGGAAAGCTAGTAACTTCATAAGTAGTTCTTCAATAGTTTCATTCACTTTTAAAACAGCTGAAAAATGCTTGAAAAATGACACGATTACTGTTTTAAAATTACACATTTTAAATCGTATCAAAACCAGCCAGTTATAAAAAGAGATTTCTAAGACCTATTGTAATAAAATTAGAACTAATTTTTATTACATTATTAGGGATGTAAAAAATGGTTTTTATTCTCTTACAGGGTTGTAATCAGCTGAACATAATGCTCTCCTTACAAAAACGATAATTCTGAAAATATAATTCGGTTAATCGTTTTAATTAATGCACCTTTAAGGTCAGGATCGTCCAAATCAATCTGATTTTGGTTGAGTTTTAAGGCATCTAAGAGTCGCTTTTTTAATTTGAAAAAATATATGTTTTTGTTCATGAGCTGTTCTTAATTATTTCACGGCTCAAAACACGATAATTATTACTTCTCTCGATCAACAAAAAATGCAAAGATAGGTAAATTTATGACTATTTTTCAAGTTTTACTTAATGAATTAACAGTAGAAATAAAAAAAAATATGCAGAAAAATTTGAAATGACACTGTCTAGATTTGTAATGTACGTTGTAATTGTCAACAATAATTAGAGCAAGAGGCCACGATGTATGTCCTATGCCCTCCTGGGGCCTTATTGCAATCGCAATAAGAGGAATAAGAGGAAGGTAACACACACATCCAGTCTAGTAAATGCGTAGTACCAAGTAACCGATGACTGGCTGGAAATTAAAGATCATATTACGAAATTGTTGGCTACGCTCATTTTAGGGAATGAACTTGATAAGTTATAAGGGATTGTAATAATACCTACTAATGTTCTTATACTGGATATAATACTTATGATCTAATCAATCAGTTGACTGACCAACTTTCTTAAAAAACGCCCTAATGTTATAAAAAAACGGGCTAAATTTGGAACAAACAACACAATTTACAGACCATTCCCAAGTAAACATCTTGGGCTTCATGGCCTCCCACCTGTTAGTAATTACTCGCAACTTAATTGGTTTCGAAAGACAAATTACCACCTTACGTTACCCGGGTAAATTCCCTTTCATATTCAACTGAGCAGTGTTTTTGTAGGATACCCAGGAATTGTTTTGTAGCACTTATAGCAGATCTCTAAATCGCATGATATTAGTAACGCTTATTTCATTAATCCTTTTTGTTGATATTCCAGAATTTTGGCGTATTTAGATAGTGACTAGCTCTAACACGAGTCAGCTGAAAGCTGAAAAGAGCACCGGTGTCGGTGAATGGAGAAGTGGACTTTAAGCTACTAGTGGTCACGTTCGATGACTACGTCTTGTGGTTCAGCTAAACCACTAGCTGCTTTAGTGGCCGGCACAAGTGGCCCAGTGTGCGGCAGAACTAAAGGAGGCGGAGTTGTGGGTATTAAAGGCGGTGTGTAGATTGAATGGCTAATTGGCTCGGTTGTTAGTGATCATCTACCTTTTGCGACGCAGGTAGAATCCCCACCTAGGAAAAACAATTTCTAATGAACTGAAATAAGTATTCGCTGTATTTATATATGTTTATATCGCAATTTTACAGAACACATTTATCAAAAAATAGTTGTCATTTTGAGAGTTATTGACCGATTAACATGCAGTTTCGAACGATGCATTAAAATAACATTCTTTATTGATTATATGATATAGATAATATATTACTAGGTATAAAGTTTTTACTGAATTAATGCAGATTTCTTTTTTTACTTCAAAAAAACTTTGATGCCTAGAAAGATATCTGCCACATATCGTCATAAACGTTGAAGAAAGAAGAAGATATCTGCTAGATATTATCATATACATCTTCTTACAGGTTTATTCTAAGATTGTCAGATATGAAATCTCATTGATATCCTTCTGAACACCTTTTTGGCCCTTATTTAACAGTAATTTATTCCTTGAAACACTTATTTTTTAATGAGGCAAGAGACAGATGTCTTTATTGACGTTTTTGAATCACCAGCTGCCAAGTTGCGAAGTAATAGCACAAAATAGCAGCGTTTTACCTACTAATAAAACGCCTAATAAGTTCTTACCTGATTCAAATCCCAATAAAATATATAAGAGAGGGCAACACTCTCTTCCTACTCTTTCCTTACCATTCGTCAGTGTCCTAGTGCTATCTCGCTCGCACATGGCCCCCTCCAACACCATTGCAGTGTCGAACTTTGTTCGTTCGACGTTCCTCATTGTATCTCTTAAGATAGGCAGGACTAGTATTATTGGGATTTGAATCAGGTAAGAACTTAATAAGCGTTTTATTAGTAAGTAGCTGCTATTAAGCTCTGTACCGTGATTCAAATCCCAATAAAATATATGAGAAGTGTTTGTTATCGCCGCTGGTGGTGGATGCCAATGTGATGATGACCAGTTACAGCACAGATTAGAGATGAAAGATTTACAGTATATACATAATAAATCACATTTTAGGGTATGTGCGAAGATTTGGCTACCAAATGAAACCAGGATATATTTGATTAGCTTTTTATTGTTTAATCTACACAATAAAAGACCTTAAAACAAAAACTTAAAGCAAAACTTAGTTTTGATTATTTGTTACATAAGTGGTGTGAGTGTGTCACTTTACAAAAAATAATGGCTTAATTGAAAAATAAACTTGATCGTTATTATTAAAACTCTTTTTTTTAAATCAGAAAGTAATCAACTGGTATGAATAAACCTGTGATTTCATGATTCTTGGTGGTCAACGTCGTTGATTCCGCGACTTCCCGTTGGTAAAATTTTCTGAATGTAGTACTTGAGCGCCAGTTGCCTCTAGCTAGAATGTCATTAATTTGGAAATTTTCAACCCAGTTTTTGGACGCCACTGCCGCTCTGACGCTACCAGGTGTAGCGATAATGTTAGCATCTTTTAAAACTGATCTTACCCACCCTCCAATGATGGTTCGTGTGGCTGGTTCAGCTGATCCAGTTAAGCGAATGAATAGGTTATTACATTTCGCTAGTCTACTAAGCCTACTAACCCAAAACACTGGGTCTAAAGATTTGCATGTTTGTTAGAACTCAATCTCCAGCCTGACTGTCTGTAGCTTGATGTGTCGGTTTTAGAGCCAAACGACGGCCAGAATACTATGGCGTCTTCCGATATGACTAAATGATCTGGTTCACACTGTAGAAGTGTTAGATCATGGACCCTTCTACCCGAACATAATAGTAGTAGAGTTGCTGTATGCCTGGCAGTGTCGTAGAGGCTCCTATTCAGTGGCTTTTAAGCCAGATGGTTCGCTACATGATTTATATCCCAAATAGGTGGTTTATTGGCTTTGGGTTTTTTGAGTGCAATAGCTTTCAACACCTGCCGAACTAGAAAGTGAGAACTTAGACAGGATGACTCTGTACTTCAATAAGTAGATATTACTGACATAAGTACAAGTATGGTGCTATAAGACAACCCCTCAATTCTATAACTTAATGAATGCTTCAAATATGGACTTCACATTTTTTCTTTCTCAACAATTAATGGTGTAAATACTGCCTTATATAATGTTTAAATCAGTATTTTTTAATTATCATTTCATGAATTTATGATTATATTATTAAATAATATTTGCATGCCTACCTGTTTAAAGGCAAAAGACTGTTGATTCCAAGTAATATTGCAGACTATCGCCATATAAGTATGTACCTACACAGTTTTTACTATTATGATTTACACGACGATACGACAATAATTAGTAATAAATAATTAATTATTAATTTTGTATTTGATTTACCTGATTTTCTAGCTTTTATAAGTAAATTATATCTATCCATTTAGATTACAATAACACAGTTCCTATTTAGTTTAGCAAGGCTAAGCACACAATTCACAGGTAGAAATTTGGGTCACTAAATTTATACAAAATTGTTTCAGACGGTATTGTTCTATACCTAGGAATTTTTACCTAAGTATCAAAGAGTCATCCAGTAGGATACGAGTACTTACAAACAAACAAGTTTTTTCTTTGAATGGTTCACCTAGGAAGGAATCTAATCTAACTTTTCCAGAAAATGTATCTATCTTTATCAACGTTTGCCTTGCAAACACTATTCCGTCTGGAATATTCAAGTAATTCAATAATAGTTCCGACCTTAGAATAATAAGCTATAGAAGGCTAGTTCCATACGAACAGGCACAAAATCAACCGACAGAACATTTTATTTACTTTTTTGTTTCACATTAGTATTCAACATACATAGTAATAGTAATATTTATTTGCTAGTCGCATGGTAGTTACAGATAATATTTACAATATAAATATATTGCACACGTGATACCCCGTAGGGGGGCACCGCAAAAAAAAACACTTAAGTATATTATTATCATTTATGCTATATTTTCATGATGTTACAACCATTACCTGCATCAATAATCATTTTTTTGGGGCTTTTACCACAAGCACTTGACATTGAGCACTGATTGCACTGACTGTAGATATGTTCATATTTAGCCGTGACTGCTAAATATTTGTACCATCACCAATCTCCTTTTAGGTGTTAGGTATTCTAAGGTTCCGACGTAACAGGTCAATTCTAAGGACTTTAACCCTCTCTGTCTGGAGAATGTGCTAACGTAACACTCCAACCGTCTATGTGCGAGACTTCAAAATTAAACAAAAGCATCATTTAAAAAACAGTAAGCGTGTTGGCGTACCTACATAGACTGAAAATTATAGAAAAAAAACTAAGGAAATGACCTTATGGAGGCCACCAAGACTATAAAATGTCACCTATCTCTCAATGCGCAAATACATATATTTTACGTAAGTATCTCTGCTTAAATTTAAAAAAAATCTAAACTAATGATTGACTTGACTGTAGAAACAGAGGCCATAAACAAAAGAAATAAGTATCGTTAATGATAATGCCAAATTTTAGAATGTTGTACCTACTTTCAAAGTCTATTATCTTACTTCTTACTAACATTGTAAATACGAAAGTTTGTGAGGATGTTTGTTACTCTTTCACGCAAAAAACTACTGAACGGATTTTGATGAACTTAACAGTAATAGGTACGGTACAGCTGAATAACACATGGATGGGCTACAATTTATAAAGATTTTATGTAATTTTGCCATAAAATATAACGATAACGCGGGCGAAGCCGCGGGCGGAAAGCTAGTAACTTCATAAGTAGTTCTTCAATAGTTTCATTCACTTTTAAAACAGCTGAAAAATGCTTGAAAAATGACACGATTACTGTTTTAAAATTACACATTTTAAATCGTATCAAAACCAGCCAGTTATAAAAAGAGATTTCTAAGACCTATTGTAATAAAATTAGAACTAATTTTTATTACATTATTAGGGATGTGAAAAATGGTTTTTATTCTCTTACAGGGTTGTAATCAGCTGAACATAATGCTCTCCTTACAAAAACGATAATTCTGAAAATATAATTCGTTTAATCGTTTTAATTAATGCACCTTTAAGGTCAGGATCTTCCAAATCAATCTGATTTTGGTTGAGTTTTAAGGCATCTAAGAGTCGCTTTTTTAATTTGAAAAAATATATGTTTTTGTTCATGAGCTGTTCTTAATTATTTCACGGCTCAAAACACGTTAATTATTACTTCTCTCGATCAACAAAAAATGCAAAGAGAGGTAAATTTATGACTATTTTTCAAGTTTTACTTAATGAATTAACAGTAGAAATAAAAAAAAATATGCAGAAAAATTTGAAATGACACTGTCTAGATTTGTAATGTACGTTGTAATTGTCAACAATAATTAGAGCAAGAGGCCACGATGTATGTCCTATGCCCTCCTGGGGCCTTATTGCAATCGCAATAAGAGGAATAAGAGGAAGGTAACACACACATCCAGCCTAGTAAATGCGTAGTACCAAGTAACCGATGACTGGCTGGAAATTAAAGATCATATTACGAAATTGTTGGCTACGCTCATTTTAGGGAATGAACTTGATAAGTTATAAGGGATTGTAATAATACCTACTAATGTTCTAATACTGGATATAATACTTATGATCTAATCAATCAGTTGACTGACCAACTTTCTTAAAAAACGCCCTAATGTTATAAAAAAACGGGCTAAATTTGGAACAAACAACACAATTTACAGACCATTCCCAAGTAAACATCTTGGGCTTCATGGCCTCCAACCTGTTAGTAATTACTCGCAACTTAATTGGTTTCGAAAGACAAATTACCACCTTACGTTACCCGGGTAAATTCCCTTTCATATTCAACTGAGCAGTGTTTTTGTAGGATACCTACCCAGGAATTGTTTTGTAGCACTTAAAGCAGATCTCTAAATCGCATGATATTAGTAACGCTTATTTCATTAATCCTTTTTGTTGATATTCCAGAATTTTGGCGTATTTAGATAGTGACTAGCTTTAACACGGGTCAGCTGAAAGCTGAAAAGAGCACCGGTGTCGGTGGATGGAGAAGTGGACTTTAAGCTACTAGTGGTCACGTTTGATGACTACGTCTAGTTGTTCAGCTTAACCACTAGTTGCTTTAGTGGCCGGCACAAGTGGCCCAGTGTGCGTCAGAACTAAAGGAGGCGGAGTTGTGGGTATTGAAGGCGGTGTGTAGATTGACTGGCTTATTGGCTCGGTTGTTAGTGATCATCTACCTTTTGCGACGCAGGTAGAATCCCCACCCAGGAAAAACAATTTCTAATGAACTGAAATAAGTATTCGCTATATTTATATATGTTTATATCGCAATTTAACAGGACTTTATTCCTTGAAACACTTATTTTTTAATGAGGCAAGAGAGAGATGTCTTTATTGACGTTTGAATCACCAGCTGCCAAGTTGCGAAGTAATAGCACAAAATAGCAGCGTTTTACCTACTAATAAAACGCTAATTAAGTTATTACCTGATTCAAATCCCAATAAAATATATAAGAGAGGGCAACACTCTCTTCCTACTCTTTCCTTACCATTCGTCAGTGTCCTAGTGCTATCTCGCTCGCACATGGCCCCCTCCAACACCATTGCAGTGTCGAACTTTGTTCGTTCGACGTTACTCATTGTATCTCATATGATAGGATATGATTCAAATCCCAATAAAATATATGAGAAGTGTTTGTTATCGCCGCTGGTGGTGGATGCCAATGTGATGATGACCAGTTACAGCACAGATTAGAGATGAAAGATTTACAGTATATACATAATAAATCACATTTTAGGGTATGTGCGAAGATTTGGCTACCAAATGAAACCAGGATATATTTGATTAGCTTTTTATTGTTTAATCTACACAATAAAAGACCTTAAAACAAAAACTTAAAGCAAAACTTAGTTTTGATTATTTGTTACATAAGTGGTGTGAGTGTGTCACTTTACAAAAAATAATGGCTTAATTGAAAAATAAACTTGATCGTTATTATTAAAAACTTTTTTTGAATCAGAAATTAATCATGAATAAACCTGTGATTTCATGATTCTTGGTGGTCCACGTCGTTGATTCCGCGACCTCCCTTTAGTAAAAATTTCTGAATGTAGTACTTGAGCGCCAGTTGCCTCTAGCTAGAATGTCATTAATTAGGAAATTTTCAACCCAGTTTTTGGACGCCACTGCCGCTCTGACGCTACCAGGTGTAGCGATAATGTTAGCATCTTTTAAAACTGATCTTACCCACCCTCCAATGATGGTTCGTGTGGCTGGTTCAGCTGATCCAGTTAAGCGAATGAATAGGTTATTACATTTCGCTAGTCTACTAAGCCTACTAACCCAAAACACTGGGTCTAAAGATTTGCATGTTTGTTAGAACTCAATCTCCAGCCTGACTGTCTGTAACTTGATGTGTCGGTTTTAGAGCCAAACGACGGCCAGAATACTATGGCGTCTTCCGATATTACTAAATGATCTGGTTCACACTGTAGAAGTGTTAGATCATGGACCCTTCTACCCGAACATAATAGTAGTAGAGTTGCTGTATGCCTGGCAGTGGCGTAGAGGCTACTATTCAGTGGCCTTTAAGCCAGATGGTTCGCTACATGATTTATATCCCAAATAGGTAATATTGGCTTTGGGTTTTTTGAGTGCAATAGCTTTCAACACCTGCCGAACTAGAAAGTGAGATTTCAATAAGTAGATATTACTGACATAAGTACAAGTATGGTGCTATAAGACAACCCCTCAATTCTATAACATAATGAATGCTTCAAATATGGACTTCACATTTTTTCTTTCTCAACAATTAATGGTGTAAATACTGCCTTAAATAATGTTTAAATCAGTTTTTTTTAATTAGCATTTCATGAATTTATGATTATATTATTAATTAATATTTGCATGCCTACCCGTTTGAAGGCAGAAGACTGTTGATTCCAAGTAATATTGCAGACTATCGCTATATAAGTATGTACCTACACAGTTTTGAGCAAATAAATTATTTATATTATATTCTTTACACCTCCAAATGTGTCAAGAGCAGAGCATAACGCATCGGGTTTAAACAGGAACGAACACGTCGGAGGGATTTTGCGAAGAGCACTTTTGATGAGAGCATCTTTTGATGAAGCTAGGATACTTTCGCGTCGTTGTTCCACGATATCAGCTCTTCGGCCGCACACCAGCCGTAAAGCATTTGTCGATATTTTGTGGAAGTCACCTCCTGGGATGGTGTCATTAATTTTGTCCTTTATAGAATCAACGGTTAAGTTATCATCGGCCGCACTTCGTATCCAGGATAAAAATTCCCCTATTCCAGCGTGCAAGGATTCTTGCTGCTTAAGGAGAGCAAGGGTTAACGCTGCGTAGGATCTCTCAGAAAACTGGAGATGTCTTGCACCCTCAAGAGCTTTACCTTCTTCATTGCATTCTAGCTCGACAAATCCGGGTGAGCAAGAGAAAACCTTATGAGCTTCTGCATATCGAATGCCGCTCCATTCAGGGTCGCCAAATCTCTGCATATTCTGTAAAATTGCCAAATGTTCTGGGGTTGCTTTTGGTACGGCTGGCTCTTTAACACCGGTGCTAAGAGTAACACTAAAGTCAGGCGGTAAAGGTGTAGACGCCCAGGCGGTAAATGTAACATTGTTATCACTGAATAATTGTCTGCTGACATCAAGATCAATACCTGGTTCATCTTGCCCCTGGTACGATGTGGCAGTACTGGCAGTATGATTGCGGCAAATTATGTGATTTTGCAAATCAACTTACCTGTTTTGTCAATTTTTCGAGAACACTTTCTTGCTTGCGTCGTCTGTTTCTTTTATTTTTCCTTCTCCGTTTTTGTGCAGAAGATGATGAACTTGAACTCGAACAGGTTGACGACGAACTCGACGAATGGGTCCTTTTTTCTGAGATTCACAATTTTTTCTCACATCTTGGCTTTGTTTAATGTAGATTGAATTAACTCACGTGAAGGATGATAGTTAAAACCTTTTTGATGAATGGTTCAATTTGCTCGTTACTTTGAATTAAATCAAAAACGACCTTTCCGAGTAGGAATCAGGATGCCAATGAGGAACGTCTAACGAACAAAGTTCGACACTGCAATGGTGGTGGAGGGGGCCATGTGCGAGCGAGATAGCACTAGGCCACTGACGAATGGTAAGGAAAGAGTAGGAAGAGAGTGTTGCCCTCTCTTATATATTTTATTGGGATTTGAATCACGGTACAGAGCTTAATAAAGAGTTTACAGAAGGACCGCTCTCGCCTTTTTCTATCAACTTGCCTGATCGCCTAGGGTTGCTACTCGCTACTATCATCGTCAGATAAGCGCGATTTGACAGATACCGCGTAAAATAAAATACATCAAGTGAAAAAATGCACCTAGTTCGACAAAAACAAAAATATACAAAAGGTCCAGTTAGATTAAAAGGAGTTGAGATGGGTGAATACGTAAGTATAAAAGTATTATATTAAAAGAATTCATTTACCGGGATCCAGGTGCAACCTGCTAGCCTCATGGCTTGATCATACAGTCCTACCTACCTACCTACCCAGTAGGCTGTAGATAACACCATGAGCCACCGCTTCGGCGGTCACCTGTAGGCGGCGCGGCGCGGATGCAGCAGTCGCGCGGGACAATAAAATAATATAGGTACCAAAAATACTGGTGTTTTACCAATGCATGATAAGATAAGTTACGGAAAAAGTAAAAGCCCATTTGTACTGGATTTGAATGTGTTACGAAATGTAATGGTTTACCGACTTACTTATATACTTACTTATAATACTCGTACATAGTACTACTAGCTCACAAACGTTATCTGAGTTTTACTTATTTTTCAACATCATTTGGTAACTTATAAAACGTATAATCACAATTTCATGTGGTGTTCATACAGCCAAATACACTGCGACAGAAATATCTGCGCGAAACCATTTTTGACCATTGAACTATAATGTAAGTATCTGACGACGTACAAATAATATCTCAATGTTTTTGACAGTGCAACTGGCCGCGACGCTGAAACTCCCTGACTTGACTTCGCCTGTAAACTCACGTCTCTGTGTGCGTGTGTCAAAAATGGCGTGTTGTTCTAAGCGGGCTATCTGTCAGAGCGCCGCGCATGTCTAATTTGTGGTAATAGCGGGTAAGTTCAAATGTGATCTATTGCGATGATTTTTTAAAACCGAGTGTAGATGTATTCATTCAGGTACGTGCTGGATTTTGCTTATTATTTTGAAATTCAGAATAACAGACTTTTAGATAAGGTTTTTTTGAAGCAAATTTTGAAGAGGAAGAAACACTTTCACAAAAAATGTACTTAGATGTCCGTATCTACTTTGCTACCATCGAACATCAGTCTCTCGCCGGATCAAGAAACGATAATTAAAGTTGAGTAGCCCTAAAATGTATGAATAGCTGCCCCTTTCATTTCTACTGACATAATGATGACAGGATAGGTATCAATTTGAAGTGAGCTCAATTTTATTAATCGTTTCTGGATTCGGGGTCTGCCATTTACAGTACAAGCTCTCTTAGTGTCTATGGGGTCAGATAGTCTTCTAGTCTTGGTTTAAGGTGACCCAGATATGTATTTATTTTGAGTTAGGTAAGTACCTAATGTATAGCAGTCTACGTGTGCTTAGTTTGCCATCTGTTAGGATTTCATAGAGATAAAAACTGAACAGGCCTTGCAAAACTGTTTTCACAATCTTTTGTTTTGTTGTTATATAAGTACAAGTTTGTTGGATAGGGGGTAAGTTAGTTCCGGGTGCTACACGCCTCTTAAATTTCACTTAGGGATTTTTATTTTCTTTTATGGGGAAGCATAGATAAGTACCTACGAATTCCAAACTTTGTAATTCTTCGCAAAACGTAAGTTGGCGATAAATTAGACAGGAAAACACTCATTAATTGAGTTTTAAAAGCTCGGAGCTCTCTCGCTGTCGTCGCTGTAAATGCGTCTTAATTAAAAGCGCAAATGTTAAAATCGTTAAGTGAAGATAGGCATCTATTTAAAAAAGTTTCTCGGCGTCGATTAATTTGTTGGAAAGCGGGCCGTTACCGTTGCCTTAGGAGCTGTTTCAGTGGGCACTACGTTAAGAAATTGCGTCCTGAGATGACGAAATGAGAAAGAAAAAGTTGCTTAAGCGTCGCAACTCGTTATGCGAGGGGTCCCGCTGTCACTCACATACACATTTACGATCCGGCACTTTTAAGCGGAATACAAATAAGCAGTTTTTTTCTGTTCTATGCTCAGTAATAAGCAAGACCCTTTTTTGTGTCGTTGAGAAGAATTTTAAGTTGTCAGTATCATTTATCACTGTAGTTCTAATAAAGAAATACAGCCTATCGAATTACACGTAGGTAGGTTCTTAATTACATTCAGATTTGCGCATAGTAGAAATTGTTTGGTTTGGGAAATAGGACTGATTGATTCGTAATTTATTTCGAACATTTACTCACATGTATCCTAATTAATCTACCTTTAGGATACTAATTTATCAGGCAATGGGATACCTTGTCGGATTTATTATTGCACCTGGCCGACAATTCACCAAGCAGGAATAAAAAGGGCCGGGAGGGGAGACTTCTAAAGGCGCGACTGTTTGTTTGATTAAGTTAATTAGAAAGTAGTAGAGTGGTTGGCATCACTTTCGTTCATTTACAGGAGGTGAAAAATTGTCCTTGACTGATGTCAAATTCACACTCAGAGTACCTACTCTGATTGATCTTTCGTAATTTGGCGACACGATTGACGTAGTGCGCTGTAGCACGGTTTCTCGCCTCGATTTCCGTAGTGTCCTGGGTTCAATTCCCAGTCGGGTCAGTTCAGAAAACGATCTTTTCTGAATTGACTTGAGTCTGGGTGTGCTGGGAGACGCCCCTGGCTTACTTCCTTGTGTGGTACCTCGTAACACAGTGATATTAATCTCTACTTCGAGACCATTACAGGAGGTGTGTTGACTGGCGCAAAAAAAAAAAAAATTGCCCACTATAGATCCTACTATTCGTGTCGGGTCCAATTGTATTATGTCAATCCATCCAGAAACCCATTGACAAATACACAGAAAATATTCTAATCGCCCCTGCCGGTTAGAATTAGTTAGGTGATAAACACACGTAGGTACAGAGGAATTTTGATCATTTCTTTAAAGTAATAACTACCTACACGTTTACTGCAATTTATTTTTTAAAAATGACATCGTTCAGATGTGCACTCGTCGTTGGCACTTCTGAAAATCGACGGCGCAAACTTTGGAAAACTCGCTGACACCCTGGATGTTTTCTTTTAATTGGGATAAGGTTGTCGGTTTATTGAGGTATCTACACTTGACTTTTCAGGTAAGTACCTATCCCCACAAGAAAAACTTGCAAGGTGTAAGTTCCAGGCTTCACGGAGGCCATGGGATATCACCTCGTGAAATCAATTTCTTATAAAACCGGCCAGCACGCGGTAAGCTCGCTGTCGGCGTGACGTTTTTCAATTTAACAAAGATCAAGTGTCTGAAATTGAACTTTTTATACAAGTTTCAACTAATCGTAATTTTATAACATCTTGTAAAATTTGAAAATTATAAAAAAATACAAAATGTAAATATTTTCAAAAATCCTTTTTTCAGGGTTAGTTAAGAGGATATTATCTATGTACCATTTGAAGTATATTTTACAAAAAAAGTATATAACCGTATCATATCTGGAGGAGCCTAAACTGGGTATGTTTTGAAAATGTTTTTTATTTTAATTTAATACAAGTGACTAAAATGTAATGATGTGATATATTTTTAGCATTGGCTCAGTATGCCCTTTCATAAGATTACCACACACGATAGGTTTCAGAGCAAAAAAAAAATTTTTTTTCGTTTCAGAAAACTTCATGAACATTACAGCACTACGTAATCTGAGAATATTTAAATACTTTCGGACAACAAATGAACGCACATCGTGTGCGTTGAGTCCGCGGTAAATCCGCGGGGGAGTTGTATTCGCGGAGCGTCCTTTTTCCTTCGCGTACGTCGTCAGCGCAGGCCTTTATGGTTTGAGAAACAGGTTGGGGTCACATCAAAACACACAAGGCTCTTCTAGCCAATATCGCTCTACTCTGATCAAGGGTTAGGGCACCGTGAACTCCCGGTGGCCGTCTGAAATGCCTCAAGTACACCCCAACACCTAGACTTTTATTCACGTCTTACAACAGGCACAAGAGACTGGCACTTGCACTGTGATTCTCACACGTGGACGGAGTTGCGTTCATAACTAGTCTACAAATAAAAGAGTATTACATTTTAAGAACTCTTATATTTAAAACGAACTCAAAAATCTAATCTTTCGTTAGCACAGTTTTAAACTTTACATAAAACATAACTTGCATTATTCTTCTTTCATGAACTTTACATACAAAATACTTACTACAATTAAAAGGAAAAGGCTGAACATTACAGCCGTTGCTGTATTCTTAAAACTGTTCACTGGGTTTTATCTCAAACGTATTTAATACACGAAAGGCACTCGTAAGTGTTGCATTGTGAAATTATTATTAGATTGATTCAATAAATAACATGAACCTAAAATTTACTTTCGTTTTTTGAACATTCCGTTTTCATTTTAATACAATTTATTGTGCTGGGACAGACTAATAATACCAAATCAATCCATAAATTGATTGATCAAAGATAATTTATTAACTAGGTACATTAAAATTTGTAAGTAGGCATAGAATAATAATTTGTAAAGACATGATTTAAATAAGTGAAATGTGAGATAAAATCACACTTAAGAAAAGTTAATTAATAGGAAAAATATGTGTTAATTTTACCCTTTAAATGTATAGCAGTGTATAATTGCTTAAACTTCAACTAATTCGATTTACTATTCTACTGTGAAAGTACTTTTATAAATGGGTGCAAATGGTTTCACTAAAAACATGTAAAATTAGGCTATCATTTAGTAATTCCCGTTTTACATTCCAATTTTACCCTACTACTTATTCAACAAATCTATTATTCTAATTTGTACTGTCCAAATGCTTTCAATTGAAAATATTGTCTACAATGAGCATAATTACGAGGGGGTGGATCACGTTACATTCGGCGTTTGGATAACAAAGTCTGCCAGCGCTCGTATGGCAAAGCATGACGCGCAGGAAAGATATGAACAATAGTTGTTTATCTACTGTCCCATTGTCGCGAGCTGTTGCCAGAATAGCGTCGACGGTTCAGCCAGGTCTGAACGGTTTCATTTAAGGCGACCATCCCTCTGAACAATTGTAAAAGTTGAATTAATGTAATTGTGAATTTCTCAAAAAGCCGCATAATTCTAAAGCTAGTCTCAAGTAAGTACTTAATTGACAAACATTGAACACAGAATTCAAATTTTTAAAAAAAATGGCTGTAAAACAGCAAATTGGTAAAATAATACACAATTAATATGACAATGCAAACTGGTAAAAAAATACTTAAAAGAGAAACCAGAGAACTATTAAACGTCTAATATTCCGTTATTTAATATCCTAATTACACATTTTATTTTATAATTGTACAGCAGTTTTTAAAGAAGAGAACAGCAAACCTCACATGTCCAAATCAAATATGAGATCATTTTTGAACGAAACTTCTAAGTATTGACCTTTGTTCAACTTATCAGGGTTGTAGAGATCGGTGTTATGTTTAATATTATCACAGGTCATAGAGTGGGGATTTTTCTTCTTCCCTTCACATGCTTGACTCTCGGATTTCCAAATAGCAGGTCCTGTTCCATTTCTTTTTTCTTTTTTGTCAATGATGTTCAGTAAGGACTCCTGGGTTGCGTCTTGTGGGGTATTGGTAGTGTCATCTGTTTCATAGTCCACTGGCGTGCTCTTGAATTCTGCCTCTGCGTCTGACGTGTCGGCGAGCCCACTGTCGCGTCTCTGTTTCAGAACCGATTTGAATCGGGGTATGGAAACCTGAAGATGAAAGAGAACATTTCAAAGAAAGAAGCTCACTTAATACATTTAAATAAAAAATATAATTTAAAAGATAATCCTAAACTGAAGGTTGTTTATTACTAGCTGTCCGGCAAAGTAGACTGTCTTTCCGGTCAAAATATAGCCTAAATTAAAAAAATATAGTCTATGTCACACCCTGATAATGTAGCTTTATATTGGTGAAAGGAGGAGTTAGGACTGCGGTTGGTGACATATCAGTGATAGAGAAGGAAAGCGCCTTCTCTATCACCGTTGGAGTACACCAAGGCTCCGTGCTTAGCAAAGGGCTAAGCGTTTAGCGTTAGCTAAGAAACAAACAAACAATTATTTCCTCTTTATAACATTAGTATAGATAGTAGATTAATGTTTAAAAATGAGCAGCTGTTATCTTTATAAATGCCATCATATGTGAGTGACACATAATATCACGACATGATTAGCGTAGTGCGTAGTGTCCCAGGCAGGCAGGTTCGATTTCCGGTCGAGTCAATTCAGGAAACAATCTTTTCTTAATTCCTTGTCTGGTACCTCAGTATAACCATAGTAAACGGGTAGAAGTAGGAAGTCTTCAAACATACGCCCCAACCACAGTTATACAGGTGGTCGAAACATACACTATACACGTCAATATTTTTTTTTAGCTTCCTCTCACTCAGTGGTATCCGAAAATACTCCATGTATGTTAGCCGATTTTTTGTAGTTTTCGAGTTATGAATTTTTTCACGAATTACTGAAAAATTCTGGGTCTGGGTCACTTTTTCGATCACTGTAGCGTGATCTCTTGAGATAAATGCTTGATTTTTTTTTCTTTATTAGATGAATAAAAGTGCTAAATGGCTCTGAAGAATTTTCATCCTCAACGCTTATCATAACTTTGGAAAAAAAAAATGAAATTGAAAACTTTACTACACTCTTAACTATTTGCCATGTAAATTTCAATGAGTAACTCATCATCATGAGTAATCATTTAGCGCTATTATTCATGTAATACTGAAAAAATAATTATTCATTTATCCTAACAGATCGCGCCACAATGAGCGAAAAAGTGACTCAACCCAGAAATTTTCAAAATTCGTAAAAAATCATAACTCGAAAACTACAAAAAAGCGGGTAACATACATGGGGTATTTCTGGATACCCGTGAGTGAGAAAGCTAAAAAAAATTATTGACGTGTATGTTTGGACCACCCTGTATGTGAGAGCGTCCGTACTATGCCCGTTCCTACGCGTGTCGCACGAACACACTGATGAAATATTAAAAGGTGAAAAGGGGTAAGTCAGTCGTGGCTGCGCCGTAATGCCGCCGCACGCTGCAGCGCTGAGCTGCCACTTAAATTTTTTGTTTCGTGTGTGGGTAGACGTACGTCCTATATTCGAGCTCAAAAATTGCTACAAAATAGTATGTGTAAATAGGTATTGAAGTGTTTATGGATGACTTAATAACTCATCAAATCCAGAATTATCTTTCTTCACATTACCTACCATATTTAATAATAACAGTGAGTACCTAAGTACCTACCTAACTTAATTAAGATTCATAAACTACATGCAACAGCCCTGCGTGTTTAGGCTATTATCTCGCTCGGGGCCTGAGTCCGCTTACTTCTCTCTCCTTTTACTATGGCATAACACAGGTTTATTTTATTTATTCTTACTTCAAGACTGTGACAAGTGGCAGGTTGTCTGGGACATTTTCATAAAGGGTTTTCCAGTTTTGAAACAGAGCCCAAGAAACCAAAGGTAGAGCAGTTCATGTAACCAATTAAGCAAAAAATTAGGGATAATAGCTCTTAGCGATCAACACTTTTTAATAATCGGATGTTTTCACCACCATGATAATATTTTAAGTCACACACTTGTGTAAACAGGCAATTTACACACACCTCAGCTAAAAACCATGGAAAAATACCGATACTGAGTAACAAACAATGGGTAGGTACCTTGGAAGAGGTCATGACATCATCCTCTGCTTCACTTTCGCTCTTACGCCGTTCTTGAGTGCGCTTTTTACTTTTTTTCCGCTGGTTTTTCTTTTTCTGCCCCTCTATTGATGAGTTATGTCTGAAACATTTAAGATATAAATTTAATAAACAACATAAAACAGACATAAGAAATATCAAACATTTTGTTAAAAAATAAACAAGATTTATCACATTAAGTAGGCCAGGCTTGATAAGATTATTAAGTTATAGTCTGTATTGACTGTAACTTATCTGAGAGGAAGATAATAAAATACCTATCAAAACATGATAGCATTTAATTTATATACTTACCTATAGAACTGTCGTGCTATGACATTGCTAAATCTAACAGTCTTTTTGAAACTGCCACCTTCTGGATTATAGTCTGAGCTGATGTAATCCATTGATGAAGCTACATCTCCAGCACTAGACTCAGAGAAACTCCTCATCATAGCCATAGGTTTTCTAAGAATGCTTTTTGCACTACTTTCACAGCTCCCAGAGTCCACCCAAACTATCCGCTTCTCCTTGGTGGTAGGAGATTCAACATCATCTTCATCTGTATCATCATCATCATTTTGGTTTGATGATACAACTATGTTAGTTTCAGTGCCCGAATTGGTGACTTCAACTATAGGATTTCCAACATCCATGTTGTGTTCCTTCATAACATTTTTCTCTGATTTGTTTGGTTTAGGAACTTGAGACATGTCAAAGTGTTCACTGACCATGGAGTCTTCACTGAGGCCAATTTGGAACTTTTGAGGAGCTTCACCAATAATATCCAGTTGTAAAATTACATTGTTATCCCAGGCTTCCCCACTGACATTGTCAAACTTAACATTGTCATCAAATTTAATAACAGCTGCATAATGCACAGGTACAAAGCCGGAGCCCACAGATCTGAATGTTATGTACACTTTACCATCCATTTGCTGTACTTTAACAGAATCTGGCTCAGTATTTTTGACATGGAAAGTGAATGCAACAATATCATCTAGAACATTGTGAGTGTACAATGGCACAATGTAACTAAGAGAATCTTGTAGGAATGACAAAGAAGTTTTAGATGTAGAACTTTCTGGTGGTTTTTGGGATGGTTCATTGACTTTTGAAGATAAAACCTCAATTCTGTTCTCCTTATTGTCTTCATCACTTTGTGAGCCTGAATTTTCCTCACTTTCTACACCACTGTCAACTTTTAAAGAGTTTGTATTTCCATTCGCGAAGTTTTGTTTTACTACTGGCAACACCACAGTCAACTTACGCTTCATTTTATCAAACTTGGCATTGCCACACTCATCATCAGCTGCATAAGGAAGAGTTATATCTAACTTGTATTTAGCGGGGTTATCAGACTGAAAGCACAGGGACTTTTCTCTAACATCAAGGACACAGTCTTTGGTGGATGACAACAATGGCAGATTCACCTCCACCACAATTTGACTGGGTATAGCACAATGTTGCTTGCTATTTTTGTGATAAGTATAGTCTTGAAAATCAACATTTTTCTGCTGCTTGATGACATACTTAGGTATGGTGTAGCCTTCATCAGAAATATGTGAGAACTCTGCCTTTTGAGTTTTAGATTTCCTTTGTATTTTCTCAGGTTTCATCATATCCTGAGCAGTGTCTAACCCTGTGTAGTTGCGTTGAGGGTAGAGCTTTTCAAGTACTTCTGGTGAAAATTCGCCAGATTCTTCATCTACTGATGGATTGAAGCTTGGATCTTCTTTTCGTATAACTGCTGGTACATTTATACCTTTGTATTGAGATTTAGGAAAACGGAAGTTGTTACTGTCGAAATGAATATTGTACGTCTTCTGTAATCCCTCATAAGCGGTTTTATTAACCAGCTCCCGGAATTGCTTATTAACTCCTGCCATGCGCAGCGTGTCGGGATGAAATACCACGTCGTAAATAACACAACGTTCTTTTTTGTTGTCGTAGTCCTCGCGTGGTGGTATTATTGAGTATGGTAGCTGCCAATTCATCCCTTTTAGCCCGTTAACCTCTTGAACACAGCAAGACGGCTTACCGATATTATCATTACTACAGATGTTTATGAAAGCTTTCCTGTCGCCTGCGACACTTGTTTTGATAACATAACCGCCTTTTGGGTTGATGAATGTAACATCGTAGCCACGCTCTTTCTCTAGCTGGGTCATTTCCTTCTGATAAATAGCTTGATTCGCCGGGTCACGTACTTCCTCACAGTAGTCTGCCAACAAATCGCGAAACTTCTTATTTTTCATCGCTTCTTGAATAACATCGAGATCGGATCGTGTAAGCTGTGATTGTTCATCACGCGGCTTCACTCCCGTTGCCATTTTGTCTAGCGTTTGCTGATTAATTTAAAAATAACACGGCAGTATACGTATCCAAAATATGTACGATTTTTCAGCTGACGAAAATGTCCGACCGATACCGCTCGCTGATAGTACACTTCAGTACTTGTCATGAATGTCATGTCAATCTAATCAAACGTCAATACACAGACTCGTCATACAATAATATTGTCTTTGAATCGCGTATTTGTCTATGGTCTCACTTACCGGTCACGCACGTCATCGAAAAAAACTCTGGAAAATTACTAGACACGTGGTAACAATACCAAAGCTGAAAGCATGCTTGTTTCCGAACGATATAAAAAAAACTGTCAGTGTCAAAACTGACAAATTGGAAACTTATTTGATTGAAATGAACCATCACATTTTTTTAGCTTCACCGATTTCGCTTTTGTTCCCTTCAGTTAGAGTACTCATTCCATCAAGTATATAAATAAATCCTCCAATATTTTGTTTGATGAAAATGTTTCTTTGAGAGAGATTCAGATCACAATAAATTAATAAAAAGCAAGATTGATCTTACACAGCACGGCAAGAGTGTTTTGATTTTTTCATACTTTCAACAGTATGTCTAGGGCAGTTCAACGTATTTTGTCGCAATTATTCATTCATAAACATCCCACTGCAGGATCTTCGAGGTTATATGCAAGGTGGATGAATAGGAATCCGGCGAAGGTACTGTTGCCGTTCAAACCTGGATCGAATCCTAACCTAAAAAAAGAGAAAGTTATCAATTTGGACCCTGAGATCCTCAAAAAAACACAGACAACACAGTTAAAACGTGACCGCCTAACCCATGAAGTTAAAGAAAATGTTAAAGTCTCTGCTTCTTTATTTCCCCCTGAGAAATCTAAAGAAATAAAAGTTAACAGAGATGAAGCAGAAAAGAAAAGACAATTCTATCTTAACCAAAAGAAAATTTTTGATGATAATAATGAACTGATCTATGAGAAGTTAAAAGAAAACGACAGCAGAATTAGGTATGAAATAATATCTGTATTATTGGCAAAGAAATAATTAGAATATTGATAGTCTGTTTTTCTTAATCAATATTCTTTTCAGCTCCCTCCTTGTGAAGCTAAAATCCAAAAAAGACAGAATACGCTCGAAGCAAGTATTGGTAGAAGGTTGGCGCTTAATTGTTGATGGCTTGGAGGCGAAATGTCAATTAAAATATGTCATATTCAGTCGGACAGAAGATTTGAATAATATAAGACCTTTTTTGCCAAAAACTGGGGCAGTGTTGTATAAAATACCATACAAGGAAATTAAATTGTGGTCAGATGTAGAAACATCTCCTGGAATATTTGGTAAGAGTATTTATTTTACATGTAATAATCATATTAAGTTAAAATTGCAGAAGTCTGTTGATAATTATTAATTATTTCAACAGAATTTGGATTAGATAATATAAAATATATATAAAATTAGCTGCAGAAAGGATGAGAAGTTGTAGTGTTTTTTTTTGATTTAGGAAGTTACTGAGTGTGTTTAATATTGTGTTTTAGGTGTATTTGAAATTCCCACACCTGAAAATATCAGGAGGTTCTCCAGACCCTTACCCCTTCAATTCATTTGTGACAACATTAGAGTACCTGGCAACTTAGGAGCCATTCTCAGAGTAGCAGTTGGAGCAGGGTGTGAAAAAGTCTTGCTCACTAAGGGTAATTATATTTACCTTAACTTTGTGGTCTGTTTTTTTTTTAAAATTTGACTCTTACTCTTAAAGCCTATGACTTACTCTCTAGGCTAAACAAGCACGGACACAGAATTAGTATCGCTGAGTGACCAACCTGTAGATTCTGTCGCGAAGAGGAAGAGGCCCCGGTCCATGTCCTATGCGACTGTGATGCTTTAATACACAGCAGAAACTGCATTCTCGGCAGGCACAAGCTTGCCCCTTCGGACGTCATTGACATCAGTCCCAGGAAAATAATTCAGTTCATGATGGCTGTAGGCCTGGAGAAGTAATCTTTGATGGGATGATGACCACAATAGATCAATCCTGGTCGCAGTGGTCAATCGCTTTGCCGACATCCTAATGCTAAACAAATAACGAAAAAATAATACTCTCCCAGGCGAAACATTCTATCTCCTATTCTAGAAAACTATTTTGTGTACCTATTTTTATTTGTTTTGAATCTAGTTTTTCTCTTAAGGATCTCTTCTTGTTCTTTTTTAGGATGTGTTGACTTATGGGACCCAAAAGTCATCAGAAGTGCCGCAGGAGCTCACTTTAGATTACCGATACACAATTCACTAGAGTGGAATGACATGAACCAGCACCTTGAAGAGGATACTTCAATTTTGATTGCTGACAGTAATGCTGAGGTTTTTGATGCAGATGAAGAGAACCCCAAACACAGTGTTGTTGGTGGCCAAATGCCAGTATTACCATACTATGGAGTTCAATTTCCTTCTTTTAAACATATCACCCTGATAATTGGTGGTGAGACTGAAGGAATCAGTGAAGAAAGTTACATGTAAGTTAGTTTTTGTTGGTTGACAACTCTATAAATAAAAATAATAACTTCATTCCCTGTATAAATACATTAAATCCAAATCTTAATCAACTATGTTGTTAAACAGGTGGTTTTTATGAATTAAATGTTTTATGAAATTTAATGCAGAAAGTGATAGCTTTATTGTTTAAAAAATTTAAATGGTAAAAACTGTATTTTATTTTCAGTTTGGCTACTCACAAGAATGGTCTGCGGCTTAATATACCTCTCCAAAGAGGCGTGGACAGCCTAAACACGGGAATGGCCACAGCTGTTATTGCATTTGAGATCAGGAAGCAACTCATTGAGGCTTGGACCAAAGCCAAAATGGAAAGACAAGCCGCCCTTGGAACTTAAGGCATTGAATTATTAATGTAGTTGGTAGTTAATACAAATATTAGTTCTGTTGAATTCCTTTTTTTATTTATCACACAATCTACTTCATTTCTGTAAATAGGTAAGTAGGTAGAGATTTTCATAATGAAACTTGTTGGATTATTAGATTATTCTTAAAATTGGTAGTATGTTGTAATTAGTTATATATATTTTATCATGTATTTAAAGATAAACTACACTAAAGAGTTTGTTTGCAATTTTGCATGTTTTGATTAATATGACGCATGTAGATATTTATTTTAACGAAACAAATTCACAAGGCGAGGGTAGATGGAGCTGTTGGAAGGGGAAGGCCTAGATGGACATACTTAGGACAAGTTCAAGACGTGCTCAGAAATGGTCAGGTCAGGAGTACCCATAATCGACGAGCATGTATGAAAGGATTAATGAGAGTGGAAGAAGCGCAAGAGGTTTGTCAGGACCGTAGCAAGTGGAAAGATGTGGTCTCTGCCTACCTATGTAGATATTCATTCTAAATGATAATTTAGAATGAATGTCTTATCTTTACTATTTTGGAGATGAGACATAATTTACTCTCAGACAGTTACACAAGTAATTTTATCCTGGCGCCAAAGGTTATGGGTTCGAGGTTTCCTCCACCTAGGACAAACAGTTGTTTTTGTTCTGTGTCGGAGTGTAACCATCCATCTAGGTATACATTTTAGGAATATATTATATTTATTAGTCTCTTCTCTGACACCTATAGTACAAGCTCTGATTGACTTAAAATATTAGGAATGGAGGACCACCTGGTGAAATTTCGATGTTTCAGTAGACCTGAGACAATAATTGATGTAAGTAAACCATCCAAAATTAAACTCTAGTGACGCGCGGACATAACATAACGCACGAGACGCTGGGGTTGTTGCTTTTTACGGGGTTAGCTTCGCAGCTGCCTAAGACGGTGCAGGCGGTCTGTAAACGGCGACACCCGCTAGATGGAGCTATAACATCCTCACCATGTTTAAGGCTACAGACATAAACTAAATTAGATAATGCAATTCCCTCTTATATCAAAATCAAGCGTGTCACTTTTTTTAGGCATATCCTGAAATCAAGATTTAACTCAGTTTTACGATTTTAATTTAGTTCAGAGCTTCCTGTTCCGAAACAATTCTAATAATACACAAAATTGAAGTTCATACATAACTTTTTTATTTAAGAAAACATAATTTGAATCATTGCAATCGGCAACAAAATTAGACGAACTTAACTTTTTCTGAATTAAAAAACCTGCTTACTCGAGTGTAAAAGACGCATTCTGGCAATTATATTACCGAATAGTGGCTTAGTAGATTAATGACCTATTCGCGAATTGACCTGCAGTAGATAAAGGACCTATTCGCGATGTGACTCATTCTTTACGCCCTATTCGTGAAATTACCTATCCTACTTTGGATTCATTCGCAGAAGGACCTATTCTTAAAATGACCTATTCGCCAAATGTCCTGTTTTTCGAAATGTTCGTTAATAAACTATGAATGTACGTTTTAATAAAAACAAAAATCGTAATAATTGACGAGTGGTAAAATAATTTCATATGTAAGTAAATATAATAAATAAGAAAAAACAAACCATCAATGAATACCTTTTTGATAAAAATCAACAATAGATAAAGGTACTAATTTATTTTGCTTAACTCAAAAAAAACTCAAAATCTCAAATAACTTTATTCAAATAGACTGTATCAGTACTTTCAAATCGTCAAATTTACAGCAAAATATAGTAAATAATAGAAATAAATACCATAATAATATGGATATGTAAATAAACAGTATACAGACATAATGCGACTCTACCACCGCGTCGGAGTTGTTTCTTGCTGAGAAGACCCGGCGAGAAACTCAGCAGTTACTCTTTTAAACTTGTTTTGGGTTCACAACAGGCGTTAGTAAAGTACAAGCAGTGTTTCATTTTGATACAAATAAACCTAAAAGAATATAAATATAAAACAAAGAGAAAAAACCAACCATAAATAATAAATAAATAAATAAATATGCGCCAGACAACACACCTCTTGTAATGGTCTCGAAGTAGGGATTAATATCCCTGTGTTACGAGGTACCACACAAGGAAATGAGCCAGGGGCGTCTCCCAGCACACCCAGACCCGAGTCAATTCAGAAAAGATCGTTTCCTGAATTGACCCGACCGGGAATCGAACCCGGGACACTACGCAAATCGGGGCGAGAAACCGTGCTACAGCGCACTGCGCCAATCGTGTCGTCAAACCATAAAAGAATATACCTATTAACAAAAAATCATTTAAACAATTCAAAAAGAAAAATTGTTAGTCAGTACATACTAGGTACCTATTAACATTACAATAAAACATCTGTTATAATAGAGCTATTTAATCCCGCATCGAACAGAGCGCTTAACATGCGTGTAATTGTTTGTTATTACAAAATACAAAAATGCGTAAATTGCAATTTGTATACGTATAGAGATTGAGTTATTGTAAGATATTTTTTATAAAAATGTGAAAATAAAATAAAACGAGAAGTCATTGATTTGACATAAAAAAACCTAACTAAAATCAAAATACGTAATTGTAATCTGGTAACATAATAGTCATTAAATATACATTAAATAATGATTAACAAAATGCGTAAATTGATTTAACATTAAAAGTTGCAAATAAATAATTTGTTTGAAGAATTGACCCACTGATCTCATGTTTTTTTAATTTTTTTTTTTTTTTTTAATATAATATCTTTTTTTCATTTCGCCATTGACTTTCAAAAATATTTTTTCTCAAAATCACATCAAAATTGGACTATTGCATGTAAATATAAATTATTTATTCTAATATTAGATATACGTTCTGAGGATCAATGATAGTTTCATTTCAATTTAATAAAATAATCACGCTGAATAGTCAATGTAAATGCTCCTAAATTTAAATAAAATGTCTATGACTCGCAAATTTTACTCATCAATATAATGATAATTATCAATTACTAGCAGTTAACGTTAAACCAGGCCGGTATGTAAAAAAGTAGTCATTTTAAGAATAGGCTATTACACGAATGAGTAGTTTCCAGAACGAGACATTATGCGAACAGGACTTTTTTTTGGGCACAGGTCATTTCGCGAATATATAATATTTAGCGAAATATTCTACCCTTTTCATTTGCTATTAGGAATTTGTAGTTGAGATATTAAAAAACAACGTGTTAATCCTTCTTGAGTTAAACTAACGATAATATATCTTTGTCCATTGCTTTTAACGCCCAAACACCGAAATAAACACAGGAAGATTACCCTATTATATGTACCTATAACAAGTTAGTAACAAGCAAAGTACCTACCAGTAGAGACAGAATCTGGAAACTCGTTGATGAACTGAGAGACATAACTCATCATATTTTAAAAAAGGTACAAGGCTTACCTACATACTCGTAAGTAGTCAAACCCCCACTTTAGTATCCTGAAAAATGTCCGTGAAAATTCTCACACTAATTGTAGTAGGTATAAAGAAACTAAAAGGGATACAGTCTATTGTGGCAAAAATATTCGTTTTCTTAATAACCATAATTGCGCCAGATAAATCGCAACAATAATCTTATCTTAAACCAAGTTATTGCTGTAAGAATCCACAGGAGACTAAAATTCTAAAAGCCCCGCAAATCTTCGAAAATATCAGAAAAATATTTTCCCAAGATTTGCGAAGATATTTTAATTCAGCAGCTAACTGAACGTTATGAATATGATAGACGCAATCCTATTTTACAACCCTGAAATACGGCTGCTAAATCTTTGCTATCATAAAAAAATGCGGCCGCAGAAGAACTTAATTTAGCTGGCAAGTAGGCGCTGCCAACTTGTATTGACGTCACGGGTTGCGTATGTTTGTAGGCCGAGGTCCAACTGGGCTGTCCCCTAGACTTGATCAATGACAGCTTTTCAGGCCTTATGTCTAATTTATGCCCCAGTAGCAGACTGATTATGGACTACATATTAAATTAGTAGGTACCTATGGGTAGATTTGTAAGTTAATATATCTAATGCTAAAAAAAGTTTGGCACACTTGAAGGGATAAATAAATTACATAGGTAGCATAGATTATGTAAGTGAATGTTTGTGATTACAATTTATAAGCTCATAAAATGTCCTCCAGAATTACCGGTAGTAGGCATATTTGAATAGAGGAAGACACGTAACATGCGTCAGAAGTTCAGAACGTAATCCCATGGTTACTTCATTCGTGTTGAGACCATGGCGCGAAGATTTGAACAGTCAAAACTAGGCGAATTCGTTCCCTGTGATTCTTGAATTTCGAAACCTAGCATTATCTCGTTCAACCCACTTAAGTTGTGAAAATGTAGGACTGCTTCATGCTAGCTAAGATTTTAAAAATGTGTGTGCAAGATAACGGAACTTGCTAGGCCGTTGAAGAGAAGTGGCAATAAAAGCTTTAAAAGCTTAAATTCACGAAATTTCCTAGGTGAGCCTACACGGACCATAGACGTGGCCTATCTCAATCTCGCGGAAGGAATTAGGGATTTTTTCAAAGGAGAATTCGTGGTACCTAGTTAAGGATGTGAAATGTAGGAAGGAGGCGTCGTCGGTCAATACTGGAGGTGGTGCGGTGCGGGAGCGGAGCGCAGGCGTAGCCCCTGCCTCCCCGGGGCCCCGCGCGCGCGCCCACTCACGCAACCAACTCGCGAGTCAGCCGCCGTGCGCTGCGACCGCGCGCGTCGTTCCGAAAACCGCTCGGGCCATGTGTGATGTTTTCATCACAGAAGGCATCTGTCATCCTTCCTCTAACGACTCCCGTTGTGAATGAACAGCTTATCTAAACGCGAAGATAAGTGCGCCCCCGACGGGCTCGTAGCCGAAAGACCGCTTTCGCCGAGTGTCCAGTTCTTGTGGCCGTTGACACTGCAGCGTGCGGATCCCGCAGTGCGCGAGTGTGTGGTTAATTGGCGAGTAGAGGCGTCAGCTGAGTCGCGTAAACATTGGTGTTGCATAGCACTCTCGGGACTGATGCGATGGCTGATGCACTTATAAACATTGCCTAAATAATAACGAATCTCAGAAGGATCTCAACATGCGGCGCTTAATTTTACTGTTATTGACAGGTAAGATTGGAATAAAGCTCTAACTGCATGATACTGTTAGAAAATGAACCATTTGCATGTAAACACGTTGTGAAACTTAATTCTTTCAAAAGAGCTTAAAGCTCTTGCGAAGTTACCTTACCGTTGTTCCTTTCTAAATTGTTATTGATGTTCAAAGTACTTTTAATTCACGGTAAACCCTGTTTTCTAGGCTTGAGATAAATAAACGTTACTCTGTAATGCTTGTAACTCGGAAGTATTTTCATTTACCTACTGATGACAGTAGTATAGAATCTGTTTTTGATTCTTAACTATCTGAGAGTCTCTTCTTCCACAAAGCTATTTTTTAAAGGCAAGTGGAATAAAGACAAGTCACCCTGAACTTTCGGTAGGTAATCATTTGTATGTATTATAAAACAAAATGCTCTAATTACTTACTTGAATGAATCAAGTGCTTTAAGGTCCGCAGTATGATGAGATCCGCAGTACATGCGATAAGCAAAATAATTGTCAAGACGACATTCGTGATCTTTGCATTGCGTTCATGCGCTACTGTTGAACTAAAGTCGGAAATCATTAAAATATATGTACCTACTAATACCTACTTACAATCTTTTGTGAGATCTTCTTAATTGAACCATAATGACAAAACCAAACTATCAGCCAACACATTTCTCTAAAAACATTATTGTAGGTAGGTATATGAGATTATATATTTTGATCGTAGCTATCATAAAATTCAAAACTACCTAGTTACAAATATTTTGACTATGAAAAGGTTTTTCATTACAGCATCAATATCAACAATTTGAGGTACCTAATTACTGCTTTATTTAGGTTTTAGACTTTTCAGAATTCAGCAGCTGCACTGATTTAATTTTTCTTATTGCTTTTCAAGAGAATTATTGATTCAACTCCCAGGTCCTGAGTTTTATTATTGCAGCAAGCACCATCAACGCAAATGTATGCTCAATCTTCAAGCATTCGTAAGAAACGCACGCGCCACCCGCCAACCCAACTCGGCAAAATGTACCGCCGCCGTAACATTGTCACACCGCTCTATTTATCATCGCTCGTGAAAAATAAGTAATAAGACTGCCAAAAGACCCTTGTTCCGGCCGCTCCAAGGAACAAATGGGACGGTTGGAAAGAAAAGAGCGGCAATCTTATTTCGTATGATTTATTCGTATTTATGCTTTGTGTTCTTTTTCAAATCACACAATTAATTTCACACACTCCTTTCTCTTTTATTATCATCCAGGATTAAAATACTCTTGCATATATTGGCAATAATTTTTCGTTTTGCATCGACATTGTAGTCAACTCAACTATTTCGTTATTAAGTGAGAGCTATTATTGGTTGTAAATTTGTTCCTTTTGTTAAACGGACATCTGCCGGTATCGGCTATGGTGATTGGTTCCGCCATGATCAGTTATGATACAGCAAGTTACGAGCTTCAATTTGGTATACCTCTATTATCTCTTAATTCGAATATTTACATGATAAAAAACGAGGTAAAGCATGGACAGATATCATCGCCTACGACTTCGTCGTTTGAAGGAAAAAAAAATAGATTCTAATTTTACCAAAAATAATGCCCATTCGGGAGATGCGGTAACTAAATCTATTCTGCCGTTTTTAACTGTAGATATTCCACGTAATGTCTGTTATAATTCGATTTATTTGGTTGCTTAACTTACTTACCGTTTTTTTAAAGTTCATAATTTATAAATGTCAAAATTGTCAGTTAACGTTGTTTCGATTAAAACTTTTTATCCATCATAAACTTAGCTAATTACCTACTCACATTTTTACATTTTCAAGCGACATGCTTATCTAAGCTTTTGGAAGGTAGTATCTTAAATCCCGAATGTGGCTGTTATTTCTTTATTTATTGCCTCGAGCGACAGGTGTTCGATGCAGGTAGACACCGCGCGGCTCACCGGCCGAGAGCTTTTGTTCATATTATACCAAAACTTTTATTTTGTCCACGTAATATCCGTGCGAATATTTTGAAACGCAGGATGAATATTAATCGTATTTAGTTGGTAATCAAAGGACCAACATTAATTTCTCATTCTTATACTATTGATTACCTAGGCTGAACTGCAATTTTATAATATACTATCTTATTGCGACGCACTGAATATTGGCCGTTCTAATAAAGTTAGTTTGACCAATTATACAAAAAGGAAATAGCCCTTTAAAGAGCTTTCTAGTTCTATAAAGAGATTGTAATAACGCCACTTGTTTCTTCTACTTCATACGAAGGATGCAGGGAACTCAGTTCGTACGTAATATCGCCCACTTTGGTTAGTTTCAATTGACCCATATCAGCAACTTTTGAGATCCACAAGAAATTGCTATTGGAAACTTTTGTTCTTGAGTGATCTGTCGCCGAAACCTTTTCCGAAGTGAATTTGATAAATTGCAAAGTTTTCCCGTGTAAAAATACAAGTTCGAAAAAAAATTCCGACCTCCGTGCACCCTCATCAATCTACTGTTATTGAATTTGCTAGGTCGCATCGAGACTGACAACTTCCAAAGCAGGGCATAAAACTTTCCCGTTAACATTTTATTTTCCGCAATAATGGAAAAGACTTTGCTTAAAAACAATTGGTGGAAGAAAAATGTTCCTGACTACCTACACTTACTCGTACAACAAAATGTTATTAGACAAGATGAAAGTTTAACTGCCTCGATAAGTGCAGACTGCAGACAGGAAACAAAAGTCAATCCATACTTTACTGTTGAGAAGTTATTGGGTGCAATATCGCAGCTGACTCCTTCCAACACGGCCACATTTTTTGTTTCTTGCCAAGATGCGGATGTGAACTGCACCTGGCCTCTGTTATAGTTTTTTATTGGAAACATTTCAGTGCAGTGCCGCATAGACACACACAAAGTATGCGATACAAACTCGTAGACTTTTTAAGGATTTTAAAAATTACAAACTAATACTGCAAAATCAGAAATTTTACTTCATTATCATGATCATCATCAACATCCAAAAAGTAAATTTCGGTGGTCGCTTCTCGAGACTCAACAAAGTCTGCAAAAAATCCAACTGTGTAGAAATTCATAGCTATTGACGTTTGTTTGTAATGAATGCCTCCAGAAGATTGACACAATCCGTCTGAGCAATAAGCGCCACAGTTTACGCGTTCCCTTTCATCAGTGAGGTAACTCGTCATTGAATTTGTTTTGAGAAACTTCACGGGCGGTTTGTTATGTCTATTTTGGTTGCTGACAGCGAGCGCATAATCGGAACGGGTGCAGGAGTTGATAAGTGGCCGGCGCCGGCTTTCATCTGGTGTGTGTTTACACTCGCTGCGCTTGCGCTGCCGGCGTCTGTGGCTACGCATTCCCGCGCGGTGCAAGGGTCGCGCCCAAGATTCTCACACGATTTTTATGTTCTCCGATAACGGTTCATTTCTCAGCCTCATTCATATTTTTTGTATGTTAAACAGACACATCGTGCGCGTCAATAAATCGATTGTTATCGTCTTCACTGCGTCTAAGAGTACTTTCGCCTTGCGTAGAGATGATTTATAGAAAGAATCAAAACCTGTCTTGTGTATTGTAAGCTAGTACAAGTGAGATCAGACATCTTTGTGAATAGAAATAGCAACCAATTAGTTTTGTTCACGGAGCTTTTTAAGACTTTGTAGACCTTGAACCGATAAGCTGAAACGTCCCCATTTTATTCTAACAAAGGAAATGATTTCCCAGTTGGACTACTTTGGAGTTTTCCCAAATTTCCCGGCCATTCAAAATAAACTGAGGTAAAAAGAAGGGATTGCAAAAATAAATCTGGAGTGTACACTCATATTGTTATATTTATGAAAAATGCCAATGCTGCAATGCATTAATATGAATGGGTAACATTTACATCTTGAAATATCAACGAAACTAAGTTGAGTGCCAGAGAGCACAATAATTATTAGTTTGACAGATAACTTGTAACCTGTGACCGTTTCGAGATAGAGGCAATAACGTGTCCAATTGGGTATGGGAACAAAAATCAAACATGTCCTTAATCGAAAACCATTTCGAGGTATTTGTGTTTTATACCTTATTTAAATATTGCACAATTTTAAAGGCAAAGGATCTAGGATATTTTTAGTTAAATACGTTGGCAATCTGGGTTCAAATGAATGACCCCAGATTGCCAACGTCCGCAAAGAGTACATTAAGGTTCATAATGGACTCTTGACGGTAATTAAATTGACATCTCACAATTGAAACCTATTGGGTCTTATAAACGTCCTTTCACGTGATTGGTTGATAATCTATCCATCAACCAATCAAATGACGCGATCTGTATCATACGTGATATTTTTAGCTGGATGATTCTACTGCATAGTATTAATGGTGTTTCCAGATAGCAGATTTTAAATTAACCCAGGTAAAAAATGTTTTTCCACTAAGTTATTTTCAAAAATACGTACATTAATTTACGCTCATTGCCCAGACGGGTAGGTAGGACTTAAAATAGCCTATCGCTATAATGGCAACCCTTTCAGGTAGGGCTTGGTTTCAGAACTTGGCGAAATAAACTGTATCTGAAGTGTACTTCTCACATTCTCGTTAGATGCTACATGATGAACGGCGAGCTCTGTTTCGGCTGTAAGTGCAGTAAATCAGTAATTTTCTCCTCATTATTTATTCACCACGAAACAGGGAAAAAACGCATGTGGGAACACTAAGCGAATTTGTGACGTCATGAGTTCGCAATGTTTAAAAATTAATAAAAAATTAACTATCGGCTAGATCAACAAAGTATTCAAATTAGTTGCTTAAAATAGTAAGGGTTATTTAAAAAAAAATTGTTCCTATACCGAATTGTCCATGGTAGAAAATAGTTCCTTAATAAATTATTACATATTTTAACTGAACTTATAAGTCTTACTTTTTAATACATTATTAAAATTGCTGTCTATCCATCCTACTTCCTACTAATCCTAGTATCTATCTATCTACTAACCCTACTCCTACTAATATTATGAATGCGAAAATGTGTGAGGATGTATGTACTTATGTGTGTATGTTTGTTACTCTTTCACGCAAAAACTACCAAACGGATTTAGAACTAAACTATACAGTAATACAGCTTATACGTCCGAATAACACCTAATCTACAATTTAAAAAGATTTGATATAATTTAGCCTTATTATACAAATACCGATAAGTTCACGCGGTCGGAGCCGCAGGCGGAAAGCTAGTAGATAATAATATGTAATATATTAACATAATCCAAAAAAAGCTACATACCAATGTCTGGTAGAGTTTCTTACTCTCCTAATATCCATAGGGACTAATTCTGCCGGGCGAATACGAATATGAACTAGATAATTTATAATCTCGGCTCTTTTGAATTGCTCTGGAGGTACTCAGAAGCAGGAATTAAATTCAACTGGAATTCGTAATGAAACCGCAGCTGAATCTCCTTCGCTGCCGATGTCACTCCGATGGGAAATTAGTACCCATTGCGGACCATTTTGCTACTGAATTCTTCGACCTAGTTAGGTTAGGACTTCATGGTATAAGCGTAGTCTGACATAAAATATCTTTATTGATGTGATTTTCTTCAAATTGTACAATATTTTTTTTTCTCAGGCGAACGGAGATGATTTACATAGTAGCAGTAGTAAAAGCAATCAAAATAGAATTTGTTAAGACCTTAGTTAATCAAAGCCTGTAGCCTGCCGTTTGCATTATTATAGAAAGTGATGTTCATTGCAATCATAGACAGGTCAGCTTAAGATTGTAAGACATCCTGAAAGTCTGTTATAAATATATATCAGGTCAAAACGTTTGAACGTGTCAAATGAAAATTTAGACCTGCCGCCCATTTGATGACGAATGTAAATAAATCACTTTTTGCCGATGAGGCTGGATTAGTCTTAGAATTCAGAGCGTTAAGGCTATGCTTTCCTAAGATTGTCAATATTTGATCGACTTCGTTTGAAGATAACTACTAAATTAAAAGATGTTTTAGCAAATAAAAAAATGTACAAGTAGGTCAGGGTCTTTAATATATATATAGCATAAATTCACCGATAAAAAAAAACACAAAGAAGTACGTCGTCGATTTTTTTGTTTCACTCTCAAATATTCATTATTAACATTTTGCACCAAAAAAAAATATTTAAAGATAGTTCTTTGTATATTCTAGGTCGACAACTTTTAAAACGTTTTAATTTGTCTAATGTTATTTCTTAATAAATTCATTACACGAAAACAGAAGGAAGCCGCGGCTTTATTCCGTTCGCGCAGAACTCATCAGTGGTCCACCGAATGCTCTATCGGACGGCGCGCTAAACCCCAGCCTTAACAGTTGGATACGTGGATTTGACTACAATTTTTTTTAAAGTATTGTTAGGCTCCCATACAGCGGTCTCATTTGCGGGTATTTATCTCAGAGGTACTTCTCAACAGAGCCATAATGATATGTTTCTTCGGCGAACACACCCGACTCGTGGATAAGACTTATTTCCCCTGGGACGCGGGCGCGGGTGTGCGCAGCATAACTGGTCGAAGCCGAATTTGTAATTAAACCGCAGCTGAATCGACTCTTCTGTCGCTGTCACTCTGTGGGATGGGAATTAGTACTTACTGTTAGGCGAATACTGACTACTTTGCAGCTAATTTTGAGAATGATTTCATTAAAGAATATATCTGGAACGTCCTTCCTTACACATGGCTCTAGCTAGATAAACTTACAGATAGGAGAAACATTTTAGTAAGAGTTCACCTTCACCTTTTTCTTTGTTTCATTTCTTTTTTCATAACATCTAAACATAAAATACTTAGATCGAAAATAATTAGGTCATATGAAGATGATTTATCTGGCCTAATATAACCTTTCGGGAATATGTGCGAGTAGGCATTTTTCTCAAGGCTGGGGTATCCAAACGAACATTCAAGATAAAATAAGCCCAGTGCAGTCCCGAACAAAGACGACAAGGTATGTAATTACCGACCTTGAATACTATGAGGGTAGCAAAAGCCGGCACGTGCGACGAGTAAAATGATAATGATAGAGTGGCTAGACCAGACGAGGGGAGGCGTAATCAACTGAATAACTAATTCAAGTCATTGCGCTTTATTGTACGTAATGGCCCTTCTGTGCACCCTTGCCGTCTTGTGATTGTGTAAGCCGAGGGTCATTTCAAGCATGTTTTTTAAAAATTATTTAGAATGCCCAATTGTTTGTTTTGAATTTATAAATATGTGGTCGATTGTAAATAAACCACGTTAATGCCACTATCCGCCCTCAGTAATGGGTTTCTCTACTGTAAATTACCCATTGTTGACCACAAAGGCTTTATTTTTGCACTGAAAGCTTAATTGGCTTAAATGGCAAAGGTTTCACATTGCTCCGGCTTTTCAAATGCTGAAAAACGCCGTGACACTGTTCATGGGAAATGCAATCATTTTGTTAGCTGCTTTCATTCACACTGATGAATTTTATTATAAAGTTCATTCTCTTAATAATATGAGATTGAATGACTTGTTTCCTGACTATTAAAAAAAACAATGTTTAATGTCTCTTAAGTTATTTACTATTTCAAATTAAATATAAGATCTAATTGGTTTACCTATATCAAAAACTTCTTAGCTCTTGTTTGGAAACAGCGGTACATTTTTGTATTTTAATTTACATAAATACAGTTTTTTTATATTGATCATAGAAATGTTTTATCGCTAACTGCTTATCGTGCCGAAAAGCACAGCGAGAGCTTTACAAGAAAAGTTAAAAAGCGCTGAACATTTTAGAAACACCAAAAGCATTCTAATGGATCTTTAAAGCACTTAGAATTCAAAATATATTATTAAGTAGACGGTGCCTGTAATTGGGTCAAAGAAGTGAAGGCCGGGGTCGTGATGGTAGGTATTAGGGGGTGCTCGCGTTACCCTACGTTGCGTACGAATGGCTATATTATTGCCTCAGATATTACAACACCACATTCCGTGCCGGGAACTTTATGGAAATGTGATTCACGACCCCTTTGGCTAAAGAAGCTTGGCTACGTTTTTGCTCACTAATGTAGCCTCGTATTAATCAAAGCCGTGCTATTTTGCGAGCAAAATAAACCACACTGCCGGCAGTTTAATATTCCCCAACGATCTTTCGAGATGACATACTGAACTACAAATATCTTGATAATAAAAGCACTCCGTGCAGTATAATAGCGCAGGGATCGCACGGGGTAGTAATAAAATTTGATTAGAGTTGATCATAAATCTTTTTTTTTCATTATCTCGGTTGACGTCGACCCGGCTCGTCTACGCCGGGAGAACGCCCAATCCCCCATGTTTTGACATACATACCCGTCGTATTTATGACACAAAACTCGCTTGTACAGATCCGACACCAGATTTATGAAGTCCGCATGTGTTCTTAGTGGAATTGAATTGCTTTTACGCAACGGCATCCATGTTTTGCGATGTGAAATTCATCGCTCATTTTTTGTAATCCATCAGTGAACACTTGGATGTAATTTTTGACAACTGGATTTTTCTGAAGACCTTTGTACGAGTATAGGATAACTTTAACTTTAAGGGGTTAAGTATTATTAAAAGCGATTAAAGATTAGAGGAAAAAGATACAATTTTGTGTTGTATAGCGTTTTACAATGCTATATATATTTTTTTAACTATAGATAAAAACTGCCTGTGGTTTCTGATATGCTTAACAATAATAAATTACAAATAAATTAAAATATCTCGCAATGGATTTAAAACAATTTAAAACTTAGCGTTAGGCATCTCAAAGTGCGAGATCATTCATTCGGGGTACCCCCCACAAGTGACTTCCGCGTAGTGTACCCCGGGCAACGTTGTTTCAGTGACCACCGTAACGGAGTGGCACTGGACAACGGCAACAACTTGTGGCCTTCATTGCAAACATCTCCCTGCCTTCTTTGCAATGTCGGATTTGACGAACTCTTCGTCTCTAGCGCGCGGGCCAAGTCCTTCTCAGGGCTTGGCTGCAGCTGCTGCTTTATCCTCTCCCGGTGTGACTGGTCCTTTTCAGGATAAGTCACCCGACAACCTGGCTGTGTCTCTGGACTCTGTTTCGGCTCACGGAATGGACTCTGACGAACTGGCGGTGGGAGCGTCGGCCCCGATGGTCGTCGCTTCTGCCAAAAACTCTGGCCTACCCTCAACGGACCGATCGGCTGCTGGCTCGTCCGGCAAGTCGCTGCCTGCTGTCTCCGGCAGTAAATTCTTTTACGCCGAAGACATTGATGTGTCCGACTCGGACGACACCCTTCAGGGTATGTCCGACGCGGTTTCCGTCATGAGCGACAACGCTGACGGAAGCCGCATGGGATTTTTGAGGCCGCGCAAGCGCATGGCCACTGAGGACGACTCAGGTTCGGCGAAATCCTCTTCGTCGAAGAAGCCGTCGGCCAAGCGCGGTCGAGGTCGCCCACCAAAGTCGGGCGACACTTCCTTAGCCGAAAGCAAGGCCAAGCTGGCGGTGGCCAAACGGGCTTTGCTGTCGGCTGAGCTTGAGGAGCAGGTTGCTGCAAAAGAGCGCCGCACCCTACAACGGCTTAATAAAAAGAAAGCGAGTCAGGTGGACTACTCGGCTATGTCGATGGCTGACCTAGAGTCGCTCGCGCAGGAGGACGCCGAGGACATCATTGGCATTGGCAGCAAGTCCGGAAAGGTGGCACTACGGAAAGCCCTTAAGGACCACGCTCTGTCCTTCCTCAGCGTCGCGTCCGAGATGGCAAAGAGGAGTGTCTCCGATGAGACTGCCGCCTTACAGGCGACTGTCAAGCGGCTCTCGGAGGAGCTCGAAGCCATGGCCAAAGAGCTGGCCGCCTTGCGGGCGGGACAGGCCGGCCATCCTAAATCGCCCGCGCGCAAATCGCCTCCACCCATCCCGGAGCCCATAATCCCAGTTCCGGCTCCAATTGGCTTGGAGGACAGACTGGAGTCCTTCCTAGAGAAGAAGTTCGCGGAGGAGCGCAGATACACTCGTGCCTGCTTTGCAGGCATCGAGGATCGCCTCCTCCCGGAGAAGAGGCTCCGTCCGCCGCTCGCACACGAGCTGAAGAAAATTGTGGTTGAGCCCGTAATTGAGGCCGAGGTTTCTAAGCCTCCCCTACCGCCCAAGGGCAAGGGCAAGGGCAAGGGCAAGAAGTCGAGGGACCCCGAGGCTTCCATCCCGGTGGCTCTCAGCACCCAGGTTCCGTCCCTCGGCTCCACCGCTGAGGCCCCTTTGGCCAATCTGGCACCTCAGGTGCCGATGGAGGAGGATGTGCTTCTCCCGTCGACGACCCTAGCCAATGAAGGCTGGAACAAGGTCGTCGGCCGGAAGGCCAAGGCCAAGGCCAGAAAGGCGCAGGACCCCAAGGTGTCGGCCCCTGCGACCACTTCAGGGGCAAACAAGAAAGGGCAGGGGAAGAAGAGGGCGGGCGAGTCCTCCTCTGCTCCAGCGGCCAGTAAAGCCGCCAAGAAAAAACTGGTCTCCCCCCGATCCGCAGCTGTCGTCGTGACCTTGACGGACGAGGCAGTAAAAAAGGGGGAGACATATGAGACTGTCCTCAAACGGGCTCGAGAGGCCATCGGCGACGCCTCTGCCTTAGGTGTCACGCCGAGAAGGTGCCGCACCACTCAAACGGGCGCTCGATTATTTGAGTTCCCGGGAGCGCAGAGCGGCACCCAGGCGGACACCTTCGCAGAGAAACTGCGTCAGGTGGTGACGGGTGCGGCCAATGTGGCCCGCCCAATCAAATGCACCTCCTTGCAAGTGGCGGATCTAGATGACTCCGTCACTAAGCAGGAGGTGGCTACGAAGGTAGCAGAAATTGGCGGCTGTCCGGTGGAACAGGTTAAGGTCGGTGAAATACGCACCGGCCGCGGAGGTGCTGGGACAATGCGCCTCCAGTGCCCCACCACAGCTGCCAAATCCGTGCTCAGCGCTGGCCGACTGGTGATCGGCTGGAGCTCGGCATCCGTTCGCGCACTTGAGGACGAACCCCTCAGGTGCTTCAAGTGCTTGGGCACCGGACATACCAGGCCGCGCTGCCCCTCCTCTGCAGACCGCACGGAACTCTGTTTCAGGTGCGGAGTCGAGGGACACAAGGCGAACGGTTGCACAGCCGAACCCAAGTCCGCCGTTTGCGCCGCTAGTGGCCGGCCAGCTGGGCACGTCATGAGGGGGAGCAAGTGCAATCCCCCTCCCACGAAGGGTAAACAGCCGGCGCTGACCAAGACCGCCGCTACTGTTGGTGCCGGTCCTTCAACGGCGCAAGATGGTGCAATGTCCGAATAATGAATCAGGTCGGACATTGCACATTCTTACAGGGTAACCTGAACCACTGCCGCTCGGCCCAGGACCTAATGTCCCAGACCCTGGCTGAGTGGCAGGTGAACATCGCCGTTGTGGCCGAGCCCTACTTCATCCAAGATCGCTGGTTCGGCGATCTGGATGGAGTAGTGGCCATACTCACCCGGCCTGCTCCGGATTTTCCCCCCCTTTCCTTATTGGAAAGGGGGTCAGGCTATATTGCCGTCTCCGGGGGGGATTTCGCCGTGGTGGGAGTCTATTTCTCCCCCACCCGGCCCTACAGGGAATTTGAGGACTTCCTCGACTCTCTGTCCGCGGTTTTGGGCCGATTGGCACCGCGGCAGCTGCTCCTTGCCGGAGACTTCAATGCGAAGTCGACGGCGTGGGGTAACCCGACCACGGAAGGCCGTGGTAGGGCCCTACAGACGTGGGCAGTGTCACGCGGCCTGTCCCTACTCAACAGGGGCAGGACGCACACGTGTGTCCGATATAATGGTGGGTCGGTGGTTGATATCACCTTCGCCACTCCTGCACTGGCCGCCCTCATCACGGACTGGCGCGTGGACCCGGTGGAGACTCTTTCGGACCACAAATTCATCAGGTTCGAGATCTCCAACCGGGGTCCACAAGGAAGGGCTCCAAAGCCGGCGTCCCCATTCCCACGCTGGGCACTATCGCGGCTCGACCCACAAATGGCGAGGGAGGCTGCGTTCGTCCAGGGGTGGTTCTGCCCACCCCGACCCAACGTCGACGTAGAGGTGGCCGCGTCCCAGCTTCGGGACTCTCTGACCGAGGTGTGTGACTTCTCCATGCCTCGGTCTCGCCGCCCCGATCCCCGACACGCCGTGTATTGGTGGTCGGAGGAGATCGCGGGTCTCCGGGATGCCTGCACTGCGGCCCGGAGAGCGTATACGTATTGTAGACGCCGGCGGAGGAGGGTCGACCCGTATGAGGAAACCAACCTCTACGAGGTGTACAGGGCGGCACGGGCCACGTTAAAACACGCCATTGGCCAGGCCAAAGACCGGGCCAGAGCCGAAATGCTCGAGAGTCTCGACCAAGACCCGTGGGGAAGGCCATATAAAGCGGCACGTGCCCAGCTGCGTCCCATTGGCCCCCCCCTGACCGAGACTCTCAACTCGGCTCTCCTGGAGCAGGTGGTCCGGGTTCTTTTTCCGGCCCGCCGCGAGGACTTTGTTCCTCCGGCAATGCCTCCGCACCGTGGCGCGGCCCGACTGCCAGAGGAAATTCCCGGTGTCTCCGCGGAGGAGTTCGGAGCGGTGGAGTTCCGGTTGCGGGGCAAAAAGACGGCTCCAGGCCCGGATGGTCTGCCAGCCAAGGTCGTGGCCATAGCGGCTGGCCAAATGGGGGGAAATTTTAGGGACCTCTTCGACCGGTGTCTCCGGGAGAGGAGGTTTCCCAAGATCTGGAAGGTGGGTCAGCTTTGCCTCATTCAAAAGGCGGGGCGCCCAGCTGACTCACCTTCGGCCTACCGACCGATCATCCTGTTGGATGAAGTGGGGAAGATGTTCGAGAAGGTGGTCTCTTCCCGCCTTCTCGAACACCTACGAGAGGTCGGTCCAGACTTGGCGGACACCCAGTTCGGGTTTCGGGCACGGCGCTCCACCATCGATGCCCTATCTCGTCTCCGGGAAATCATCGTGGAGGCTGAAGAGAGTGGGGAGGGAGTGATTGCGATATCGTTTGATATCAAGAATGCTTTCAACTCCCTTCCTCACTCTACAATATTGGAGTCCCTGAGGTATTTCCGGGTACCCCTGTACTTGCAGGGACTCGTTGAAAGTTACCTCAGGGACCGAGTGATAGCCTACTCGGACAGTCTTGGCGCGATACAGCGCCACACCGTTGAGTCCGGGGTTCCACAGGGGTCGGTGCTGGGGCCGCTCCTGTGGAACATAGGCTACGATTGGCTTCTCCGCAGCGAACTTCTCCCGGGTATGAGCGTAATCTGTTACGCTGATGATACGCTCGTGACTGCCCGGGGGAGGTCCTACAGGGATGCGGCCCTAATAGCCGAAATCGGAGGAGACCTCGTCGCCGACCGGATCGGCCGTCTCGGACTCACGGTGGCGCTTGAAAAGACCGAGGCCATTTGGTTTCATGGGCCTCGGCAACCTCCGGCGCCACCTGACGCACGTATTGTGCTTGGGGGCATCAGGACGCCGGGGAAGACCGAGTTAAAATATCTCGGTCTGATTCTTGACTCTAGGTGGCAATTCCTACCCCATTTCCGTGAATTGTCACCTAGGCTGCTCAAGGCAGCCAACAGTTTCAGTTGGCTGATGCCGAACACTGGCGGTCCGGGGTCGAAATGCCGGAGGCTTTACTCCGGCATTTTAAGGAGCATGGCCCTTTATGGTGCCCCCATTTGGGCAGCGGCCCTCTCCAAAAAGAGGAACGCCTGCCTCCTCCGAGCGCCCCAACGGGCGATTGCGCAACGGGCCGTAAGAGCTTACCGCACCGTAAGCTTCTCTGCGGCCTGTGCGCTGGCAGGCACCGCTCCCTGGGAGCTGGAGGCGGGCGTGTTGGCGGCCGTGTACCGCTGGACGGCCGCCAAGAGGGCCGCGGGCGAACCCTTTTGCCCTGAAGAGCGGGAGGCCGTCCGCAGGGAGGCGTATGAAGGCCTGGTTCGGTTGTGGACGGCGGACCTGAGAGGTGCGGAGTCTGGCCGTCGAACACTGGAGGCGCTCGCTCCGGTCCTTGACCGGTGGCTCGAGCGACCGCATGGCTCCCTCTCCTACAGGATGGTGCAAGTGATGACCGGGCATGGATGCTTTGGCTCTTACTTGCACCGCATCCGTCGAGAGGGAGCACCACTCTGCCATGAGTGCGGCGCTGTGGAGGACACGGCGCACCACACACTAGCGGTGTGCCAAAAGTGGGCCCCACAGCGCAGTGCGCTTATTGCAAAGGTGGGCCAGGACCTCACTCTGCCTAGCATAGTGCTTGCACTGCTGGCAGATAAAGAGGCCTGGAGAGCTTTCGCCACCTTCTGTGAGGAGGTGGTGACTGCCAAGGAAGCCGCGGAGCGCGTGCGGGAAGAAGATCCCGACGCTGATACGCTCCGCAGGGCGAGGAGGGGGGGGAGACGGCGACCACCTGTTCGTCGCCTCCAACCTCTCCGTGGAGGAGGCCAGTTGGCGCGTGGTACGGGGGTCCCCGCGCCGGCATTGCACAGGCCTCCACCATCCCCTGGTAGGGACGGCTCGACACCCTCGGCTGTCCCTATCGACCCCTCCTCTAGAAGGGGGGGCCGCTTCCGGCCCGCCGTGTAGGCGGGCCCCGTCCGGGGGAACGCGTAGAAGGCTTCGTGCTACTTACCGTGCTCCCCCACTATGGACGATGAGAGGGAGTAGTAGGGTTTTTAGTCGGTAGGCCACTGGGCGGTTTCCTTTAATAGGAAGTCTCCCCCAGTGGAGAGTCCGACATAACCCGTCCGCCCCCTGGTGGACGGGTATGCGTAAGGCATTTCCCCTACTTAAAAAAAAAAAAAAAAAAAAAGATCATTCATTCCAATTTCAAACAGCCTTGCGTAACAAAGGTTACAATTTCAGTTAGCCGCTCAACTAAACACAGCATTCGTTCGCTCATTCAGAGTAACGGTTAATTAACGGGTATTCATAACTTCGTTCAATTCAGATCAATTATTTCGCGAGCAACGTAATCGAAACCCGCCTATTAATCAATCATTCAATTGTTTCATTCTGCATCAATTTACTCGCTTTTTGACTCATGATATAAACGATAAAGCTAATTGCAATCGTTTAAGTTCATTACAGTTTTTGTTCAGCCGTGATAAAATAATATTTTCTTTGCAATGTTAGTATTTGCTCATAATTGGTATTGTAGGAAGTCATAACTTACGTTGCCAGTTTAGTTAAATTGCCACGTGTGCTACTACCCATCGTTATAATATTAAATTTTTCAGTAGCCCTGTACTGAGATGTATTTCTGAGTCTGCCGTTGTATGTTCTTTCCTTGGAAACTAGCTCTTGAATATCCTACTTAATCCCTGTATAACAAGTTACACAGAAATCAGCTCGCAGCTCACTTAAGCTGTCACGTGGGACCCATGACTCATCACGGGGATCCATTAGGCCTCCGACCCGTCGACTCACGAGTCACGCTCACTTTCTGAGGGCAACACGCCTAAAAAATATTCAATGACATAACGCGAAACGTTTTTGCTGACGACCTTTTAGAACAACTAACAACTTAAAAAAGCATTGAATATAATTTGAGAAATAATGACCATGAGTTTCTACAACTCAGCCTATTTATTATATTCTACAATTCCACCTTCTAGTTTAATTACCCTTTTGTGGTACTATAATCGTAAAGCGAGCGCTGAGTAGTATAATGTTAGGTTGAAAAAGGCCGTAAACCTTATTAGGACCGCTTATCTCGGTACAATATCGCTTTCCCGCATAGCTAACATCCTGTTTTGAGTGAAATTAATGATTATTTGACATGCCGATTATGTATTGTCGGCGGAGTGTTTGGCCGCTGATAAGCCAAGTACCGTGATTAAAGTTCCATGTCTCAGTTCCGGAGCGGGCCGCGGTCGCCGCCGGATGCGCCGAAACATGAAAAGCATTTTAAAGCCTGTTCTAATAATACACCGTCCATTGTCCCGTATAAAGCTCGCCGTATCGATCGACTCGCATTCGGTATCAAAACGTGATTTGTGCCATCCCAATTCCTTTACACGGTGCCAGCTTTGTTTTATCAAATCACCCGTACCATATTGATGCTGCAAGAATATATTAAAATACACCCGATATCCGCAGAAAGACTTCTGTTCAATCAATTCGGGCAGATTTTTATATGAATATTCTTTTGCTAATATTTGTTTTGTTTGAGTAGCTATTATAACTTGCAAATCTTATGACAGGTTACTTCGTTTTCGTTAAAGAAATAAAAGTTTAAGTATGTTTTCTTTAAGATGCAGATGGTACAAAACAACTTCTAAAGACTTCCAACTAATAGGAGCAACGCCCGAACTTGATATAGATTAGATTAGATTATTTATTTCTTATTACAAAAATACACATTAAATTACATTATAGGCAGTAGATTCTAACGTCGCCTCCATAATGACCCTGGATCTAGATCATGCATTTATAAAAGATTGATGGCTTCTAATGTGATATCAATAACCCATAACCACTCTTACCATCACGATTCAATAAAATAAAAAAGAGTATTTGCGTTTCAAATCTCATTAAATGGTCTTGATGAGTTAAATTCGGCCTTGTGCGAATTAATAGCTGCAATAACTTTTCTACTCAATACTCAGTGTTTTATTTGCAAGCCATATGTACAGAAGATGGTAAATTATTATAATATAATACATGACCAATATGGACCCTGTCGGGCACGCAAAAGGGTAATGAAAGAGAGGAAACGCTTCAATTAAAGAGATAAGTTAAGTCTACAAATTTACAAATTAAAGATTAACAACTCGCCATTATAGAGCTCCTAAGTAGCTCTGGCCACTCACCACACGGCTTGCGGTATCTGGCCGAAGCCACATAATGCGTGAGGTAGGTAACGCTGAAGTTATTCGATACTTTTGCAAAGGTCACACGTAATTTGAGACTTCAGTGAGTCAAGATTACTTTGATATTAGGTACACTCGCGATCATTGCCGTAGTCTTTTATCTTCTGAGAGAGAACTTAAGAAAAGTATACTGTTACAATCCCTAAATTCCAAAAAGCTTGCTAAGGAAGATGAATGCCAGAAAACAGGACAATATCAAATCATCTAACACGTTTAACATTAAGTACTTAAACTATTAAATGTACTTGATATTTTTGAAGTAGGTATCAACAAATGTCCATCTCCATGAAAGTATTGATTGATATCAAATTGAATCTCGAAAGTATCAAGAAAGTCGATAATATTGCACTCACTTTCTTTAATGATAAGGTATTCTTTAATCTGTGTTAATAACTGGTTATCATCGTTAAAGCTCAAAGTAACAGTGTCTGGGTTTAAATTGGCTGTATAATTGAATTTGAGAATTCGAGTTCGATTTCGCCCGGAGCGTTTACAATAACCGAAGATGTCCAAGTCGATACGAGAGTACGAGAGACGGCGAAGTGTGGCCGTGGGGCGCCCTTGCTCTTAGGGTTGCCAATTGAGGGCTTTTCAGCTTAAACGTGACAGCATTTTGAACACAATTTATCGAAAAAGAACCTTACAGGGCTTAATTCGTGGCTATATTGGCTACATCGAATACTGAAAATTTCGCACATTTTACCAAACTTAAGAGGTGAAGTGAGTTGTTGCCATAGCCATAACAGCTCGTTAAATTACATTTTCAGCCATGGAGGTCGTGTGATAAAAGCGCTCGGCTCTAAATTAAGAGGTATTGTGCTCATGTCCTAGGTGGAATTAAGTGCGTTCTCAGATTTTTGGAACACAGCCCGGGTTTGCAAACACTAGGCCACTTTTGGCAAGCGTTGTAAATAAGTCGTGCCAATTATGTAGGCCTGTAACCAATTTTACCAATAAAGTATCATCATCATCATCATGTCGTACACAACGTATCCGGCGACGGCGACTCCTGTTAGTTTTCCAAGTTGGGTCTCTATTGCGGTGAGCTCTGATGAGGCTCTGATGAGGCAAAACCGAACTTCGTTCTGAAAACTCGATTACAAGACGCGCAGTATAACTGGCCAGCCGAATTGTAGGACGGCTTTGGCTCGGTCTTCCGTATTTGGCGTTTTGCATCAAGTTCTTCGAGACGCTTTATTTTAAAACCATCTACACTCTTATGTATGGTTTGTCGCCATTCTGGTCTAAGACGTGCACGATCCTCCCGGGTATCGTTTGGTATATTGCATGCCACAAGGTTGCGTTTTAGCATGTCTTTGTAGCGTAGATACTGTAAAAGTAAAAAAAAATAGGTATACCTACCTACGCTCACTCTTACCGACGCTGGAGACATACCATTTCTTATTTGTATTACTACTCTTTTCACTCATACATGTCAGAAAGATAGAGTAAGCAGATATTTAAACATTTCAATATTTTCAATTCTATTATGTGCAATATATGGAAAATCATGGCGTGTAACTTAATTTTGTGTCCTGCGCTTCGGTTCTAGTAAAGTGAGTAGAAAAAACAAACGTCTGGTGTCCTAAAACTGTATCAGATCTCACATGTTCCTTAACCCCGCTTTTTCTTGGCAACCCCTGTGATCCACATTGTCGCGCCGGGGAGACGCCGGCGGCGCCACTATGCGGGGGGATTACACACTACGCAGTTGCCCCTCGTGGTGGACAAATGTCTATGGAGTGTTTATTTTATACAGATTACGATTTGTTATACTGATCTGGATCTGCTTTTGGCTTTCTCCTTTTGTCTTTTTTACTTAACGATCTATTGAAACTAACAATTTCATTGTTTACGACCACACTGTGGAAATGGCATTGGTTATCGTTATGTGGGCTTATTTTAATGTTCTGTTTTGGTTTTTATTAGTTAACTATCTACACAATTGTCTCGGATATTTATTTATATAAACATGATTATGAAATTCTGGTAGAAGGGGGTAGGTATGGCCTACCAATCCTTTGCATGCGCCTCCTTTTAAAACCAATTCCAGAAAAGGCGTTGGATAGTCACAGCCTTGGTTTTACGCTATATGCGCTATGGTTAACCTGCGTGCGTAATCCCGATTATTTCTTTATCTGGTTGTTCAGTGGTGTTGCCAGGAAATGCCTCTTGAAATTAGGCAAGCCGATTGCAGACTAATGTTATGCACTGAATAATAAATAAATATAAAGGTTATTAGGTGGGTGAATCTACATAGATTCAATTAGTTCCCAAATGGTTAAAAGCTTTAAATCCTAGAACATACTTTAAAACCCATTTTATTTAGAACCGAAATAAATTTTAGCTCTACTTTATGCTATCATAAAGAATCGCATGGAAATAAATGGCACGGGATGGTCGATTACGCGAGAGTATTTCTCAAGAGAAAGCTGAAAATGATTTTGCTCAAACTCTTAAATTGGCCGACTTTTCCATCAATTCGGAAGCATTCCGGGAGTCGGAGTTATACAATTCTTAAATAATGGAATGTATTTTTATGAGTTTTAATCCTCGAGCTCCCGAGCGCCCTAAGCTGAGGGCGGATTAAGCGTACTGTCGTAATGGCAGTTCGTGTGTGGGCATCTGCGTCCTCAAGAGCGAGGGTCGCCTCACCCCAACACTTATTTATTTAGATATTGATCCACCAAAGTCACTGCAAACTTTAATTTAGCCCCTCGTTCACTATATATCATGAGCTGTTACGATGACAAAATGTTAACTCATCGATTAGCAAGCTCATGAAATTTTCATCGTGACATTTGGCTACCCTTCGAAATGTAGATACGTATACATACTCGTAGTTGGTAGTTCTGTTTTTGTGTTATTTCATGCATCATGCCATGACAAATACATACTCCATTTTATTGAAAATAGTGTCTATATTTAGTCAAATACCGAATTTTAGTGACGCATTTACTGACGATTTTAGTCCATAGGAGTGCTCAACCTTGAAGGTCACATGGCCTTTTCTTCGATCTTATGCAATGCCTGCTTTAGCGTGTTGGAAGTCCATTTACAGCCTGTTTCAACTTTAAAAACCCACAAAAAAAGTGTTAAAAAGAAATCCCTGTTTTAAAAGAATTAGGTACTTATATGATTGTGCTTACTTTCTACCTTCCTTGATGCAACTTGAATTTCTCGTTCCAGACGCCGATTCCATTTAATTGAGCTTCGAAGTTTAACTGACTAAATTAGTATTCCTATTAAGATTGAGTGAACGACCAGTTTTCAAAAGGCTGATCAATGCTAATCAATGTCTAAAGTAATTGGTCGTTTTATTTTCGTCAGCCAACATAAAATTTAACAATTAAATAAATCGCCCTTTCTGAAACCGGGAATTTAGTTTAGGATTGGCTATACAAAACTTTACAATTGTCTTGCCAATAAGTGAAGGAATGTAGAACTGTTCGTAATAAGAGTACCTATTGAACGCTAGACTAAACAAATAGCTTTCACCCAGATAAGAATCAAGCCAGCTTATCAGTATGGTTTTCCTTTTGTACACATTGACGAAGGAAAAGAAAACACAAGCGGGAAAGCGAGCGAAGAAATTCCGCGCAGACGTACTTACTTTTACCACGTGCTTAGATTAAAATTTCTTCGTGCTCTAGAATGCGAAGCCTTCTAAAGGAAAATCTATTTGTATTTTAACAGAAGAGATAATTAAATAGCCAACAGCGGTGATATCCCAGAGTTCTGGGTTTATTCCTAGGGTCTGGTATTTTTGTTTTGTTTCAGATTTTCAGCTCAACAGCTTAGAGTGCAGTGATTAATCCATAAATAACATAGCATACCATCACGACTATATCCTAAACGACGTAGTCAGAGTCAAGTGACTGTTGCAGTCATGGTGAATGTTACACTCAGAAGTCCACTTTTCACCAATGGTACTCTTATTAGAACCCAACGTAGTAGGTCGGGAGCCTTCCGCCGTTATCCGGGTTGATTAGTTTTTTTTTATCGATGTTTGCCATTAACGTAGAGTTTAACAATGACCACAAAGATTTGTTATGGGCAGATTTGACCACAAGATCCACGATTTGAGTTGGGGTGCTCAACCGCTAGGCCAGGACGCTGATTAATCCAGCGCTCGAAAATTATTCCTTAAACTTATTTTAATGATAGGAAGCATTCGCTCAGCAGTGGGTTAATTACTTTGCTTTAACAGCATTGTCGCCATACATAGACTATCAGACATGTCATGTAGCTTGATAATTAAGCGTAAATTAACAATAAAACGATAACGTTACCTAATTGAGTTGCATTAAGCAAACTTTGTATTCATTCATAAATGTCTCGTGGACACATTCCGCGCTGTATTTATCGCCTATTGCATGAATGACTGCAACTGTTCATAAATTAAGGCATGCGCAAATGAAGCCGTTAATGGTAGCTTTGTACTAGCTAGTTAATTACCTAACTTTATCAGACTGATAACACCCGCTGACCTATATAAAAGATGATTTGTTGCACCTACACTGTCTTGTTATGATGTAACAAAGTATGAGCTTGAGCTAAGTTTGTTTGATAGTCGGCTACTAAGTTTATCTTATGTTTATCCCTTCTTAGAATGAATTTCTCCTCTTTTCAAAAAAAAAAAAATTTTCGAAACTTTTCTCTGTCGGCAAAACTACATCTTTTTCTATGACACTCATCCATTTCAGCTTAAACCTGCCTCTGTTCGGATGGTTATATTTCTTTATGGTAAACAGTCAACAGGAGTTGATAGATAGAAATCACATCTAGTATTACATTTTGGAATTTTCTTCTTTTTCTTTTTTAATGCATTTTAAAACTGTGCCCCAGTAATAATCGTGACTGCTATCACAAAAAGGCTAATAAGTATATTTTTTCAACTGTAATATCCATAAAGGAAGTTAACCAGGAAATCAAAAGATTACAGAAGGCAGTATGCAACTATTTGTTCATCTGTAAAAAGCTAACTGCTCATTGAACCGAATCGAATTCAAAAGCCATGCCTTTACAATACAGACTGTAACAGTTGGATATCCGCATTCCGCCGCATCTGTAAACAATAAATAACATTGTTATAATAAATCGGAAACTAATTTCGTTAATCCGTTGTGGTTTGAAATAGGTAGGTACCCGAATATAAATTAAACCGAATAAAAGCTTTGTGAACGGCAAAGGAATTTAAACTAAGGTTATAAATAACTGCGCCAACTGTTCAGGGTACACATTTTGTGACATAACATTTAAAATGCCTAACATAACGTGCCTAAATTAAATGTAACATTTTACTACTGGTTCTTACCTTCGTGTATAATAGCGTATAGTAGGTACAATTAGTAACTAACTATTACTCCAAACGTATAAGATAGTAAGCGATGTATGCATAGGTCCCTAATGACTGAAAATTCACGTTACTACGTGTTTGACGAACGGTAGTAGGGCCCCAGGTATTCTAGCAGGGTTTGTCGAGTATTCGTCATAATATTTGTGTATGAGTAGCTAAGTGTGCATGTAATATGCATACAAAAATACGACACGATTGGCGTAGTGTGCTGTAGCACGGTTTCTCGCCTCGATTTCCGTAGTGTCCCGGGTTCGATTCCCGGTCGGGTCAATTCAGGAAACGATCTTTTTTGAATTGACTCGGGTCTGGGTGTGCTGGGAGACGCCCCTAGCTTATTTCCTTGTGTGGCACCTTGTGTAACACAGGGATTTAATAATCCCTACTTCGAGACCATTACAAGAGGTGTGTTGTCTGGCGCATATTTATTTATATATTTATTTATTTAAAAATATGTTATCCCACATGAAATGGTGTCTAATTGAAGCAGACTACTGGGAGGTAAAATCCTTATATGTTTTACATCAAACATTTCGACCAGTAAACCCTAATCGAATGGGAAGGAAGAGCAGAACACAACTGGCGTAGGCCCACTAGGAGTTGACACACTTATTCGTACGGAAGGTTGCTGCGACTATTAAAACATATTCCAGTACATATTGTGGCTTTTGATTTATCCAATAAATAGGTACCAAATCATTATAGCCGTGTCTTGAAATTAATGATAAAAGCCCAGGGATCAGTTTGGTATAATTAAGCTAATTACTTGCTAACTTTTGTTTAAATATCTAAAATTTAATTTATAAAGGGACGTGCAGATAAAACTTGAGATTACTTCACAAAACACCATGGCAAATATAATCAGATAAATTGCTTGATAGAATCAGTAACTCAAATGAAGGCTGCAACTCGCGAGAAGCGACGCAACTTTACACAAAGTTAGCAGAATACGTCCCAGTCGAGTAATTCCGCTTTTCAACTTCCAACTTACACATTCAACTTGTAAAGCTTTCTCAACTCTTTCCTGTTGGTACTCTTAGGACATTATTGACGACACCATTGGCGTAGTGCGCTGTAGCACAGTGTTTCGCCTCGATTTCCGTAGTGTCCCGGGTTCGATTCCCAGTCAGGTCAATTCAGGAAACGATGAATTGACTCGGGTCTGGGTGTGCTGGGAGACGCCCCTAGCTTATTTCCTTGTGTGGTACTTCGTAACATAGTAAAGTAAAAGTAAATTAAAGTAAAAAATATATTAACTTATGACAATATAGTTACAAAAAAAAAATATAGCAGAAATATACTAAAATAAACTTACATAAAATAATACTATGATAGTAAATATCATAATTAAACATAATGTAACTACCATCGGTTCGGTGGTTGTTTCCGATCGAGAAGACTCCGGCGAGAAACTCGATGGTTACTCTTTTCAATCTTGTTTTTTGATACAAAAATTGAATTGACAGAGTAAAGCCATAACAATAAAAACATCTGCAGAGGAACAGATTATATCTAAGATGACCACAAATTCTTATCATTTAAGAACTCCTTAACACTTAACCTCGCTTCATTAACTTAGCTTTAATTTGTGACTTAAACTGGTGAAGAGGCAGTTCAACAAGAGTTTGCGGAATCTAATTAAAATATTTACCACATTGGCCAACAAATGATTTTCCTACCTTATGTAGTCTTAGACTGGGAGTTACGAGCTTATTTTTATTTCTAGTATTGAGTTTATGAACATCACTGATTATCTTGAAGAGATGCAAGTTTTTACGGACATATACTACATTATCATAAATAAATTGAGAGTACACCGTTAAAATATCTATCTCTTTGAATACTTCACGAAGCGAGTCGCGTGGTCTAAGGTTGTAAATGGAGCGGATGGCTCTTTTTTGAAGAACAAAGATGGTGTTAAGATCCGCTGCCGAGCCCGACAACTGTAGACCATACGACATAACACTGTGAAAATAACTGAAGTACGAGTACACTAATCTTGCTGTTGCGATATCAGTCAGGAGCCTTATTTTTCTAACAGCATAAGCTGCCGAACTAAGTTCTTTTGCCAAAGCAGAAATATGCGGACCCCACTGTAACTTGGAATCGAGAGTAATTCCTAAAAATACTGTGGAATTCGCAATCTCTAATGGCTCGTTGTTCATGTTTATAATGGTGTAGGGATATTAATCCCTACTTCGAGACCATTACAATAGGTACAAAATATGCGCCAGACAACACTGTCTGGCGCATATTTAATAATATTTATTTATTTAATAGACAAGCTATATTATAAACAAAATTTGTGATTTTCAAATAACATGAACCCTAACTAAATGGGTTTAAGTCTTTATCGTGCAACGGTTTGTGGCAAACAAGCAATAGTAAGTGCGCGTCCCTATAAAAACCTTCTCAGACTCTTGACTAATAAACTAAAATAAACCTTACGTTACATAATAATACATTATTAATTTGAAAAAAAAACAGCACGAAGACTTCATCTAACCGTAAGCTGCCCAACCAGAGTGTTAAAATTGCATACACCGAAACACAAAACTACGAGTTTCGGCCAGGGTTGTGTTCCTGCAGGTGAGTAGGTAACGTAGCCAAATCTCGCTGTGTAGTTAACTTGATTATTTGAGGTTTACCATTGCTAGTCTTGTCGACTACATAAACCCCCTAGGGTGGGCCCAACTGGCACCGTGCGAGTGATACCTTTGATAATTCGTGTTCAAACGCAACCAAGCACAAGTTTGCTTGTCACCACTGACCACCACTATACAAAAAAAGGAAACCTTCACATTTCATTTGCTTCGGCATACGCGCTTACACGCGCGCTACATTCTGCGCTGCAAAAAACTTAATCTGCGTTTACGAGCTTATAGCAGCGTGTTCGCTCGTGAGTCAGTATCTATATGGATTATACTAGCTTGTAAGCGCGTCAACGTTTGTACGAAATACGCGCCGACACGCGCTTTCAAAAACGAGTGCTAGTCTGAATTTCAAGATGCGCACTGCGACCAAAATATTTCATGCCTTTTCTCGCGCTTCTTCATACGGATTGCATGAGAAAGTCGTGAGTTATATTTCTCGTCTAGCCCTACATATCAAACCGTACTGGCAACAAAACTTTAGCTGTAGAAAATGCATCGAGAAGCGACGAAGTCTCTTTTGCAAACTGAGCTACGAGGAGCTTTGTGATGTTAGAATGTGTGTGTGTGTACATACGAGTGTAAAAGTCTTCTTCACCCCTTGATAAAAATATAAATTGATATCATTGAACATGAGCCAATTTATTTTATTGTTAACAATATTTCAGAAAAATTTATTACTTCAATAATATTTTCTGCTCTATTTTCAAAAAATATATAAAGTAATAAGAATAAGAGATCTGTAAGAAATCTGCATTAAAATAATTTTATTTAAAATCAAAAACAGGTATATTTATTACTTGAATTCGTTACATGCGAGTACGTCACAATTACTACAGGCAGTCAATAATAATGTCTCACAACCCAACGGCGTCGTCCTGATGTGTCACAACATCACTAATAAACAGAATGTCCGTTGCAATGCGATCCCACTAACTCAGCCATCCCAGAGTGGGTGCCTGACAATTGAGGACACTTAATTTGCAAGAGGATTTTATGGAAATTAGCTACGCAATGATGTTAATTAAAAAGTCGTCTGCACAACTGTCTATTAAACCCGCTGAAAGAATATAAAAACCGTTTTGGGCTTCTCTTTTGACTGCTGCAAAATTATGAGTGCCCTTTTCTCGTTTAAAAAGGTAGAGCAATTTGCTTTTTAGTTCATTGGCACAAAAATGCTGTTTTTAAGACTAAATGTTCCTTAACCCGTGGCGCGCAAAGTGATCTAACCCTAGAACAAAATTTTTCGTTGCACGTGCGATGAGTGTTCTAACGGTAGATCACATTACGCCAACCATTTTTATTTTTTCATTCGTTTAGTCTCGAAGTGAATTTTGTCTATGACTCGTTCCCTTGGTTCTTTCTCTGTGTCATAGATGTTCTTTGCTTTCGTTTTCAATGGTAAAGATTCATCAGTTCGGGCCGAGCTGTAATTGCCGCCATTTCGTTCTCAGGTTTTGTCAACATAAACAAATGTTTTGTTGCTTAGTTATTGTGTTTCACAGTAGACTATGTTATGAAATCGACTCGTGAATATGTCTACGATAAAGTTACAGTGCGGTTCAGTAATAATTTTAAAAGAAATGTGATTTATCGAGTAAAAACATGTGACTGTGTCGAGTGAAAATATATTTTGGAAAATGTCTGTCAATATTTCTCATGTAAGTATTGCATGATTCAAAATAAAAGTTGTAAGATAAAGCCCATTTAATAACCTTCAAAACGATATATAGAACACAAACTAATAATGGTAATATAGACCCAAAATTATACTTTTTCTGAAGGCCGCCTCATAAAAAAAAAAATTGCAAAAATATTCGCAGCGCTTGAAGCTGTGTCGATGCGCGATCGTAGATCGTGTCACGGGTTAACACGGTGTTAAAAACAGTTTAAAATAATATGTGCATCATAGAGATTATTTCGACTATCAATACAGTCATACAAATACAGATCTGGAATGGATGTGTCCGGGTCCTTAAGGGGTATGTGGCGGTGAGCACCGGCAAGTTAAAACAAGCAGTGTTGTTAATCAGAACTGTATGTATTTAATACGTTGAAATCGATTCGGACCGACCAACAGTCGTTAGTAGAAAAACTCAGAGATGTCGCAAAAGCTTGAAAGCAAACCCGAGTGTTTCAACTGGTTGCGCTAACTTACAAAATGTATGGAAAGCTTACATATATTACTAACGGCGAAACATAATTCTTGCGCGAGGTAATATGGCCCAGGTAGTGCGCCATCTATTGATATTTGTTTGAACTTCACTAGTGGAAGCTCGCTACAGATCTTATTATAAGATGAGACGATTTAACGGGTTGATTATCAACTTGATAATAGCTTCATAGGGAAACAGGCTCTCTTAATATTTGCTTACTGCATCCCACTCCACGGTGGGACTGTTGTCTAGTCTTAGGTACTATGTAGTTTTTTGTCTGATGAATATTTTTTTGAATTTTTCTTAAGTTTCAGAGCCACAAATGTTTAGCTAATAATTTCAGTCAGAGGCGCCCTCGTGTCTAAGCGATAAAACTGCATTCAGTGCTTACCGCTGATTCTGCCGACTTTTATTGCAACTGCAATGTTGCGATGCAATTTTAGGTCCATTAATCTTTTCGGAGTTGTTTTGCTGCTCCACTTTCCGGAAACATTTATATATTCCAGCACGGTATCTGCCTAGAAACAGTTTAAATTAAATTTCATAGAGGTGTACAAAAGCAAAGTACAATATTTAACGTTTTAAAGATTAATTTTATTGATTATTACGTATTAACATCAAACGATCATCGAAAGAGTCTTAATCGTAGACAGCTGTTCTAATTCTGAAGATCGTTAAACTAACAATATTTGAGTTATGTTATTGGTAAATGTTAGACGAGTGAGCAATTAAAAACTTCTTTGATATGGCGCGGAGGCGTCGGCGTCTCTTCAGTGGGAGTCTTAGCCGATAACGCAGGCCATTTACGAGATTTATCACCATCTAAACTTAACGACTTGCCCACTCGCCACAATTCAGAACACGCACTGTTGCAAACTTGTTTTCAGGCGAAAAATTAACTTTCAAAACTTGTAAGAACAGCTGAGTTTAAGTGTTCTCAAAGACGTGACGTTCCTCGAGTTTTCCTGTAAATTTTTGCAAGCGCTCCTGCCGAAGCGGGCTGCCGTTCGATATTTTTTTTGATAAAGCAGCTGCAACTCCTTGACGCCTACTTTCATAATAAATCTGGCTTCGTGACAAGAACTAGTTGATAAACAGGTTAAATTTTACAGGTGCCTAATTCTTTAAAATGTGTAATGAGTAATTAACGTCAGCATCGCATGTTTGCGGTTTGTTCCCGAACTTCCGTGACTGAGCTCAAAACTTCTCGTGAATAATGTTACTTTGGAAGTTTACCCTAACGCGATGTAATCACAGCAGCAAACTTGTAAAAAGCCCGAGTCAAAGAAACTACAAATATTTGGTGCGGCGGCGAGACGTCGATACGATACGTATCAACACCGAAAGTCGTGTACGGCATTGGCGTGTGTTCGCTTTAATGCTAAGAATTTATTTACACTAGCCCATTGTACGAATCCGTGCTTAAAGCATTTCCGATGGCTGCGCTATGCGAGGTGCGCGTGCTGCAACATTAAACAGTTTCTTTTGTTGGTTAAGCGAACAGCGATTAGCACGAACGACGGCGTTCATTGTGGACTTACGAATGTTAGCCACAAAGCCAGCTCAGACACGATTAAACGAACCCGCTTGCACAAAGACACTATTTTATTCCCAGTTTTAATGAATAAATAATGAAAGGAAACTCCTTTTTGCTGGCGGGCAGAAATTCAAGTTTAATTTACTTAATAAAGTGCAAATCCTCTCTTAGAAGTTAAGGTATGTTTAAAGTGGGTGTTGGGCTGATTAAGAGTTTCACGCTAGTTTTATTGTACATTTAAGAAGGTGGTGCCTAAAAGTTAATTAAAACTAAAATTTTGTACCTTTAATTAAATATCTCCATTAATCCTTATTTTTTAAAACCAAGTACTTAAAGAAGTAAATTTTACAAAAAAGTTAATAAATATCTCTTTGATATCTTAGTCCCACGTAGACATGTGCGCCACCATCGAAAGTTGCGGCGGCGGCGCGCCGAAGAACCTGGCGCGGCGGCGGCATAACGCCGGCGGCGTGGCTCTTATGTTGCATGAGTTTAAAAAAATGATTTTTGGAACTAAAAATAAACAAAAGTGTATTAAACAGCTTTATTTAAAAAGTAAATTGAGATCCGATACAAGTCTAACAGAAACTTTAGTTACATATTATCACTTACGACTACAAAACGAACAAGTCATTGAGAGAGTAGAGCGTTACATCTTAAGATTATTTTTGCATTCCTTGTAATTATCGTGAATAAATATTATTTTGTTGACTCTGTGTGGACTCAACCTAGATCTTTTGGCTGAAAGTACCATGCCCGCAACAGAAAACCCCCTCTCACTCGGGCTACTTGTAGCGGGCACACACAGCAAAGCCCTAGCAAAGGTAGAAAGCCACGGAAAAGAATTTTCCTTTTCATTCCAAAAGGACAAAAGATTCTCGTCTTTGAGTGTTCATCCAGCAGCACACGCAAGATATCGCCAACACTCTTGTTCTAGCGGATCATCTTCACCTACTTGACCATCATATTGGCTGTGTTTCTTAGAGAGCTTATTCAAGATCGACGTTTGAACTGTTTGGGGTTAGTTGAAATTGTTGTTTCCATTTTATCAACAGGCAAGTGAGGCAGATCATCAAACCTTATAACTTCTCTTACATAAGACACAAGGAAGGAAACCCTTGTCATATTGTGTGTATCTAAATATATATCTAGCTCCTTCAGTGCCACGAAGCGCTTGTCCATCAAAGCTGCAGCTACGACTGGTTTCGTTACAGGGAACCTTCTATTGATATTCGCCAACATGTTGCGTTTTAGGCGATACAGATCTAATGACTCTTCATCTGAAATTGATTCAAGGACATCAGTAAAATTATTTCAGATCGAAATACTAGTGCAACATTCATAGTACAGGTCTTTTGGGATGACATTACTTCCACTGCTTCACGGAACTTCTTCCAAAACTTGACCAGGTCTTCCAATATAATCCACTCAATTTGAGTAATTCTCAGCTCATCTTGCCCTATTCTTCTTAGCATGTTGTTCACCGGATCACGGTTGCAAACGTGAATCAAACTTTGCCAGCGAGTGGGCGTTGCAGTCTTGATAGAAGGAATATTTACATTTTCCACAGTCAAACGTTCAAACCCTTCGGTACTTGATGCTGTAAAATTATTCTGCAAAATAGGGTCGCTCTCATCAATTTCTAGCGTTTCTACCGCTCTTTCAACCGCATTCAAAAAATCTTTTTGCACTTTTTCTGCCTCTGACTCCAGCTCTGTCTAATTTTAGCAGAGCGCTTAGCAGTGAAAAAGTTTCTGATGTTAGTTTTGTCTTTTATGGCAGAAACATGTTCATCTCGGAGTTGATGATCATCTCGCAGATGACGTGTTAAATTTCCTGTACTGACTGTTTTACTGTAACTTTTTATTTTTACACTGAAACAATGAAAGCAAAACATCACATCACTATTTTAAACTATCGCGTTGCATTATAATTAACACTATAACTACTGCGTTAAGACGCGTTTAAGTCCCGGTTAGAGTTTTGGTTATGCCCATCACCTTAACCACCTACTAACCCATCCGTTAACTTACAAAATATCAAGAAAGCCGCTATTAGTACAAAATTCGGGACATTTACGTGCCTGTCAATCTTTGTCATAATTTTAAATAAAACAATTTAAGAATTTCAATGCAAACTGGTTTCAAGATACCCCCTACAACTACCCCATGTGCCCAGGTGACAATGTTACAAACAAGTATTAACGCAGTTAAAACTATTATTGATACACTTTAAGGCGTTAGAAAAGCGTTAGGGCCTCCTAGATATTTATTGTAAGCAATTTTTTTTAAAAGTGGTTGTCATTATTAGTGTGTATGTAAGACAACAAAACAAGCAGTTTTTAAGCATTAATAGCTCCAAGGCTAGCTTTTGCAGGACTGTATAATTATAACAAAAAATCGTATCATTAGAGGTTAAAAGAGATAAAATATAATAATTCGAAACAAGCATTTACCATCTTAATAGTAGTTAGTAGAGTACTTACGATCCAAAGGTTAGATTTTCACTCTCTGCTTTAACAGCTGTGAGACAAGCTAAACAATACACTTGATCGGGATTCAAAATTTTCTTTTTATTATCTTCAGTGATAACAATGTTTCCGAAGTACTTCCAAGAGAAACTGCTACGAGTTCCAGCGTCATAAAAAACGTTTAAGGAGAGTTTGCTTACATTTGTGGTTATTAAATTTGTCATTTTGATACACTACACGGTTAATAAAGCGCACAAAATTGCACGTGCTAGCCCAACTCACGCCGCACGGCAAGTGTCGGCGGCGGCGGCGGCGCGCTGTCGCGACACGGCGTGGCGGCGCCGGCGCGGCGCCCATGTCTAGTCCCACGTGACGATCTCAGGCAAACGTAGCATGAGCGTGATATTACGAGTAAATGAATGACAGGTCCTAATACGTTAAAATGTCTTCAAATGCAACTACTTTTACACTTTATTCAAACAGAATATCCATACTGAATTGTACAACACATGTTATTATGTTCTAGGTGTTATTTAGACCCGCGGCATCGTATAAAAGATGATATTAACAGAGCTAACAAGCCAGCAAAATATTCCTCAAACTAAAATTTGTTTGAAAACAGAATTTTCACTGCAGTTTTGTTCCTACGACATTGGCGAGTTGCGACACATTACCCAGTTTAATTTCCCTTTAAAGTAAACAGTGGTTGCTCAGTTGGTATAGGTGGTCCGGTCCGTTGTTTGCCATACAAACTGCCTTTCGGCCACAAGCAGAAACCGAGCTTGCGGTTAGGAACCATAATTTGACCCGCGTATGCCGGGAAAAGACTCAGAGATGGAGGGAAATTAAACAGTGCCCTATTTGTCAGCCGTTGTATAACACCCACAACTCTATTTAGAACGTGTTTAACAGCGTCCAACGGCTCGCACCGTCAAACTCGTATGTTTTCTATATTAATGAGTGCTGAATTTTGGTTGTAACTGGCAAAATTCTTTCAGAAGTTGACTACGAGGAGACTCAATTTGTTAGCAAGAATTTTCCGAAGCAAACAATGTCGTTTTAACTTCAATTGAGGTTAAACAAATGAATCGATTTCTTGGATGTTTGCAAGGTGACCTTTTACGATCGCAAAATGCGGCGCACACTGAAATGTTCACGCTGAAGTTTGGAGACACACGTGCGATTCTTTGCGAGCACCTGTGTTGTTTAACAAAAGAACATCTAGGCGTTAGGTATGATGTGGAACTCGTTTCAGTAACGAAGCGTCGTCGAGGTACACCGCGTACGGAGCCGGCCCGTCTAGCCATTCAGTGACGCCGATGAGACGAGGGGGGAGTAGTAGGGGGTGCCGTAACGCCTGCGTGCCCGTTGTTTTGCGAAATTTTCCGAGGTTCGAGTTATTGTAAGAGTTTTTTCTGCACCCCATGCGGTTTCAAATGTTGCGAGGGTCCTTGAATTAAGTCTCTATTTGTTTCTCCGCAGCGTCTGTTACATCCGCGCAGGCTTATGTTTACACCCTTTTTCATTATGCAACTATTTTCCTATATAGTAGACAGATTCAGTAGATCCGCAGTGTAGGTAGTTGTAGAGATAAAATTGTACGTGATGTCGAAAGCTTTTAGCGTTAAAATTAAAATATATTTTGTGGATGTAAAGTTTTACTGCCTCGAACATTTTATTCAATGTCGACCTATGATGATTATTCATGGGCGTTTTATTAATTGAATATACGAGTACACACTTTGAAAAGATAAAATGAATAGACTAACGATAACTAACTTACATATAAAATGATAGAGTCATTATGTTGTTCTAACTAGTGTTATTTCTATTTCAGGTAAGAATCTAGATCCACAAATCTATCTGTACGTGAAATGACATGTTATGGTAAGTGAGGAACAATAATATACTTCTGAGTTACAATTTTGTTAGATTTTTCTTGATATGCATTAAAATTGAGCAAAAAAAAAGCAATCTAACGAAATCTGTTTTCACAAAGCTTTCAATTTGTATATTAGGTAGTCTTATTCACTAATATTTTTTTTTTTTTTTTTTTTTATTGCACAAACAAGTAAAGTACAGTTGGCGGACTTAATGCCTAGAGGCATTTTCTACCTGTCAACCGCAAGGTATAAAAATCTTTCTTGTACTCTTACTTTACTAAAGTGAAAATGCAGTTTTTAATTATTTGATAATATTGTAGAGTTTATCAGCAAATTAGTCCGACGGTATCGTCAACAGAAGCAGATTTAGATCGGTGAGACAGGGACAAGAATCTCAATTTCTCTCTTGAGAGTCGAACGCACAGATAGAATCGTTTTCATCTTCAGTATAAGCCAGCTTTGAAATTCATATTTGTCTACCGACTAACGTACCATTGTCTTTGTCTGCGGTACTTATTGTTTCATTATTCTTATTCATGTACACTTCCAAGTCCCTCCCTGTCAGACCACCTTTATTTAACTTTTACCGCTCTCCAAACATAGATCACAGTTTAGATGCTACTGCACTGCGTGATTGTGAAGCTACAAAACAGTTTGGTCCCCAGTTGGGCAAGTCTTCGGAGATCGTCCGCGGCGTCTGGTTTCCAGAGCGCAAACTAGCTGCCACCATTTTCTGCAAACTTCTGCTTTGATTAGCTCGGAAAACTTCGCTGTGATTTACGCTCAAGTAAATGTAAATATAACATGTTACGAGTTCTCCAGCGCTGCAACAAGATTACAGATGTTTATAGGGTTAAATAGTTTACATATTATGAATATATGCAAATAAAATCAAATTAGATTAAATGATAGGTAATGTTGTCTTCGATAATGTATATCTGTGATAATTTACAGTTCACTAAGATTCTTTGACATTTTAAATATTACCAAAATCATTGTTTCGTTATCCAATATATTTAAAAATCTTTCAAAGTAAATTAGTATGACGATTCGACAGGTAATTGCATATGTGTATGGCCATAATGTTTTAAGTATTTAGTTACAATTCCATTTCTTTGAGTCAACTGACAAAAACCTTCTAAAGGCCTTCACTTTCTTTGCCTAAGTGCGATTTCGTTTGTCCCTGTCAGTCTTTGTCCTGTGTTTTACCTCCTGTTGTGATCCTTTCTTTAAGACTCTCTGTAGATTTTACTCAAACAATCTAAAATGGTTTTTCCTAAGGTAAAAAGCAGACGGAATACGGCTGCTGTCTCTGTTAATTAACTTTACCTTCCAGCTTAGTGATTCCAGGCTTTTTCCTGCACGTTTATTGGGTTCGGCGTTACAAATAATTCTTCATTGCAAAAAAGTATGCCCACACCGGTGACTGATAGAACCTTTTTCTAAACAATATTAACCTGACTTTGTTTATTATACGATGATCTGCAACATTACAGTGGAAAAAAGTTGTAGCTTGATTTTGACAAACTGTTCAGCAAAATTAGTTTCTAGTGCGAAGCGGGACCTCTCTTCAAAATGTGTGCACACATTAAGTACGCACGCTTCAGCTGTGTGTTGAGTGTACCATTATATCTCACACATTGTAAAAAACTGAGCTGTATTTTATCTGGTGAAACATTGGTTTACAATATGGTTCGATTAAATATCGCAAGCTCTCAAAAGCTTTTCTTCCTTATTTATCCCATTAGTCATTTCGGTACTGTGCTTTACTCTGAACTCGTTATAAACTGAAGATAACGGCTTCTATAAACAAAATTTTACGTTAATTAAAGTAAATCCCACATAATCAGTAGAGATGCGCGTTGCGTTAAAACGGATTTAACCGTTAATGGCGTATAAATAACGTAGTTTCAGCTGTTTACGAGAATATAAACACATTAACAATGAGGCAACACGCCGTGTGGCGTGATTAAGGCGCTTAGTGATCGGGTGTTTAATCAATCGGCACCGATATCCGCCCACAGCCAAACCAAGGAAGAGTTCATACCATCTGCGTTGACTATTCACTTATGAAGTCGTTAGTTATCTATAGTCATATGAATAAATAGTATAATGTGGTCCCGAGTTCAAATCTGGCCATAACCAAAACCTTTGTGTTCATTGTTTAATTTCCGACTAACTCTCCGGTGATGGAAAACATCGATAAAAAACCAAATCAACCCGGATAGCGGCGGAAGGCTCAGCACCTAACGTTGGGTTCTTATACCATTAGCGAAAAGTGGGCTTTTGAGTGTTCCGTTCACCATGACGGCAACTGTCACTTGCCTCCGACTACCCTGTTCGGAATAAAGTCGTGTAGGTATGTATGTATGTATAATGCTATCTTCTAAAGAAAACAGAAAAATTGCAAATGAAAATAAAGAGCCTATATAGTAATTAAGTCCAAGAACTGTAGCTGCCTATAGTCTACAATTGTATACATGCACTACACGTGGATCCGCGGAAGGATAAGTAGTTGCTATTTACAAATTTTATGTAAATTCCCCCCCTAACTTCCTGTTTTGATGCTTCGTTTTTAAACTCACAAACAAAAAGTCGTAATACTCAAAACGAACTGCCGCACGCTAAGCAAATTATGTGACCAAAAGTATTAAAAATAAATAAAGGCACTACTCGTACAATGAAAATGTATTTTTTTTAGTTTGGTGTTTAGATGTAACTCAGTACTTTTTTTCTAACTAAGCGGAACTGTAGTTATTCTGTTACTACTATCTTTATCTCTAATTGAAATCATTTTCATCACAAAAGTCTGCCAGCGTGCGACCTATGTAAGCCATGTAGAGTTTTCCGTACTTAAATCATGTAGTTTTAAATGAAATAGTCACATCGCATACAAGTTAATCAACGAACATTCAAAATAAAATAAGGTGTAGGTAACTTTTGCTAACACATCACCTGCAATAGTTATAATGAGTAATATTTTTTTTAAATCAATTATTTTTCAGAGTAAAATTTCGATACTATGGCTGAAAAACAGACTGCTTTTCATTTCCACCTTATCGTTGCCTTACTAAGAACTGTTAATAGAATTTGAAAAGCAGTGGAATACAATATCGAATGGACTACGCGCTTGATTGGTTCCATTTTAATGCTCCAGCACTTAATGAAATTTTAATAAAACCATTCAGTAGCCAGAGGAGCCGTTTAACTCCCTTAGAATCTCATCCAATCCCGGTAATAGCATAATTTATGGTTTGGTGAATGAGTTACTCTCTCGTAAGTCGTCTTTAATGTACCTTACAATGTGATAATAATAACGTGCTTGGAACGGAATTAAAACATTTTTATCTTCGAAAAGGGTTGCCATTCAAACTTGAAACAGGTATCTGTCACTGCAAGTACTTGCGTGATAATCACCTATAGTACAATCATTTTACGAGCGCGCACGCCGAAGCTCTTAATAGCGAAGAATAAAGTTTAATTTTGATAGATTCACGCGCGCTCGCGATTTGCAAGAACTATACCGCCGAGTCATCCTAGACCTATTTGGCAGTTGGTTGTCAAAAGCCGCGTAGAGCATTATTTTGTACGCGAATCTTGCGCTTGAACTGACGCGATGACGTAAAGTAAGTTCTGACTACTGACATCTGTAGCGAAAGAGGTGGCCCTCGCAATATGCCTGTCACATGACAACACGCATTCACAATTAAAAAATGGTTAATTTTCTATTGATGTGTTTTTTTTACGTAGTCACTAATAAGTAATCCGTGCTAAAGTTATAAGGGCGCCCCGTAGTGGGACACTGACCTCAGCTTAAGGTGACACTAGGAGGAGGAAACAAAACGTATCCTGACCGTTTAAGAAAAAGAACCTAGCAAGTGCCAGCAGTAACGCGGATCAAGGTGAAAAGCTCGGCGAACAAATTCTATTTACACAAAAAGCATCTTTCTAAAATATCTTCATGTCGATGTTAACCTGTAAGGAGAACTTAAAATGATCTAGTTACAGTTTTTTTAAGTGAAAAGCTAATATAAATCTCTACGCTTCCTTTTATATTTTTACTTTCTCAGAACCTACTTTACCGTCCAGTTTGCCTGTAGAGCTGTGTGTACTATAAAGTTATTTTCGCAACGGAATCCTGTGAAAATTTCTTGAAAACTTGTTCCAAGCAATCTTTTAACTTTCTCACAGAAAATGCAATGCTTGCGAAAGGAGGCGGCTGGGTCAGTTATAAGATTTTAAAGTATTTTAATTTAGACGCTCGCCTGTCCCATTTGGCGTGGTCCAAATTTAATTAGTTCAGGGTTCGTAAACTAAGTTTACTTATATTCCAACTTGAAAGGACGTTAATTTTTTTGGAGCCTTTTTCGCTAAAATCATAAAGAAGTTAGATGGAAAGGATAAATTTGGTATCGTGACATCGCAGACAAGCTGCAGGCCTTCGTTGGTATGATCAACCGATAGAAGAGGTCGACCCAAGAAGCGATGACTCGATGTCGTCAAGGGTGACATGCGTGCCAACAGACTCACCACTGAGGATGCACAAGACCGCGCGAAGTGGGCCAAGAAAATAAGAAAGGCGGACCTTGGGACCCCTCACACAAGTGGGGGTTCACAACTGGAAAAGACCGCACGGATGATGATGATGATGATTATGATAAATTTGGTATTTTGTCAGAAATGTGTAGTTTTTCAACTTTATGATTTATTTTTTTATAATTAATTAATATTTTACTTATTTTCTGCTGTCATTTAACTTAAGATACACGTATATGGAAGGGGGAAGAGAAACCTTTAGGTACTCAGCACTGGAATCCTAGCGGCTAGTTTGGATTTAGATAACATGGCATGGGGCACACTAAAAGTTTTGCACTTCTAGCTAATCGGAACTATTTGAATTTCGAATGTTATATTTTTTTAAACGTTGCAACCTTCTTAGTAATAAAAAAACAATTGGCGGAAAATCATTTGCCAATTGTTTTTATTCCACATCAAAGTTCTACGTACGCAACGAAAATGGCATTAAAACGAAAAGATTTAAAAGCGATGATTTTTTATGATTTTAAAAGTTCTCTCTCTCTGCAAGACTGTGCCACTGTGCCGTCTTCAAAATGCTCTTGGGAGAGAAGCTCCTTGTTTGAGCACCATTAGGCGATGGTTTGCTGAATTTGAGAGAGATCGAGTTTCTTTACATGACGAATTTCGTGAAGGGCGGCCTTCAACTCCCGTCAACGAAAATAATGTGGCCACTGATAAGCGGCTAATTGAAGAAAACCCGTGGATTACCTATAAGACAATTCGAGGACTATTGGGGATTGGTATGAGCCGAATTCAGAAAATTTTACACGAAGAATTGAAAGTTCGGAAACTTTGTTGTCGTTGGATCCCTCATGAACTGACAGCGGAGCAGATCGGGCTCGCGTGGAATGGTGCCCACAGATGCTACTGAAATACGACCACGGACATTCTAATGCTGTTTATGACATTGTCACAGGAGACGGAACGTGGATTTATTGTTTTGAACCCGAAAAAAAACAGCAAATCTGTGAATGGGTGTTTGAAAATGAGAACAGGCCAACAAAAGTGAGGCAGGCGAGAAACGTTGGTAAAAAATGATCGCCTTTTTTTCTTCATGTACGGGTCCCATCTGTACAATTCCACTTGAAGATCAAAAGAGTGTTAATGCTGAGTTTTCTACCATTTGTTTACCCAGGGTGTTAGAAAAAGTTCGCGAAAGACGAACCAAAAGCCGTGTTCTCCTACATCATGACAACGCTTCTTCACACACGGCCAACCAAACAAAGTCATTTTTAGCTTCCGAAAAAGTACAACTCGTCATCCATCCTGCGCATAGCCCCGACCTAGCACCCTGTGATTTCTGTATTTTCCCCGAAATCAAAGATTTGATGAGAGGTTTCACTTTTACCAACTCCGAAGAGGCAGTGATAGCGTTTAATGAGCACTTAGAAAACATGCCTTCAGATCTGTGGTCCTCCTGTTTTAAAAAATGGTTTGATCACATGAAAAAAAAATTAAAATGTAAAGGAGAGTATTTTGAAAAGCAATAAACATAATATTTTAGTTGTAACATGTTGTTTTTTAAGTTACGAAAAACTTATAGTTAAATTTAGCTTACTTAACCTGTGACTTCAAATAAAGTCTTGATGATTAACGATCTGACAGACGTGGTTTCGGAATCGACTTGCCTTATTTTTGCAGATGACCTGAGGTTGGTACTGGAAATCAGGGACCACTCAGACTGCAATAGAATGCAGGCAGATATTGATAGGGTAGTGCAGTGGAGCCATAGGAACCGGTTATATTTTAATGTGTCCAAGTGCACAGTAATGTCCTTTACGTTGTCACGACAGCCATACCATTATCAATATTGCATAGATGGGGCCCCGATGCAAAGGGTGACGGACAGGAAAGACCTTGGAGTTCAATTTACTACCGATCTGAATTTCAGGGGACACATAATCAAGGTTTGCAAAAGGGCGTACCGGAATTTTGGTTTTGTTCTGCGCCAGGCTCAGGGCTATACCAATATGAATGCAGTGCGAGCTTTGTATGAAGCTCTGGTTAAGAGCCACTTGGAATGCAATTCGTGGATTTGGTCACCCCATGAAGCCAAATGTAAGTTGATGGTTGAACAAATACAGAATAAATTTACCAGATTTATATACCTCAAACGGTATAGTGTGTATCCGTTCTACCCATTAATGTATCCAACATTGTTTGTGCTCGGTATGGTGGGGTACAATAAACTAGAAGTGAGCGGGGTTTGGCCCTGGCGTCTTATTTGTTTAGATTGCTGAGGGGGCAGGTGATCAACCAGGCTGTGTTGCAGAGGATGGAGCTGTGCGTGCCAAACAGGTACGTGGGGCGGCGGTGGCGGTTACCTCTATTCGCAATTCCACCTGAGCGTACTAATATTTTAAAAGAGACACCGTTTACCCGAGCTTTAGGGACACTCAACGAGGTGTCTAATGCCGTAGACATATTCTGTTGCTCCGTGACTGAATTCACAAAGGCTACGTTGTTTGTTTTGTGTTATGTTTAGTTTATAATAATAATGTTTATAATAGGTATTGATAATGTTTTGGAAATTTTGAAGTTCAATTATGTATACACTATCGCATTAAGGAAACCTGTAATTGTAATGTATGACAGTGAATTAATAATAAATAAATAAGTAAATATTTTTTTTAAATGCTTGTTCTATTTGCTGGTAACTTTTATTTCTGCAGAAAAAAAATTATTATTTGTTGTAAGTAGGTAATTTTGTTTTTTATATGGCAAACAACGGCTACCTCAGCCGACGCCGACACCCTTGTTGTCAGACACATAAAAAAAATTGGTAGTTCCATTATGTAACAAAACATTTCATCATTCAGCATCAAGACAGTCTATAGTGGAGATATAAGGTCATACTTTAAAGCTTTTAGGTTTAAGTTACAAGATCTCACGTTATGAGAAATAACAATAAACTATTACATTTTCGACTCAATTACTAAGTACCTAGAACTCCCACAGTATAAACAGAATTGAGGTTATTTGTATATGACATCTAATCAAAGGAAAATCTAATCAAAATGTTGATATAATTGGGTGCTTAATGTATGTCTTTCCCTTTACTTTGTGAGTTAAGTCCGTATTAATTAAGAGACCTAACAGCGTTAAGGCCTCAGGCCATTAGCGCGGAGAGGCATCGTAACATAAGGCGCCCCATCCTCCATTATGAGGCCTGCCCATAATGGGTACGCGACCTAATGGCGCTCAGGTAAAGCCCTCTTCAACTCGATATTAATAATAGGCCGCTTAGTTTTGACAATTATATACGACTAGATCAGCTACTAATTGACTACAAAAACATCGATTTTTAAACATGTAAGAAAGAAGGAACTGATGGAATGTGTTCAATTAATATTTTTTGATGAACAAAAAAACATTTCGCCGATCTGTGTCTTTTCTTTCTTATATTTCGGCATCGCGTGAAAACAAAGGGATTTTAAAAAGCTGGATTATAGTGTAGGGTACTTTGAATTCATATATGGCGCTCCTATCGCTCCCATCTCTTGGAACATTTTCCTGTAGAGTAACGTTTCACGATTCTATTTTGAGCATTACATAACATACTGCCTCCCTGACATGGCAAACATTCGCCTGTAATGGACATTTAATATTGGATTTTGAGCATTACTTCATTAGAACATTCTCGGGTTCTCCTCCCTTGCTGATGTAATGCTTGACTCTGCAACGTCAAGTAAGGGCAGGAGAAAGTTAAGCTCCACCTTAAGAGCAAAAGTTTTGAAAGCTAAGTCAACGGAACGAAGTTACTGGCAACTACTAGTACCGATCATGTTCGCTCTGATGCGTGTACTCGTGAACGCTAACACAACTCCATCCAAAATAAAAATGACTTGGCTCTTAAAAAGCACACCATCCGACCGGTATTCAAGGGAATACCTGTTTTCTCTTATCGAGTTTCGATAAGCCTATAAACATGCCTATTTAGCATACAGAAAGAATGAATGTCTCTGTACACCGGCTTGACATTTCTTAGCTGCAGTAAAGCATTGACATTATGTAAAATAGTACAGAAAATGTAAATGAATGGATTCGTGATATACTCGTATGCTCGCCGTCAAAGTGATTTCATTAAAGTTTTAATTTTGTAGAATAGGTCTCGTATTAGTAGGTCTCAAGTACGTCTACCACGAATTGCCACTTTAAAATTACGTTATCGTTCGCTTAAAAATTTCAGCAGGTCTATAAAGAGGGTTATTTAAAGAATACTACATTCAATAAAATGCAAATGAGCCTGCCAGTCAATGTTATTCTGCAAAATCACCCTTTTTCTTTTATCTAAGTCATCTTCAATGAGTCATCTCAAACGAGCGAATGTTCATTCTATCTATACCCACTTCATCAAATTCTCTTGGTGTAAACACAGACAGAGCATTCGTTCGTTGTTCTATTTCCACCTGCAGGTTGTCTGTAAGAGATCGCTTCCTAGCGATAAGACCGCCTACATTGTACAATCTAAGATTATGTAATGCTTATGTTAAGTTCTATAAATATATAAGCATTCTAGCTCGTGCTCTAGGATCGTGCTCTAGATCCTAGAGCACGAGCTAGAATGCTCGTTCATAATTACTCGTTCTTGTTTTTCTTTTGGTGTAAATGCAAAATGAATTATCATTTCTATTTAAAGATCACGAAAGAACATTCTTGCTCCAACTCTAGCTCTATGTTAGTTTGGTCTAAATCCACCGTTACATGAACATCATCTGACCCCGAATAAAAAAATATTTTATTATGTGTCCAAGACTGATGAACATACTTTAAAATTTTTAAACAGATACAGTACGTCTACCACAAGTTGCCTCTTGAAATTTACATTATCGTTCGCGCAAAAAAATGTATTGGGATTTGACATTGTCATGTCATGTCATGTGTCATCCCAATACATTTTTTTACGCGAACTATATTGTAAATTTAAAGTGGCAACTCGTGGTAGACGTACTGAACGTTAGAATAGTTATTAGTTACAGGATATTTACCGTGTTTACAGTGCCCAAATATAGGAAACTCGAAAACAAAAAACATACCTATTCTAAAGTTAGTCATCATGAAACTTTAATACAATATACAGATACAGAACGAAGACAAAAAGAGCTAATTGCAAACGTGTTTGACAATGTTTAGGCACATAGTCAGGCTAAGCGACATATGATCAGATTAAAGTCTATTCTGCGATAGACATACCCATTCCAGTTATTAACCCAGATGGTTGGTAGCATGTAATTAAACGATAACATGTAGTACTAGTGTTTAAGGTAATTTAAATTCCGATGTCTGATGCCGAGACGTCGCTGTCGCCCGTCAGCTCCTAGTCTGTAATAGGGCCCGCGTCTTGTTTCGGTATTAACGCATATCAATTTGAAATTCAATGGAATCCGATGTTGATTGGCGTAAGTATATGAGTGGTCGTGTCTCTGAGTGAATACTGATATTAATCCGGTGCACCGCTTTAGGTGCATTGGCCGTTGACATTTAATTAAATTGACTGGTGTCCGACGCGAATCGCTGACCCGTCTCGATCGCCTGATGGAGTTCATTATATTTTATTTTTTGTTTCAATGATGTAAAATATCGTTTTCACTGGTTATCGGGGTAGTGATTTCATCACATTAATACAATTTTTATTATTATAACATAATCTACTCTTAAAACTTTTATGAAGTTCTTAAATTTATGGCACTGAACATATATTTTGCTATGAAAAAAATTGTTAAAGGAGTATTTTTCTTAAAAGTAGATAAGGGGAAAAGGGTGTGCACACCTACATACCCAATGGGGTACTCACAACAAAGTTGACAGTCGCCGACTCCACGCCGTCTTCAGTCAAAAATTACCTATGGTGAGCCCACCATCTTTTTGAAAATCCCTATTTGGCTTCGGCCAGTATTGTTAACACAGAAACTTTGAGCTCACCTGTTTACACCCCGGCTGCGACGCCTTATTTGGAACAAACCCTAAAATCTATTAAATAATACCCTCTGAAACTACCATTAATACTTGGAAACACTTCTACCATTAATTTTAGTCGATGATCCTACACTCTGATTAATCATGTAATGTACACCATGCCCATAGCTGTATAGATCTGTATAGATTTCGCTATAGAATTAGTCCGATAGCGTGGCGCTGTCATGTCCACTCTGCTAAACCTACAGAGGTAGGACGTACCCGTGCTATCAATTTGTTCTTAATTGATTACAAGCTTCACAGCAGGCTAGTTAAGCCTTACCTTATTTTAATTAACTGTAGTTACTGAATACCATTCTTATCTTTTTCATCAAATGTGCAAATATTTGTCATGTAATATAGAGTGCTTCTTGTTGTTTTATGAGTCATGCCTAATTAATTAGTAATTACGAGTATGTGTCTTTTCGCGCACGTGGGGACAATCTCTTCCGTAAATATAGCCTAAAAATAAAAATATAGCCTTTGTTACTCACTGATAATGTAGCTTTATATTGGTGAAAGTTTTATTTTTTATTTTTATTGAACCATAAAAAATTACAAGTGCTTCTAATCATTGTTTTCTGCCAAACTGTGCAACAGTTTGTCGGCAGTGGTTCCCGTGGACATGCTTTAATAGTTTTATATCCTAGCTTAACCTAGGTACAAGTATATGGTATTCATTCCATATTATTATTACATTGTTACATATTATTTAAATAAATTACATATTACGTAGGTATTTCATTCATAATATTCGAAGTAAGTATTAGTAGTATTATTGAGTATTATTAATTTAGTATTCAGTAATATTAACGGTTCGTTATAATTATACGAGTATATCCTTGTTATAGTACTTAACTATTTTTATCATCTTACTTACATTTATTTCATTATAAAGTGAAAATTAGTGAACTTTAACGGTCTAATTTTATATTACGTACGAGTATTTAAAATAGGTTTTTAAAATAGGTCGTTGGCTATTGAGTTTATCCAATATGCAAAACATCGAATCTCAAAGAAACCTTTTCCAGATGTAACTTAAACAAAATGGCGTGAAAAGAAGAAGCTTATTCTACAAAATTAATGTGGGCTGAACTGATGGTATACATAATTAAAGTAAATATCTACGGTTAATTAGTGTCAAGTAACTTGTCTCGTGAACATACGAGATTCTGTATTGAAGTCCAAAATTCATGGAGTGTCGCAAAAACCTGTTATCAAGGGCAATTAACCTTTTCAAGTGAGTAATGATCTGGCTTATTACTTGCCGAATTTATGGTTTTATATGATGTAAGGAAACCCTATAAAGAAATAGCCTTTAACATTGTATCCAGCACAAATTAAGTTCGCATTATTAAGCAAACCTAAAATGCTATACGAGAGTGAGGTATGTAAGTACAATATGTAGGGCTTAGAATATTTACATGTAGAAACCAAGTTCGCGCGCGCATTTTGAAGCACCTCAATTGGAGCCATAAATGGCTCCAACCAAACGGACCGCTTTGCAGTGTTCATTACAGCTCCGCAATGTTCAATGTCAACGCGCGCCGCACGTAATAGTCACGCTTGTGTGGATCGGATTAGTGCTTCATTTCTGACGGGGCGGTTGTATGAAGACTATCCTTTCAAACGTTATTATTCTAAGATGTAGGGATCCTGTCTATGACAATTACTTGGTTCGATTTTGACTGGCCTGTTAGCGCAATGGCAGCGATTCTGCCGTTAGCGCCGGAGGTCGTGGGTTCGATCCCTACCTTGACAAACATTTTTGTGATGAACATTTGTGTTTGTTGTGTGTCTGGGTGTTATTATCTATTTAAGTATGTATTTCGAAATATTTAAGTATGTTTATCAGTCTCTGACGCCCATAATACAAGCTCTGCTTTGTTTGGGGCCAGATGATCTTGGTGTGAATTGTCCCAGATATTTATTATATTTATTATTATTTATTATTTATTTTCACCCATACGTGACTAAATTATGTGTGATGAACATGGATGTTACATCATCCTCTTGTCTGTACTCATCAAGTCTAACGATACCAAGAAAAGAGCAACCCTTACATACAAGTACCTGTTAGTTGTCGCTTTCTGACGAACTGACACTTACTCGTAGGCTCCTACTTCAGGTAGTGTTACAAAATTTGAGTGAATTAAACCAAAATGTATCTTATTTATTCATTTTACGCTTCAAGTTCTATGGCAGAAATGAAAAATGATTTCTGTTAGTAAATTCCACTTAAAACTATTCCTCCGGGGTCTGGAGAATAAGGTTTTAGCATTTCCAGTAATTACATTTATCGAGTCGTTATCTGCCCTTTTTAATTAAATCTATAACAGACCTGTCAACTCGCCAACGCTTCTCTTTTCTCTAACATGTACGGAGGAAGACAGGTCAACCTTTAAAAAACCAATGCAAAATGGGTCTTATGTCAGCAGCATAAGGTGCTTTATGTGAAGCTTGACGTGAACGCGTGTGTACAATGTGCATTTTCTATTAGCGACGTACTCCTGTAAAGAAATTACGCTCTTTCATATGTAGGTCGGCATGTATTATGTTTTAGTTGTTTATGAGAACCAAAAACAGCCAGCTCGGACTTATAAACAAAATTGATGGTGAGTAGAGTGATAAGTTGCATGTGCAGAGAGGAAATTCAGAATGTTCAGTTTGTTATACTTAATAATAACTAACGGCACAAATAATTCTAGCTTGCGGACACGTAGATGCCCAGCTCGCTAGATTTTTCTCTGAGTTTGATCCAGATTGTTTGATTTATAACCGTTTTAGCTGCTTGGCACGCATCTTCATAATCTCCTTTATTTCTTTTAAGGTACATACTTAATGTTTGCTTTTAGATTGGGGAATCAGGGATTATCTGTAGTTATATGTTTAAAAATACAAGGTATTTATGTATCTCCACATAAATAACGTATAGGTACATCAAATTAAGTAAAATGAGATTTCTTTTTGGAGATTTTTTGTCCTGGGCAACAAAATATCGGCGGCGGTTATAAACAAAACTAATATAACAGAATATGCTACCTTTTCTAAGCTTTTGGATCTGGTGCATCCGCTGCATCTTGCCATCAATGCAAGATGCATGTGCACTCAATATTTGTGTATATGCTCCAACCTAGAGTTCCCAATACAAACACTTCACAGCTGCCGCAACAGAGCTCCGGTAATTAATATACTAAGCGTATGAGTTAAGTGTTGAAATTCAAATATTTATCGGCAGTTCCCAGGCGCAGGCAGGCGACCGTTGACCCTGCGCCCGCGCAAGTCCCGAGACCGCTCCACACAGACATTAAGCTACATGCTCAGGGCCTTGTATATCTATGAAAACCTAGCGGCCCAAATTTTTGATACTCTTTGTAACCTCACGATATTTTTTACAAATAGTATTGATTTTAATTTAGTTTAAATAAACACAACGTTAATAATTGTAAAAATAGGTATCATTGATTTGGCGTCTGTTGGCATAACGGTTAAGCGTGGATTAATAAATAAAGCAACATGAAAAAGGGTGCACGGCACTCCTATTTGACAATCGACGCACTTACACTAGCGTCATCTATTTAAATTCATTTGGTGTATGTGGTGCGCCGCCTGCGCCGCTCGCCCTACGCAATGCGCCCGGGACAAGTCTGACGGCCGCGGCCCCATATTCCCCATGTTACGTCCAAACAACATGTATATCAATGTCATCTCAACAAAAATAATAAATCGTGCTTTAAATACAAGCAAACATTTAAAAGTTAATAGAGAATTTCTCGGATATGGACATACTATTGAAATAAATTATACACAAGTTTTTTTTTTCCCGTCAAGCTGACCTCACTCCACCTGATGGAAAGCGTCCGTAAGGTCCAGATATGAGGTTGACAAGCACAGCAATGCAAAGCAACCACAGCTGGCCGACCTCAAGCCTTTAAGGCCGGCAAAAATTGTTGCTCCAACGGCCCTTAATAGACAGACATCTCGCAGAGACATTTTTACAATCGTCACCTGCTAGGTTGGCCTTTAATACTCTAGACAAAGTGTGGGCGTTTTAGTGTTTATTTCACCATAACAGCAAGGCAAACAGTCGACTTGCCACTGACTACCCTAATTGGGGTATAGTTCCCAACGAGCTATAATTAGATTTTTCAATAGTGATAGGAAAAGTTTCATAAAAGGTTGCCTAGCAGTTGTTGCAAGTATTCTAAACCTTAAAAAAATAATAACCTCCGATGATTCAAACAACTCATTTTAATTCAAGTGAAAAACACATTAGGTGGGCCTTTTGTAGAGGGATATTGAATGGGGCGTATCGATGGTGTTACGATACGTTACGGTCGGTCAAAACATATTTAATGATAATTTTCCGGTCATAAATATTAATGGAACATTCTTTAAGGAGCGCCTCGATTTACGGGACAAGACAACATAACATTAAGTCTGTATACCGCCCTAATTTATAATATAAAAGCATAAAAAATACTGTTAGATTTTATTATCTCGCCCTTAATAGGCAACACTTTTATTACTTTACCTACAGAATATTTTAATAAGCGATTTACGAAAGCTGTAATAAAACTCGAAAAGCCGTCAATATTTAACTTATTTTTTATCAGACTTTTATTAAATCTCAGCTCGGTTCGGCTTCCAAGTGTTTATACAAAATAAATCATAATTTCGCACACTTGGATGACGCATCATCAAAATGTATTCCGCATTTCATAAGCCCACTTAAACTGTTATACCTACCTACGAGTACCTACTCGTAGCTACCTAGCTATTAAAGCTGTAAGCGTTTCTCGAATGTGCATCAATCAGCGGCAATAGTAACTCGAGTTAACTGAAGTGTGAACTATTGATAATGAAAGTCCCGAGCGTGCATCCGACTGCATACGGAATTGCTGCACCGCTGGGAATGAACACTCCTTTCGGAATGAATTCCTCTAAGAGGAGACGTAACATTGTCTATAATGGAGCATTGTGATGAAGTGAACGTGGAAGAGGCAATATTTGACCGCGCACGTACTGTGTAATTCCTTTCCTTGTGTTGGGAATGTAATAAAACTTATCCTAGTGGATTGGCGCGCGACGTGAGAATCTGACCGTCTTTTAGCCTTTTCAACGATGTTTGCCATGTTTTAGACTTAGTGAATAAAATTGGAGGGACGTGCTGTGAATATCGTGGTTTGCTTTTCGGAGAGGAGATTGGCTATATTTTGATCGGCTCTTATCGTTTGACCGCTAAGTAAGTCTCAAACTTGGTTTTAGCGACTTTTTAACTTTCAGTACTAAGTGCTTCAATTACACTTATTAAATTGCTAGGACCGTTTTGGTACTCGTACACAGGCTAGGGACCTACGTGCACGATTCACATAATATTCACAGCTGCTGCACCTGGTTAATTTTCTTCTTTTAAGCAAAATAATTTTGGATCATAATTTACACTTATTTAGTTAATTCGATTCTTATTTTCTAAGAAGATCTATAAGATATAACATTTTATGAAATCTGATTAACTGCTTTTTAACCGACTTCAAAAGGGAGGAGGTTTCTCGATTCGACCGTATATGCTTTTTTTTATTTTCGTTCGCGGATAACTTCGTCGTTTATGAACCGATTTAATGGTTCTTTTATGTTAGTAAGGAGATATCCCAAGGGTGGTCCCATGATAAGGAAACCAGGACCTGATGATGGCATCTTAGGGAAATCGAGGGGAACTTTTGAAAATCGTAGAGGCGACTAGTGCGTTCGTTAATTTTTTCAATTATTTTGAAGCACTAGAATTGAATGAAGGTCTGGAACGATTTACAGCAGTTACACTGTGTTTCGGCTAGAATAATATGTACTGATGAGAACTTTACACCTAGATGGGGTGTGGCTGTCATTAGAGGTCTGATGATGAAGAAGTAGGACAGTTAAGGAAAGTCCTCAACGGTTTACAGTAGCTACCTTGTGTTTGGAATTAATTCATTTAATTTCATAAGAAATTTGCAAATTTAACAAAAAAAGTAACCTACTCCAAAAGTAAAACTAAAAAGATTTAAAAAAATTACTTCGCACAAAGTACCTAATTATTAGGTACTTTGTAATTAGGTGCGTGTGTAGCGACGTCTCCGAAAAATGCATTTGTGTTGACTCTGTCGCACACACGTTACCTCGTCCCCCACAGAAAATGGCAGACTTTTTTGCATAGAAACAAGTTCGCGTGACGTCTCCGGTCTAAATGCTCTAGCCTCTAAAGCATATATGCATTGAGCCCCAGACTCCCAAGTCACTTGTTTTGGTGTTGAAACTTTTAAAACAACTCATCAGCTACACAAAATGGTAAATACTGTTTCTATATTGAAATATGTCTGAGGATAATCCTAAAACCCAATATTTTAGTAAAACATCATTAATTTCATCATTCGTTTTTGAATTTATAATTTTTTTTGCTTGTTTACAAACATGTTTAGGTATGGTTGTATTAATATGTATTTTGATTTAGTTAAACAGAAATAAAAAAATACCTTTTTTTATAATTATGAAGTCGGTGCCAAGTAAATGCTTTTTTTTTTATCGTGGGGAAATCCTCATGGATACCTTGCCGCCCGGGGGAACGAAGAGATTATGTCGGAGTTCTATCGACCAAAACCCCACGGTACTCGACCTCAACACTTCAGGGGCGAGGCGGGGTCCCTAAATACCACCACAACCTTACTACAATATCAAATTACTAAGTCCACACAATATTATTAAATATGACAAAATAATCACGGACTAATTACAGTTTTAGAAAAATATAGGAATAGGTGCCTACTTACAATCAAAGTACCTTTAGGTACTTTGTAGGTACCTAAGTACTGGCTTACAAACTACTGGTAAGAAAATATAAAAGAACGAGTAGCGCCCGTAGCTGTACTATATATACTATGAATAATGTTTTGTTAAAAAATATCTTTAAACTTAACATGATTCAATTATTAACTTTATGTTCATGTTAGTTTATTTATTGCTATATATGATTTTTTTTGCTAATTTGTTTTTTTATTAATTAACTGCTCATCTTGCACCACCGCAACTGTTTACTCTTTTTTAGTTTCTCTGCCCGAAGGTTGCCTAGAAGAGATCGCTTCTAGTGACAAGGCCGCCTAAATTGAACTCTTCAGTTATGTAAACTTTATTTTCGTAATTGTTATATTTGTGCATTATGGAATATCTCATTTTATCTTTTATTTAGTCGGGATATACGAGTATATGCGGAAAATGTTAAAACGCCATTTTCACTTGAAAAATAATAAAGTAATCGATTGTCATTGGGTATATATTATAGTAAGGCACATATGCATTGTTACGTTGTAAGTTAATTGAAAATCTGAAAATTTAAGGATTATAATTTTTGCTAAATATGTAGTCTTCATTTGTAAAGTTTCAAGGAAAAGGGCCAAAAAGACATGCAGAGATGTGATGAAATTGTAAGTGTCCCCAGCGGTGACGTCTTGGAAATCCTAAAAAGGAAAATGTTCTATTCTCAGAACGACTGGCTTAATCCCACGCAGGAAAGCTGATAAAATAGGCAGTGGCAGTACCCGCTATCTTGACTTGTTCCATTTGAGCGCTGAAGAATAAACTTGAGTTGGAAGAACTGTTTGTTCAGTGCATAGTTCAAATATTGTCATAAGCTGTAAATGCCTCTGGACACAGAGATATTCACACTACGAAAATGTAAGCTAACCGCACCGTTTAAGGAAGACCAGTGCGGAGCTTTAATACAAGGCTGTCGGAATGCGCCACGAAACGTTAGAAAATACGTGATACGAGTATACCAATCATACGTGCAGACAAATGTACTGTAAACTGAGGCAAAATATGCTCTCTAGTTAGAGAGTTTCATCTATGTCTTGTAATTAAGAGATCGTTTCCTGGGGGCCTACTCCCATTCGTCAGATACGTACTCGTAGGAACGTCAATCTTCAGTCATTAAAAAAACTTCTTTACCTTTCGAAATGGAAGTTGATTTTTAGGTAATCCCGAAACCTATTCATAACATACTACGGTTTGTGTTCTTTTCACTTTTCCAAAGTTGCACAAAACTTCGTGTACCTACTGGAGTAGGCGCCCTGACATCAGGGAGAACTTTTTAAAAATATGTTTGTTTACGTTTTGTGCATAACGCAGCGCAATGCGGAAAAAAGTAGTGTAAATAATGTTTATACCCTTAATTATCAACAATATGGCGCAAGTCGAACGCTTGCTAACGCGACCGGCTGCAGTCATGAAAGTCACGGAATACTTCCGTAAGCCGGCCACGTATTGCCCATCTTGCAGAGCCAGTTAAGATTCAGCTTAAACGATTTTCCTTTGAAAACAAGGCCTTTGTTCATGGATAGTTTCGCTAGGAACTGCTAATTTTACGCCCAATTTCATTCGTTATTTCTAAACGATTTCCTTCAGTAACAACTTTCGTAATAATAATGTGGATATGCTACTTAATTATTTCATGTTACGCCTATTTGCTAAGTTTTTTGTAGAGTGCAGTGCTAATATTTACCTGGTCCGCCTAGAGATGAAACCTGTTGACCCTATCTTGTGATGTGCTGTCCCTCTCAAACACTGTGTGCTCTTCATCAGGCGGCACTGCTAATGCGTTTTCAAGCACCACTCCGTCGCAGTCGGGCGCTCACTCGATGAAGCGTGTTTTAATAACCTGATTACATTTAACATACGGTTGAGCTTTTGGATGGCTTTTATACTAAATATAACATTAAACAAAAAGTATTCTGACACTTTCAGTAAGCCTGTGTTTTTTTAACATTATTGTAATAAAGAACAATTTGTGGGTATCTAATTTAGACTTTAATATCTTTTCAACTGAACTGTACTGAAGTTTAATAACTAGTTGACTTGCTAATTAATACGTGATGTCACTGCAGTGTTACTCATACAAAATCCTTTTTTTTTTTCATTTTGACAGCCGATGAAAAAGATTAAAGCGATGAATTTGGCTATAACCTTGTACTCTGGAACAAAGGCTCTTAGCGTTGCATCTACTATATTTAAGGGCATCAATCGTCATGAATACTTTTTAAACCTATCTTTAAAAAAAACTTAGTACTTATCGTATCTTTACAATAAATGCAAAATTCATTAAAAAATTAAAATTTACGGTTGTTTATCGTCCAACTCTTTCACGGCTCAACAATTCACCGAGCTCCATGGTATTTTGCATGCATAGCCTGTATTATAGAAAATTTGCAGTATCGCGACATGAATTTCGGCTTAAATTTCTGACACTTATAATTCAAAAATTGCCGTGTCCCTGGCCCCGGCGCGGTGTTTCTATTTTAAGTTTGTTTCTTTTCATAGAGGAAGTTTACCAAATATGAAAACCGTACCTAAAAAAATTTAAGCCAATGATAAGATAAGTTGAACTAAACATCTGAGATTCAAGCAAACACCGCAAAATATCCACTACTATCTATATTGTTATGTCCTCGACTTTAATTATTTTATTTCTGGTACTATAATTTTTTCACCTCCTTCACTTGGTGGACACATCCTAACGTAATTCACAGCAGCACGGAAAAAGTAATATTAGGAGTTACATGTTACCGACTTTACCCACCGGGATTTTAATTTAAACCTTTTCATACAATATAGGCACGATTGTTTCACAACAGCAGACTTCAAAAGATTCGGAGAGACAGGTAGTAGTAATTAGTACTTATCGGCCTCAGCTGAGTCCACTCTGCTCCAGGATTTTCTTTGTACAAAGTTTTTATTCCGAAGCCGCAATGGAGGCTTCATTTGACTTTCATAGAATGTTAAATCCTTGATTCAATAAACGAATTTCTTCTTTGAATTCGATGGAAAATAAAGACCCTACCTACGATTCGATTCGATTTTCACCGTAAACCTTTATAAAATAGTATTCTCAGTATTTTTTATATTGAATGAATCTGTGTATTTAGATTCATCATCGTCCAAAGATGTCTAAGGCTGTAAATAGGCCTCGCTCCTAAAGTTTGTGATGTAGGTTGTCTACGAGTAGGTATACTTGTTTAAGTACGTGTACTGATCCCAGCTTTGTTGAGTCGTATGACGTTGATGTACTCTTAAGTGTCACGCTTGTGGCAATTCACACTTTTTCTTTCCCACTCGCCGTCTGTTCTGCGTTCTATGTTTTCAACTCACTAGGAAAAGCTGATTTAACAATACATTTTCATATCGTTTCATTAGAATGCTCACATTTTCAGACAGTAGATTAGAGACCTTACAAATTCTATAAAGTATTTCACCGATCGAAATTAGTTGTAATGTAGCATGTAGATACACACACATGATTACATGAAACTTTATTTTGCTTATTGTGTCATATCTTTCTTCGATAAACGACATAGTTCCCAAGTAGTGTTCAAAAATAAAATTCGGAAGTTGCACGAGTCAGATGCACGGAAATAAGACTCGGGAGTCGATCTCGAATTCCCCGAGCAAATAGGCTAAACTTCGTGAGGATCCTATCAATTTGAAGAGACATTTCCAATTAAACTTCCTAACTCCTTCCGTTTCGTTCCTGGCTTTTATGATTGTTAATTCGCAATTGTATTAACACGTGTTTGATTAAACGAATAAACGTCATATAAGTAATCTAGTTCCAAAAGTAATGAAACTTTCCTCAGTGTTGCAGTAACCAGAAACAACAAAGATTCCACCAACATTGTTGTTTGATTAACAGACTTTGTGCCATTACGGGAAATTATCCCTTAATTTAGGCTCTAAGCACTGCTCTAAAGAGTCGCTCTTATACCTTGAGGTTCTATGTATAGGTACTTATTTCAAAATTGAATTCAGCCCCAAGATTCTTCTTCATAAAAGCAATTCAGCCTTTGTCCGGCAAACTTGTCTCGTCCGCGCCTGGGGCTTCTGAATAAATTGTGCGCTCACGTAACTGACCACCAAACGATATGGTGACTTTACGTAAATGTGACGAAGTACAGTATTTCAAAGCTCTTATACAGGTTGTAAAAATTGAGCTGTTATATACAATGTACAGAATACAATAAAAAAATATAGCTTTGCTATTGCAATTTTTTTTGAACTGCGTGTAACAAAAGACCTAGCAATTAATAAAACCTACAAGGACATTATTATAATTAATTGGACTACTGAAAACTGTAAGTTTAAAATCGCCTTTTAACAAAGAACCAGAACATTAAGACGTTCCGTTTCAAAACTGTGTTGAGGCTGCTCCACAACCTAACCCTACGAAATTTGAATGATCTAACTGCTGCTACTTGCTATTGGGTGACCTGCCTATTAAGGCAGAGATATAAATCTTACCTGTGTACGATTACTCGAACAGCTTCTGGTGAAGCTTTTCAATAACATATTCTCAATTTACCTAATTATGCGACAGATAAATAAATAAATAAATATCTGGGACAAGACCACACCAAACTAAGCGGAGCTTGTACTATGGGTGTCCGAGACTGATTAACATACTTAAATATTTCTAAATACATACATACACAAATGTTCGGCGCACACAATGTTTGTTATGGGTGGGAATCGAACCCACGACCTCCAGTGCTAAATGGCCTGGCCTGTTGGTGCAATGGTAGCAGGATCGCCACCATTGCACCAACAGGCCAGTCAATAATTAGAATGTCTAACTTAATTAGCATAATGCAAACAATAGATTTCATTATGGCGAACCACGGGCTTGATGTAGACCCAGTGCTCAATATAAAATGAACCACAACATAGTAATTAAATCAGAGCGCTAATTAATGAGTTTCCAGCCGATGCAGGAGATAGAACACGGATGTAAATTAGTGACACGTAGCAGATGATGCCTTTTGTGGGCTAAATAAGTGATAGCAAACACCTAACTATATTAAGAAAGGTCTTACTTTACGCGTAGTTAAAAGATACTCATCTTTTAACAACGCGTAAAGTAAGACCTTAATTAAGGCAAACAATATTGATTGATAGGCGTAGTGCGCTGTAGCACGGTTTCTCGCCTCGATTTCCTTAGTGTCCCGGGTTCGATTCCCGGTCGGGTCAATTCAGGAAACGATCTTTTCTGAATTGACTCGGGTCTGGGTGTGCTGGGAGACGCCCCTGGCTGATTTCCTTGTGTGGTACCTCGTGACACAGGGATATTAATCCCTACTTTCGAGACCATTACAAGAGGTGTGTTGTCTGGCGCATATTTATTTATTTAATAATAGAGCTTAATTTCGTTTTTTAGACATAAAAGTACTTTTGGTTGACTTGTTAGTTAGATTTTTAGATTATTATCTAGTTATGAGGTTAGTGAAATCCAAAACATGATAACGAAAGTGCTGAGAAACGAACCCCGCGAATAATTAATAAGTGATTTACTTTACCTACCTGTTAACATTTTCACCGTAGACTAACAAGGCTTAGACAAGAGCTAAACATAAGCATTTATGGGATGTGCAAGTAGCGTGAGGGGCTTTTTTTTTTTTTTTTTTTTTTTTTGATTTCCGGGTGAGAAATGCATTACGCACTATCCCACTGCCTGGGTGGGGCAGTGGGGGAGTGTGGGACTCTCCGCCGGTGGAGCCGGCGGCATACCCACTAAAAAACACCCGGGTTCATTATCATTAGATAATTAAATTTATGCAAAGATTATCTCAGAAAGAAAATATCTCAGGAGTTCATTAGTGCTGCGATGAAATTCCCCTAGGAACGCGTAAACATGAAAACTCAACAAGCTCATGATTATGCATTCGTTAATCTTAACACGTTTATATATTCACTCACATACATATTATGATTCATAAAATCAAATATGTGTTTCTTACTTGTAGCTAAGACTCGTTATTACCGATGTTCAGGTACGTACGCGAGGTCGGGTAGAGGGATGGGCTACGACTACTAAGTTAAATTAGTATTTTCGTCTTTGTTATAAATGTTTAAGCTGTTTGGGGCCCTGGGCACATTATGATAATGGGGCTTTTTTGTTTGTATATTGTTACGTACATACGATATCGATCCTCAACCGAGCACGTCAAGCAAAAGCTTTTTATCTATTTTTATTTATATATATATATATATATATATATTATATAATTTTGTTATCTTATGTAATTCTCATATCTGGACATTTTATTTATAATTTTAATCAATGCAATTGTTTTAATATGGATTTAATCTGAAATAAATGTTTTTTTTTTTATCACCAAAAAAGAAGAGACAACGGGTAGCTTTAATCCTTACCGAAAAACGAATGGTTCCCAACATGTACCAACATGTGTAAGGAGAGGCTATAGCCTCACCACTCGCAGTAGGACGCGTGTTGGAGGATGTTGAAGTCTCCAAACAATTGATCATCTCGACACTTACGTATACGTAGTAGTTGAAAAATATGAAAAATTATATTGATGCCTGCATGGCACGACTCAAAGTCAAAATATAATGTTTTCATATAAGCTTACACAAGCACTTAAGACGGGTCAATTAAAAAATAAATAAGAAAAATAAACGTAAGTATAGTATCACTACAATAATAAAAAGACTAGGATTCGAACCCGGCACCTGATATCGGTAGTCCGGTGTTCTAACTGCTTTGCTACCAGAATGTACTTCAGCATAATTTATGATAAATAATCATAATATTATTGTTTCATTCATTCACTTTGCCCCGACACTATTTTTGTTTCATTAAAACCTGGTAACCCAGTAAACGTCAGATTTTCCGTCCAATTGTGAATACGACTTAAGACGAAACTCTCGGATACTCCTAGTTATAATTTCTAAGCCCTTTTATAAAATATGATACGCGATTTGATCTACTTAACCTAATTTACGGGTTGAGGTAAGCAAATTAAAACAAAAGGTTACTTTCATACAGAGCGGATGCTTTGCAAAACCTTAGTACCTACTTGTAATCTAAAAATTGTAATAATAATCTAAAAAAAAATTGAAAAAGAATTATGTAATACTATTTCCTGCGTAACTTGTAAAACCACACACTGCTATGAATTGCCAACTGGCTACGATTTTATTATCAACTCCGAAGTTACTATTACGATTTCTCACCGAAATTCGTAATTACGTAGTACACTTCGTGTTGGCATCGCGAGCAGCTTATCCGGCCAATTAGCATAGCAAACGAAGGAGCTTACGCTCGTATAAAGCTGGTGCGGTTTTCATTTGGCCTCGTTATATGGGGTAGCGTGCATTATGGAGGAGGGGGCTGCACACGCGCCGCTTACATTGCGGTCGTCACATTAAGTTCTATATATCCTCTATTGTGATAATATGCAGATTTATGAGTTTCATTGCAAAGCATTTCCTCCCTAACTTACGTTTCCGAAACGTGTCCAAACTAAATAGAGGCTGGCCGAATTTGACTTACCAGAAACTACGCTTTCGAAAGGTCAAAGTAAATCTGTATGAAAGTAATGCATCTAAAGAGTTACATCCCTTTCGATGGAACTACGTCGCATTTATAGTATAATTATTTAATTTTTTCCTTCGCAGCAAACGAGCTATGTATTTTATGACAAAGACGTTTCTACAGAAGATCTTGTTGCAAAGGCGACCTACGAGTATTTAACTGTGTATAAAATTATACAAAATAGTTGCTGTTCCAGAGATCTCTTGACAACGATTCTTTAAGTGTCCACTTAGAATCCTTCATAACTAAACAAGAAACAATATTTTCTACATAACTACGCTCTTGTTCATGTTAACAGCCACAGTTCAATCGTTTTCGTAACACAGAACTTCTTATCATCCAGAATTAGTTTGCAAGTTAATAGCTATTAGAGCTCAGCTTATGCTAGACATATTATTACACTTTTGCTGTGGTTGACTGCTTCATGTGATACATTATAGTAGGTATTATAATGAATAAAACTGCTAATTTGCACCGCAATCAGCTTTTTCAGATAGGAGACAGACAGGAGGGCGTCGTGGCCTAGGGGTTTTAAGAACCCCAACTCGGACCGTAGATCCTGTGGTCCCGAGTTAAAATCTGGCCAAAACCATCTTTGTGTTCATTGTTTCTGACTTACTAAAAAACCAAATCAAACCGGATGACGGTGAAAAACTCACCACCTACCACGTGGGTTTCTAATTACCAGCGAAAAGTGAGCTTCTGAGTGTTCCGTTAACCATGACGGCAACTTGCCTCTGACTACCCCGTTTGGGATATAGTCGTGATGGTATGTTATTTTAAGTTACTCAGGTGACCTCCTCGACGAAATGTTGGTACTTGTAACCCTTGAGCTCTCACCAGCGGTCTTATTAAGCTCCCATCCGCAGTATTACATAATAACAGAACAGCAAACTGTCCATAGGACGGAGTGTTGTCCAATTAAAGTTTTCTCGTGAAGTCCTCAGTGCAAACGTGAGGACGACTCGGCTCGTGCCCGCTGAATGCCAATAGACAGTCGAGCCAACTAGATTATTTGTGACATTTTCCTTGTAACCTACCATATTTTTATAGAAATACCAAGTTCTAGAGTTGCGTAAGACATATCACATAAAAGAGATCTTTTAGTCAAAGACATATTTTGTATCATGCTAGTGTGTCACCTAGGAAAAGGTGATTCATTTCATGTTATGAATTAATGAACTAAATGTAACTAATTGTAATATAGAAGAAAACTCTAATCACAGCAAGTGTGATGTGTTCACTTACACTGAAGTACCTCTGTACGAAATGATGCTGCCACACCGCTGTTATAAATATGTTTCTGAATATTATCTGACGTTATAACATTTATAACATTTGTAAGAATTTAAGAAGAATGTTCTATGTGATTTTTGTTCTAAAATGTTTACTAACAAAGTTCCATAAGGTTTTAAAACATTTACAACTGCAGGCTGCATTGTTTAACTTTATATTACACGTTTGATTTCATAGAGCGTTTATTTCAGTAGCACAGTTAAGAAGCAACGAACTACCGAATAGATGACAGGTTACTCTGTGGTGACAAATATCACTTATTGAATAAAAATTATGTGTTATTCGTCTTTTTCATTTAAAAATTAACACCTATGAGTAATGTTATTTTCTAACAGAAAATTATAGAAAATAATATTCTCCTAGTACCAAATTGAAGGTTATCTACAGACATGCTTGGTATCATTTTGTTCAGTAGAAACCAAATCAGAAAACATTTCACATTCATAAAGCATATCTCTATGTGACCTCATTAGGAGACATACAAGACTACAAGTATTATATGAATAGTGTCTGTGCATAAAGTTTTTGTGGATTTCAGGAATGATAGATCAAAGAAAAATAGATAGATTATTATTGTCTAATACTCGTGTACTCTTTACAAAGAGATTCATTGGTGTTGTTGTTAAAAAAAGATTTTAGTTTTAGTACTTTTAGTTATCAAGACATAAGTAAATTAGCTTTGAAGTAAATTTTAGTTTTAATATTGTGTAAGACTATCGTGTCCCGATTGGCAGTGAACATGCCTACAACCCCTCGAGCCATGGGTTCAATCCACGCAAAATAAAAATATAAGCTTATATAATGTGTGTGATGGTAAATACTATACTTTATTATTAAGTGATGCTTTTTAATTCGGACTCAGTATGTATTTACTTACACTAAAAGGTTATTTTTGTTGTAACAAATGATGAGTAAACTTTGTCGTAAATAATATCTCGTATAGAAAACTTGAATCAATTCCATTTCATCGCTTATATTTAAAGTAAACCAACAAAAGATTAACTTGGTACCAGTTGCAATATCTTCAAATGAAAGCGCCGAGAGGGAAGTTCCCTGAACAAGTACCTGAGCTTAACGTGTTTTTGCATAGAAAGCTCAAACAAGATGCTTCCCGGAGTCCACGCCTCGTTCCTGTAAGTTCTGTACGATTTTGTTTTTACTCGATTAGTGTATACGTTCACCACTTTCTAACGTCTTTAGGTACATTTTACACTTGAGCTGTTGTGGACTGTAGGTACGTTCGAGTTTGTAACTTTGATAATGCATATTACACAGCATATTGCAAAATTTTGATAGCTTCCACTGAAAAACTTAGACTAGAAGCTTGTATAGGTACATATCTCGGCTGGCTCGAATTTCTCTCCAACTAATTTGAACTCATAAAGCTTTCTACTATACACATAACATTATATGTTGCCTGCGTACAGAGTATTGTTCCTCACTTTACGTTTAATATCAGAGGGAAAGTAGAAGGTAGTATCAATTTGAAGTAAGTAATGAATGGTTCCTGTAAATGGTTCAAAATTAGTTCTCAGTAGATAGCTTCTGCAGGTGTAAAACCCAGAAGTTAATATACAGCTACCATGAAAATACTATAAATTAAAATTGGAAGCAATTTGTGATAGGTTTGTTTTTGACCATGACAAAAAATTATAAAACTCAATAGTCGTAGAAGTAGTTTCAGCAATATTTTCCATCTATTTTCTTCGTGTGTACGCGGCACATCGGAGAGTTTTTCTATGTTTCAGTAGCAAAGGCGTATCGCTCGAATTCCAATAAATGTAACGTGGGTGTATTTTCCGCCGGGAATACCCTTATGAACTATTTTATTTAATTTTCTGCAAACTACAGCCACCTGGAAACAGACAAGGGGAAAATGTCGAATCCCGCTTGTGTATTTATAGTTACTATCTCCGTGTAGCGATGCTTACAAAGGCTCGGGGGATATAAGGCTGGAGGGCAAGTCTGCTTATATTCCAAACATCCGGTAAGGATAACATGTGATGCCATGGAAACATCTGTAAGTACATTTACACCGATATACCTCTTATACAATAATAATGGTTATAGTTATGGTTCACTATATTCTTCTTATAAACCCTTTAAGTTACATAAATTACTCTTTAGACTGATTCTATAAATAATGCAAGTCGTAGCAATCTGCTATTTTCAGCCTAATTAAAACTTCGTATGAAAAGCTTAAGTCATGTTTTGGCATGGGGTTTAAGCATAAGTTGGCATTAGCGTCACAATTGTATACGTAGTTCTGCAAAATATATTGTTTAATCATAGTCTTAAAAAACATTCGACCCCTAACTATACTGAGCTTAAGTTGTAGGTAAGCATGTTAGTTTGCTGGCAGCAACCAGTACGTCTACCACGAGTTGCCAATTTAAATTTACGTTATCGTTCGCGTAAAATAATGTATTGGGATTTGACATTATCATGTCATGTCATGTGTCGTCCCAATACAATTTTTTTACGCGAACGATAACGTAAATTTAAAGTGGCAACTCGTGGTACCGCCGCGGATAATATACAAGGCGGTATTGCGCTAGACGATCGTCGCGTCTTCTTAGACTACACTCAAGTACCTCATTATTTAAGACATGTATTGTTGACGTAATACTCCTATTATTCCCAGCAAAAGACTGACAAAAGAGCAATATGTTTACGTTTTTCCTTTAGTTGGGTGATTGGTATTATTCAAAAACCCATTGCCGTGTCTGTATATCGGAACAATATGGTCGAGTCTTATAGAATCTATTTTTTACCCTAACAACAGCGAAATAGAGACTGCGTTGTGATGTTTTTCAATTGTTACAATCGCTCGCTTTCCTCCTATTTCAAGTGTTTATTCCACCGCCCTACAATAGCCCTGCGTGGCGTATTAATAGCCTGTTACTTTCGAAGTAAACAGAAGGATGTGTCCTCATAATGAGGGGCTACAAGCCGTTCCCGGGGGAGGCTCCGTAACGCGGCCGAGTGGCGACACTCCCGACAAGTGCTCGATGCTATCGCGCTAATGTGCTCCGCCATGATCGATATTACTCGCATGGAAACCGAAATTTACTAGTACAGTTCGTCTAACATGAGTTGCCACTTTAGTATTTTAAATTTACGTTATCGTTCGCGTTATTATACGCAAACGATAACGTAAATTTAACGTGGCAACTCATGGTAGACGTTACAGGTCGGGTTAAAAGTAAAAAACTATTTGTTTATGAAATTATGTTAGATAGACACTAGAAAAATTCAGCCTTGGTCCTAGTAAGCAAGTGTGTAAGGGAACGTTGTTTCGTCAATGTTATAAGGCAAGCATTCTCATAACATTGATCAAACAACTTTAGCTTTCAACGTAAAATACGCAAGGTACATTCGCTCGCTAGGTTAGTTAGAAGACCAGCCGCAAGAATTGCGGAAGGCGTGGGTTCAGGACCGGCTTAAACCATATGACTAAAGTTGTTTTTTTTAGTTTACACCTTTAGAGGGAAAATAGAACTTCGAAAAACCAAAAAATAAATTCAAGCAACTAATTGGAAATACGAGGGGCATGCCAAAATAGGTTAGATACTCTTTACTCATATTAGTGACACTGGCAAGTTATACACCATCAATGCTGGTGGTTTATTGCTATATTTGAAAATAGAAAACACATGTTTTTTTTCTATTTAAATGAGCATCTTTTTTCCTGTGAGAATCTGGCGTGAATTCGCTTGCAGCTATAAAAAACGCATAAAGCCTCAAGAATGTTTTGAACCTTTGGCTACTACTTTTGGTGAGTCTGCTTGTTCACGAGCAACAGTATTTAATTGGTTTGCTAAATTCAAAAGAGGACGGGAATGTCTCGAAGATGAAGCGAATACAGGTCGGCCGCCAACCGCGGTCACACAAGAAAACGTTCGTGCAGTCGAAAAACTTATTCGCGAAAACCAACGAATTACGTATGTAGAGCTGGAGCGAGAACTGTTAATTGGATCAGCAGCAATGCAAACCATAATTCACGACCACCTTTCTCTCCGTAAACGTTGTTCGAGATGGGTGCCGCACAAACTTACCGATGAGCAGAAAGACCGTCGGGTGGATGGGTGCCTATTCATGATAGATAAATTCGACGGTGGCGAAAAAAAACGTGTATGATATACTGACTGGTGACGAAACATGGCTATATAACTATGATTCCGAAACAAAGCGACAGTCGACTGTATGGTGTTTTGAAGATGAACCAACTCCAGCGAAATGTCGCCGTGCACGAAGCAAGTAATATCAACTTGGTGTGGCAAGCGACCGAAGTCAGGAATCCGGCACCTTCTCTGGCACGACGACAATGCGGCGCCGCACACGTCTGCTTGCCACTTGCCTTTTTCAACTCAAAAAATGTGTCAATCCTACCTCACCCAGCATTATATTCCGCTGACCTAGCGCCTTGTGATTTTTACCTGTTTCCAAAAATTTAAGAAAAACTAAAGGATGAGAGGTTTGAAAGCAAAGAAGATGCACTAGCTGCCTAATTTCGAGATTTCTGAGGTGTCTAAAGAAAAGTGGTCACAGGTATTTTCCAATTGGTTCAAACGTGTGGAAAAGTGTATACTGGTAATAAAGAATACATTTTATAATTTTTGAGTATCTGATTTCTTTTGGCATGGCCCTCGTATTGTGGCAATATTTACACTTAGTTTAACTCCTACTCTCGTCCTATCGAGGTAGGCCGAGTGACACACCGCGAAGGTTACAATATGGATTACGAAGAAATATGGAACAATATGGTTGTCGGCGGTACAATGTGTTAAAGGTTATACTTATCCTCTGGTGTCAGGCTTTGTGTGGCAATTATGTTGTTTCTATCAGGATTGTGTACTTGTTTGCCACAACTCCAGAGTTGTCTTATATTGGTAGAAATGAGCTTTCCAAATGCTGATTTTAAAAAAACAAAACTGTATTCTTTGGCTCTATTTTATCCCAACAAGCAAAAGGAAAAAAGTAGAGCATGTAATGTATTGATCGCTCATTTCAAAATTTCTGTTATTTGATGAGTATAACCTGGCAAAATTGAAAACCCTTTCCGCCACAGCGTACGAAGGTATTATGTAACATTTTACATTTGGTAGAGTTATAGTGACAGTAAAAATGTGTTCGGATAAGAACCCCTGCTACTTTTAGGTTTTAACATCGACAATATAGTTTGATGCAAGACAAAATAATGTATTCAAACAAAAGCCTTATAAAGTCGGAAGTTACTTTACCTTAAATGAGAATAATTATGTGTGACAGATGCTATTTATGTAGATTTTAATAAACTCGGCAAAAATCTTAAAAGTAATAATATTTATTGTACTTTTACCACAAAGTGTACCCTAAAAAGAACCTTTTTTAGATCTGTCTAATGCTGTAATGAATGGAGTTTAAATACCTTGTCCAATTTACGATGATAATTTTGACAGTTCATTCTATGAAGTATCGCATTCTTTTTTTGGGAAAGTACTACAGACAATATCGTACTTTATTGACGGGTACCGCCCACTTAGTGAAGCGCCTTGCCAACGAATAACAAAAAAATCGGAAAACTTTAGAAAATTATATACTCAAGGTGCAGTTCATTCATTGATGTTGTCGATGATGATTATGAAACTGATTTAGGGTGTGCACCATTATAGTAGTAATAAATAATTTTAAATCCTAATACCTACCTAATTTACTATAAAAGCCCTCAAGTGAATTAACTTATGGGCTTTCAAAGTCGTAATATGTTCATTTAATCATCTCTTTATTGCACATTTAAATAAACGGACGATTCCAAGTTCTATGAAATAATGATTCGATAATCGAATCGATTCACAAACGATTATAAACTACCCCATCCCTATTGTGAGCTGTCAAAATTATCATCCTAAATTGGACAAACTATAGTATGTCATTTTAATGTCTCTTTCTATTCACTAGAGGCTGTACCGAAATCTTAAACAAATACTTTATTACCGACGCAATTAACTGTCGTCGGAGCACACTCTTGGTAATGGTACAGTTTATTGCAGCAGTGTTACACTCTAGTGTAGTGGTCGCTGTACTATTCACGGACGATAGCTGCCAAGTGATTAAACTTGTAACAGTCGAATCCCTGCTGCTCGCCGGAGCAACTCTGCGAATAGATCAGCTAAATACGAACACCGGCGAAGCCTCCATTTGCATAATGGACATAGACAACGCCCTAAACCTGCAAAGCAGTCGGATCGAACGTTGCGCGGTGGATTCCACTTTGTAAAACTATTTCGTATTGCTAAAGCGACGTGAAATGTTGCCGTTCAATTTCTTCTCTTCGTGTCGATAGACGGTTCTGAAGCACGGAGCCTCGATTGATTACGACTATCGACATGCTAAAAGTATATTATTTTGATTGAAGTATTAAACACAGGACCTCTCAAATCCATATGCAATCGACGCAACTCGATAATCGAGGCTAAGGGATAACCAAGAGAGGCGAAGCCTACCTTCAACCATTTGCAAAAGCTCGCAACGATTAGGCCAAATTTTTCTTTATGTATTTTTTGTATTCGCCTTCAAATGTAAGGTTAAAAGAAAATATTAAATAAATAATAATATTATTATTGATTTTAATTTTGTCTACCAGAAAATTGTAGCCCATTAATATTATATGGTGGGTCTCGCGACTAAAATCTGCGCCGTAGCAACAACCGCCCTAATCTTCAAACAGACTAGAGCCTTATTATTCATAAAGCTTATTCAAGTAATTGGATCATTATTATAATATCCTGGTACCTAGAGCAGGTGTATCACAGAATTCACAGACAACTTAAAATGAGCGCTCTGTTTACGCCGGAAATAACTTACTAAAGGATATTTTTTGACGCGTTTTTTGTTTCCATGAATGTTCAGTTTTAAATGTACTACAAATGAGATTTCTTTGTTACAGGTAAATACCACTCGAGGCAAACTTAGTAATATTCTGATAAGGAGAAGAATTCTGCGAACTTGGAAGACTGCATGACGAAGACAGTGTTTCAGAGCTGCCAATCAAATTTCACGCTTGTCGACTCTAAGTAACAATCCATTTCTTTGTCGTTGCAAGGAGCCAAGCAAGACAAGCGTCCGCGTTTTTATCGCGCCTTTTCGAACTCATGTCATTTGCGAAGCCCTTAAGCGAGTCTGGTGTCGACAATGGCGTTTTTATCGACGTGCCGTCTTTTTCTGACGTTCACATACGCGTCGTTTGCCGGTCATAAAGTTCCATCCGCTGCGGCTTGTCTACCCAGCCGTGGTATTTTGCGGCTTTTGGTGATATTCAAACGAGCTTTTCGTTACAAACGTGGCAATTCCTTTCAATTTTGATGCTAATATCATGCTGGTCGATTTGTTATGTTTTTAATTAAAACCAAACGTGAATTCAGTGGTTGAATTTTCTGTGGAACATCAATTATGAAATAAACTGGTGTTGCGAGAGTTTTCTTTAGTGCTTTCTTGGCTTCATGCCGACGGGCGTTTACACGTTGATGCGATTGGCGCGGCTAGTGGTGCTAACATTATTTGCCAAATTGAACTGCACTCGTACGTTAACAAATTCGTGATATAGCTACGGATGACTCGTGCAAGTCGAAGATAAAAATAATTTAGTAGCCCCTTGCAGGAGAATGTTATCTGAAGCGCGCGCGTTGCGTATGTTTGCGGGTCGGGCTCCCTCACAAAGCAAGCCAATATATCAAGTTGTCGGGCCGTGAGCCGCGGCTGCTCCGGTAGCTCATGTTTGTCAAGTTACGCGACACCATTGTACACGAGTCGCTACAAGCTTGAAAAGCGCTTAATGGCTCTTAACGCAAACACGAGTAAAGTTGTTACATGCCTTTGTACTCTAATCACTTCATGATAGATTGGCTTTTACACATTCCTCCAATAAATTCTCAGATTAGAGGTTTCTTTTCTGTATTGGTAATTCTAGAATCTGTTAATAAATCCAGGGGATTGATAGTTTCGTTTGATTGCTATGTTGCTGACTAACTCAAAGTAAGAAAGACACACAAATCTCAAAACAAGCAATTCATTACGGTACTAACATAAATAACAATCACAAAAATTGTACAACTAAAACTGTTTTTAAATCTGCCTGATCTCGGTTAGTTCTATCTCGACAACTGTTCAGTCAGAGTGGGAATGAAATAAAATTGCACAAATCACGCGTGAAATTGAGTTCGACCCGCTGCCGCTGCGGAGTCATCGTTCGCTCCGGGACTTTGCTGCTACTACATACTCGTACTTTGCAGATGTAAATCAAAATAAAAAACGCAAGGCGCTCCGTTTGCATGAATACTGCAACTTTTTGGAACTAACTGTGACGTCACGATATCAATTATTTCTTAAGCGAATTTATGGCCACTGGCTTTAAAGAGGAATGGTAATAAATCTACCTGATTTTTAAATCCATTAGCATAGAGGTTGAGCGTGGACAAAATTAAGCAAAGTCAAAAGATGTGCAGTGTAGGTACTCCTTACCGAGCGATTATAAAGAGACTCACAAAAGGGATAGATAGATAGATAATATTATTTATTGTACAAAAACAAAAAGAGACTTAAAGCTAAGTATAATTATGGCTAGGATAATTATCGCATACTCAGCAGTAAGTCACTTTAAGTTTAGGGTTTTCATAAAAAAATACTGACTGTTTGACTAATTTGTACGGGGTTTATAAATAAATGAAAGTTAATTCAATAAATTTTATTTTCACTTAGATAGTTTTTACGTCACCTAATGTATTAAGTCTTTTTATAATCACCCGGTGTACTCGCTTCATCTATTTTAATTTACGCCTGTGAACTCTGTCGCGTCTGAGGCGATTGATACAATCGATAGCACTCAATAAAAACCGGATGTCATTGATGAAAATTGTTTTCAGGAATGTAATATCCGCAAAAACTTCTGAAACTTATTGCGGTCCCAACTGCGTTAGACATTCATTTATTTAAAAACTTTGGAAGCTCGTAAAGTGCGTCGTGTTTATTTGACATTTTCGGTTTGTGCAAAAAGTTGAGAGGATACATAATTCAAAAGTTAGGGTGCTGATCCTGAAGCAGACTGTGGGCTGAGGGTATGTTGCAAGTTTCGTGTTTTCACTGCGGCAGCACCCCGGAGACTCATTTATCTGCCAGCACAAGGGAATGAGATAATTAATTGAAATTATGCCGTCATCCTCTCACGACAAAGTGAGTCTTGTTATCGTGAATTTTGCATCTAGTAGAATTGAAACACCTAATTAGCAAACCAAGAGGGATACTGTACGTGTACATTTGGTTTTTTTGCAGATATTTTCCTAGCTACCTGCTTTTGTTTCTATAGGTACTTGTAAACTTAACGGCAAAAGAAACTCTTCTGCCTTCATTTTTATTTTTATTGTTTGCTTGGCAATCTTGCCTGTAATACCCTTGAAGGCTTATTTTTATATCACAAGAATAGAAAAACTAAAAAAAAACAAATTTTGGCCCATGATGATCTCGAGCGGGCGCTTTTTACAAATCTTTTTGACAATAATTTCTGTCCTAAGTCTCCTAAACAAATATTTGCGTTATTATTTCGGCCAGCCAGTCTCAATATTCGGTTCAAAGAAAGGAAAAGGGATAGCTTAGTTACGCAGATAAGGTTCTTTAGAATACTGAATTTAATTTTAGCATTTTTACTATAATCTATTTTATTAGACAATGGCATATAATAAATATCATTATTTATCTAAGACGAGGGTAATAATCCGGCTGACGGTGGACCTTGTATCTCTGTTGATTTAGTACTGGAAGCGGCTTCACGGATCTAAGAATTTAAAACCTAAAATGTTAGCGTACAGGCTTCTAAAATCGGTGTTGATGTGCGAGTAGATACTGGATGTTTGTGAGCGCGGACGCTCAGTTAGCATCAACGAGCTCGTATTCGGGTTGTAAATCGGAGCAATAGTGTCTGCCGCTGGCCGGAGCGTTTCTCGCAGTGCGCTCGGGTCATTTCCATTTTATTCGTGACACGTCCGGTTATGCAAAGCAGCTTCGTGCCTAGTGCCGACTCCCGGCTTCGCTCGCACGCCGCCGATCCGTTTTCCCGCTCGATCGGGTTCAATCCAGCTATCATTTGCCCTATCATGACCTGTATTTTTTCGTTTTACCCTACCGAGGGGAAAGGCAAGCAAGCGACTCTTAAGAAAACAAAGAACACGTCTGAATTGAATCTTAATTTTATTAACTCAACAGTTTTATTCACTATCATTGCACGTTTTGGCGACAAGGCAGGTGCAGTGACTGTGCAAATGCCGGTTTTTTCATATAGTTATAATATACGGGTACCTATAATATATAATTTTCATATGCCGCCGAAGAACGGTAATTGTGTTCCTGTCTAAGGGATTTCGTATGTCAACGTAGATAATACGGTCTAATGAGATTTATCTTCTTAGTATAATAGCGCAATATCAGTGGAGGTTATTTCGGATGAACATTGAGGATAAACGCACATTCGCATGTTTCATTAGAAGGTTATACCTACTACAGATGTCTAATATATTTCATTCATTAATTTCTGTATACTTACATTAATAATAAGTTCATTTTAATAACTACATAATTTATAAATGGATTCTTCAGCCCTTAGTCGGATAGAGACTGTCTTTGAGGGTGTTTGCTGTATTGCATTAATGAGAACAAGGCTCTCGCTTTCACACAGACTGCTCGGATTATTACCTGGGGCAAGAGGCTGCATTCACCTTCCATTAATATCATACACGGAGATGGAAAGCCAATTTTGCTAAAATAATAAGTCCACTGTCTATTCAGAATCCTGCATGCGATTATTCCCTGATGCAACTAAACCAACGAAACTTTGCTATTTATTTACTTGATTGTTTTGACCTCTTAGAAAAGCCAGATTTAGGATCATATTTTGGAGCTTATTAATACAAGTTGACGACACGGTGACGGTTGGCGTAGTGCGCTGTAGCACGGTTTCTCGCCTCGATTTCTGTAGTGTCCCGGGTTCAATTCCCGGTCGGGTCAATTCAGGAAATGATCTTTTCTGAATTGACTCGGGGGTGCTGGAAGACGCCCGTGGCTTATTTCCTTGTATGGCACCTCGTAACACAGGGATATTAATCCCTACTTCGAGACCATTACAAGAGGTGTGTTGTCTGGCGCATATTTATTTATTTATTATGCTTAACATGACTTTAGAAGGCAGACAAATAAAAGAAAATAAAAACACGAATGACAAATAAATCCGATCGGGATCGGGTAGTAACCATTTCTAAGCCTAAGTCTTAAGTTTTTATTCATTTATCGCATATGCATTGAAAATTCTAAATTCTCTCATACAATTCAATAAAAAAAACGTAAAAGTCATTCTCACATTTTCGATATGTGGAATTCGAAAAGGCCAAACGTTTGTCTGAATCGTTCACATGAATTTTCTTATTTAAGTGCATCGTAATAGCACACAATTCTTAGTAGTAAACGCCTTCTTTATTTAGTGCAATAAGGACGGAGCTCTCACCGAAACTCTTCTGTTTCTCCTGCAGAAACTGGTTTTATTAGGTATCTAATATCTATGAATATTCACTTTGAGCGCAGAACGTCTTTGAGGCCTTAATATAAACGGCGGTAATTAGTCCGGCCGGCCTTTCGGCGTCCGATGGATTATGTCTACGTGCGGTATTCGCCAGCTTTAGTAATATGCAGCCTTTGAATCGCTACTAATGAACTAGTAATTCCTCGGATTAGTGTGAGAGCTCACAATGCAGCACCTTTGACTAATCCGTCCAAATCTGATCCCATAGCGCCCATTGTGGTGCCTGATAGACCTCATGTATTGTCCCAGATGAGTGAGATTTTCTTTATTAAAAAAATGACAACTGATTATTTCTAATTCTAATAAAAACGGGTTTTTGCGGACTGAGTCCGCTCTTGACCACGGTGACATTCAATTCTCGCCGAAACGTCGAGAAGAATAGGTAAAACAATTTACAGTAATTTTGTTTCGTTGCAAAAACCCGTTTTTATTAGAATTAGTTAAAATGCAACAAGAAAGTTTAAAATTATTATTTTTACTTAAAATTTCTTTCTCTGGGAAGTTTAACAAGAGGTGACCTTGGCATTACATAACTATGCCTAGTTACAATTTCGAAACTTTAGCACATTTTTTATATAAATAAAATTATTAACAAATTTACTCGCGTCGCTAACACGCCCCACCCCAGTGCGCGTTAGTTAGCAGCACTCATTAGTCAAGGGAATCCGTGCGACGCGTGTGGCGGACCTTGTTTTAGTACCCTACCCTTCGTTTTGATCTGAATCATTCTGACTCTGCCATCTTTTCCTGGGCACACCTCTTGGATCAAACCTTTAGGCCACATATTTCTAGGTCCATTCGGGTCCACAATGAAAACCATATCTCCGACTTGCAAGGGTCGCTGCTCTTGGTGCCATTTCTTTCGTGGGATAAGATCTGGGAGAACCTCCTTCACCCATCTGCTCCAAAACATGTCAGCGAGCCGTTGTGAAATACGCCATTGTTTTCTAAGGAATAGATCTGAGTCATCAAATTTTCCTATCACTGACCCATTAGAAGAAGTTCCTATCAGGAAATGGTTTGGTGTTAGGGCCTCCACACTGTCAGCCTCCACAGAGACGTGAGTCAGCGGTCTACTGTTCACAATATTTTCAATTTCAGCTAACAACGTGCTCAGGGTCTCGTCTCGTGGAGCCCTTTCTTTAAGTACGACTTGGAGTGATGTTTTCACGCTCCTTATTAGTCGTTCCCATGCTCCACCCCAGTGTGGGCTACATGGCGGTATGAATGTCCATCGTGTGCCGTGTTTTGTAACTTCATCTGTCAATGCCTTTTCGTCAAGTTCTTGCAGCGACCTCTTGAGCTCAGCGTTGGCACCTCTCAAATTAGTGCCGTTGTTGGAATAGAATTTGTTGGGCCATCCGCGTCTGGGTGCCATTCGCCGATGAGCCATGATTAACGAATCAGTGGACAACTGGACACCGTTTCCAGGTGTATAGCTCTCACGGTAAGGCATGTGAATAAAACCCCATATTTCTGTTCGCTCAGTGTGCGGACGCTTATATTTTTGTAATTAACGAGTACATTAATTTAACTTTATTTATTTAATTAACGATTATATTAATTACAAAAATATAAGCGTCCGCACACTGAGCCACTATTCGCGTTCCGTAAGTAATATGAATTACCAGTACCATTTGGAGGTAAACAGTTATAATTGATCGGGGAGCCGCTGGTACCCTAATGTACAAGAATAATTATTTATTAGGGATCTAATGTAATTAAACATAGAGATCGAACTCGCTCCCTCGTGAGTTTGCAAACAACATACTTAGTCACTGCACACCCAAATTTGCTTTGAAGGTTGAACGCGGCACTAAGGTTATAATCCTAGGATCCTAAGAATAATTATTTATTAGGGATCTAATGTAATTAAACATAGAGATCAAACTCGCTCCCTCGTGAGTTTGCATACAACATACTTAGTCACTGCACACCCAAATTTGCTTTGATGGCTGAACGCGGCACTAAGGTTATAATCCTGGGATCCTCGTCCGATAGTGCGTTTCGTTTGAATGTATTATTTTGTTGGGGTAAAAAGCACCTGCGTATTATTTTTGGTAATATAAGTAGGTCTAAGTAGGCTACTGTAATATTTTTTGTACAAGTGAATGCATTACGACAAAAGCACATTGCTCTGGGGGCCTATTTCGGTACAAATTTAGGAAGTTTCATGAAACCTTAAAAGAGTAAGAAGGACACCAAATGTGGTATGTTATAAATAGGTATCATGTATTTTGTACAGTAAAATATGGTTATTAAAATACCAAAACATCAACATCAATTTCGAACGCTAAGTATGTTATTTTGACGAGTGTAAATACACGTAACTAACGAAGAACGTTTTTTAGACGAACGGGAGTAATGCCCCCTGGTCTCAAAGTTAGGTTGGCCCTATACAACAATCCCCACAAGATCGGTATCAGAATAGCGAGCATCCCTCAGCTCGCCTTCTCCAAAGCTTATTGCTTACTACCTACGTGTAGCTGCGTTCGGTGTAGTTTAGTAGTACCTAAATACAAATACAAATACAGCCTTATACGTCCCACTGGGCACAGGCCCCACCTCAACTATGAGGTAGTACGAGCCATACTCCAACACGCGGGCTCAGTGCGGATTGTTGGAGAGGTGAATGTAAGGCCAGTGATAAACCTTAGCGTCAGATGTTATCAAGCTGCCTTTTTAGGCCTCTGACTAGGCTTTACGACTGATATCTAGCGACGTCAGCCGGGACCAACTGTTCAACGTGCCTTCCGAAGCACAGAGATGCCCGAAAAATACATCACTTAATTTCGGTCGGGATGGTCACCCATCCATAACCCGACCTGACTGGCGTTGCTTAACATCGGATCGTTGCCGATCCGCTGCCGTTACTTAGCCACGGGCACCTAAATGTTTTTATTTTATTTTGTTCTTGTGTAGTTTTGCTGTATTTTCTGTTTTTTATGTAATTTTCCTTTTTATGTATGTGATTTTGATTTTTGTATGGACTTTATTCTAAAATAAATGCTTATTATTATTTAATATTATTTACTAACCTTGAGCTTTCTTATAGTTCATGGTAAGAAATAAATTGTTCCCAACTTTGTTTTTTTAAATTAAACTCATTTTCTTTCTTTTTTGATTTAATTCTGATAAGATGTCACTTCAAAGAGAAGTGCTTACCTTTTGGTACCGTTCGAGAAGAAGTATCCTCTAGTCTAGAGCATTTGCGTCGAACGTCACTTCCGCTCACCCACTTTAATTCAATTACATCGAGCAGTCGAGAAGTGCAGTACTGAAAGAGTTACGTCGAGAAACCTCGAGGATGACGTCGATTCGGCGCTTGCTCGGGCATCAGAGCAAGAAACCGCGGCCAAACAACCCTTTGTGCCTTGAAGGCCTTTTAGAATTTAAACGGACCGATTATGAAATAAGTTTTGGGAGAAAGTAAACGCATTGAAAATATTCTGTTTCGAATTTCGAAGATCTGAGAATCCGGGTCGCTTGAAGTCAGCTGAAAATAAGTCAATTTATCTTCACAATTTTACATATGACACTACGTGAGCTTACACAGTTGCAACTAATGATGCTTCATACATGAGATATGTCACGTTCATATGTTTAAATTGTATTAGGTATTTGTTAGTTTGAGTATTAGTAGGTTTTAAAGTTTTAGATAAGTAACAAATTTGTTGCTTGTATTTTCTTGCACCAAATTCTATACGTTGCACAGCCCAAAATTCGTATGTTCTCTGTTAAACTTTTTTTTTTTTTTTTTTTTAAGTAGGGGAAATGCCTTACGCATACCCGTCCACCGGAGGGCGGACGGGTTATGTCGGACTCTCCACTGGGGGGGACTTCCTATTAAAGGAAACCGCCCAGTGGCCTACCGACTAAAAACCCTACTACTCCCTCTCATCGTCCATAGTGGGGGAGCACGGTAAGTAGCACGAAGCCTTCTACGCGTTCCCCCGGACGGGGCCCGCCTACACGGCGGGCCGGAAGCGACCCCCCCTTCTACAGGAGGGGTCGATAGGGACAGCCGAGGGTGTCGAGCCGTCCCTACCAGGCGATGGTGGAGGCCTGTGAAATGCCGGCGCGGGGACCCCCGTACCGCGCGCCAGCTGGCCTCATCCACGGAGAGGTTGGAGGCGACGAACAGGTGGTCGCCGTCTCCTCCCCCTCCTCGCCCTGCGGAGCGTATCAGCGTCGGGATCTTGTTCCCGCGCGCGCTCCGCGGCTTCCTTGGCAGTCACCACCTCCTCACAGAAGGTGGCGAAAGCTCTCCAGGCCTCTTTATCTGCCAGCAGTGCAAGCACTATGCTGGGCAGAGTGAGGTCCTGGCACACCTTTGCGATAAGCGCACTGCGCTGTGGGGCCCACTTTTGGCACACCGCTAGTGTGTGGTGCGCCGTGTCCTCCACAGCGCCGCACTCATGGCAGAGTGGTGCTCCCTCTCGACGGATGCGGTGCAAGTAAGAGCCAAAGCATCCATGCCCGGTCATCACTTGCACCATCCTGTAGGAGAGGGAGCCATGCGGCCGCTCGAGCCACCCGTCAAGGACCGGAGCGAGCGCCTCCAGGGTTCGACGGCCAGACTCCGCACCTCTCAGGTCCGCCGTCCACAACCGAACCAGGCTTTCATACGCCTTCTTGCGGACGGCCTCCCGCTCTTCAGGGCAAAAGGGTTCGCCTGCGGCCCTCTTGGCGGCCGTCCAGCGGTACACGGCCGCCAACACGCCTGCCTCCAGCTCCCAGGGAGCGGTGCCTGCCAGCGCACAGGCCGCAGAGAAGCTTACGGTGCGGTAAGCTCTTACGGCCCGTTGCGCAATCGCCCGTTGGGGCGCTCGGAGGAGGCAGGCGTTCCTCTTTCGGATCTCTGTTAAACCTTGCGGTTGACTGGTAGAGAATGCCTCTAGGAATTAAGTCCGCCAATTGTACCTATCTTATAAATGTGCAATAAAGAATGAATAAATAAATAAATGAATCGATTTTCCTGTCCTCGCAGTGCATAGTAACATACACTCTCTAGCAGTGGTACATTCACATGTATAATATAAACTGTTGTGGCTGCGCTACGAATGTTTATTTATCACGCTAGTATTTGCAATCGTCCGCCATATCAATATTACATGCATTCTTCAATCTCAAGTTTCAGTTGTGCAAAGAAGAATTTAAAAATCGGTTAATATAATAAGTTTAGTAGATAAAATCATTAAAGATATCACAGAATTATACAGCAGATTACTTGATAAACGATATTACCGCAAACTAAGTTCAAAAAAATAAAGCAAGTTTAGTGGGCTCACGCAAAACAACGCCTGATTGATTACACCACCAATTTCCTTGATGAATGGGAGTTTTAATGGACTAAGTAAATATTCTAAGCAGCTAAATGGTGAATTTCCGTGAGCGAAATATAACGAGTAATGTAAACCTCCAGTTTCGTGTCTATTGAGGCCAATAAGAAATGCGAGTGTAGGAAATATTAACATAATATTTGACACTCAAATTGAACTCTGCTAACTAGTTCGCATAAAACAATTACTGAAGAATTTGAATTAATTTAATGTCTTTCTGCATATTCAAATTGGCGATAAAGAAAGGGTAACTTTGTTAAAGAACTTAGAAGTCTCAAATTTTATTAACTCTAAAACGAATAGGAGAAGCAGGTGTCACATCAACGTTCTTAAAATTGTACACTTGGTAAGTACCTACTTAACACCTTACTTTACAAATCCATTGTCACTATAAATAACTACGAAAGAACTACTCTTCTTAAACCTATGCTCTTCTAATCATCGGTTTCGTCTATGATTGAAAAAGCCCACATCAGAACTCATTCAATTGTTCCCATAGTCCGTTATTGATGTTGTATGGTGAAAATATAATTACAGTTTTCTTTGTCAGTAGGCTGAATCTGAATAACTAATTGTCTAGTTATTATTTAACACATGTTTTCCAATATGGTGAGCAATAAAAAGCAGCTTTGGAATAAATACCAAATGGAACATATCCAATGTGAAATATTTATCGAATAAATAAGACTCAATAGCAATTTGTTTCAAGCGCCTGCCGAGGGCAAGTTTATTGTAATAAAATGCCGTGACACGCCAAACTCTTGTAAAGTTAAAAGGTCGATTGGCTGCGCCGACGGGCGGCGTTATATTGATTAAATGCGCCCAGTAACCATTATTGTTGGTGTCCCATTTACTTGCAAGTGGAACCACTCAATCATTAAACATCAACTCTTAATTAAACCTAACAATGGAAGCGTGTGTTTGAATCGGAGTGCCGTCTTCCGATTCGAGAGCATTCTGAATTGTACCAATAAAAAATTTAAATGAATAATTCTAGTCAAATATGTAATATATGTATAACATAGATCATTCGTTAGCAAAAACAGACATACATTAAGTTACAGAAACACCGAGAATCCTATTCTAAGCATGCAGTAGTGAATGGGTTTCTTCTTGGGAAACTCGCTCCGACTGACCACATCTTTTTAATGTAATAGATCGCGATCAACGATAAGCAATTTTTTAAATAGATAAATAGAATTTTAGAGTAAATACAAATAGATAGTGTTTCAACCTTCTACATCTGGGGTCGTGAATCCGTGTCCCAATAAGGATAAACATTCACGTGCCGAATGCTTGTTTATTTGTGGTCATGTATACAGATATCCTAGAGATACGTCATGTATTGCTCAAAGGCCCTTGTCCCTCGTTGACTAGGCCGCTGTTCACATTAGGTTGTGCTTAGCTTAGTAACCTTTTCGGCTTAACCAAAGTGGAGATTTCCTCTGACTCTGGCGGAGAGGTTACAAAGTACGCGTGATGTGAGATGTAGGTACAGCTACTTTCGTAAGTAGTCTTTTAAAACTGTCTCCGAATATAGGTAGGTGGTAGTCAGACAATATTCCTAAAAGCACAGAGTGCATCATTTACAGAGAGGTACCGTGCTTTTATGCAGCGCCGGCGTTCCCACAACTGTATCAATCAGGCTGATGGACAAGTCTGTGACTTTAGCCATCTACTTTTCGAAAACTACTTCGTGACACTTCCAATCTAGGCTGCACCGTCCAAAGTGAATAGCACGTACTCGTATATATGTAGCAAGCATCTTAATGTACTTTAAAAATGTGTTAAGACCGATGATTATGACAAAATAATGTATCCAGTAGAATTGTTAGTTTAAATAACTAGCAAAAGGCTTTCAAAGGAAAATACTAAAAATATATATATGTATTATTATCAAGAAAATCAACTGAGAGATAAAATAACATAAATAGCAAAGTAATTAATTACTTCGTGACATTTCTTAAAACCTTAAGGTTTTTTTGAAAATAAAATGGCAAACAGACTGACAAGGGTATTCTAATCGTAAAACACAAAGAATACTAAGTAAATAGGCAGATACTCGTATTACGAACCCTTCGTAATAAAGACTTGAAAGGGAAGATTTTCAGGGATTTACTCAATTCCGTTAAGTCCACCGAATTTATATAAATCGTGAGTTGTAGCCCTGTTGTTAGCACTTTATTTTTGTTAGACATAAGGTTCTTCTGTAAATCAAGCTTTGTTGTTCGACCTTAAGCCCCATTTATTGCGATTTTCCAAAGAATGAATTAGCTTATCAGATAAAGGTTATTGCTACTTTAAAAAGTAATCCTATTACCTACTACGAGTAAGTACGATTATCCTAAAATTGTAAGGCTGCTAACCTAAAACCCTTAACCAACGTTGATAGTCAGTTTTTGTATTATACCTATTTAAAAAAATCAAAAGTAAATTACTATGCCTTTGCGATCAACAATGTTATTGGTACCTATCATGTTTATTGCTTCAGTAATTCTGTCGATCGCGATGATAATCATTCGTACCCATTAGACCCCCACTGCTGAAGGTAAGCTTCCCCTAAGGTTTCTACAATCTTGCTACCTTTATCACATAAGTGTGTCGACGCAAATAAATTATCATTATCATTATTATTATCATTTCTGTTTGCAATTAATAAGCAACCTAAAGGACGATCTGGCAAAACTGGCTAGATTGGGCTTTCAGAAAAAGTGCTAACACTTTAGTTTCAAAACACATTTACATCAAGACCAAATTTTATCGATCATTCTTAAAGTGCAGCGTCACGGTCAGATATGAATGTTGGATTCTTTTATATGCTTAGTAAGAGATGCACGAAGTTTTCAATAGCTCACAGGTTTTGACGTATCCGTGTGTATGCACTGACGCCTCCCCGCTGCGCAGGCGCTGGTCGCGGCGGGAGGCGACGTTACTTACTGCAATTGGTCACGATTACTATTTCACTGACCGAATAAGCTTTAATTCTAAATATTATTGTTTTTTAATGTTATTTTTGGTATATAAAGCATGTCATGATAGCTAATTAACATGTTCTCGATGATTTGAAGTCAGCAATCGATCATTGTTAGTTACTCGTTAGTATTCTGTACTAAGTACTTCTAGTTTTTTATCTGACTATGTTAACTGACACCCAAACAACAAAGGCAATAAACTTTAAGTCGGTGTTCTGTTTGTTCTAACTAAGTTTACACAAGACTAGACTTACTCTTTCAGGATTCTGTAAACTTCGAAATTTGTACCTTACTTTATAGTCTCTTTTCACCTCTGCAAGTACTGGGTATGCCAAAAGGCAATAATTTTTTATCGTTTCCTTTATTAGTGGTTATTTAATGTGTCAAAAATTCATTTCGCAAATGAAGGTAATCACGACTTCCTTAACTGTCGTAATTGAAGGACCAAATATAAATACGTAGGCGTCCAAATTGCAGTGCACGGCGCGCCACTGACTCCGTAAGTGGATGTTAATAATTATCTCCAGATAACAGGTCAGTATAGGCGGAAGTTAAATTGCTTTACCACTAACAAGGTTTGCGTGAAGCTGGCAAGCTGGTTCCTCGGCTGTATGCACCCAATGTCTTTGCCTGCCGCGCGCACGCTCGCCATTATTTGAGGCAAGTTGACATTTCGTCGCTGACGCCGTAAAGGGGCGAACCTCATTTTTAAACAATCAAATTTAATAGTTTAAAAATGAGGTTCTCCTCTTTGCGGCGTCAGCGACGATTCGTACGTTGTGTTGTGCCAACCAACATGCAAACTCGGAATATTCTGCCATACTTTATTGAACATAACGTCGGCCATTGTACAACGGGTTCGACGCAATTACATTTTCTTCACAAAGCCAGTGGCCGACCACGGGTCTTTATCCTACCTAATCTTATTTTCGCTCGAACGAGGGAACTCGTAACCTCAGGATAAAACTCTTTCAGCTTGCTCTTTAAAATATTGAACACATTAGGCTCTTATTCGTCAGATATATACACACATGTGCTATATGGGTATGAGAAAAGAGAACAATTGGTAATTCAATATCGTTAGAACGTCGTGTTTCACGCTATCAATGAATTCTAAACAAGCCTGTGGTTTTAAGTTACTCTAAGAGACCATTTACATGCAATTTCTTATTTAAGACGATTTTTTGACTAAGCTTTAGTAGTAATAGTAGGTAATCCGGTAAACATGATCATAAATGAGTAACGAAAAATAGGTAGGTAATTTTGTAGTTAATAAAATTATTTTTTTACCAGTCTAGTAAATTTAATAACAAACGTAAGCGTTCGTTTGTTTCATAATCGTCTGTTTGTTAAACAAGCTTCTAAGTCATTCACAAATCCTTATTACGAGTCGACAAATGAGGGATGAGAGTACAAAGATCAAGGGGCACCCTCTGGTGTATTTGCATTTAGATAGGCGCGACGAGTTATTGTTGACGAGCGGGACGCGACTCGGCCTCCTCACCTCGGCACCCGACGCCCGTTCGCACCGCATCTAACCGACTAATTACTGACACTAACGACACACCTAAGTAAAACGAACCCTGACTTCTCATATCCTAACTAGAATACGCCTATTTTTACGGCAACGCGCCAACATCGCACCCCTGTTGGCATAGTGACGAAAGAGCTTTTCCACGCTACGGTAAAATGTTAAGACCCATCTTTCGACATCCTATTCATGTCGGTTTTAAAAGAAGTGGCGATTCACTGTTGTTGAATTAGTTTACTGATAACTTTCACGTACGGCATGTCACCAAACAAGACATGTAGCACGTCATAACCAAACAGGTGGTCAAAGCAAATCTTATTCATCAAACACGATTAAGACGGACCGTTAGGTGTTAGCAACGGCTGACGGCTCTCGCCAGACCTAAGGGCCTACACACATAGTTGACAATGCGAAAGATGTGCATGCTCGCAGCCGGCCGCTCTCACGGCCCTTAACAAATGCGTAAATGAGACAGGAATGTGCGAGGGCGTTTATGTCTTCCGCGAAGGATGGACGGCGATTTGTAACTTTCTGAAATAAGGCGGGAAACTGTTACTGTTACTAATTGCGTTTAATCTCCGAGGCGGGAAGTGCGTGCGATAGGGACGTAACGTGTCAAATTGTTTCACTTACGCCCGAGTTTCTTCTAACAAGGAAAGAGCTTTTTAGACTTCCCGCAGATTTCCCGAGAGGTGTAGCAAAGACATGACTTTTACAAGTTTTCACGTGTGCAGGCGGGCACACGTGTACCATTGTTTGTACCTTTATAAATAACGTACCGAGCATAAATCATCGCAAAGAAGCATATTGTGCGTAGGAGCTTTTCATAGAAGTGCTCTTGAGTCAAGTGGATAGTAGGTAGGAGAGGTTGCCGTTCGTGAAGTGGATGAGTTGGCTGGCGATGATTATATTTACTTTGTCTTGTCGTGTTTATAAAGTGACAAATTATATTGAAAACTGTGGAAAAGTTATAAAAAATGGAAGCATGATATGATTTAAAATAATTTTAATGAATCCCCGTTTGTTCAGTTCTTCTTTTCGGGTAGCAATCATGCAAACTCTTGTCGAAGTTATTCAGACTTTTAACATGGCGGCGAAGTGAAAGATCCGAATGAATGAAACGAAAATTATAGTTCGTGACAATATTTGCAAACAAAGAATTTCAACGCTGATTTGTTTACTATGGTAGGAAATAGGCTAGGAATTCCTAGCACGAAACATTCCGTTTTACATTGCATTCTGCGAGTGTACAGTACAATGTATGTTTATTCAATCTGTACAACAGTATCGACAACAACTCTTCACTCCGGTATTCGTAACCGATTCGTCAGTCGAATAGTTGCCACATAGTTAACGATAGAAACTTTGAAGTGATAATATTGTGATGGAATCTTTAAACATTTACACATTACTTTGATCTATTCCAGGCGGTACACTACATCAATGAAATGCCTCGCTTGGCTGTTCGTTTACAAGCGCATATTAAAGAGAATTATACCATTAGATACAGCTGGTATAAAGATTTACTTATTATGGATGATAGTTAAAGTGCGCTACATTGCTGTCTATACGCGATGAAGCGCTTCTTTGACGAAGACGGGTATTACGAATTGAAGATTGCATGAAGATTTCAAAGAAGTAGTCCTTACAAATTTTGCTGCCTGTTTCAGTTCTATTGGCATGTTATTGCACAGCAGCCGTCTTTGAGTGACGTTTGAGAATCAATGAGTTAGCTGGTAGTAGTCTGGCACAAAAAAAATACGGGTCTTCCGTAGCAAATACATTAGTAGGTACATGAAACGTAAATAAGTAAAAGCTTCAGTTTGTATTTTTTTTTAACATGGTATGAATAGAATAAATATTAATTAAGTATGCGGCAACGGCATCATGGTAAACTTACATATTCCATACAGCAAGTGATGACGGAATCGAACACATTGTCCAACAACCCATAGCGCTATAGGCGCATTATTGGTTACGAATCCTACCGCGAGTATACCTACGTCATATATACTATTAAAGGGGATTAACGTACATAGACGGTCTTACTTAGTTAAGGGCACGTAATTCTGCAGAAGTAGGCATTTAGCGCTTTCCCGAACTCGCATCATGCCCACTTGACATAATATGACGTCGCTGCCAGCGACATAGTATAAAAATAAGCAGTAGGTAGTATTATTTTGTTTGACTTAAGAATAGAAATGAATTTTTATAATCATTCTTCAAATAGTCATACAATAATTTGATCATTTTTGTATGGAAGCTGGCATTGCCATCAGCCGCCATGTATTTTTTTTTAATGTTTCCGCGCACGATTAAAGTGGTCTTTATCGATGGTAGATAGCGATTATGTCGTATTTCAAAATATCAAATTTAACACCACGGGCAAAATACTATTTCGAAAATTGATAAGTAAGTTATACTTACACATGATACACATAAAGATAGAAAGTGAAAATTTATAATGTACTTCTAATTTTTAAACCACGACCTACCAGACACGGTCGACTGTGATATCCTAAAGTTACTACTTCACTGATTTTGAAGTTACAGCAATTAATGGTTCAATATCGAGGAGCAGAACTGTTGCATCTGTAAGGTGATAATGAACTACAATTGATATACATTTCAATGCGACTGGTCTGCTGTATCTCGAATATAAAATAAGAAACATGGTCATTTTGCTGCATATGATTTCAGCAAACTAATATTTCAAAACAAAATGGTATTTTATACAACCAGTATTATGAATGCATAGAAAGAAAATGCTGTGTCTGTTTACGAAATTATTTTATTGAATTTATAAGAATGTAATATCAGCACAAAATCAAATTTTAAAACAATAACCAAGGAAAATATACAACAAGTTTCTTTTACCCTTTTAAAAATTAACAAGAAAAAAATATTATTCTTAGGAGCAGTCAAATTTGTAAAAAATAATAATTATGAGTATTGTATGTGTGACCTACTGTGTTTTATTTGAATAAGCACGAGCGTAAAAGTGCAAATTCGTTGCCGACTTCACGCAGCAACCGCAGATGACGTTTCGTCGCGACACAACTGATTTCTATTTATTTTTATGAAATACCATCCGTAGTTATCCATACGAAACTAGCTGTTATATAACGCGGCGACACGTCACATCGTCGGCTGCTGCTGCGTTGAGTCGGCTACGAAATCATACATAAAGGCCAGGTATTCTTGCGATCAACAATAATACTAGATTAAGCCTTAGGAAGTAAAACAAGACTTAAAAATGGCATATGAAGGCACATTCTGTCACCAGAAAATAGTGTTTTACTCGTAGTGAAGGCTATGCTCAATCCGCCAAAGTGATTCGAATAAGTATTTATGAGTGTAAGTATTCTTATAACTTTTACCAATCGATTTATTTTGGTATCATTGTATATAGGCAAAACAATGTGCTCTTTATTCATGACAGCGTCGTGGCCTTGGTGTTAACCAACCCAACTCGAATCGCGGATCATGTGTTTCAAAGCTCAAATCTGGCCAGAACCAACTTTGTGGTCAATGTTGAATTTCCGGCTAACTCTCCAGAGCCTCTGACTGCACCGTTTGTGATATAGATGTGATGGTATTTTATTTATTCTTACAAGAATACTACCAATAAACGCTTTTTAAAACTAAGACCTTCATTATAACTTGAATGATAAAATCTATTTGTTCACAACTTATTTCAAGGCAAATTGATTTGTCTGTATAATACTACAACTTCGCTATCATCAGCTAGATCTAACCTCACAGTTTCACCTACTTTTTGGTATTTTTGAGCAACTGTATTATTTATATATTTTAAAGAATTGTCCTTTCTAAATATTTTTTTGTTTTCTTTTTGTAAGTTATGTTAAAAATATTTTCAAAGTAAAGTTATCCTTAAAAATATTATTCTGGGTGATTCACAGACTGATATTAAATCTGAAACCGAAGCGGTTGGTGAATTCGGTGAAGATACTATTTCAGAAGTTGCTAAAGCTACGATGTTTAAATTGGGTTTTCTCCTTATACTGACACTTCTTCAATCAAATCTATTTGAAAAGTAGGATGTTTTTTTTTGTTTTCGATATTATCGGCTCAATTTCTGAAACTGATATAAAGTATCCATTTGTTGGCCAATTGTTGGCACGTGGGTTGGCTTTAAAAACTAAATTGAAATTGAAAAAAACTTTATTGCCACATCATAAATAGCTGAAAACATTACAATAAAGATTAAAACTAAAATATAAACTGTTGTAACTAATCATTAAGTATTGAGTTAATTAACAAATTTTGAAAAAAAAATGTTATTACATTAATCAATTGGGTATTTTATTATTTGGCGCAGTCAAAGGTGAACTTAACAGAAATAAGTTCTCACTTTTGTAGTGGGACGGTTTTTGGCCAGCCGTTTTTGACGCTCTGACCGGTTATCTATTGAATTGTTGATCAAGAGTCTGAGTAGATTTATGACTTTTTTATTTGTAGAAATGAGCCTTTCTCATTGGTAGCCGTTTTTAAAAAGAAAATTAAATTATTAGGTATGAAAATATATCTTAGTAGAAATACTGTGACCGAACTTTTGCATGAAGTAGAACTTCTGATACATTTCTTTACCATGGTCACACTGTGGTTACAACTAATTATTTTGCGCGGCCAATCCGCGCAAATGTCAAAATGTCAAATTGACAAATTTTGGCATAGGTCCTGCTCTGATTTGGAAGATCCTGGCCTTAATACAACCAAACTATCTCTGACTGTAGTCCGGGCAGCCGTTGCATTATTAATTAATTACGTGTGACGAAGATAAGTGGGCCTTCCGGTCTAAACTCTTAATTCGTTTGGGATTCTACAGCTTTGGGCCGGCTGATAGGTTTTTTTTATGATATAAATGGCTACGCTCAGTAACATTTGATGTAAAGTGATGGTCTGACATGCTTCGTGCTGATTTCTATTTTAAGTGGGCTTTTGTGTCCCGTACTTTTATTAGAAATTATCATTTGATAATTTTACGTCCACTGCTGAACATAGGCCGTTGAGGATAGTCGGCATCAACCGTAACCCCATCAAATTGTGTCCTTCCAGACTTATCTCTCTATCCTCTCATCTTCTATAACTCGATGGAGTAAGTAATCCTGCACCAATATCACGTTGCCATCAGTTGACAAATACCGCCGTTGCCATCGCTGAGTTGACAAATACCGCAATACGAGTATTCTATTCCTGGATGTTGTATTACGCCCGCGGCATCCCGTGACTCACCCAGACCCGTTCCGGGAACCGCCTCTAGTTAAGTTAGGGGCGTAGCACTCTTCTTTTGATACAAAAATAAAACTTGCTGTTAATGCCTTTACTATGATATATATTTTTAAAGGTTACTGATATTTTCACTTATAAATGTATGTAAAAATTAACAAACATAAATTTTATTAATGAATATTTTACTAAGTTTCTACGCTCAGGCAAAAAAAAAGTTCTTTATTAAATATGCATCATGTACAGAGTCAAAAGATCTTATTATAAAATGTAAGGTACATGTACCCTAATAGGGTGTTCCAAAAATGTCAATTACGCAAGTTTGTTGTAATTTAGAAAATATAAGTGCTAATTTAGAATAAATAGTTATGTACTTCCGCCGTTCCGTTATGATAAGTTAACGCCCACAAACACACAAAGTTACACTACAGATTGGGATTACAACTTCATTGCTTGCTTTTTGTTCTGATAAAATATTTATTTTATTTTATTATATATACGTAACCGCAATTGTCTGTGCGCCCACTCGCTGGGCCCGCTGAAAATCAGCGTCTGGGCCTATCAGGCACAGGCATTAGCTGAGCGCGGTCCAATTTATTTTTTGGACATCGTGACACCGCTGCCTGTTGGTATTTTTTAGCATGTCTTTTTTAAATTCAAGATTTTTATTGTTACCTTATAATTGTTGCTTTCTGATGTTTTGTAATGCGATGTCTATCAATATAATAAATGTTTTTTCTTTCTTTCTTTGTTTCTTTACTTTGTAGTGGTTATATATGTTGATATATTATGATGTAATTCACTAAGTAACTGTCCAAAAAGCACGGCTATAACGGTTCCACGTTTTAAAATAACTTGAACATTTTAGGACCAATTCTGGATACAATAAATGTTTATATGACGCTATTAATGAGATAAATGCTTCGACGGTCACTTTTGATTTATCAATGTATTCAATAAAACCTTCTTTACTGCCTGCTCTACAGCCAGATTTATATTTTCGCAACATTCTGTGTAGCACCCCTACATTACGTATTGAAAGTGCAGACGAGTCGTGCATTCCTCAGCCGAATGCACTCAGTTGCTCATATTTTGTTTTCGATTTCATGCATTGAACACATATGGTGCAGTTATGACGTTTTTAATGCACATTACCCGTTTTTTATTCGTTGCTGACTGAAAAAGTTCTGCAGTTTTAAAAACATGTTACACTTTTATTTACGATCTTCTATTTGAACATTTTTGTAGTCTTACACACCGGTGATAGAAGTTATTGGGTGCTACGGACTGCTTAAACTACTTTTCTAAGAAAGCAGTTTGTGATCTGCAGCTTAGTTATAAATAAATATCTGAGACAATTAACACCAAGATCATCTGACCCCAAACCAAGCAGAGCTTGTAATCTGGGCGCCAGAGACTGATAAGACATACTTAACATTTTTGAATACATACTTAAATAGAGAATAACACTTAGACACACAACAAACACAAATGTTCGTCATATGAATGTTTGTCATGGGCCTGAACCCATGGTGTTAAGGGCAGGAACGCTGCCATTGCACCAACAGGCCGGTCACAAACGAACGAATCCTATGAACAAACGTATGTAGAGGTCTGATACATTATGAAACGCATAAGGTATTTGTCAGATTTTAATTTCATTCGTAAATATATACGTTTATATAATCCTTAATAATTATCCTACAATAAATTCAGAGTTACCACACATCCGTGGCAGCAAAAAACGTGCCTGAAACAGCGCTACACCACTGTGAGTATTGTGACGTCACATTTCCGTATCCCGAACATAATTATAACTTCGACGTCTCTTTTGAATTCCCACTATCATTCACGTTATTAAAAAATATCCCTACCCGGGTTTTACAACCCATTTCGATTCAGTTTTTGCAGGAAGATTTTATTTTATCGAAATGTATTTCTTGTTTTCTACCAAATATTTATTAAAATAAAACTTCAGCAAATACAAACGAAAAGTCTTTAAATATTTTAGTGATATATATATATATGTTTTTTTTGTGTTTAATTCTGATAATCTTTCTTTCTGTTTCTGCAATAATTATTGTCGATCTAGCATCTAACGACCAAAAACGTCCTCAAATTATGTCGCCTAATTTGTAGGCAGTAATCTTGGGCTTTTATTTGGCGCAGCAAAAATTGCTCTGCCCGAATAATATTGGGCAAACAATGGATAGATGAGATACATTCGGTGCTAAGATATTGGGAGGCCGTTGGGCCCAGGTTGATTAATAGGGCCGTCCAAATAGGCTGTTTAAATTGCCCCATATTTTGCTGTCTTCTGACTCCAAAGACCCAGCGCCTATTGTTAACTAATGATTAGATTATGCAATTATCGGTTCCGTTTTCGAAGTTGATTTATTTTTGCATTAAGAAACAAATACTACTTACTAAGCACGAATAATAATTAGTAAGTTTTTTCATACCACCGATAAAATATGAAAGAATAATGATAGATGTTAGAAGTGCTCTATGTTTTGCTGTCCTCTCACTCAAAAGACTACCTTTTGTTAAATAATGATTTGATTATGCAATTATCGGTGTCGTTTTCGAAGTTAATTTATTATTGCTTAACAAATGTAAACACTAGTTATCACAAATATTAATTATGACAAATAGGTATTTGTAAGTTTTTTTGTTAACTTTAACATCTTAGCGTAGTAGTAATTCAATAAAAATATTTTAAGTTGTAAGGGATACATACTTATAGCAAAAGGAAAAATTATTACTCATAATTTATTGCATGTCATGTAAATTTAATTAAAGTCATGTCCTTGAGAAACGATTATAAGAATATTGCCTATTAGAAATAGAAACTTATTTTTGTAGTATTGTTTTACATTTTTTATTCCTTAAATAAAAAATGTAAAAAAGTAAGGTGGAATATTCGCTAGGGAATCCTGTGAACAAATGTAGAAATTACCTTTTACCTTTCAAAACGAAACGTTTTTGGCCTAAGTAGATAGACAATAGATATTCACTGATTATTGTTGGCTTTGTATAGTTTAGTATTAGTTATTATGTATAGAGTTCTTAAATAACCGATATCTATAACTAAAATAATAAAAAAAACATAAAATAAAAAAAAACATCGCTTCTTGAGTATGCCGTAAGTATTTGGATAATCACCGGGTACAATGGTCCGCATAATATTTCACCAATATTTTCTCTACGGAGGTTATCTCTTGCCTCCTTGCGTAACAAACCAGCAAAATCCATTTTCCTCACTTGTTATATGAGAGACTCGTAAATATGTTCTCAGGGTATGCGCTGACACAATCCATCAGCTTGCGTAATCTGAAAAACAAAATACAGCGGTAAGCTTGTTCGAACGAGAAAAGATAGTATTCTTGTTCAAAATACACAAATACAGTGTGACAGGCTTCTCGGCGAACAGCGCCAGCATGGAGTGGGACTCAATTCACTAGTGTTGCTCGTAATAGGCCACTAAGTAAAAATAACTGCATCGATTGGCTTAAAAGTATACCTAATTCTCGACGATATTGTCGCTATTCAAAATTGTTACCTATCGATACTACTATTAAACTTACTATTAAACTTAGCCATAATATCAATGATATTGATACTGTGCTATGATGCGGAAAGTGTTAACTTAATTTCAAGGTCTATCGATGTTTAGATTATCGATGGTGTGGCAGCACCAGAGTGAAGCTCAATAAACGTCTTAAAGAGCTTTCAAATCCATGTCGAGTTATTGATGGCTTGTAATGAGACCTTTCGATATATCCGGAGCTACTCGCGAACTCGGATATGCCATTTTAAATGGAACAAGACTTTGTTTTTTGCGAGAGAAGCTTTTTTCCTTTGAATCGGAACCTCGATGTTGGGCTGTAATGTTTGAGATGTTTGTTTTAGCTGTCGTAGAACACAATGTTTTTGACTTATTGTTAATTAAGCCTTTGGTTTTTGTTGTAAGTAAATAAATTCTCACAAAAAGCTCTGCGTACATACAGCTAACCACAGCCAGAGCGTAACACTGGCATTCGTTTAGCTTTCATTTCTATGAACTCGCTTGGTTAGCAAAGACGGAACGAATTTAAAAAAAAGATATCTTTCGACATGTGGTTCACTGTATTTGGACTTTCTCGAGATTATAGTCACAAATTAGACATGCGCGGCGCTCTGACAGATAGCCCGCTTAGAACAACACGCCATTTTTGACACATGCACACAGAGACGTGAGTTTAAAGGCTAAGTCCGGGAGTTTCAGCTTCGCGGTCAGTCGCACTGTCAAAAACATTGAGATATTATTTGTAACCATTATATTTCGTAACACATTCAAATCCAGTACAAATGGGCTTTTACTTTTTCCGTAACTTATCTTATCGTGCATTGGTAAAACACCAGTATTTTTTGGTAAGTATATTATTTTAATGTCACGCGCGGCTGCTGCATCCGCTCCGCGCCGCCGACAGGTGACCGCCGAAGCGGTGGCTCATGGTGTTATCTACAGCCTACAGGATATGTGGGTAGGTAGGACTGTATGATCAAGCCATTAGGCTAGCAGGTTGCACCTGAACCCCGGTAAATGAATTCTTATAATATAATACTTTTATACGTATTCACCCATCTCAACTCCTTTTAATCTAACTGGACCCCTTTTGTATATTTTGGTTTTTGTCGAACTAGGTGTAATTTTTCACTTGATGTATTTTATTTTACGCGGTATCTGTCAAATCGCGCTTATCTGGCGATTATAGTAGCGAGTAGCAACCCTAGGCGATCAGGCAAGTTGATAGAAAAAGGCGAGAGCGGTCCTTCTGTAAACTCTTTATTCTGTGTTATAATCCCATAATATCAGTTGACATTTATTCGGATTTTGGACACATTCGTTACGAGAAATATATAAGCGGTCCCGTTGAAGATATAACATTGAATTATATGTCATCAATTTCTACAGTCCCTTTTATCTCATATTTGAACACCTGCATAATATGAAAATTAACAATTTTTCAAAAGCCGGCTTTAAAATGAACGTCAGGTATTGTATCACACATTTTCACAAAGCTCACGGATTTTGACACTGTTTGTTTATTTACGTATGTGGATTTTGTTCAAAAATTCCATTTAATTAAATCCGTGAAATGTATAATTGTAGATACGTGGACGGAGCCTTGCGGCCGTGGAATTGAAAAAGGCAAACAATTTATTTAGCAGGCTCTATTGCGCCCTTCCCGCGGTGGGAAAGCCATTATTTTTTACGCAGCCTTCTTTTACCTCAATTTTTCCGTTTTATTGTCGTTTTATACAAATTTAAGGACCGAATTCTTGGCTCTACTTAAATAGTATTATTTTATGATGCAGTCTACAATATTTCAAATGCCTTTGAGTTGAAAGGTTTATAATGAAGAGGATGTTTAACAATTATGCGAAATCTTCTCTAGGTTTAGCCCTAAATTGAAACACTTTAACATGGGAAGCGTGACCAAAGTATAAAATAACATAATATCATAAAATATCTCCAATGTCTGTGTTCAGTTCTGAAATTAAACAGCAAAACGAATGACATCTCGACTGGTATTCTGTTCAAAATCATTGTCTCGGAATACCAGACAAGAGCCAAACTAGTAGCTAGCTGCGGCTCGAATATATCCAGTCGGTACGAATTCGACTACACTTTAATTTCCTCCTCTGAGGCTGTTACAAAAAGAGAACTTTTGCGAATTGATATCGCGTTTCCCGATCGCCCCCCCACAGGCGGGGTTAGGGGGTGCGGGCCCTGTAATAACTGCCACAGAACTAATCCTCTGATACGGCCGAGCGCGACTGCCACCCTGTATCTTTGCTTTTATCAACACGGGACTTTAGAAGGCGCTTACCTACTTCTGTTAAGGTCAAGCTGGAACTCGATTGAAATAATTGCGTGCACATTGAAAAAGTTGTACCAATAGGTTGAGAAGTCAGGAAACTGCGTTCAGGCTTTAGTGCAGCAATAACATTACATTAAGATTGCAAGATACTATGTTATTTTTACAGTCGTGTACTTTTGTCATTCACCAATGGAAATTTGTTCAGATATGCTTTACAGAAAGGCTAGTCATAGGAAGTAGGTAGTAATCGTATATTATGCGTAGCATGCTGCGTTTGTCAACAAATAGTCACCAATCCAGTACTTTAGTGCCCTAGTGGTGCAAATTTGCTAGCGATATGTGCTCTACCTAGATAGAATATCTTAACCTACAGATTGCCTGAAATTCGATAATGCATACCTGTTTTTCTTTTACAGATAAAGGTTAAAATAGTTTAGAATTTTAAAATATATTTGAAATTAAAGTAATGAACACCGTATGGCGGTCAGCGTTCCGGTTTTTCATGAACCTGTAATGTCCAACTGCTAAGCAAAGTTATCTTCCAAGTTTCTTCATGCGTCTCGATTTAATGCAAGGGTCTACCAGTCCTCTTCGTGCCTTTCTCAAGGCTATGCTCATGATAGTTTTAATTCAGCCGTGGTTTCCAAAGCAGTCCGTACGGAATGACACTCTGTCCATTTATTCGTCAACAACAATCAATCAACGTCAACAAAACGTTGTTTCGGACTAATATCAGAACATGATTCCAATGATGAATGCTGGTAGGTCGAGGTGGAATAATAGCTTCAATTGCGCGTTAATAAAGCCAACGCGTAATATGTGGAATCCATTAAGGGGCAAATATTTGTTCATTTGTCATGCCGTGTTGCCTCCGCGATGGCTCTGTGACGTCATCGCGTAACTGCTGAACATTAACATGCCGCAATGACGTTTGATAAACTACTAGCTTTTGACCGTGACTTTGCCCGTGCGGCCGTGGGCTAGTTCTATGAGTATTCCATCAGTTTAATAAAACTTCCGGAAAATACTGAATGGATTATTTTGGCATTTAAAAAAAAACATCATTTATCTCATTGTTTATTTTCCTTTTGGAGTTCGATATTTTTTTTAATAATTAATTATAAATTAATAATCGTGTTTGAAAAATCATTTTATAAAAGGTGCTTAAATATCAATTTTGACATCACACTACAACTTAAGCACAATCTCAACAGTTTTACTTAATTTGTGCAATAAAGTTTAAATAAATAAAAAAAAACAAGTTACATAGTGAAACCTTTAACTTTAAGGAACTATCTCCACTAGCTTTGACATAATTCGTCAAACAAAGTACCTAAGTGACTATTGACACTGCTGGTGGGTGGCCTTTTGTCGCTCCTATTCGTCTGTATTTTACCTGCAGGTAAAATACAGTACAATGCCAGTTGAAAGATAATGTCATGAAAATCGATGGACCTCATTTCGTTGCTATAATGACTGAAATGCGTAATTACGCAATAACGATGACGCGCGTCCTTAATGACACAATTTCAGAACTCATGTCACCGTTGTAATTATGGTTCAGTTTGCTGGTAAATAGGAATTCAGTTGTTGCGCACGAAACATCCGTCAGCGTTAATTATGCGAGGGATGGAAGTTTCCTCTTCTTCTCGTAGCAAACGGATTAAACATCTAAAAGACTTCAGTACGTACAATTTGTATTGGGATTTGACATGACATGACAATGTCAAATCCCAATACATTTTTTTACGCGAACGATAACGTAAATTTAAAGTGGCTGCTCGTGGTAGACGTACAGTTGGGCTAAAATTCGCACTGCTAAAATATTTTGTCACGCGTGAGCACGTAGTGAATGAACTGGGCGCAAGAAAAAGTGTGAGAAATATTAATGACGGTGCTCATCTTAGCCCTAAAAGACGTAGATGTAAGTACTGATATCGTAGGTACTAAAGTAATTAAATTAAACGTAGAAGAAAAGAAGGGCCGATCCAATTGAAAAGCAACCATCCATCTTCCTTCTTGATATTCCATGTGAAATCCGCTTTGAACTCTGTTCTTATTTAATACAACCAAAATACACTGTCTATCAATTATTATAGTTACGATATCTTAAATTTTAGCTTAATCTCTGAGATTTCTGAGCTGCATTTCATTAATCTAAGCATTTTATTCAAAACCATCCTAGTTTTATAAAGCTAACATACTAATAGGGAGGCATACATTATAACATAGGTTCAGCAAAATTTTACATTTCACACCAATTGTTTTAAATAAGGTTATGTTTCGCCGTAATTTAAAAATAAAACTTAAAAACTTCCTTAACTTGTTATAGCCTGTCCTGAACAATCACATCTAACTGCAATTAGATTCAGTGCTTACGGCTACATTTCCCCAGGAAACCAAAGTCAAATCAAGTAAAATATTCTTTGCCATTTTTGCTTTTGTTTTTTTGTGCTGCACTTTTATTATCTCCGTAATATTTGCATCTATGTTTTAAAGCCTGCATGTGTAATATCCTGTAACGATGGCCTCCCGTCAAGCCCGAGGAGTCACGTTTCCAATCCCACTGCTCATCGGAGCAGTGTATGAAGGAACATGGATAAATCCTAACAAAATGAGCTCGCTTTATACACCTAGATGCGTCTACTTCAAGGCTTGGACATCGCTATATTTTTTGAAACGTTTTAGCCTTAAATAACTAAGAACGTATCGGTTTTGTTTACGTTCGAATGGTAACCTAACAAAAACGTTTTTGCTGAGGAACGAAATTGAAACCGTTCTCGCTCAACGATATTTACCCTTATAAACCGTTTTCTTCCACTTCTTTCGTACAACACGTCTCATTTCATGGTCGCGCAGCTTATTCACTCGTCATTTGCTACAAACCTGTTTTTGGCGTTCTCATAAACGTTCTCGTTATGGTTTATTCCGAACAAAATCCTATGTAAAGAACCATTGACCGTTGGCGTTGACGTTAAACCGTAAAAGAGCAAATTTACAAATCATCTTGTACTCTGAAGTGGTGCAACCACTTTAAAATCAGTTTTATTTTTCTGTGCGAAATAAAGAATTCGCTAGAAGGCAATGTGAATGATGTGACAATAAGAATGTGCAAGGTAAAGGAAAATGGAATTTCTTTCTGCTGACTGTTCTAAGTGACATTATCGCTCTCAGTTATTCCTGGAATGGTGAGTAGAAGAAAAGTGTCGAGATGAATATTATAATTTCATTTACGGATAGTTCAACTTCATTTGAATTGGCAATCTTTTCTTACCGCCTTTATTGCTACGATACGTCGTCATCTGGTGTTTTCTCGAAAAATGTCTAACTTAGTACAATTGCAGCAAATGTCTTAGTAAGATAAGATGTACAATTAAAAGCTAATTACAACAATATTTAAATCTTAAAACATAGATCGTACAATTTAAGCGGCCGTATCGCTAGGAAGTAATCTCTTTTCAGAAATTGACAAAATAAAATCTTGGCTCCAGAATGACATGTTCATCATTCTGATATCAATTACCTACTTATACCCTACATAGTATTAGTTTGTGAAGGCAACTTTCTTTTCCCGCAAACTGAATGCAAACATTAAAAAAACTGACACGACCTCCAATGTTATGTTAACGAGCAGCCCTAATGGAAAGATCTTCAGTGAAGGGGTTAAACCAGAAAACGGGTGTGAATTTTCCTTTGTTCCGACGCGTCACGTGCTAAAGCTTTTTATTATCAGTCCTCCGAGTGTGTCGGGTAGTGCCGTATCTCGCAAATGAAGCAATAGGTTCTTGCCTAAAGTTCCTAATAAACTGTGAATTCAGAGTTTAACTAATTGTGTTTTGGTTTACTCCCAAAATTTTCTCGGGGGCACCTATAAACGATTAGAAACCATAAATGATTCCTTAGAGTGTGAGCCACTTTTTATCAATCTATTTAGGTTTAGGTTTAAAGACATTTATTCTCATACAAACATACAGTTGTTTTACAATGAGATATAAAAGTGAATTAAATTTAAAATAACAATATTTTGCCTCTGACGTCGAGCAGACATGATACCATATTATATTACATAACAATGTTACAATAAAATTCTAATTGTATTTATGATCATTTTATATTTAGATACAACTATAGTATTATATTACTTGCTTCTTTATTGAATATCTCAGTCACTTATGGAATAAGAGCAACCCATCGTTAGACGAGTACGTGACACAAATCCGGCTCAATAACCCGAGCGTGGCAGCCGGCGTGACGCGGCCCCGATCCGTCATGAGACAACACCCTCTCCATAATCTTGCTAATATTTATATGCATAAACACGAGTATTCTTGCTCTTGCTTCTTCATCTAATTTATTTACCCAAATCTTTGAGATACAAGTTTCTGATTATGAAATGTCTGACTCCAGCTTACAACATTAAGTGCGTCATTGAGTATGCACATTATTTCAGCAAAGTCACAGATTATACCTTCATCTTTGCTGCAACTCTTGTATCGTAAACTCTTATGAGAACTGGGATTAGAGATTTCTAATAATATAGGTTTGTTTGTAAACATAAACTAAGGTGAACTGACATCTTACTGCAGATCACATAATGCAGTTGGAGACGCGCCAGATATATACCATTTGGTGCCCTTTTATCTTTCGTCGGGGATAAAAATAAAATACTCATTTAACATTAAACATATGTGCATTTTTACCTTGATGACATATTATTTATTACACTTTAGTAATTGTCTTTTTCTTCTTTTCAGGAACGGTGCTCGCTGTCGAAGTTCACTTCGAGAACAAAGACAGTGGTTTCTTCCTAAAGCACACGGCGAGATGGAGCGGTGCAGGACCTCCTCCAGAGCCGATGGGCACAGCTTTGCCTGGCGCATTGTTGTCGCTCGACCGGTTTACAGTCCTACAAGGATCGGCGCCAGCGTCAGTTCGAGCAACTTACGGACCGTTCTCTACAAAACAAACAGTGCCCGCTCGATACGCGGTGCCTGATCCTCTCGAACCACCACGAAGGAATGCAACTCTTCTCGAGTTGCAAGAAGCGACAGCACACAGATTAGATGTGTCAGCACATTTAGTTTTTCGAGAGCTTCCTCGGGATGCCCCGGTGTTGCGCGTTTTGTTCCACACTGGAGGCGAAGGTGGAGCTCGGCGAGCGGCAGCTCGGCCGAGAAGAGTATGCATAACGTTACATGCAAGCCTTGGATCACGAACTTTGACTGCTACGTGCGGACCGGAGGGTGAAGAAGGAGCTTGTCTGGCGGAATTGACGGTGCCAGCGGCGTGGTGGCCGGCTGATGGGAAGGGCAAGCGTCCTCCTCGAACTGTAAAATTGGCTTATAGCGCGGCTGAAGCCGGCAGTGGGGAATCCGGAGACGGTGCGTGTGGGAGAGTGTCCGTGCAGCCCGCTTGGCCTTTGGGGTCGGTCACGCTAGCCGGCGCGCGTGCAGGGTACAGAGAGGCTCGGGCAGGCGATGCGGCGCTGCTACTGCCACGAGCTCCTTTGTATCCTCACTCAAGATTGCATCTGCCATTCGTCGTTCGAAGAGACACCAGCCATTCGATTGGACATGTTGTTATCAGGTATGTTATATTATTTATTTATCTTCATTTTACGCTTGGCCCGGAATCACCAGGGCAGTCGTTTATCGTATTTTTCGGATGTAAGCCCAAGTTTATGAAGATTTCTAATCCGTGTTTGGCAAGCTTGATGATTAAGCCATTACTACACTAAACGTACCTACATAAGCTGCTAATTCTGTTCTTTACATTTTATTTAAGCTTAGAACTGATGTATACGAACCCAGTTCAAATGCAAAACATTTTTCATTTGAGTTATCCAGATCCGAAGCATTCAGTAAACAAACCGTCTTTGCAGGCAAAGCTATTTGTCCCAACGCTTATTGATTGATTTGAGTGCCCTCAGGCAGCTCCCTCCGAGTGTCACTCAGCGGCGCCGGCGCGCTCCAATTTAACAGCCAAAGTTGGGAGTAGTTCTGTTTATTTTTAGTTCTTCCAAGGGACTCAATAATCTTGACGAGAAATATTTCAATTGTTCCAGTCAATGTATTGTTAGCTACTACAGAATTCGCTAATTTATGTTTTATCATTTTTGGCTGATATATACGCACTATTATGACAGAATTTAATAAAGTGATGTGGCCATACAATAGCTTCTTACGTTGTTCGGCTGCTACACTACCCATTGATTTATTCGCAGCCATAAGTGGTGTTATGCTAGACATAGGCTACATTTTTTTTAATTTATGCTGTATTGTAACGGGAAAAATAGTATTGGCGGACAGCGGCTTCGTCTCAAGTACTATTTCTCCCCCTAAAATACAGCCTAAATAAAAAATACATAGCCTATGTCAATGATAATATAGCTTTATATTGGTGAAAGAATCTTTAAAATCGGTCCAGTAGTTTTTGAGCCTATTCCTTACAAACAATCAAATCATTCCTATAATTAATACTAATATTAATAATATTTCCTGAATATTATTAATATTAGTATATACCATCATCATTTAGCTTACTATTTTTTATTGAATAGAACACATTTGAAACTGATCGATTACATAAATTTAACGTTAAACGTAAGCAGTATGCTCAACATCCAAATGCGTAGCTAAAATATTACGACATCCAAAACGGGTTCGATTTTCTAAAAGCCCAAACCATCCACACTGCATGTCTTATCGAAACCGACCTGTTAGTGGTGTCAACCTGAGTAACCGCTACTCGGAGACCAAAACCATTGGCTTTACAAGCACCTAAATCAATCGATAAGTATTTTTAGGACATCTTTACGCATGTCCAACTGTCTCATCATAACAGAACAGTTTGTACTGTTAAAGACTAATAAACATTAAAACGCTAATAAATATTTGGGAAAACTTATAGCAATATCATCTTGCCTCAAACTAAGCAGAGCTTGTTCTGGGAGTGTAGAACTTTGATAAACTAATTAGCCTGTAAATTATAAAATACATACTTTTATAGATACCAACATACAGACACCGAACCCATGACTGTCATAATGTATGTTTGTCGTGGGTAAAAATCGATTACGACCATGGTGCTCTGGGCAGAAACCCTACGATGCTTAAATAGTTTAATGTTTGAAAGTGACACGCCAACCGACCACTTACAAGTACCTACATACTTACTATCTCCAATTTGAACGTGCGCTTCTAATCTTTAATTAAATCAAAACTAACCAACCGTATGTATTAAACTTGACTTGTTAGTGTCAACTTGAACCGGTGGCCTGTTACCTCGCGTTCAAGTAGTACTTGCCTCCCAGGTGCAAGAGAGGTGTCAGAGATGCTAAGTTTTATGTCAATGGGCAATCTAACCTTATGTCTCGCACCTTTTACGTACCTCGTACTTTCATTCGTAGAAGTAAAGTAATTAGCCTTTAAACTATCCTACTACTGGACTAAGGCCTCTATTAGCAAAATCAAGTCACTGCTAAAATGGATGGGTATTGGCTTAATCACCACGTTTGCCAAAATGTTACTACAAACGCTGTAGCCACATAAGTAAATTAACGGAGGAGTAACAAAGCTTCAACAACCGCGCTATGACAGGTACATTATTACACGAGCGTGCGTGACCACTGGCGGCCTCGTCGCGTACGCAGAGAATCCGGTTTATACCGGCTTGGCCAGTGCTTAAGCTCAATGCTCACGCACACGCTCGTAGCAGTGTAGTACCTGTCACAGCACATTGTAGAGACTTTGACTCTGTTCCGTTCATTTGCTCATGTGTTAACTATGGTTGACCGTACACAGGCACGTTTATTTTCATCCTGCGACAAACCGTTACGTGAATAGGCGATATTGACGTTCAATAAAAATAATGGCCTATAGAAGCTTTGCAACTTTTAACAGTCGGCTTGAAATGGCTGCTCCGTGCGCTCAATGCGGTGGACTCAGGCCAAGTGCTTCTGGACCATGCTCTCCAATTAAAACTTTTTCCGCAATAGGTTAAGTTTACCCCTCTGAATTAAGCTTTGTAATAATTATTCAGCTGGCCGATCTAACAAGACTTTGTTTGTTTAATCCCCCTCTGTAAACTAACACTAGTAAACCTGGTCTAGACCACCCTAAGCTTAAGGTAATCCAATAAAAGTTATCAGAACACATAATCTTAACGGCCTATCGAGGACTTTGTTGGTTCATTTACCCACTATATTATTTCGAACGACTATTGGCACAACTTAAGTTTCTTTATGTATTAAAACTTGCTAAGTAGAGCCGATATAATTCTCTGTTGCTTAATGTCTTAACAACCATTGTATACAGCAATAACAACAAAATATGATTACCTTAAAATAAGTAGATCAATTCGTAAAAGACTGTGCATTTGTTTTATTTTACTTATCTTAGGCCTAGTGGTTACTCAATGATAGGTCTTTAAAAATAATGAGGGGTTTTCATGAGCGCTTTTCCAGTGTAACGAACTGGTCATGAAATATTTATGTAGGTTTGCTAGAGGTTAAAAACATTTATCATCAAAAAGGCGTTATCTCTTCATAGTACAAAAAAGTCTCTATGTAGTCTGTAAGCTTAGCGCCTAAATCCAGAAACGTCATCAAAGTTTGAGCGCCCTCCAAATTGATGCTGTCCTGTTAACTGTCGTTTCTGGATTCGGGCTTAGATCTTTCAAACTAAGTCTATCAAGCAAATTTACTGCAACGAGGAATTCGCTACGTTTCGGACATACGACACAGGTTAACAAGCTGAGGGAAGGACCTGCACAGTAGGCTAGACAGTGGCAGAGAAAGGAATATTTCCTGGGTGGGATCACGACAAATTCGGCTCCTGGATTACACTTGAATATCGGGCGCTCTATCGCAAAGCATAATTTTTTCGCACGTTATAATTAAGTGTTCATCATTAGACCATTTTTGAACGGTATTTGACGTGATTACCCTTCTAGTATTTATAATTCAAGGACACCACTCGTAAGCAACAGTGCTGAAAACGCAAAAGTAACGTAATTTATGTATTTGTCACCTTTATTATCGGTAATTTGATTTTGATCAGACTTCTAAAATTGCAAATTAGTTGAAAATCTGTATAGGTGTGTGTGTAATTAAAAAAAAGTAGTTGATTTTAAACCTAAATGTATGCGAAGCATTTCATGAGTAGTTGTCTAATCTAAATCGTAATCTTTCATCTTTTAACAACTACTTCAAAAAGGGATCAATTGATTTAACATTCCTGCGCGATTACCTTGAAAGTTATAGGTATTCTAGTTTTTTTCATAACTATTATCATTAAATTACTTTGTGCTTTTCTGAAATCATACATGACCACATGAGAACCTTTCTAATTTCAAGTTCGTTACAAATAATAGCTCTATTTTCTATCGTTACTTGACGCTTGTTGTGTTGTAGGTAATTTGCCATGAACAGCTGATAATAAACCTCAAGAACACCGCAAAATTTTGACTAACGGCTCGCCCCGGTGCGGCTCGTGTAATAAATTCGCCGACATAACACGTGATATTTACTACCCATTGTTGTTTTCTGGAAGCTTTGACCTGCTGCAAATAGCCTTTGTTGCTAAATTACTTCACGTATAGTTCATTATCGGCTAGACCATATATGTATTTTAGCCGCTCGCGCTGGCTGTTTCATTGGGGGTCTAATAAGGAAAAACTCCTAAAGTTAAATTACCTACATTCTGATAGTTTAGTAAGTTTATTGTAAAAGTAAAGTAAAGTAAAAGTAAAAAATATCTTTATTCATATAGACTTATAAAAAGTACTTCATAATTAAATATAATGTGACTCTACCACCGGTTCGGAGGTTGTTTCCGATCGAGAAGACTCCGGCAAGAAACTCGATGGTTACTCTTTTCAATCTTGTTTTTATACACAAAAATTGAAATGACAGAGTAAAGTCAGAACAAAAAAGTGTGCAGAGGAGCAGAATATACCTAAGATGACCACAAATTCTTATCATTTAAGAAATCCTCAACACTATAATAACCTCGCTTCATTAACTTAGCTTTAATTTGTTACCTAAACTTGCGAAGAGGCAGTTCAACAAGAGTTTGCGGAATCTTATTAAAATATTTTACACATTGACCAACAAATGATTTCCCCACCTTATGCAGTCTTACACTGGGAGTTATGAGCTTATTTTTATTTCTGGTAATTAGTTTATGAACATCACTGTTTTTCTTGAAGAGATGCAAGTTTTTACGGACATATACTACATTATCATAAATAAATTGAGAGTACACAGTTAAAATATCTATCTCTTTGAATACTTCACGAAGCGAGTCGCGTGGTCTAAGGTTGTAACTGGAGCGGATGGCTCTTTTTTGAAGAACAAAGATGGTGTTGAGATCCGCTGCCGAGCCCCACAACTGTAGACCATACGACATAACACTGTGGTACCTGTAATTTGTACCTAATTGGTCCCTGTAATTATTGTGACATTATAATAAAAACCTTTTTCTTACTACATTTTTTGCTTATACATATAGTGTTCCACTGCTGGGCAAAAGGCCTCCATTATTGAAATCAAGTCATCGCTACAATAAATGCGTATTAGCTTAATCACCACGCTTGCCAAATGCGGGTTGGTGATAACAAACCTGGGCTATGTTCCAGAAAATACGAAAACACACTTTGCCCGACCTGGGGACGCAACCTGGGACTTCCGGGTTTCGGGCCAAGCTCTCAAACCACTCTGCCACGGATGCGTACTATTTCAAAGCCTTTTATAAAATACCGTTTATTTCTGTAACAGGATTAATCCTGGGTTAACCCAGATTGTGAATTATTTAAAGATTCACTGTCATAAGAGGCTTGTGCTATCCCCGCGCCACCTGCTCCCAAACTTCGTGCCGATCCTGCTGAGTTACGGCCAAAGGGGGTTTCGGGAATAACGCTGTATGCGCCTAAATGGAAATTTATAACCACTTCGTTGGAGATACAGCGCACAATACGTGCTGCAATGTCTTGCTGCAAGCTGCTCGTGAAATTGTGTCGAAACTTTGATAACCTGTGTGATTTATTGGGTGCGCTGATCCTCAATTCGTGCTAGGTCACGATTATCACGTAAATCCCAACTACCAATATCAACCTTTGCTGCTATTTATGTTGGAATCTTGCAAACTATCTAAGTTCTAGTTGCTTTACTGTTTTCAAAGTGGTTGCCTTGGACTGCTGAAATTAGTGTCGGTTATTTAAACTCCAGGGCGTCTATAGTTTCACAAGTTTATTTAAACTTTGCAGGCTGAGAGGTTTAGCGTCACTGTATGATACCTGGGGCATACTACGAGTATAATATGTTATTGTGTCAATGGGCCTGACGGTCCTTGACGGCACTATTGATCGCCAGTTCACAGGTCATGAAAAACATTGCGGAATATACAACAGTGATAGAAACAATAATCCAATGTAATCACATAATGTAGAATAAGCTTAAACTGATAGGCATGCTAATGAAAACCAGCGCCTGGGCCCAGGCTATATGCTGAGCGAGGTCCATTTGTCTTTTTGGGCATCGGGACACCGCTGTCTGATGATGATGGTGTGGACTTTTTTTCTGTTTTATGTGTTGTTGTTAATGCCTACTTTTGTGTTTACTTTTTAATGGTAACAATTTCCTTAAAGTTCATACATGTTTTTCTATTTTTTTTTCTATATCCATTATTTCTAATAAACATTCCCAATAACGATGTTAAAACTTTTTACTTCTAGTTCCTAAAAAATGTAAGTAACATAATTTTATTTTGTCCAGAATGAAAGTGAAGTCTGGTCTGCGGCTGGTGGGCGTGACGGCAGCAAATTCGCGATGGGCGGTTACCGCAGAGGTCAAGCCGCGCGCCGCCACCGTCACTGCGACCCGCCTCGAGCAGCCGCTGCAAGATGACAGCGGGGGTGAAACGTAAGTACTTTGAATATACCTGGTGATTAAGTATTTATTGCGTTAGGAAAATTATAAACTGCCGGTGCTGAAGAAACTTAGTGAGAAATCGATTATGCTAACTAAGTTTTCTCTTAAGAAAGACGCAACGCATGTAGGTACAAATACAAATAACACAAAAAAATTTTTATTATACAGTAAGTTGTTACAATTTGTTACAATTTGCACTAAATACATACATTAATTTTAAAACATAAACAAACACTGTAACAATGGGTAATTACTATTTATTGTGGGTCCCACACTAGGATATTCCTGTGTCGTGGGCACCCGATCGATGACAGGTTAAGGCAACGACAGAACCGTTGACATTGCCGTCGGATTTTCTTTGAGGACCTTAAATTAAAAGCTGATTTCAAAAACTATATTTCTGATTGCTTCTATATCACCTACTGAGTGTGCATACAATTTCCTTAGATTATAAGTAGTCACCAGATTTCGTTCAGTGAGTAATAGGCGCTAAATTCAAATTCAAATGTTTATTTCAGGCTGGCCCCATAAAAGTTAGTAACAATGCTCCTTAAAAAACTAGTGTTAGTACGTACAGCACACAAATAGAACACAAATACAATTAACACAATTACAATTAAGTGGTGTGGATAGTCACCCACCTCAACAAAAACCCTCAGGATAGAGCTGGTACTGCCACGCAAACGAGTCATCGCTGAAGCACACCGTTTTCTAATGATGGCGGCAAAGCCATCAACTTGCGCTTCCGCGAACATGCCGGATGCACTGCATCGCCACGGCAGGCCCAGCAGCATCCTCAGGGTTAAGCTTAGTTTAAAACCCGAATTTTACCTAGGTTAAGCCGCGCGCCGCCAACGTCACTGCAACCCGCCTTGAGCAGTAGGACAGTGGAACTGAGCGGTTACACATATACAGTGAAGGCAAATTCATAGTACCACTTTATATATCAATTGTCCGAATACTAACCCGTAGATCACCGCAAAGTTTGACGCGTCTGGCCACCTTTACTGCAACCCGCACCGAGCAGACTTACTTGAAGCACTCATGTAATGTTACAGAGTCGAACATTATATCAGTAAGTGAGGAAAACCGAGCATTACAGTGCGCAAACTGTAATGTTACAGATTCGAGCATTACGTTGGTGAGGGAAAAGCACCGAATAATGTTCAAATGAATGTACATAACAGGCGAATGTTCGTCATGTTAGGGATATCACTGTATCTAATGTAATGCTCAAAATCGGATCATGCTCCAGATGAGGGACCATAGTAGACCATAGAAGGACTTAAAGTGACGGTCGAACTGAAACGTAATTATTCTACGTTCTAATACATGTATAATCTAAGCTGCTTCTGTCCTGTACCCGTACCGAGAGTTTCCACCGATGACAGCAGCTGGCGTCAGTATTAACGTAGAAACACAGAAGTATGGGAATTTATTTAGTTATTTATTATTTATTGCACAAACAAGTAAAGTACAATTGACGGACTTTCTAATTTTCTACCAGTCAACCGCAAAATATAACAGAAACATTAGAATTTTGGGCTGTGCAACATTTAAAATGGCAGCGAGAACAACAAATCTCAGATATTAATATTTAAATATATTAAAAATAATAATACATAATATACGTAAGATATTATACCAATCATGCAAATATACATATTTGAATATTTCAAAATAAATATACTACATTAATTATAAAGGAATTTAGTACAGCGCCTGTACCTAGTGATTAGAAATGGCATACAAAACTAGCGTAGTTTACGTGATGGAAACTCGTGGTAGATATAATGCTGCTGGTTAGCTTGTCAGAACACTTTTATTTTCTAAGCAAAATTTGACGACACGATTGGCGTAGTGCGCTGTAGCACGGTTTCTCGCCACAATTCCTGTAGAGTCCCGGGTTCGATTCCCGGTCGGGTCAATTTAGGAAACATTTTTTTTCTAAATTCCCGGTCTGGTACCTCGTAACACAAGGATATTTATCCTCACTTCGAAACGATGATGTCTGTTGTCTGGCGCATATCTGGCGCGTGATATAAAAAAAATAGTTCTGCTGATAATTTAAGACTAATTAATAGCAGGCTTTACTCAACAGCAGGTACCATTGTTTACACCTTACTGTGTTTTTTCGCATTACTATGCGAGAGGCGAGTGTTCTACATGTTCACGTCGCAAGGCATTATTTCAGCGGCTCACCGCAAAGAAAACTTGGCACCGGTTGTGAGCAGGTAAGTTAGTATTTCACGCGACTGTGTCACATTCATTCAGCGTCGCAAGAACGAGGAGGATTTCTGAATTTTCGTTTCGTAACATCAGATATCTGGGTGTCACTTACAGTTCGCAACGAAAATCTGAGGCTTCGGAACTTATAATAATAACATATAGAAGGATAGTCTTCATACAACCAACCCGTCAAAAATGGAGCACTAATTCGATCCACACATGCATGACTATTGCTTGCTTACGTGCGGCGCGCTTTGACATTGAACATTGCGGAGCTGTAATGAACACTGCAAAGCGGTCCGTTTGGAGCCATTTATGGCTCCAATTAAGGTGCTTCAAAATGGGCGCGCGGACTTGGTTTCTATTTGTAATTATTTTAAGCTTCGGAATAAAACAAGCCGATTTAATACAAACAACATCGGGAGAAATATGACAGACATATTTTCAACTTCAAAGTATTTTACAATTTCTGAACAGTTAGTAGAATATTGTGTATAAAGTTGCTACGATGATTGTCACACGCTTTTTTAAAAATAAACATATTACTTCAATAACCAGAAGCACCAACCATTTTACCAAGGACTTTTTAACCATTGTATAAGTACCTACCACTTGGCAACGCAAATTTGTTTTTGTAAGATACAGCAAATAGACATGCTGATGGAATTTGCTCTTTCTGTATTTTTGTTTCTACTCGTACATATTTTCCCACTATCGATATGTCATCAAAACTATAAAAATATTGAAATTTACATAAAATATTTCCTATAAATTACTTTATAGTGTGCAATAAAATTTTCAAATAAATAAATTGTTCTACCACTCAAACCAGAATATATGATCCTTCAAGGATCATACAAATGAAAATCTATTGCAGAATTCATAAAAGAAATGAATCGCTAGGCTAGAATTTATTGCAAACACTTTCAACAGATTGTAAGATTTATTGTCCCATCGTATCTGCTAAAGCTTGCGTTTGCACTGCCCCGATGCGAGACCAATGGGATTGGGAGCCGTCTTCGTCCGGCTTGCTTATGTAAGTACGCAAGCTGGTGCATCTGTGTATTGGATGCTTACGGCTTTTCAGGGGGTCTTAACCTGAATTGAATACTCGATTTCGTGTTTCTCTACTCGAGAGAAGCAAAGGGCTTTGGAAAAAATCGATATGCAACATTTTGGTAGATTATCTTATAAAACAAATCGACGCATTAATAACTAAGGCTAAGTATCGTGTTCTCAAGTTTTTAGTGCTTAGTCCTACATTTTAATTAAGTACAGATGTAAAAAGGCTTTTCCCATCGCAAGAGATATTGCTCTACTAAATAGTAGCATGATTATGTATTTTTTTGTGATGAGCTGTATGAATTGCACCCTTAAGGAGATCCGATGCATTGAAAATACTCGTTGGAGTATGTTGAAACTCACCACTGAGGATGCACAAGACCGCGCGAAGTGGGCCAAGAAAACAAGAAAGGCGGACCCTGGGACCTCACACACCAGTGTGGGTTCACAATCGCACATCATCCGTGCGATGATGATGATGATGATGCATTGAAAATACTCATCATTGTTCTTTATTACTCAGACTTGGATTAAATCACAGGTCAAAACGATGCTAGAGCTAACTTAAAGCGGTAAAGTTTAATGTTGAGAATTAATTAAATTTCAGTTTAAACTAATGTTGCGAGGTGCCCGTTAAGCATCTTGATTAGGTGCTGCGGTTTCGTTAACGCGTTCGCTCTGCTCGTCCATCTCTAGAACACGGTGAGAAGAGAGATAGTAGGTAGTGTGGGTGAAGCTTTTCATCACGATCCCCACACTTTTACAAATATTACTAGCTTTCCGCCTGTGGCTACGCCCGCGTGGAATGCCATGAAGGTGCCAGCATTTGCTAATCGGCTTTCGTCCCCTATTTCAACGCTTTCAAATATAATTCTCAATCTCTATACCAAATTACTTGAAAATCGGTTCAGTGGCTTAGGCATGAAAGCGTAACAGACAGACAGACAGAGTTACTTTCGCATTTATAATATAAGTATCTAAGGATTGGCCTTCCGAGGCTTCTTACAGGTTAGGATTTTTTATGAGATGACGTCTGTTATACTACACACAAACCTTCGAGGTGATGAAGATAGTAAAATTCGTACTTATGTCGCATATATGCACATTTATAAATGTTCATCTTGAGTGGGGAACGAACCACACTTTTATCTCCTCTAATTCTCAAAACATTGCGTCAGCGGGCCAGTCAAAAGAAAGTCTCCATCATTATTTCGCCTTTCACGAAGATAGATATATTCCTATCATTCAATCGTTTCAATACACTCCTGTCTTAGTAAGGCTGCTGCATCTACCAGTGCATGTATCAAATGAATGTGCATCTCCGACTAGCGGCCACGGGGCATTTCAGCGCGGATTTAAAGGATCCATTCCGTTTCTATTTTCTCAACGCCCGCCTTCTATTCGCATTCCAACATTTCCAACGCTATTCAAAATAAGTAGGTCAACTCTGAGCACCACGCAGGGAATAAAGGCTAACCGAATGACACCGTAAGGTGCGCAATAGGTAACATTTGGGAGAATAGGATTCGGAGCGTGAGTTCTTTCTTATAACAATTCACTTACCTACCTTTCTGGAAATAAAAGTGCGTTTCTAGTTAAATTAGTTCTTAAGCAGACTTTACTAATGTAACTGGAAAATCTTACACCGAAGGCAACTGACCCCAAACCAAGCATCTGTCACTCCATGTACTTGCGCGCGAAAATTACCTACTAGCCGCCGGGTATTCCAAAACCCATTTCGCAGTTGGTTGTCAACAGCAGTACACGAATCTTGCGGTGTCTAGTAGGTTGCTAAGCAAAGGTAATTAATTAAAACATGCTTCATCAGAGAAAACATTTTATTCTTTCATTTCATAAAGTGGACTGTGCGTACTGACTACTAACATCTATATCGCAAAAGGTAGCCCTGACAATTTAAGCCTGTCACTTAACAGCGCGTTTCAGGCGGACCCTGGAACCCCACACAACAGTGTGGGTTCACAACCGGGATAGACCGCACGGATGATGATGACTTCATAGCGCGTTCTTAAATGACAAAATTGTAAATTATCTATGGAGTGATTTATCTGTTACGTAACTATTAAGTAATCTGTGCCCAAACTAAGAAGAGCTTCTAACGCAGATTTTTATGTTTTCATGCATACCTAATGGTCTAGAACTCTAGACCACCCAACGTCTACGTCCACAGATGTCCACAACATTTCGATTTCACTTAGTTTTTTTTTACTCTTCATACAATATCGATATAAAAAAAATTAGTGACATGGTAGTCTTTTTTACCCTTTTGAATAGGGACAACCTTTTTTAATTGCCCGCACCTTTGTTGACAAGGACGTCCTCAAAAAAGTAAAGAAACAAGAATATGAAAATAAAATGTTTCGACTGAACATTAAAATAACTAATTAATAAACACTAGAATATTTATCGTGGATGGTAATCAAATTAAATGAACCACGTCCCACTAAAAGGCCCAGTCGTTTAATCATCTCGTGTAACATGATGACTTTTATTTTAAAGACTTCTCCATCCGACTACGATAGTTAGAAGCTATGTTCCGCGAATTTGTCCGTTGGTTATCTTCCATTTTTGAACTCTTCAAAACTGACTTCAAGAATGGTCCCATATTAGTTAGATGAAGATCTGAGGATAAAGAGTGCGCATTGGGCATTATTTACACGAACCGCTTCCTACAAATTTTGTTCAGAATTTATTCACTGAGCCACCGCACTTGCTAACGAGTTTTGTATACAAATGAAAACATATTTCTTTGTTTAATAACGAAATAGAGCCTCGCTTCGAAAGAAATGCTTTCGCGGAATTTGTTCACAATTTCGCTCACAACCGCGTATTTTACTTGGTCTGGCAGTCTCGCGCTATAAATCGGTCCGGTTGTACTGCTTAATGAAACTCTGTGTCACGACTTTTAGAATTATACCCCTCTGAGGTGTAGTGCCTCTAGTTTTTATGTACAGTGACTTGTCTTGCAGAAATGGTTGTGACAGGATAAACCGTCTACTAATAATGCTTCACCTATGCTGCTTTTTCACCTTTCTAGCACCAACACAGATTATTTTTAGCCCCGGAGCGCACAATTTTTATGGTGTTCTCAATATTATTAAGATAGAATCACCGTACCTTAGTGCCATCTATTTTATCAAATGTTGTCACTTTTTTCTCGTAGCTGTAAAAAGCCTTAGGATAGAAAAAAAATGCAGACAAATTCATCTATACCTAAACATTTCTTAAGATACTTTGTCTGTCCCTGTCCCACACTAAACTAGCTTTTATGTGAAATATATGGGTACCTGAAATTGATACTAAAACCAGAAACAGAACGAAAACTAATATCATCAGACGTGAATATTTGTCATGGATGGATATCGAACCATGGATAAATATGGATGGTGCTTCTGCCTTTAAACGCTATGGGTCATCCACGGCGTTCAAAAGCAGGATCACCATAACCAGCAGGATTGGTTAGGGGTTGGGTGGATTTTCTTTAACACGAAGCTGGTGCTTTACTTTGAACTTAGGATTGAACCCAGGATCATATGGACTCCGATCTAGTGCCTAACCTTTAGGCACTGAAGGTTTTTTTGGAAATTCAAATCTTTTCGAACGTACGCTGACTTGCACAGGGGATATTTTACGGAAATGAGTTTTAAATTAAATTGCTTTACGTTACGTCCCTGGAGTGATAACAAGGAAAAAATCAACTACTCCGCCCGGAAATGCATATTCATAAAACTAAAATTTACGGCTTGAAAATATTTTAATAATCTGCATCGCTTATCATGCACATAATAAGTACTACATAGTATTTTAGATCTATACCCTACCATGATTTTACCACGGTTAACTACGTTAGTTGACTTTAGAAACGGATGCCATTCTTAATGAAATTACAACAGAAAAACCTAAACCTGACAACAGAATTAGCGACGACTCATTAGTTTGAAAACATTATTTCCTACACACAGGAAGCTACGAGTATGTCAACATAAAATGTTCTGTTTCTATATGGATAGATTAATGGTAATGCAAACTTTTTCTTCTCAGGGAAGTCGAGGAAACCAGTGGCGCCGGTGGTCCAGGCTGGGAGGAGATTCTCACCTGGTTGGTGGAGGTCGGCGCGGAGGGAGAGGGAGACACTGAGGGCTCAGAAGGCGAGTCTGGCCGAGGAACAGCTCGCCTGAGCTGGTCTGCCAAAGTTTCCTCCAACCCAAGCTCGATCTCAACAACCGAGGAGCCACCACATGAACACCGGGTTAACACGCGCCTTGACATCGAGAAAGACGATATCCAAGCCGTTCTGCCTATTTCAAAGGTAAGTCAAGTTTTTATTACTTTTATCGAACGTGTCATCGAAAGTTTGCTGCTTCCGAATTGATCGTTAATGGCTTCTCTACGAAGTTATCTGTTAATTACTTCGGCCAAAAACAATCCGGTGTTTTTCAATCTTGCTGGCTTTTCTTTTTATTCTAGAGTATGATTCGATTAATTTGTAACCAAATTTAATTTAATCTATATTCAAGGTAAACAGTAATTGGTTTAATATTTGATTGACAAAATCTACCAACTGCTGCTAATCGCGATCTAAAAATACTGAATCAAAATATGTCACCTTTACTACTTACATTATTTCTTCCCTTTAATAGTCGCGCACAACTAGAATCTCGAATATCCACTCCACTAAGCGGTCATTACGAGAATCACAGATGCCGAGAATCAACAATTTATAGTGACATCGATTGTGGCGGTAAATTAACCAAAAGGTATTTTCTCAGTAATTAATGGCGGGAAGGGAGCTAGCTTTTATTGCCATATCGATATCTTTATCGAGTTTCAAGGGCTTTATGGGGCCGTCCCAGGTCACTATTGTCTGATAATTGGACCGTAAAACACAGTCTAATTAACGGTTCGATGAGAAAGAATGGTGACAGCCTTGCTTCTTATTGTGAAAAAGTGTTTCGGGGCATTATTTTAGGAGTACGAGAGCAGTTGTAACAAATGTTGAGGATTAACGTTTAATGGTGTACTCTTAGTATGAATGAAGTGGCGTGTAATGGGGGCTTTATCGCGAGCTAATGGAGGCTTGGAAAGGCAGCCGCCTACGTAGAGTACACACACAGTGGACGTCTGAAAGACGTTCCCGATTTTAGACCTTATTTAAAAGGCGTTAGCAAAAGTGGATTACTGTGTGAAGACGATCTTTCAGCTTATCGCGGTAAACGCATTCATTTTTACTTAAATAACCACACACCTAAACTGACACTTTTAGATATTTTTGAGCAAAGAGTATAATGCCTTCTTCATTACATTATGACTACCTGCCCCAAAAAGGTCTAATTAAATCCAAAGTTCACTTTACCTACCGACACCTTTGTTCAGGAATTATTAATTTTATATTTATTCTTGCGTGTAAATTAATCCATAAAATAAAAAATGTACAGTACATTTGTACCTTTAGGTACGATTTCGCTACGTTTCCTTTTCATTTGTTTATTGTGTGGCAAAATAATGAAATTTTGAACGAGCTTGCGTGGTTCGCAACATGGGTAAGATTGATGAGAAAAGAGCTTACCCTTCCCTCGTCTCATATTTATACGGGTGATATGTGATTTTGAGGGACGAGTAGGAACCGAAGTATTTTTGGTGCGAACGTATGTTTTTGCAGCATTTTGTTTTTGTTCAAGCGTTTCGTTGCTTATTCATTCTTAATTCGCAATTAATTTTGAAATACTAATAATGTGTACAAAGTAAATAAAACGTAACTACTTTAAAATGGGGAATATTTAATTGTTTATCTTTGGGGTTCTGTTTCTGGGAACCCTTCTTAAGGGTTCTTCTTTTTGCTCGTATTATCTTAGGTATGTCAATATACTCGTAATAACGATCGAGTTTGACGATAATTATAAAAACAGAAGGGCAACCTAACTTTTTAACAAGTAACAAGGAGTACTTTTTGATTATTCACATCGTGTGGTATTGTTAGTGTACAAAAAATAAAAGGTTCTCTTATACTCTTTCAGTACAATGAAACGTTCATGAATTATTTAGATTTAAAGTGGTTTTGAGTTGGAGAGCCCTATGAATATCACTTGATTATTTATATTACCCACAAAGTCGAGACTGTTTTGTAAAGTACATTCAACCTCAGCTGAATTGTAACATCTTCGAAATGATCTAGAGGTCTCACCGCCATGAATCCTTACATTATGAGCGGCGGTATGAAGTTACGTTAAGTTGTTGCCTGTACCTTTTAACCCAGGCTAAATAATGCTTTTAAAATAATTATTGGATCAACAACGCCCGTGGAACCTAATTAAATGATCTCGAATCTTGTGGGTAAACCAATTATGAATAAATGGGACGGAATGGCAGGACAAACAGAGTGGGACGGATGGAGCCGTGCGGCGTGTGCCATTGAAATTACAGCCTGTGACATATCCCATTTGTCTCTTCAATTTGCCGTCTGTGTCTTGTAGACTGAGGTTGCTAGTAAATAAGGCATTCGAGGCACAACAAATGTTAAGTAATTTCAGAACTAACAATCGCCGTTATTACTCAATTGAATATAACTTCAATACTATTCTTTTTACGTCCTCTAAGCTATATTTCGAACAGTTCAACCACTTTCCTGCCAACACTTACAGCGCTAAGTTAAGAATAAATCAAACAGTTCATAGGTTAAATAAGTCCTAAAAACAGACAGAAACATTAGTTTTTTGCCTAAATGATCATCAGTTATGCAAATGTTATAAAACTCAGCCATCATCACATATATTTCGCATACTAAGACCTGCTTTTTGCCTCGTTAAAAGGCGCACTTGTACTCTTAACTTGCATTAATTCTCAAATGTAGAAAATCTGTAATGTAGAGTAAATCAGACTGAGCGGTTGAAACGCGCTCCAAAAAGTCACTGTGTACACAATATAACCGCTCTTACCGTGAATTTCAGCTGCCATAACACTACACTGCTCTGAATAATGATGTTTAATTTTATTTATATTATATATATATTTGTTTTGTAAATTCTATTGTTTGACTTGTAATTTTTTTAATAAAATTTACCATATTTGACATTAATGTACGTGTAATGTAATAATGAGAAATAAATTAATCAAATCTAGCCTGATGACTCTGAATCCGCTGAGATAGACTCTCATTGCGATAAATAAACTCTCATACTTCTTGTGGAACGTACAGTTAAATGCATAAATATCTATCTATACATTACCACAGCTTCAAAAAGTCGGAAAAAAACATAAGCCACAAATATCTATACTCTCGTATCTTTACTCTCGTTTGTTAACTTGTATAGATATTTGTAATTAATGTTTTGCTCAGATATTATTGAAGTATTGGAATTTAAAACATAGTTATGCATTTGACTGTACTACGTAATCAGTACAGTACCGCCAAGCAAATTAAATTGTAGAAATAATAGAGATAACGTTCAAAATAAGTATCGTAGAACGCACCCGAACGTACAGAATTATCTAAACAAGAATTTCTCGTATTCCATGGGATGGAGCAAGTAATTAGTTTATCTCGATATTAGCAGCGTCATTACGGCCCTGCGCTGAGCCCAAGGACAACCTCTTTGGGTCCATAGGGTTCCCACTAACAAACATAAAAATAAACTACAACCAGCTTGTGTGTGATGACTGTTTTTGTTATTCATGAGTGTGTGTTTAATTTACTTGTGTTTGGGCTAGCTTTTTTCCACACTTTTATTTAACGGTTCCATTTTCACGACAGTAGGTAGTTAGTTCATTCTCAAGGTCAAATCTCTCACTATATCAAAATACCTAGACAAACAACAAAGTTTCGCATTTGGTATGGTTTATGGTAAATCGTACTTCCTAGTCGAGATGAACGATTTATAAGTAACTATTAATATCAACGTGTCATTCAACCACAGACGTAAATTCAACCTGTCAACGGATCGACCATCCGTCTGTGTAGCAGTTAATTTGTAGTCCATTGGGCGTTTGCGTTGCCATCGAAGCACAATGCGTCCGCATTACGCGTAATCGTAGACGGTTAATAGTAACAAAAAGGTTAAGTTAGAAGATTACAGTCGAAAAAACGACTCTACAGTTGAACCTTTACAATTTCAAGTAATTTGATGTTTAAATACTCGCAACAGAGCAAGAAAGGATTAAAGCATTTTTAAATAGAAGATCGACACTTCGCAGTTTTGTTATCTAAAACGTCGACGAACTATTTCCTATGGGCTACATATCCTAGGGTTAGGAATTGGGTCGTCGAAGTTTTTAATATAAGACTACCCTAGGCTCACGCAAATGTTTGCTTGAACCTGAAGGGATGTTTTCTATATATGACAACCCTATCGCTCGCCCAGGGAGGGATAAACACCTCTCCTTGTTTGCCCGTAGACTACATGATTTAAGTAATTAACCACGGTTCAGTGATGAAATGGAGACCTAACCACTTTACTAATAGGGCATAATGCAGAATATCGTAGTTAATTGCACAATTTGCAATTTTTAGCATATAATGCTACGCAATTTAATGTCTTTAATCTTTTTAGTTTTGGTTTAAAGTTAATGTTTAAGTTAACTTAACATACAGGGAGGCCCAGTTTCAGTGGTCCAAAATTTTTTTTAGAAAGAACATATTATCAATAACAACAATATTTGTTCTGCAAAATCTGTAGGAGGTATTCCTCGAAACTCAACCATTTTGAATTGCTCCGAAAGCATTCCACTGAAAGCTCCATGTAGTTGCGCTAGCTAAATTTACTAAAATAATTGTAATATTATCAATCAAAACGCACCAGTAGTAAACTAAACATAGAAAAGAGCAAGAATGATTCGAAATTTATGAGATAAGAATTTTAAAATTGTCCTAATTGCTTTTTTATTAAAACTACTAAGAGAGCAGAAATTACTAATTTTACCTACATTTATCAAATTTTTTAACTCGGTTCTAAAGTCATACAAAAAAATGCAAAACAGTATGCGGCAAAAAGAGTCCTAATAGACATATTAACAAGTATGTTTAGACTAAATAAGATATTTTTTTTTGTGGTCAATTAAAATGTTTCTTTTCATGTGGTCATCTATGACTGTATAATTAGAAGCTTTGTTTTATAGGAAGAGTTTTTGATGTTCTTGTGTTATAAAAAGTATCCCATTATGTTAAACAATGAAAAAAAGTTAATTAACTTATGAATCTGGCAAAAATATTATTATTTTAATCATTGCATTGTAATTACTGAGAAAAAATGGAATCTGTCTAAAATTGTGGATGCGTCACCTTAATGTCACAATCAAGTTTTCATAAAAAAGACATCTAAAAACCCTACCTGATGAGGACTGATGATAAACCTTTACCAGTTTGCCCGTAGCACACGATTAAACTGATTAACCACGAGAGTGATGAAACGCAAACCAGGTTCAAATGGACAATATGGACTTAATGGGCAATATGGACTCATTGTATCAAATCAAAATGAGAAAATGCCCCGGAGTATTTACTGCCGAAATCAAGTGCTCATAAAAAAAAAGCTTACATCTGATAACCCTTACTAATGAGGGTAACCTTTCCCAGTTTTCCCATAGCACACGATTAAACTAATTAACCACGAGTGATGAACCGCAAACCAGGTTATTACGAGCAATATGGACTCATTGTAATTAGTTCGCGGATGAGTTCGGCAGGTCGGGTTTTGATAGACGTTGAGTTGTAAACGCTGTTCAATTTGATTTATGGCTGTTTTAAATTAAGGAAATCTGCTTTTGGGACTTCACTGACACTTTAAAAGCTGTTATTCTGAAGTTGCGCAAATAATACTTACTTGGATTACCTTTTAAATATTCAGAGCTTTTGACGCAAAGCCCGCTCTCTATAGTTCATTCCGGAATACTTTATTATTTAAATTCCTTTTCATTGGTATTAATACTAATTGTTTTTTATAGTTATTTTTTGGTGATTATTGTGTTGTTAATGTGAATGTTAGTGAGCTGCTAGCTTTTCTTTAACATTGAATAGAGAAATCAATTTCCTATTGGTGGCCAAGACGAAAGAGCGAGTTGTTCTCTTTTTATCCGAACGTCAGGAGGAATCAGTTAATACTTTCAAAATTCAAAATTCAAATTCAAAATTTCTTTATTTGTGATTATAGGTAAATAGAATAGATGTTAATTACAATAATATCCGCCATAAACAACCGTCACAGGGTATACAAATAATCAGATACATTTTGAATTATTCAAATCATGCAATTATAATATGTGTTGTGGTTTACACAAATCTATCTAGTAATACATTTGAAACGAAATTATCGTAGTACATTAACATGTCAGTCTCAATTCTCTATTCAATAAGAATTTCTTAAGCTCCTTTTTGAACATGGCAAAGTTAAGTTCTCTTATATATCTGGGCAATTTATTATATATTTTCGGAGCCGCACACAACACACTCTTGTACAAAAGAGCAGTATTTGCCTTTGGAATAAAAACAGTATCTTTGTCGCGTCTGTTACGATTCAGAACCTCTGACGTACGCTTAAAAAGTCTAGGATTGGATTTCACGAATAGAGCGCATTCGAAAATATACAAACATGGGCATGTCATTAGTTCATATTTTTCGAAATATGGCTTGCAGCTGTCTGTCCGCTGCAAACCAAACATTGATCTAATGCACCTTTTTTGTGACTTGAACACTAGCTCTTTATTTGACACTACTTTCGAACACAAGTAGATGCACTGCAACGGCACTGTACAAACGTTTATTCCCAACGCAAATACCGCTTATAATGCTGAATTATTTTCGAGTCAAAAATGATAGATTTTGTAATATAGATAATAAATGTTTGATATTTGTAAAAACATAAAAGAAGAGTACGCTTGATAATGCAGCATGATAAATATTATTCGCAAAGGTTTAAAGCTAACTTATTAAACCGCCACAAAAACTTTTTGTAAACTGTGTAATATTTAGTGTGAAGCAGAGTTAATTTACGGACACAAAAATCTAGCCTATTTTACTTTGCTGAAAGCATCGAACTTTGAAAATATGAATATGGGAGTTTTTCAGTGAAATCTAGTGTGGGAGGACAACCTACTACAAAAACAAAAAAATGCCAGCCATAAATATTTAGGTTAGTATTCAAAAAGTCGTTGTTTTTCCCACGTACATCTACAGTTATGTCAACGTCAGGTGATACAAATACGACTACCAGTACCTACCATGAGTCACACCAACGATAGACGCCAGCGTCTGTTGCTAAGGAATTTGTATGACATTTTGGTACACGGTGAATAGAAATGAAACTGAAAATGTCAAGTAAGTTACTTTAGTAAACTATTGTGAGTAGTTTATTTGACGGAAACTCATGGTATACCTTTCAATCTTTACCTAAGACAGACTGTTGCTTAATAATGTTCTAGAAAACGGGCTCGTAGGTTTGAAGAGCTCACTCTAAAAACTTGGCAATTTATCAACTTTAGCTCAGAATTGAAGCTCGTTGCGCTCACCCTTAGGTCTCATTAGTCTTGAGTTTATTAGAGATTAAACCTTCGAGGTAGACCTGCCTTGACTTGGGAGTTTCAAGAAAGTACAACCACGTTAGTCCAAGAGTAGCCGTCGTAAATGTTTCTTTCACTATTACAAACTAACATGCCTCATGAGCGTATTTAATATTGAGTTGAAATTGAAGTATATAAGTATACTCTGTGACTAGATTGAAAACATTTGTTAACTTTCAACGCATAGCAAAAAATGTACATACAAGAATCGAACATTTTAAACACACTTACAAAATTATTAAAAATCAAATCAAATTCAAAAATAGATTTATTCTTATTACCTACTAGCAAAAATATACTAAATAAAAATAAACGTAAATAAAATAATACTTTATTAGTGAAATCATAAATAAACATAATGTGATTCTACCACTGGTTCGGAGGTTGTTCCCAATCCTAATCGAGAAGAACCCGGCAAGAAACTCGATGGTTACTCTTTTCAATCTTGTTTTTGCAGAAAATTAATAGACAGAGTAAAGTCATAGCAAAAATGTGCAGAGGGGCAGATTATAGCTAAGATGACCACAATTTCTAGTCATTTAAAAAAATCTCTGCACTATAATAACCTCGTTCATTAACTTAAATAGCTTTAATTTGTGACTTAAACTTGTGAAAAGGCAGTTCAACAAGAGTTTGCGGAATCTTATTAAAATATTTTACACAATGACCAACAAATAATTTCCCTACCTTTTTAGACTGGGAAACACGAGCTTATTTTTTATTTCTTTGTATTAAGTTTATGAAGATCACTTGTTTTACGTGAAGGGAGTCAATGGAGAGGGAGAGTATGCAGTTAAAATAGGTATATCTCTCTGAATACTTCCCAAAGCGAATCGCGAGGTCTAAAAATAATAAACTGTGCTGCTACTCGTAATAGTCGTAATGGTTTCTATTAGCTATTCATCATATTTACGAGTATTAACAAAATGCGATTGTGAAGTCCAATGTTTTTATAAAGATATTAAATATTTTAAAATCACTTACTTGATAGTACTGCAAAGTTTACGTTTTTATTATTGCCTTGTGAAGTTGATCCGATTAGTTGATCGCGGTTGTGGTTTAAATCCTATTAGTAACGCGTAAATCTGCACATTGTCCATGCTGTTAACGCATCGAACAATTTGTAACGATGAAATAAAACGAACTACGAATTCTTCTTTTTCTTTTTTTACTGAATAAATGAAATTTACAGATTAAAAAGGTAAAATAACAAAACGCGTAGAGCCTCTAAAAACACGAAGTTTCACGCTTAAAATCTCACTAAGTTTAAACGTTTCCTTGCTGACTGTAGTTGTGTTTTATTTATAGGCTACGGTAACCACTCAGCATTATGAATTAGTTTTGTTTTTTTACTTGAAAATAAATCTGCGTAAATATCAGAAAAGTAAAGTAATTAACCTAAATAGACTGTCCCACTTCTGCTTCCATCCTTGAAATCAAGTCATCGCTACAATTGATGGGTATTGCCATAATCACCATGCTTGCCAAATGCGGGTTGGTGATCACAAACCCGGGCTAAGTGTCCGACAAATCCGGACACACACTTTGGCCGACCTGGAAATTGAAACCGTGACCTCCGGGTTGCGGGCTGTGTTTCTGAAACCAATCGGCCACGAAGGCGTTATCCAAATATATATGTTCAATAATGTTAATTTTATCGCAGAACCCCATATATCTCTCAGGCAGGATGTTTTGTTAGTTAACTAATTAGCAAGTTGACAAATACTGATTATATTCTATTAGTCTGGCGGACTTCCTAATACTCCTTGATATGTTTTATCGCCTCTCAGGATGACGGAAATTGAGTGGGTGTTACAGGTATTAGCGTGTAAATCCGCCAGGATTGATGGAGGACGGGAGTGATCAAATATATCCGCAAGCTTGAGATTATCTAAACAGGTAGCTAATTGACAGAGTAGGCATTGACAGGCAGGATTCATGTGTCACTCAGTATTTATTTAACGGGTCAATGTACGAGTACCTACATCATTATCTTTTATATATTATTAGACTCCCTTTCTAGTTGCACATCGATGTATTCTATGCATGTCTTGCTACAATATCATGGGATGGGGTCATAAATTACTCGTACCGTAATATACTATCTACTTACCTATCTATACTACTTCTATTAGGTCATGGAATTTGCTTCCTAACAAAATTGAATTGTCTTCCAGTAAATTTGCCTTCAAAAAACCCGTTCACAATCTTTTCTTACTAAATACCCTAATTTCTAATATATAATATTTAACCCAATGTTATCTCTTATATTCAGCTCATCAATCATATAATCTTTCCGAGACACAGTGTCATGTGTTTATGAATAGTTATAATTTTTAGTCATGTAAGTATCAGAATGTGTATTTATTTTATATATAAGCAGGTACCGTATCTGTTTCTTTTTATTTTAATTACTCTTGATTTTACCAAACCCCGCCGTAAAGATTTCTACTTTGCCTTGTGGTTGACTGGTAGAGAAAGTCTTAAGGCGTTAAGTCCGCCAATTGTACTTTTTCGTACAATAAAGTATAAATAAATAAATACTAAACAACTAAATACTACAATTACTTTGATGTTCCGCCTGTGACCGCCGTGTGGGTGACCGTCAGAGAATACCAATGGATGCGATTTAAATCTTTAACTGTGTGCAATAAAATATTGCTTACGTAAAATTTGCCCTCCTCACCTACACATCTGCTAATGTTACTGCTGCCAAATATAACCTTTCATCTTCTTATTCAGAACTGGGAGGTCCTGAACACGGCTGTGCTGACGGGACGACAGGTGTCCCAGGCGATGAAGGTGCTGATCGTCTCGCAGGCTGGCCAGGTCGCTGACGTCACGCTGCAGAGCTCGTGCCACTCTGAAGATGAGAGCGTGCTAAAGGTAATTAGTGTGAAATACTGATTGTTTACTTTAGCTTAACCCCACAAGAGACATAATCGATACCTGCAGGAACTGAAAACAGACAACAGCTGGAGATTGACCTCATTATGAGTAAATAAGCAGAAAAGAGAAAAAGCTTCAACAACTGCACTGCGTCTGTGACAGTAAATACATTTACATGGTTGTATCATTGACAACCATTTTAGTTCTACTTCTAGTAACTAGTGGCGCTGTACCGAAATCCCATACAAAGCGTCAACTCAGATGCTAGTGACCGCCATTTAAGGCCATGTGTAAGAAGTTAAATAGTCCTGGGGCTACTAGTTTTGACGTCACTTACTGAGGTACGCCATGTCGTTTTGTAAGCCTTTCGATAATCGCCTGCTATAATCCTGCTATTCTCGTAGTTCCGTGATTCATATCCTTGAGTGTACGCGCTTTTAACACGCTATTATTGTTATTAAATAAATAAAATAAATAAATAAATATCTGGGACAATTCACACCAAGATCATCTAACCCCAAACTAAGCAGAGCTTGTACTATGGGCATCAGAGACCGATAAACATACTTAAATATTTCTAAATACACACTTAAATAGATAATAACACCCAGACACACAACAAATATAAATGCTCGTCACACAAATATTTGTCATGGGTGATCGAACCCACGACCTCCGGCGCTAAAGGCAGGATCGCTGCCATTGCGCCAACAGGCCAGTCAGTTATTAAACTGACAATAATAGCGTGCCAAAATCACGGCATGAAACAGCTTGCCAAAATTGCGGTTTGACGCTAATCTGCACGTCAGAAACATGACGTGGGTTTGTAACTTATCAACATTAAGCTCTGGATGTGTGGGTCACTGGATACTACTTACAACTTGAATACAGCTGAAGTTATATTCTGTGGAAAAACGACACAATATGAGAACATGCCAACATTTAAATTTGGAGCCCTCAAGGAAATAAATTAGACGTTATTATAAGTGGTTTTAAAAAGCTTCCGTCGTTATCACTAACATCAAATCATGGTTGAGAGGACCTATCGGGCGTTCTGGCAGGCTACTTTATAATAATGCCACTGTTTATACTTATCTCGTTTGCTATTATCTATTTTGATATCGGTCCGTACCTATCTTTTACCTACACGACCCTTCGACCGAGGTCGTCTTGCGTAGATTGCCCAGAAGATAAAACGACCCATACTGTATAGTTTTGTATTTTTACTGGCTATTACACTTATTGCATTACCCATTGCGTCATCAAAGTTAATTTAATCCATTATAGGCCATGGCCATGACCACTAGCTGTTAGATTTATTACCAATCATCAACTGCTTAACTGCTACGTACGTTGGTGTAATAGTTAAATGTTCTGCCTAACGCGTCAGGGATTGTGGGTTTATGTGTCGAATATATGTGTCAACTTTTTGAGATTTTTCTATTTCTAGGTGTAATAACTGTTGTTAAATAGTCACATAATTTTGTTGCAAGCAGCCTAATGTATTTATTTGTCTGTGTCTTGCCGCGATCATCGCCTAAGCAATCACAGCGGTACCACTTACACGTTGTTAAAACCCCAGATGGAGTTACAAGTCCTCTCCCCCCCCCCCCCCCCCTTACTTTCTAAGTATAAGTAAAATATCCTGGATGAGTCAAGCCTCTCTCAAACAATCCCGGTTCCTTAACAGGTTGTGGGAATTACAGTGTTATTCTGTCTTTTATCTCAATTTTAATTGACTATGTTTGTACCCAGGTATCATCATCCTGCAGCTCAGTGTACGTGGACGGGTCTGAGATCCGTGGCTCGTCGAACGCATCGGTGATCGTGAAGTACGGCACCTACACCGGCCTGGCGCGGTTCACCGTCTGGATGCCGGAGTACCCGCTAGAGATCGACGTCGATGACAACCGTTTGTCGCAAATCAAAGGTACCTACCAACATTAGATGGTTACCGGGTGGTGTGACGACCGACGAAGTAAAGTAATTGACTACGAACTGTCCCACTGCTGAGGAAAAACCTCCATTATAGAAATATAGACATCGCTCTACATCATGTGTACCGAAAGATGTGTCCTTCGCTGAACACACTTTACACTCCTGAATTTTCAACTGAGGACTTTTAGATAGATTTGAGCCACTTCGGCCTCGGAGGCGTGGCTGTGGCACTAAACACACAACTTTCACATTAAAAAAAAACTAATAAAATCAATTTCTAACGTATTCCACCTTAATAACGTGGGCGGATGACGAACGTAAAAAACCGATAAAATTAATCACTGTCTGAATCATAATGAAAATTATTTACTGAGAAAGAACCTCCTTGGTCAAAGCCTCTTCAAATTGCCTAAGTTTCAAATAGCTTTCGATTGGGATCGAAAATAATGATTTTTAACTATAACACTCGAATGATTTAATGTTACTAATAACTTGTTAAGAATAAGAATTTCTAGCGTTGATGGTGGCTCCGCGATGTGCTTTTCCGCATTAGCCACCTGCAGGGTCGTCTTTCTTACAAGACTTGCCTTACTCCACCTTTATCTACTATGTATCGTAGTTTTGAATCGTTTTTTGCTTGCTTCCCAGGATGGAAAGTGTCAGACGATGCTGGCACAAAAGACAGGATGAAGCGGTCTCTATCAGCCCGCGGCTGGGGCGGCGCCCGACCGGATGGCACCAACGCTCTGACGGACCAGCGCTCCTGCCGGCTCAGATATCAACAGAGCAATGTTGAAGTACGTACCTTCACTTTTATGTTCCTGCTTCCAACTATTGTATCCCGACCCAACAGATTCTTAAACACACTCGTAAGAATTACACAGTTTCGGTGCGCTCATTTGAAGAAATAGTTTGGAAATAAAAATTGACGTCGCACTGCCCGCACTGGTATACTACGACATAAAGCGCCAGTAGACCAAGCTGATTCCCGATCTAATATCCTGAAGCTTACGCTTGATCTCTCCAAGCGTCTTAAACTTCTGATGAGAAACTACTCAAAATTTGAGGCTTAATCAAGTACTACGGAAATCGGAAAGTCTTGTCATGGTCATTATAATTTAGCCAAAAGTTGGATGTGGTTGACCGCGGTAGCGGTGTGGGAGCGGTTCGTGAGCGGGATTTTACCGGACTTACTAGTTAACGCACCGCCACCCTGTGTAGTTGTGTGCTTAAATCTGCCTCTTACATTAACTAATGTATTTTTTGCTTATCCAGGTGTACGCCCGCTTCCTAGCCAAAGACCACGACTCCGGACGGGTCTCCTACTTCGTGTCCCGCCGCACCTGGCTGAAGGTCACCGAGCTGGTGCTGACGTTGATGCGCGTGTCGGACCCGCGCATCGCGTCGCTGCGCGGCCGCGTGCTGCAAGGCAGGAGCACAGGACGGACTGAAGTGCAAGTGCTGTCGCCTATTACTGGTGAGTTGAGAACACGTCAAGTGAAGGAGTGCCTCTCTCCTGAACACCTCAAAGCTAAAGTACCCTTAAATGATTGCTGTCCTATGATTTTTAGGACAGAAAATGACAGCCATACTTAACTTTGAGTGTCGTTTCAGAATTCTCATAAAGTGTGGCAGTAGCCAACATAATCTGACATTACCTACCCTTTAAATAGTTGCTGCGTTATACTGCAGACGTATAGGCAGAGCTTAAAACCTTGGTCTTGTGAGTAATTTCTGTGAGTAATTTGCGCTAGGTACTTCAGATTATAAGGATAATGCAAAAGCGTGGTAACGATCAGCGTGAGTTTCATAAAGAAGCAGTTCATTATGTAGGGTAAAAAGGAAATAATTTAGATTAATGAGCAGTTGGCATTCATGAAACATGATCTATGATTATAATAATGCCTTGCTCTAGAAAGAAGAATTGTAAAGAATATTTCATGTTTTATTTGACTACTTATGTTTAAGTTTTAAATGTAAGCATTATTGTGAGTTGTTAATAACATTGCATTTGTTAACAGGTCGCGTCATCGGTCTTCGTGAAGTGCGTGTAGTGAACGACAAAGTGGCCATCTCCCGTTTGCTGGTCCGCGTCATATCCGGTCTGCAGTTGAACATCTCGCCCGACTCCGCTATCACCGATGGATACGTCTCCGAGACGACGGTCACTAGGCGTCTGACTGCTCAGTATCAGGTAAGTGCAATAAACAGATGATGAAACGGCTAAGAATTTAAGAAAAATTACAAGTTATGTTGTAAGCTGTTTACTGAAACTTAGGCTTTAAGAAAATACCGCAGGTTGGAACCGACTCCATTTACCCATTTACGGGTTTTTGCATTAAACAATTACGGCAAATGGCTTTATCTGTTTTATTTCGACTTTTCGGCGACAATCGCATGTCACCGTCATGTTAGAATTAGCAGTTAAAATGCAACGCGAAAGTTTGAAATGGCAGAAATACCTATAGTAACTAAATGTTATTTGGTCAACACTTGCAGCTACAGGACGCCGTCCATAGAACATTCGCCTGTATCTAATAGGTCGTTTGTTATTTATGTTAGGCTTTCCCGATACATTTACTGAGGGTTCAGTTTCAGAATACAGTTCTACGAATATTAAGCAATAATACCTACGATTTTCCTGACTTTTAACTTTTTTTTAGTAAGTAGTACTTACTTATATGGATAGGCATACAAATTATCATCATGCCATCGTCTCGATTTAATTCAAGTAAAGATAGGAAATCTTGAATCGGGAGGATCGTACGAAAGCCCACTGAGCTCGGTAACAAAGCCTTTTTGTTGCAGTCGAAAGGCTTTCAAATTGTAATCTCAGTCAGCTGAAAAACTTCCTAATACACAATTCGGCCAGCTTTTTCTTTTGTTGCTGATAAAATTGCACGGGCCCTAACGCTAGAACGCTAATCAAAAGGAAAGTAGAGTCTGCGTTCGGTTAACTGAGTGATTTTTGCAAAAAAAAAACATCATATTAAAAGGTACCTAAAATATGAAACTAACTTGAAAAATACGTTTTCCTTAATCAACCGTAAAAACGAACAGCAAACTATTTTTTTGAATATATTTAATTGAATAAAATAGGCAGGTATCACACGAATTCAGAAACTGAGTTTAATTCAGCAACTTTACAATAATTACCTATTGATGGTTTCTCGACACATTAATCATCAAAACGTCAATAGAAATGAAAGGCAAAGCTAAACAAGTAAAGGCTTCTCACAGCCTTTAAAGCAAAGTTGAGACTCTGATTGTCGTTCAGAATTCGGGGTTATTTGTGAATGTTGAAGAAAGCTCAAAGGAAAAGCTATTTTAGTACAGTCATTTTTATTCTTATGTACTACCTACAATTTTTTTGTCTAATAAAGGAGGGGCTACTTGACATCGATATCGAGTTCTCCGACGGGAGCCGCACGGCGCTGCGCGATGTGGCGGTCACCGATTACTTCCTGTTGGTAGAAAGCCTCGACCCCGAAGTGGTGGCCTTCGCTCCCATGCTGGCTTCCAAGCATCCTAGAGTTATTGCTGTTGGGGAAGGTACGGTTATAATACATTTCTACTCATTGAGCAATAGATAAAATATCTCACAAACATCAGAATACCCCCTACCCTGCTGGCCATTTTAATGCCCAAAAATCGTTTTTGATTTTATTACCATTTTATGTAGGTACTTTAAGTGTGTTTTAACTGAATTTCAATCTTTATTCCAATTACTGCTGCTACCTAATTAGGCTTTCTTTTGGTGATTGCTTAATGACTATTAAAATCCGTTTTTGATTGATTTTTAGTTTATTTTTTTTATTTAAAGTTGGGTGATATATTATTTTAGCCCCATGGCTTCGAAAATGTATGCTTCTAAATATGTTTTGAGCTAAAATCATTAACACCTATTATTTTACTAAGTTATCACTACAACCCAGGAAATTTATATAAAATAACACTTTAACCTCATCAAGTTTTTCTATTATGTATACTTTTATTCGTAGTATTCCCGATAATACCTAGATTTCACGTAAGGTGTTTATAAAGAAAAAAAACATGGTTACTAATCTCCTTACGGCCAGTAACAAAAATCACTTCCTGCTTAATATCTACTACTTATACAAATAAAAAAATCTAAAATTAAAACTGATCAACAACCGTGGGTGGATTATTCAGAATTTTTTAAGTAAGTAATTCCGTTTATAGTTATATTCATTTGCAAAGAAATTGTACCAAAGTACATACATGATTTTATGTTCTGTGTACAAAAAATAGACCTCACAATAACTAATATATATTGTTTGATATAATACTGAATACATAGTTTACCTACTTTCTGTAAAAAGAAAATCGGTGAATTCTATTTTTAGGCTACACCGATATGGCGTGGGCGTGATTATTACGATCTCATTTCGCAAAACTGTAGCTTTAGCCTAGTACGCCAACGTGTTGAGTGGGCGTAAGCTTCAGCTGGTAACTCTGGGTAACGTGGTTTAATTTCTATTAATCGGATGTCCATTTTTATTCAGAGCAACCTATTTCTGGGCATGTCAAGAAGTCAGATGTTAACTGGACATTTTCGAATAAACTAAGCTTAACTGCTTTTTTAAGCACTGAACTATTTAAGGTGCACGATATTACAATACCAAATTTGGATAATATTTTTGTGGAAATTATTCATTTCATATGGTAATAAGTTTACTTGAATGATTAGAAATACATACACGGATGATGATAATTTTAAAAGTAAGGTTCTATCTACATCACGTTGAAAGTAGATAAGTACCTACGTTAATGAAATAATGTCAAGCTTAATTACATTGGGAACCACAGCCAAAAAACTGCCTTTGTTCCTGTATTGTCTCAGTAAGTACGCCTTTTTTCCTTAATTCACCTATGAAAACACCTATTAATTCCACAGGCAGCGGCGAGCTCCTCCGCGTAACGCTACTAACTCCGGAGCAATGCCGCAACGGGCCTCTCCGCCGCGTGGCGCTCCCAGGCAAAGGCGACGCCAAAACGCCCGCCAACATCAAGAACATACCCGGAGCTCTCGCGAGCGCGGCCGCCAGCGTAGACGTGGACTTCAGTGGAGGGGATGCACCGCAGAGGCCGGATACACCGCAGAACGATGACATTATGAGGGGAGGAATGAGGTCTGGGTTAGCTGATCTCGCTGATGTGCTCAAAGGTCAGTGCTTATTGAGCAGTCGATATGAATAAACGTTTGGAATCGAGACTATTTTTAGATGAGTTAGAATCAGTTAGACGTCGTTAAAGTTGATAATGTGAGCACTTCAAAATCCCAAACGTATGAAGCCTTTATAGCGAGTAACTTTTAGTAGTATCTTATTTTTTTGAAAATTTTGCAAAACGAGGCTCTGTAGACTGTACTGACACTTAAGCCAGCAACAATGTTCTAAGAAAAAGAAAAGTTGATGATTAGCTGAGGAAAATCACATAATCCTACGTACCTATCAATGCTTTTCATGAATTTTCTTAGGTCACCAGACCAGAGCAATGCTCACTTCACCTGCTAGTGTTAGCAGTCGACTAGTTCTAAGAGTAGCTGGTCCTGGGAAAAAATTAACTAACCTAAAACTTTGCCTCAAGATATCAAGAGTTACCCAACCTGATTACCAACCTAAGTTACTCATATTCCAGGCTACGGCAGCTCGAACATGAAGGACGAGAACAACCACGAGCCGACGGTGCAGGCGCAGCAGTACGGCGCGTCCATCTTCCGCGGCAGTCCTGCGCAGAACCGCCACGCGCCGGCTAGCAACATGCGCCCTGTGGAAATTGGTGCGTAACTGACTCTGAATACGAATATATTCTTCATCTCTACATAGTTTAGAAGAAGTCGCTTCTCGCGATTTTAATGTGGTATTCATCAATAGACAGAGTGATTTGAGTTTGAAATGATTATAACTACTTACCAGACATAAAGATTAGTCGTTAGTAGGTTTGTCGACTCAAAAAAAACGATGGTTTATTGAGTCATCAGTTTCAACCTCTCAAACCGTTTCCAATTGTCTCTACAAGTCAGTCTTGTCCAAGTTATTCCAGACGTTTGGGCATTTTATTTTCCCAATTCCTTACATGTTTTTCTTACTTTATAGGTATTGCCTCTTTTTACTGCCTATAGTCAAGGGACTACCTAATATTCGTTAATAAATTGATAAAAAACATCATTTCTTTTCCAGGAATGTCAGTCTTGCTCGGGGTATTCTGTCTAGCTATCGTGGTAAGTAGTTCATGCATACCTTTCACCACTTATTAAATATATTGTGAGAGATGTCTCGGACCTAATTTTATTAATCTGCCTCCACAGGTGTTCGTGGTATCATGCGTAGTATACGCCTTCAGGCTCAAGCCAGCTAGGTCCGATGGTGGAATCGGTGGTGGTCGGTCGATGCCGGCCGTGGCTGAAGGCGGAAGGATACAGGTGGCCGGCCTCGTGGGAACCACGCTTGGACTGACGCGGGATAAGCAGTCGACGGAATCTACTACTAATGCTCACGACTGGGTGTGGTTAGGTAAGAACACTTGTGTTATTATTAAGTTTCGAATAGTTTTACCTAACACCCAGTTTCTGATAGGCAATAATCAGCTGAAAACTGGTCAAATTAAACCACTAAACACCTGCAGAATTTATCAGTTCGTCTTGGTTAGTTGTTTAAATCGTTAACCAATCAACCTTAGGTGTCGACTAGTTATTTTAATTACCAGAATTCGAAGAAAGTTAAGGAAGGAAATTGGTAGATTGATATCAAACGTGGTCCTGGGAACATCGTGACATCAATCCGATGACTTATACTCTATTCATTATTATAGTTCATTAGACAGAAGTAAAAAAGGTTCTTTTTGGTTGCTATTGTGGTAAAAGTACAATACACATTATTACTTTTAATTTATTTAAATCCTACCTAAATAGCAGCTATAACACTTAATTGTTCTCATTTAAAGTGAAGTAACTTCAGAATTTATGAGGTGTTTGCTTAAATAAATTATTTTGCCTCGCATCAAACTATATTGTCGATGTAAAAAGCTGAACGTAGCAGGGGTTTTTATCCGAACACATTTTAAATAAAAATATACTTAGGTACATCTATATAAAAAATCTAAAATGTGACATTATCCCTTCATACGTTGTGGCGGAAAGGGTTTTCAATTTTGCCAGGTTATACTCAGGTATGTCGTCGTCATGGCAACATTAAAAAAAAACAATTACCTTTTTTCAGGACGCGCAACAATCGAGCGCAACGGCAACCGTCACCCTGCCAACCGAAACTCGACGCAACCGCCAACCGACAACGGAAACGGAAACGCAACTGAAATGCGGATCACGAACAACCCCCTCAACTACAACTACGTGGACCCGGATGACGCGATCAGGGAGAACGGGAACGTCATGGTGACGAGCTTCGACAACCCGAACTCGATTGAACTGCCGTCGCAGAACGATAAGCGGGGCGCTATTGACTCGACCACATACTGCAAGAAGCCGGCGAGGCATTCTAGGAATCAGTCTGGAGATAGCCAGTGGCAGTAAGTATTGCTTTAGTTATTCAAATCTTTATGAAAAGCAGGTACTTTTAGTAACTTTTTTGGTGAAAATAGTTCCCTCTTTTCCAAGTAGGTACTAAAGTCATTCATTCAGCTCAGCAGATAAGTAAGTTGTAATACCAGAGAATATGACATTTAAGTGGTTGAGGCAAAAAAGTTTTCAAATGGACGATATATGTTGGCTAACTCAACCACTGTAGGTCAGTTTGCAAGATTCCTGAGGATAATAACCGGGCGAAATCTATGGCATAAAATTTCCGCTTGAATTGGCTATGCTACAATGTTAAATTAATAAGTTTTTTGAGACCTCAATTTATGGAGCTAAAAACATGAATTTTATTATTATAGACCAAGAGATACTGGTCGTTGGGGTAAAAATAAAGAACTTTTGAAAGCAAACACATCGTGGGACGCTTACCTACAAGGTGGACGGACGACCAGGTAAAGCAAGCGAGATTCCAATGGAAATCTATGGGGTAGGCAGGCATATGTTCAGCAGCGGACGTCTGAAATGGTTGCGAATGATGATGTCAAAGAGCAGGCGTATAGCCAAAATTAAGTATGGCCTTCACTTGCCCCTTGGCAAAACGCATCATTCATGGTCAAGCTTTAGCTCTCGTAGTGTGAAAATAATAACTGTACTGTGTTGTTGAGGTATAATTTACACCATTGGGTGGTCAGGCCGGAGCCTGCGGACGAGTACCGGCCGCCCGTGCCCCCGCACCGCGGCAGCGCGCCCTCCGCCCCCGCAGCCGCCGCCGCCCCCGCCGCGCCGCAGAGGAACCCCGCCAAAGTGAGTGGATTTATTTGATGATTTAATTTTAATTAGTAGGTACCTACATTGAACATTTATTTACTAGTGAACAATTAGGTGAGACAGAAAAGCAGTTAGCGCTGAATAATAGGGTTTTTTAATTCCATTGATAAACTTTACAATAAGTTTGAAAGGAGTCTCATAGGTATTGTATGTTTACCTAAGTCAGCCGACCGTTTAATAAGGACAATTACTTAATAGTAAAAACTTCGCAATTGAATAAGCAAGTGCTCAAAATGTGTGAATTGCTTGGATCTTTTAAAACAGGCTTTTATACTACCTGCAGATATTATTATATAAGACTATAAACCCGTCCCGTGTAGAAACACAATAGAAATTGTTTAGGTTTTTGCATTGTGAGTCATTGTTTGCCATTTTTTTTCTTAGGGTTTTCTTGCGTAGGTACACCCGTGTGTTCGGCTGACACTTAAGGGGAACGTTCATATAATAAAACATTACTGTGTCTAGAGCAGCTGAAAATGTTGGTATTTATTCACGAATTATTAAAAAGACCAGAGTTGTGACTATTTGTCTATTTATAGTAAGTATACAATACGGAAGAAAAATTTAAATACTAAGTAATTTAAATGTTCCAGATTTTGCCCGAGACGGTCATGCCACCAGCCAGACGAATTCACTCCCGGAACCACAACAAGAAACACGACCGCGACCGCGATTCCACCAGGATATCTCCGGAAAATGGCCGCCGCACCGACCGGTAATTAGACTTACATCCTGCTAAGTTTACATTGAAAGTAATTGAAATTAATTATGGTATCCCAAAAAAACTTATTATTGTATCAGTTTTGAAACCAATTATAACCATTCACAACGGATGCAGGTATCGTCATTTCGTGACCCTTACCTATATTTTAAAAAAAAAATAGCCGTATACCTGATGGAAAAAGGCCTCCATTTTTAGAATCAAATTATCGCTACAGTTAATCGGTGGTGACAGAACCACGCTTGACAACGGCTTGGCGTTCACATATCGGGTTTATTCTGAATAAAAACGAAATACAGTGTGCTCTACCTGGATAATAAATAAGCCAGCCCCCCAAGATGCTAGCATTCTTAGCTTCTAATTTTTATCGTTACTTCATCTGATAATTGAAATTACTATTTCCAGAATTATTGATCTGAACAAAACCGACGCCCCGTACATCTCAAGCCGCGATATGAAGGACTACAAGCGCGCCTCGCCGATCCGAACCTTCGCCGACAACCCCGTCGAGAAACTGAGCAAAGAAGACTGCGCACGATTGTTCGAGTTCGATAACGACGCACCTTTGGTCATGGAGAATAAGGACTACCGCGAGATCGTCGGCCTCAACAGAGGAACTGATGACTCGAGGCGCACGTTCGCTAAGCCGCAAAGTCCTGACTACATGCTCGACTCGGGGATAGGTGAGAACAACCGTCTATAAATGAATTCTTGCCTTTACACAAAATTATCTGACTAGACTGATGGACTGATATACAGGGCCTGTCGCGTTAAAATAACGCTAGGCGACAGTGGAGGGGATGGTTCTATTCACGGGTAGGTACAGTATGAAGGGGGAGTTCCAATTTGGTCTTAAATTCGCACACCGCGCATGTTCACTTTGTCACTGGCTAGCATTCTTTTTAAATGATTAATGACTAATACAAAATTTCAACGTATGCGCTTATTGATGTCAAAAATGTAATTCTTATAGGTCTGCCAGAGGTACAAATGCGACACAAGAGGGTCAAAGAACCTAAGGGAGATTTTGTGGAGGCTTCCAACCAGAACAAAGGTGAGATCTTTCATAATGAGTAATATTCTAACACTACTTGCACCTGTACGTCTACCATGAAGTTCCGTCCCGTAAACTACGGTAGTTGGCTACAGCAATTTGTATGCCATTTTTAGTTCCATTTCTATTCACTAGGGGCGCTGTACCAAAATTATATTCAAAAACGTCAACACTGACGCTAGCAAATAGTGGATAACTCATGGTAGATTTGGTAGTGCTACTGGCCCTGTTTTATCGAATACAAATTGTCTCGAAAGCGATAGTACCACGCATATAAAACATCACGATACGATTAATACTGATATGACTGTCAAAGGCTGTATTTCAACGACATAAAACGGAATAGCCAAAATAGTGTAGCCCACGCAGGCAAAACCGCGGGCGGTAAGCTAGTAGTGTATACTTTAGTCATTCTCGTGGTATTCTATTAAGCTAAATCTTATGGGTGAAAATCAAATTGAAATCGATTGGAAAATGGAAGATTCTCATTTTATTTATTTTATTTTATTTCAATTTATGTCTGAATTGTTCCACCCGCCATTTTTCATGAGTATCTATAGTGTCTGTGTAACTGCATTGCAATTTGCTGTAGACAGTAAATTTCAAATTCGTCGGAGAGCGTCGTGTCCTAAGGGCTTAGCACCTCAACCCGGATCGTGGATCGTGTGGTCCCGAGTTCAAATCTGGCCAACAATCTTTGTGTTCATTGTTGCCGACTAACTCTCCGGTGATGGAAAACATGGAAAAAAAATTGATTTTTTTCGATGTTTTCCATCACCGAAGAGTTTTTTCAACCCAGATAACGGCCTCACCACCAACCAGGCCCCTGACTCCCGAACCAAATTTCGCCAGAATGGCATTACAGCACTGTCACCAAAATTTTTTTTGAACCTTAACGGATTGTAATAAGGTTCGAAAATTCCTTGTTTGACATTTCTGCAATGCTTGTCCAATGAAATTCTGTTCAAGAGTCAGGCCCCTGGTTTGGATTCTAATAACAATGGTGAAAAGTGGGCTCCTGAGTATTCCGATCACCATGACGCGTGACGGCAAGTCACTTACCTCTGACTACCTTGTTTGGGTTTATAGGTACGTGATGGTATGGTAATGTTCTTCACCCGCCTCTATTCCCTGACTTATAACACCACAAGCTTTCCGACCACGGCTTCGCCCGCTTGAACGTCATTTCTGTAACACGTATACAAACAATCTTTATAAATTGTAGCCTATGTGTTATTCTGATGTATAAGCTGTATTACTGTAAATTTTCATCTAAATCCGTTCAGTAGTTTTTGCGTGAAAGAGTAACAAACATACCATACATCCTCACAAACATTCGCATTTATTATATTAATAAGTAAGAAGTAAGATAGTAAGAAGATTGCTGTAAATAGTAAATTCTTATTTCGTATTCCAGGCAGCAAGTCCCCCGAAGTGAAGCGCGCCACCATAGTGGGCAACCCGATGTACTCGCGCGACGCCGCGGCGCCGGCCTCGGCGGAGGCGCTGGGGTTCGACGACCTGCACATGGACTACGATCAGATCATGCACTATTTCCACAACCTTAAGGTATAGATTCGGTTGTCCTCTGGGGCTGCTGCTGGTATATAGTATTTTGCTATCGAATCGAGTTTAAGGTGGTTAGGAACTGGATGTTCTGGCTAGTTTTGACGAACAACTTTCTATATAATTTCAGTTAGTTTTGACTAATATTGATTTGGTGTAATATTTTATTGCCATCCCTGAGGCAACTTACAAAAGCCATGACAAACATTTGTGTTTGTTGTGAGTATTTAGAAACATTTAAGTATGTTTATCAGTGTCTGACCCATAGTACAAGCACTGCTACAAGTAAGTTAGTGTGTACCTACAAGTTTGGGGTCAGATGATCTTGGTGTGATTGGTCCCAGGTATTTATTATTTTATTGGGGACATGGGACCGGTTAGTTTATGTCACCCAACACAATTAACTATACGCAAACAATATAAAAATTAATTGCAAAAACGACTAATAAAATGTGTTAATTATTGTCATAATCAATAAAAGGTCTAAAAGATATACACAAAACAATATTTTTCTGTAATAATATAAACTAAATTCGTAACAGTATACTGAACGTTCGTCCAAGTGCCATTGTATTAAAGGTTGTCCGACGGAACAAGGTGTAATCCTGGCTAAAACTAAACGTAAATTCTTACAGACACTTATTGTTATATTTTTGGATACGTACTTGGAACGTATGACACAATCTGTTTAGTGTCAAATAGTAAAATACTATATAATGTAGCACACGACCGCAGCCCTAGCCCCACCATGCTTCTAGCGTAGATGTTGCTGTCGCTTACGGATCGCTCGCTCACAGGCCGCGGTTTTATCATGTACCTACTACGTATCTCGATGTTCGATGTATTTAACTACTCTCTTATGAATGATAGAGCCTAAATTTTGATGCATTTAAAATGAATTTTAGCATAGTATTTTATATGAGTACCTACGTTTTATACGAATATACATTTAATACCGCGCAGTATTACTATAAAAGTATAATTAAGGTACGTTTAAGTCTCCGTAGCGTCACCGCCCTGCAGCAAGTTTGAAAATTTAGACTACCTAACGCCTAATCACTGGCACTCACTTTCCATTCATGTTTCCCATCAAACGTAGAAAGCTAGACGGCGGTACTATCATTAGCTTAGATTGTGATTCTCACTATCCCAAAATCCTGTTAACTGCACTGCAGAAATCTGACTCACGTCTGTTTTCAAATTTTTCGCAGGAATCGAACGCCTGAGTAGAGCAGATCATTGCAAAGATCCGGCAGATATTGTCTACGTTTAAAAATCAGCATATCACCAAAGCTTCAACCGACGTATTCAATGCGCCCACTGATACATCCGAGGCGGGCCTCGAGGATAGTACAGTTGACACTCGCAACAACAATTCGGACGGCAAAGCCGGCGGCGAGCGCGTTTACGAGAACGTTCGCAACGTCGCTCCCACGCAAGCGCTTTGTGACTCGCTCGCTAACAGAAATACCCTCTTGAGAAAACAACTAACAATCTTGTTGCAAAATCTGAGCGAGGCTTACGAATAAAGTCGTTGTCAATGTATTATCCTCAAAACAATATGTGTCTAAAAATGGATCCTTGCAGTGATCGAAAACGGAAATATACAAAATGTAACTGTTTTATACAATATATTATTAACGTTAAAAATATTTACTCTAGTCATCTACAAAGCTGCACATATTTAAGTAAATTATAGTGTGCAAGTAGTTAAATACTCATTATGTCAATAACTATAATAGATTTTACGAAAACACGCGATGTATTATCTGTATTTGTATTTATTCCTATCAATCGTGGGCTACAAATTAAGTACTACTTAACTGGTTGTATGTATACTTGCCAACACACTAGCTAATGTCGCTACTGTAATAATCCCATACCAAATACGAGACATCCTTGCATTTGTTCTAGATCTGTACATATTTTTCCATTAGAAAGTAAAAATGCTACCTCACTTTTGTCTTATATAACTTTATATATAGCTTAGCTTGTATCTGTAATATGTATAATTCCGCAAACTTCAGCAAAGTTCAAAACCCTGTTATTTTCCCCACTAAGAGCAGTGGTCTTATCCTTTTGTTGGTTAATTTCGAACATTTCGAAAGAAGTAATTGAACAGAATGAAGCAATGGTCCTATGACCACGAATTGCCAGTGTTTAGGGAAATAATGATAGTTTGTTAAGGTTAGAGAGTAAGTCACAGAACTAGTCAAATTTGTATTGTAATGTGAGCTAATTGTTTGCTCAAATCTCTTAAACTGTGCTCTCATCTGTAATCGCAGTCTCGACTCTGGCTCAGTTCCTTTTATTGCCACCGTTAAGGTTTAATTTATAACATAATTTCATATTAACTTATATGTTCTATTTAAATAAATGTAAGCTTTGTAATTATTGTAATGTAGTAAGTTGTTTTCAGTGGACTCCATTACAAATGTACCTACACATTCATGTAAGATGGCCAATATCAAATAGCCGCGATAATGTAACAGATACAATTAAATAATTTCTACTTGTGATAAAATGACTGCTTCGGATTTATTTTATGTGCAGTCGATTTTATAAATAAAAAAGCCATATCATATATAAAATCTAGTGCTTGTATGATATTGTAAACACTATATTTAATTTATTGAAAATGTAAATTGCATTTACTCGTAAGTTAGTTCTTTAGGCTTTGTAAATATTGTTATGACGTTATATAATTTATAGGTACGTGGAGAAGACAGTGCGAATATATATTATAGTAAATGAATGTAGTAGAATGCTTATCATGTGGACAGAGTAGATTTGCACACCTAACGAGAAATGTTTCATGTCTGTTACAGTTACACTGAATAGTAAATGTTTTGATCTTGTATTTATGTATTAAATTAATGTGATCCTAAATAGAGCAAAACACATTATCTTAAAGTATAAAAGTATTTATTTAGCAGCAGTTGGGCGGCGGCAAACATTGTACGTTCAGGTTGTCTAACTCGAGTCTAGGGAACTATAATACTCTATACTGATAGTGTGTTGTTTGGCTTTTGTCGTTAGGTTAGGGGAGTCACCAGACATAAGTACTGTACGCTGTAGTATTTGTTACTGTAAACATTTGTTTTTGTTGAGTTTTACCCATCATTATTAAATGAGAAAGGAGTTTATAAACAATTATTGCTACAAGGTTTATATACATGTATGCAAACTGAGGCTTGTCACGGAATCCTTTCATAAAATGTCAAATTTAATAAACCATTATAAAACCTTTATCTAGTTTTATTCATAATGTAGCCACTCAAGTACCAGAATTGGTTTCAATAATTTTATGCAAACGTGAAAACTACCTCTACAACCACCATTTGTGACCTACAATTGTATCTCTATAGGTAGTATATAGCTATTGTATATCAATGAAGGGGTTCCGGCATCGTGGTCCTTATTACCAATGGACTTGAATCGTACATCGATGGATAGGTCTATTCAAGAGCAGAAAAAGTTAGAAGCGGTTCACACCTGGATTCGTTGTCCGATTCGAGATATCGGCTTAAAAAGTATTCATCTCGGATAGTACACAAAAACAATAGTACCTACTAGTAGTAAAAATAATAGTAGTTACCGACGCCGCGACGTGCAAATACTTTTGACAGAACGAACTGTCGAGGCAATTTAAATGTAGGCTGTACGCACACACTCACGAACTTGTACCATTAAGGCCCGGTTTCCACCAAAGCGGAGAGGAGAGGAGATGTGTTTTGATAACCAATCAGATTTCTTCATTTCCATGTGTGTGAAGTGTGGAAATTACGCACATGCACAAACGCTCTTAGAGGCAAAAAGCCACCGGTTTGTATGCAGTAAACCAGACGCGGCGGCGCAAGGCGGCTAGCGTGAACTAACTGCCTTCGTCCCTCGTGTGCTTTGTGTTCGCAGTGAGGGCAGTCGCGGGCATCGACGGGCAGACGCGGTCTTTATTCCTTCGCGGTCAAAAAGACTGCCCCGCCCCGCCGTCTTCAAAGCGCCTCAGGCCCGGTATCCACCCTAATGGAGAGGAGAGGAGATGTGTATTGATAACTAATCAGATTGCGTAATTTCCACATTTCACAGACAGATAAGGAAATAAATAAAACTGATTGGTTATTCCGAGATTTATTTGAACACCTTGTGGTAAGCCCTACTACGCTTCAACTCACTCGCACACAGTTTAGGAGCCATTAGAAAGAAAGAGAAAACAAGAGTATCCCCGACGGCTCGTCCTTTAATTGAATAAAAATATATTCTATTCTATTAATGGTTTATCTAAGAGGTGCCCGTGGCTAAGTGACGGCAGCGGATCGGCAACGATCCGATGTTAAGCAACGCCAGTCAGGTCGGGTTATGGATGGGTGACCATCCCGACCGAAATTAAGTTTTGTGTTTTTCGGGCATCTCCGTGCTTCGTAAGGCACGTTAAACAGTTGGTCCCGGCTGACGTCGCAAGGTATCAGTCGTAAAGCCTAGTCAGAGGCCTAAAAAGGCGGCTTGATAACATCTAACGGTAAGGTTTATCACTGGCCTTACATTCACCTCTCCAACAATCCGCACTGAGCACGCGTGTTGGAGTATGGCTCGTACCACCTCATAGTTGAGGTAATGCCTGTGCCCAGCAGTGTGACGTATTTATGGCTGTATTTGTTGTTGTTGTCATGGTTTATCCTTGTATTATAACTTCAGGAACAAGGGTAGCAGTGTAGTAGTCCACTGATATACAGATTATAGTATTGGTCTTCTGTTTACACTACCTAATCATAATTATTATAGTTACAGTTACGTAAGCAGAATCCGTATATAATGGTTCTGCAGACAGGTAAAAACAGCAGCCTCGACGCCCCCCGGTACGTATGCGTGCTACCACAACGTGGGCAATTAATTACGAAAATGAATAAAATTTCGCCAGAGCGCTCTGTTTTTACGTGACGGGAATAAAAGACTTAACTCACATTCACTTTTCAATTCTCTTTATTTTATACCTACTACTTAACTAAATAAACATCTACAAATATTTTCCATACCAGCGATGGTCGAATGGCGATAAAAATTTATGACAGCCACCCATATTATTTTGGATGATGTACTTCATGTTGTAAGGATTTAAGTTATTATCTTCTTTCCATTTTTCATCAGCTGCTTTTTTCTCTAATATTTCCTGTGATACTGCTTCAGCTTGGAATGGCAATCTCTCTGCGACTATTTTCAACATAGTATGTACCTGTGGCAGGTAGAATAAAGTATGTAAATCAAATGTGTCTTATAATACGAATTATGATTAAAAATTGAAAACCACCACTAAAAGTTTATAAACTTTTAATGAAATAAAACAGCAAGTCCGAGTTACAGGACTAGCCCATTGATGCAATGGCGCAGCAGTCATACATATTGAACTGAAAATTTGGAAATCAGATGATGTTGGTGTAATAAATGTGCCAAATATTATAATCATTAAAATGTATTAGATATGTATATTTTATATATGATTTGGGCACAATCTGGTCGCCCTGATACACATTTTACCTATAAAGCCTTTGTTCTGCTATCAGCTCTTATGCACTCATCAACTACTGATAGAAGGAAAAAATCCACAGTATGCTTTGGGCATCATGTGGGTGACAGTACCATAATATTTAAAAATCTAATAAATAAATAAATATACACCAGACAACACACCTTTTGTAATGGTCTCGAAGTAGGGATTAGTATCGCTGTGTTACGAGGTACCACACAAGGAAATAAGCCAGGGGCGTCTCACAGCACACCCAGACCAGAGTCAATTCAGATAAGATCTTTTTCTGCATTGACCCGACCGGGAATCGAACCCGGGACGCTACGGAAATCGAAGCGAGAAACCATGACACAGCGCACTAAGCCAATTGTCATCGAACAATGCTATCAAACTGCAAGTTAAGCTAACTGCTTTATGAGGGTGTTTAATATCACACGCTTATCTGACTCAATCAACAATTTTCAAAGTAAAAAAATAAAACTCCCTCTCTTTGTAGCGCCTGAGCATATTGTCATAGCAATTTCGAGTGTAAACATGCTCGTTAAATTCTGTCAGGCGCTAATAAACTTGATCGATGTTTTTTAATATTTCTATGATAGCTACAGGAGCGGAGTTTTAAAAGTTCTACGGCAACAAATGAGCACCAATGGCTGGTAGATGAAAAATTCAGTGATTCTACGTACATTAGTCACTACGGCTAGGTGACCGGCCAACCTGACGTCAGGATGGCCGGTCACCATTAAATGGTTTTTTTCATCCCAAATGTGATGGAACCAATTGTCTGCTTATCGGCACCAATGGCACCAACTAGGGCACCAATGGCACCAGTTAGGGCACTAATTTATGGTCACAATTTCAACGATAAATACGTCTGAAATAATTAAGCGATTCTGACGGTGACTATAAAATATACCTATACTTTCTAATCTTACCTCAGCATATTCACATTTGCCTCCAACTTCCAATATTATTCTACCAGCTTTGATGGGGGTGACATAGTGATCAATAGCACCCTTACCACCTCCCATACGTTGACCTTGGCCCTTTTTAGTGACTGGCTGCCATGGTGGGTCGATACGCCAGATAGCAAACATTCTCTTCTGGTCAAGTCTCCGAGCAACTACTAGACGAGCCATTTCAAAATGTTCAATTCTCATTCTACCTCCACCTGTGGCCTGAAGATTAAATATCACTTATTGACATAAATTCTCATTCTACCTCTACCTGTGGCCTGAAAATTAACCCGTACTGTGCCACTAGTACAACTGGTTTTTGCATAGCTCTCCATATGTTTTCGCGGAACACCTTATGTTACACTAACAATCAAAAGGTTAAATATAACTTATTGACAAATTTTCATTTAAATAATTATCAAAAGCCTGTATCTTTAAGCTAAGAAACAAATATTGTTAGGATCAAATAATATCAAGATTCAGATTCAACAAGACTACTAAATATACTAAATAAGATACTGAACTTAGATACTATAAGATACTGAATATGTATTAATATTGATACTTACAACAACACCATATTGCTTTAATTGCAAGCTTGTGTGGAAAGGTTCAGGACCTCTCATGTAGCGAAGCCTCTTTTGCATCTTCGGAGGCTTTAAGTTTGGTGGGTATGTTGGCACCTTTTCAAAAACACGCAATCTTTGACGCTCAGGAATTTCAATGTCTATGAATTGAGTACATTGGTTTTGAGAAAAATAGAAAATTTTACCAGCTTCTAGATGTTTGTAACACAACAAAATAAACACATCTGAGCAACTAAAGCATGTGCAAGTATAATAGCACTGATATGATAGAAACTATAAAGTTTAAGACTAAAAAAGTTGGAGGAGGAATGTGCCATGAGATAAGAGCTAAACCACACAAAACCCAGTATTTGTTACAGACATTAACTACCATCTATTCTACCACAGTGGATATTACCTATTAGACAAATTATACTATGCAGGGCCATAAACATGCCTAATTCAAATAATTTCAGTCCCAATTATTCAATCCCAGTATCAATTATTGATACTGGGATTGGTATGAGATAATACAGTACAGCCAGCCCGTTTTTCAGAAAGGGTAGCTATAAGAGTAAAGTTACTCACGGTCATAATTTTTTGGAGGAGGAAAGTATTTGATACCAGCATTCAAAGCTACTTCTGTGGATTCTGGTCGGAGTAAACCTGGAATACAAAATAATAAAGAGACAGTTTCCATTTTGATGGGATCATTTTACGTAATATAAAAAATCATATATATTTATTCACCTAATGAAAATCGCAGACACCGTAGTGACAACATAGCGATGTTTTAATATTGTATGCTTTTAAAACTAACTTTTAAATTAGTTTTAGGTTATATTTCAACTTTAACTTTGCCGACCATCTGTCAGTCACACTGTCAGCACAGACTAAATAAGCACTGTCAGTCAATCACTGTCAGAAATAGTCAGATTAAATTATCCACAGCACAGATAACGGAAGAAAGATGCAGACCGAATTGGAGGCAGACTACTTAAAAGCTATGGTCCGAATGAATGGGAAGGAAAACCATGTGGCGCTAGGTGGTGTATTACCGCCGCGCGCGATGAGCAGCTAGTACAGAGGCGTTCACATCAACCTTTACAAAATCATTGCAAAGTGGGTCATAAGTCAGCAGCATAAGGTGCCCCTATGTAAAGGTTCATCATGTAAACGCCTCTGTACCAAAACCAAGGGTTGGAAAAAAAGGTTTTTTTTTAAAAGAACAAAACATCGTGTTTTCCGAGAATATTTGAACATTTACTTGCTCAACGTGTTTAGGGCTGGATTTTGTGCTACACAGACGGTCCGTGTTGTACGGATGAACCGTACGGGCCGCCCGTAACGGAGCATTTGGACGGTCGACCGTTTAGGGCAACACATAGAGTAATTTATATGTATACTGGGTAACACGTACTAACGTACGTCTCGTCTCGGACAAGTAAAGCTACAGTTATACATGATCGTTTGTAGCATGCTTTTTATAAGCATACTACTAAATGAGCGTGCTCAAAACAAAGGATTGAACACACATGCTTTTTAAGCACGGGTTCGAAAGTAATGTTGCGATAGCGATAGTTGACATGAAAATCAGTCATACTATTGATAGTCCTATCAAAACTATCGACCCGTGACGATACTATCGATAGATAGTGGGAACTAAGCGATACAATTGACCTTTTTCGATACTATCGATAGATAGTGGGAACTAAGCGATACAATTGACCTTTTTCGATACTATCGGTATCATCGACAGTATCGCGAAATTAAAGTCGATACTATTGATACTATTCATGACTATCGACACCTATCGATACTATCGATTGTTTCACTTTAGTAACTATCGAGGTATTTTCGATACTATCGACTGGAAATAAAACGAAACTGTTTTTAGGCAATATTAACGCAAAATGTTCAACTATCGATGGGGCTAAAACCATCGATAGTATCGATACCATCAACACGCATCCTATCGATAGTTTCGATACTATCGAAAATATAGCCTGAAGCTTTAATTGAAAAGAAACATGTAGCCTATGTCCACTACCTAGGCCCTCATTACCAACTCATATAGCCAGTCAAATTTATTTCCTAAGCTGAGCTTATCGAGCGATTCCCTAAATGATTTCTTACATTTTCAGCCAGTCAACGGTTACCTGTCCATAAAATACATCCTCTAGGCCAGATATTTACTGACGAAATTGCTCGCTACCCTCAGCTTAGGAAAGTAACTTGACTGGCCTTTAATAGTGTAGCTTTCTAATGGTGAAAGAATTTTGAAATCGATTCAGTAGATTCGGAGCCCATTTAATACAAACAAACAAATCTTTCCTCTTTATAATATGTACGTATATAGATAAACTACAACATCGCTATATAATTAGACGAGATCTCTACACCAGTTCTCAATCTCAATAGATACTCGCATAATAAGCAAACCTGTTCACACGTGCTAAAAGCACGCCCCCTTCTACCCGCGCTGCAGGTAGCATGCTCGAAAATCGCACGGATGTCGATTTTTGAGGATACTCGAAAGTGGGAGACGCCCCTGGCTTACTTCCTTGTCTGGTACCTCGTAACTCAGGGATATTTATCCCTACTTCGAGACCATGACATGAGGTGTGTTGTCTGGCGCAGATTTATTATTATTCATAAAGAATAATAACAGTCCTTAGAAAATAAAGATATTTCTAATCAAGATCGTTTCTTAAAATAAAATATTAAAGAAAGAGTTTCGTATAATGAACATTGAAATAACTCCTAATACAATAAAAAATATTAATAAAGTTTGACGAACTGATAACATTTTCTGTTATTATTGGGGTCTCAGCTGAAGCTGCAGAAGCTATTCAGTCATTATCATTTATCACAAACAAATATTTATTTCACATACAAACGCTAAACAAATAATCATTTGACAAATTAACTTTCCAACACAACTTTCCAGAAAAATACTTATTTATTTAACAAAATTGTCGTTTGACATTCATAATATAATATTTTATCAATATACATTACCCAAAATAATATCCGTTTAAAATTACCTGATCCGATCCAAATTTCACGTTTAAAATCCAATTTTTTTATGTCGCTTGTTTCCCTGCCTTTCAATTAAAAACTCCCAACACCCTTGTCAGTGGGGAATGCACAAACCGTGCGAGCCAATTGAAAAAAAAGAAAAAAAACAGAAGAAAAAAAAAAGAGAAAATGGACCAATAAAATTATTGTTAAGCGCCAGAATCAATGTTTCTTTTAAAATAACTAATGTTAATATTTAAAAGTATGTTGGAAATAGTCATATTCTTTCAAAAAGATATCATTATAAAGGCCCTTACCTCAAAACTTCATTTTCATTTTTCTCAAAAACTAATTAACTCCTAGACTTCTTTACTGGGGGGGTTTCACTCCCTCTCCCCCACTCCCGCCCTCCATTCATGCGTCCACTAACTATATTTTTACCACACCCTGAATTTTGTGCTGGGACCCAGCCCAGGCACCAAATATGGTGTAAATTGTACTCGAGTAACTCAAGTCAGCGGTATTAGAACGCAGCCTAACATTATTTTGACATTTGTTTTGTTTTGTTTGTATTTTTGCTTTTGGCGGTAATTATGTGAGATGTGAATGATTTGTTTAGATTAAAAGGCAATAAGCAAAGCAGATTTCTAAATCTGCTTTTATTCTGGTAATGAATTGCCAAGACAGCAAATATGGAGTATCGGACAATGCTTCGTTTGCAAAAGTGCCTTTATTTCAATGTCTTAATTTTTCTTGTCTGGGTGGTTGTTGTTTTGTTCTTCCTTTGTACTAAGGTAATTTCATTTGAATTTATTTAATTATTCATCTTATTAATTCGTAAATCAAGTTCTTCACTATTGTGTCGCCTTTTCTGTAGTATAGGTACACAAATATGGATCATGAAACAAAACAGTTCATGACATTGTGTTCTTGTAGTTGTAGATACAAAGTGTAAAATGAAAGTATAAAAACACACCTATCAATTTGTTCGTGTAACCACTTTTTAGTCAGATGACTTACTTTATTGCAGTACTTACATCTTATAGCCTTATTTCAGATTAATATTCTTGGACATCTCGGGAAGTATCTGACATCAACAGTCTTTACATTACTTGTAACTATTGAGTCTGCTAGGCTCTACCTTGGCTACTATGGGAATTCATCTCGTAGAGTAAGTTTACTGTTATAAACACATTGAAAGTGCATGTTAAAAAGTTTTTGTTGGCTCTCTTGGATCTGGGAAATGATCAATAAAGGTAGGTATAATTATAATTTTTTGACCAAGTCAACATGATCAATGCTGATTGAAGCAGGCAACTAATCTAATAGGCTACTTTGACTAATATTTTAAATGTTTATCTACTTTTGCTATTGCTTGCATCCTTTCATCTTAATTCAAATGAAGAGCTTGACTTCTTCTGAGTGAAATTTCTTGTCAACTTACCCCTCTTGTTTTAAAAACAACTTATTTTTAAATGGTGTACCAACAGTTCAACAATAGTAGTGTCCTATCATTAAAAAATTGGGGAAGTGAAACAGTTCATTCGGTTTTGTTGGATAGTATTTTATGAATAAATCTGTTAAGTTGAAAGTAGGTGTGTGAGAGAGAAACTAAAATAGTATTGTCTTTTGGTAAACTGTTTTTTTTTTACTTTTTTCAGGTTCCTGAATTAGCTGGATTTATTTTGCTGACATCATTGATGCAGCTGCCACTCATCAGTTTCTTCCTGTTCAACCCTTACTTGTTGAGCACACCCACTGAGATTATTCTTCATGCTTGTTTTTGGTGTGTCTCACTAGCAGAAATGATCTTAAGTTTTTTAGTTCTGAAGCAGGCCTCATCCATAGCCAAAAGTATTTACTTAAAACATTCAAACTAATGGATTGTCTTCATAAAACCTTGATTATAGGCAACCAGGTAGTAGAAATACTAAATAGTACCTATGTATTGTATTATATCATGTAATCATATTTAAATAAAAATCAATACTTACTCGTACATGTACCTATGTTTGATAATGACAAAAGGGCAGACACCTACATAAATATGCAATGAAACAAATAAACAATTTCAAAAAGTTTCATTATTTTCATATTGCCACATAGGTTTTTTTACAATAAATAAATTATAAATAGCTAACATATTGTGTGGTAGCTAAGCTTCAACTTTATACATATTGCAAAATATTAGCAAAACAACTAAAATAAATATTTTTTATGCAGTGTGTAAATGTGTGATCTAATCATACCTTTACGAGCACTTCATAATAGACTGCATTCTGCTTCACAATAAACACAGCCCCTTCATTTGTTTTTTATTGAATTAAAATAGTTTTACACTAGCTGTTTGTATCAAATATAATATCTTTCTGTGTATCAATTTTAAAATGTTTTGTTTTACATAACTTCTTTTATTTTCTGTTAACCACATTCAAGGCACTAGACATCCGATATCAGTGAATAATCTTTCTTTTATTTAAAGACAATGTTAACTGAATTGTGTAACACTAATTAAAATAGGTTTTATTATGGTATTTTATTATTTCAAAAAATAATTTATAGCATGTTTGTTTATGTACAGATTTATACTGATTCATAACCTATGGACTGTGGCCGCGGACCAATTGGTCCGCAACCGATGAACCCCTGTCTGTGGCGGCGGACCAATTGGTCCGTAACAGGTCCTGATGGCAGCCATTTTTAAGACCCACAGCTAAATGGATATGGCTTTATTTTTTTGCTTTCAATTTTTTTTTCTTGAATACATAATAGCCTCTTGCTCTATAGGTACTAACACAGCAATAAGATGTAATCTTAGATAAGTTTTCTAGGACCCCTTCTATACATAATAATATTATTAATAAAATACTATTTAATTATCTTTTCAATTATTTAACCACACATTGAAACATCATTATAAGAAAATTATAGTAATTATTAGTAAGTACTGAGTACGATAGAAGTGATCCTAAATCTTATACCTAATTGTATTTCTTACTTTTACAGAGCAGTATTCCAGAAATATACTAGTCACTTCATTGTTCAAAATTTCCACTCATTTCTACCTAATTTACGTTTCTAGAACACTTGAGTTTTTGGTAAAGATAACAAACAGTTCATACAATTTTCATTCATATAATTATTCCTCAAACAACTGGTGATCTTTGAAGAAGTCATCAATCTTACATCTATTTAAATGCAGTGTTATATTAAATCTTGATAACCTTGACTCAAATGCTTTTAAATCATGTTCAACCTCAAGGGACTTCAGTATCTGAAGTAATGTTGGAGACATTTTGCAGATGAGCTGAAATATGACAAAATCACAATTCACACTTTATGTGGGAGTTGAGAGATTAGGATATAATTTGGTAAGTTAAATAAATCATATTCACTTTAAAGATTTGACATTCACTTTGGAGATCAATGATCAAAATAGGAGATTAATACATTGCAGCATTTATTGTGCACTGGCTCAACTACTGAGATCCTAATGTTGTTGCAAAAAAATCTTTTAATTAAATATTTTAATAAAATCTCAACTTACAACAAAAACTTGTTGAGTAACCCAGTTGTGATACTTCTTTACAGAACCTTCATAAGCTACTGTGAAAATTTTAGTCATGTTCACATCACAGTTACCACATTGTAGACATTTAATTATTTCTTGAAATGTCAACTCAAAAAACAAGAATGCTCTGAAAACAAAATTGAGGTTAAAATAAAATATGTATTACTTATTACAACAAATATCTTTAAAATACATTTTGCAAAAAATGTACTTCAATCATAGAGAACTAAGTAATACAAAAATTATCATTAAGTTAATATTATGTACTTATTTTAAAATATTGAAATTGATATAAAAAATATCCAAAGATAGCTTTTCAAAGATAGTTGATAGCAGAGCACACATTTAATTAGCAAATATCCTCACCTATTTAGCCACAGTATGCTCTCTGCTCCATTATGTTTGCCTTTACTGACTTCAGCCAGCATTAGCTCAAGCAAGCATGATGCTTTATCAAACTCATAATACTTCTTCACTTTCTACAATGTTAAAATTATTATTAATATTTATTACAGTGCTAAAAACACTTTATAATGTTTGCAAATTTTAATTGCTGTATGTACCTTTACTTACATCAATATTGCTGTGCATGTCATACTTTACTGGGGCAAAGACTTTGCCAAGACGTTCTGTAAGTAGTAAGCAGTGTTGTTTACTATATAGGTGGCGACAGCCACTATATTTGATCAGTATCAGGCATATATTCCCTTTTACTGGCTGACGATCACATTAAAAATAGCATTGATTTTACATACCAACTATTGACAGTAAGTCGTTTGTAGCTGCCAAAAACTCAAGGAAATTTATTCTGCCGTCAATAACATATGGAAATTCTTTTATTTTTTCGAAAAAACTGCTTGAATTCATTGTAGGACATGAAGAACTTGTCATGCTGTTAGCAAATTGAGAATATTACTATTTCCAAGGCAGATATATATAGGCGTCTTCACGGCAAATTTGTCACACCGTCCACTTAGTTCTATTTAATCATCGCTCAATACGTATTTACATAATAATGATAAAATTAAGCTGGTGATTAGGTTTTATCAAATTCCTAAAAAAGTGTAAACATGTGTAAACAACACAGATTGTCAATTTAATCTGTCAAAAAAAATCCGGCTGACAGGTGCTGCCACACTGCTTGTAATGTTTACACACATAAAATTTAATGAACTTTTTCACTTTACATGTTGCATTTTTTTGCATTATTTTTTTGCCACGTTAAATGGATGAACATGTTAATTATATTACAAAAATTTGCATATTTACACTTTCTTTCTCGATTTTATTAATACTTCCCAATATGTTTTCACTTTATTGTCATTTTTATTTACCAATCTACAATCATTCTTCCATCTAATAAGAAAATGTCTGCTTCAATACATTTCCTAAATCGTCTTCTACAACAATTGTTAATACTTTGCTTTTATGGGAAAACGTGAAGGGCACTAAAAATCTTTTTTCTGGCAATAAATTGGTAAATTCGTACGAATCTAAAACCATTCCATTTGATTCATCACGTACTTCTACTATCCTTATACCTGCCGTAGAGATAATCAACATTCGGTTTTTGTCAAATTTAAGATATCTTGTTATTGCTTGCCTCTCTCTACCGTATTCGTTGTTAAACCATCGGTGGTATGATAGCAACACGGCGCAATTCCTGGTCCAATAAATAGAATCGTTTCCATTAACGCGATTTATATTCTTTTTTGAATCTGTTAATTTGTTCGTTATACTCGAATATACACTCGAAGGTCTTGTAATTGGAGTAACATTAGGACTTCTTCTCATAATGTCGGACTTAGACATAGAAGCGAAATTACCTAGTGTGGTCTTGCTTCTTGGTCCCAATACTCTTAGTGGTTCGGCTACATTCATGGTGACACTAATATTACGTTGCAGTGAAACTGTGGAATGTTGCACGGGCTTTCCGCTATAATTATTCATATTATCTTTTACCAAAGAAGATCTCTTTTCTCCTACAATAAAAACTCTGTCAATGTTATCAAATCCTCTTCCCATGATACCGTCTTTGGTGTGGCCTAGGTCAAATGTGTGACCCAGTTCATGAAATACTGATCCTAATGTTGTTGCAAAACACCCTCCAATAGTTCCTCGATATCCACTGTCGTCCATAAATCGCCGGGTGTTGACTGGTGTGGAATCCAAGAAATTAGGCACTATCTCGTCCACTTTTGTGGGCCACGTATACAAACAGGCAGTTCCAAATAAAGCAAGTCCTCCACCGCCTAGTGCTGCATAAGCTTCAGTTAGGGAAATTATTTCTTCATGTGTCATTGGTTTCTCGATATCAGTGCCCTTAAATCTTGTACAAGATATGAAACCCAAAAATTTTCTTTCGTTGCTCCCTAAATCAGAGAGCATTAACTCTCTGCCAAAATGTGTCCATAGCTCTGCCTGTTTCATTTTCCTGGCTTTATTCACATTAAGGCTGCTTCGAAATATGATACATTCTTGCTTTTTAGGATTTACTTCATGTTCCAGTTGGAAAGTCTTCCTTCCAATACCACTTTCAAATAGTTTTTCTGCTGTTAAACTCTGAATTAATTTAGCTCCTAATGATATGCGTGAACAAGCACTTTCAACAGAGCAGTCAACATCTAGTGGACTTTGTAAGCATCCATCATGACCTTGACAAATTATATAAACTGGAGTAACTCTGAGATTTGTTTTACGAGGTGTGTACTCCAAGAATAGAATCTTCTTTTGTTCTGCATATTCAAATTCTATAATATTATCCCCATTCTTTAACTCAGCGATGACCTTAAATTCTCCATTATAAACACTCCACTGAGATTTTGTTTGGCTTCCGTCGCTTTTTACTGTGCATATTAATTTGTCTTGATTGTTAGAGTTTCCCCTTGTTATGATTCCTTTAATTAAAGCAAGGGAATAATTGATGATTTCTCCATTTTGAAAATTTGTAACAAATATTGAGGAGTTGTGTTCATTATCTTCGTTTATTCGGTTGTCCATCACCTGAAATGCGTGTGAGACTGTATTAAATTTACTGAATCGAATCGTTTGGTTGACCTTCAGTGTTTATACGTGCGACTCCTCGATTTCTTTTGATTCAATATTCACATAATTGGAATAATAGTATTTCAATTTTGCATTGGAGATTATTAAGGCCAGATTGCGCGGTTTCGCCTTATGCGTACGTATCGTAAGGTTTACCGACTGTCGTAGTTTATTTTGGTCCGTGTCTATCGCATAAAGGTCGTCGCAAATTAATAGTTTCGCACATAGAATGACTCACCATGATGCGGTTCGCGAGGAGCGTGCAGAGCCGGCGCGGCGGGAGGACTGCGGGTGCGGGCGGCGCGGCGGCTTCGCTCGGAGCGACCATTACCAGGCGGGCGTGCAGCTAGCTTCGTTCCTCCTCACTTCCCACTTGGTCGAATGCTCGGCCGGTTGTTGTGCGCATGCCCGGCGATGCAGACCGACGCGTCTCGGTAACGATTGCGCTTACCAGACAGGTACGCGACTGGCTGTCTCCATCGGCAAGAGGGAAATTTGAACAATGCATCAAACCTCAACTCGTATGCGTCATTGTTATGGTTTGGCTGTTTGTTTTGAATCTCGCTGTTTACAGACTGTCACGGAAAACTAGTTTAATTTTCTTAAGTGACTTTAAAATGGAACTTAGTTCTAGTTTCACATTTATGGCATTAGGCTTCGTGAAATGGTGAAAAGATGCTGATAGCGCGACTCTGCTTTTTACACCTGATTTCGTATGAATAGCAAAACATTCAAACAATAAATGTAAATTATGTAAACATTAGCAACGCTCTGATGAGTACATATTAAGATTTGTATAGTATTTTGACATGCTGGTGATAATTTTAAACGATTAACGCAATAATGTGAACAACATTTTCACGTTGTTAGCTTAATTCAAGGTCTCTAGTCTGTGCTAAAACCTACCAACTAAAAAATTTGGTGAGACTTGAAGCATCCGCATTTTTTTACATGAGAGTCGAAATTTTTACTGTGAGTCATTCACCGTCGATTTTGGATCCGGTGCCTTACTCTTGCACATAATAACATTAGATTAATGTTATACGTGAGAGTTTGGGATAAGACTCAAACATCAGACTACCTATTTATGAATGAGCTGAATGTTATCAAACTAAAAAAAATCAAGGTCCTCCTTTATCACTTGCAGCTTGGAGTTGCAGGAGGAAAAAGAAAAGATTTGTATTAGGTAGCTCAATGAGGCAGAATCAAGTAATACACTGGCACCTAACTCCTAACAAGTAATTCATAGCAATTCCGAAGTAAGTTGATTTGTTAAATAAGTTTTTAATTAATTGTTGAGTAAGTTTCTCAAATGTTAAAGTGATTTAGTTCAGAAAATCAATCTACAAAGTGGTCATGTATTAAATTATCAGCACCTGTTGAAACTAAAATTATACAGCAACTGAACTATTGCAATACGAATATTTCATGTTAATAACACAGTTGAGTTTCTCATAAGAAGACATTTGCTCTAGTAATTTTATAAGGCGTTAGAATGTAACTAGGCAACATTTTGTTCTTCAGTTATTAAAAAATATATATATCTAGGTAACTCGGCTATACATTTATTGGATAGTGCTAGGATTATAGGTTTTACCCCCTCCCCGCCTTATGTAGAAATCCTAATGAATGATTTAGTTAAGAAAGATGTTTGAAAACATTATTAAATAATTGTTATTTTCCTGCTCTTTTCTTGAAATAACTGTTGTTATTTTGCTATTACGAAATAAATTCATAGAATGTGTATACATGTAGAAGAACATTGCAGGTATTGTGGTATTGTATGTTGCGTTGTTCAAATCAATGCCAATATCGATCGATTACTTATTGTTGCTTCGACGCATTGTTTGCCGGCACTATGACCTACCCACATGTTTCTGGTTTCTTAGAGTAAAGTAATAATTACCCTATGTACTGGCCCCATTCCTGGGCAAAGGTTTCCATCATTGAAATCAAGTCAGCGTTGCAATGAATCGGAAAAGGGTATTTAAAAAAAATATGGACACATTATAGAAATAAGAGTGTCATTTCTGCTTAGACAAGCTCTACGTAGGTTTCGTTAACATGGACCAGATATAGTATTTTAAAAGCTTTATTGAAACTTATGTTTTCATTCGTTTTTTAGGGTTATGTTAGACTAATAACTATTTCTTATCTTGGTTGTTTGTTTTTGTTGGTTTTTTTTTGTTCTGTTAACTAGGTTTGCTATATTTCAAACATCCGTAAGAGTGAATATTGTTATACATTATTCATTCATCGCTGAACTCTGAAAGCAGAATATCTATTATGTAACTCATTTCATTTAATTTATTCAAAAACAACATACATTGTGTGTGAATGCACATTTTAGAACCAATAATATCATTAATAATCAATCATAAGGTTAGTAGTCAACGGTTAACCCTTAATAAGGCATTGCATTGTAAAAAAAATCATAGGTTTTAGCCTGTATGCCTAAGTATTAAGGTTCAAATTCGGGTGGTAACTATTTTACCTCTGCCTTATTAAGGGTTAAGAATTAGATCAAATTAGAATAAAATGCAATGCCAAAGAAGACATTTCGTAACATGCCTGCAACTTTGCCACGCTTTACAAACACTTTTCCAAATGAAATGACTTTGACTATTTCTAAAACTTGAATGGTAAACTGAACTTTTTATGTCAACTGGCAATCAGACAGTTTGATCGCCTGATAGTGCGCGCGATGTTTAACTACTTAAGTCAAAATTAGGCCATATCACACTTTGAAAGTCTTTTTGTCTCGTATTCTCTCTTTTCTGTTTCTCGTTCTCCGTCTCATAATGTATTTGGCAAAATTACATAAAACTACAAGAACGTATATTAGCTCTGAAGGACAACGACGTTGTAAGTAAAACGTCTTAATTTTTTTCTTGTTTAGGGTGCGTTTCCACCACAGATGTGCGAGGATGCGTTCCGAGGAATGTGTTTGTTAAGAACCAATAGAATCGCGAAGCTAGGTTAATGGAACAGTACTTTTGGTTCTTAACACACACATTCCTTCAACGCATCCTCGCACATCTCTGGTGGAAACGCACTCTTACACTTGACTTTTGCACTTCGAACTGTTTCGACCCTTTTTTCGGGAGGATCTTTTTTTAAGGGAGGCTCCGCTTCCTTGTTTGCAATAGTACCAGCCCGCCGAATCCATCAATGTCCTGAACATCAGGAGTACGAAGGCACTTTACTCCAGCAGTCAGCTGTCCCGATGTATAAGTCGTGTAATTCAGGAAAAAACACCCACGCACTCTACCTACTTCCAACAGATGCTGATCTACTACGCCTACAACCACAAGCTACCTGTCTCTGTATGCACTTGGTTTACAAGCCAGTACTTTATCAAATTATCCTAGATCTGCCATGTATAATGAACCGCAGACTGTGGATATTGGTAGGCAGGCATAATTCTTCATACAGCTTGTAGACCATGGCTCAAAAACGTAAGGGATTAAGTTTACTTCAGGTTTATGAGCACGGGGCCACTTGGATAACACGGGACCAGCTTAAGCTGGAACAAACCAAGCGAAGAAGCAGACTTTATTATTATTATTTTATTTATTTATTAAAGAAATCAAGCTTACATAAAAATACACACTGTCCCACAAAATAGTTTAAACAGTTTGTCTGTGGGATCAGGAGTCTCACTAACATAATATTTTCATAAAACTAATGATTTATTATTTGATATCAGGTTGAAATGTTAAGATTTTCCGTCAGCTCTCACCTGCCGATGAACCTCTTACGCGCCTGTGTTGGCGACACGATCGCATGACGCATGCGTTGGCTGATGATGTCTGACGCAGGAAACGCTGGCCCAGGCGCAGGAGCCGGTCGTCGTCCCACTGAACGCAGTACTTTCGCTTTCCACGGCGAACGAACCCGGCCCATTACTACCAGACTCACGCTGTTACACCATCAACACGATCGGTTTTGGCTACATTTTTCGCGAAGGCATGCATACTAATAGGTATAGTTTCATGTAGGGGCATCTTTAGATTTCCCCACACTACTTAATACCGTTGGTATTTCTATTGTTCTATAAATAAAAGTTTATTTATACACATCTAGAAGACTACCTAATGTTAATTTAAAAACTATTTGGATTTTGGGCACGATTGTAATTCTTCGTCATAAACATATTTTGTAGCAAGTGTTGATTTCGACATAGTTTCATCATGACTTCAACCCAAAATAAGAGGCGTTACACGGATAAAAAAAAGGCATGATTTATTTTTTGTTTCTTTTTGTAATTTATCAGTTATCTGTAAATTAAGAAGCCTTCACCAAAATTACGCGCGGCCATAGCGCGCGAGTGTGCATTTATTGCAAATTTTGGGTATTCCCATTATATTTTTAGGTCTAGTTAACTGATCAAAACTTTTTATTTAGAATATATAAAGATCATAGGTGTACTGACATACATTTTCAACAGTAATCATGCTTCATTTAGAACAAAAATCTGTTGCAAACTTGGGCTATTATTCGGGAAAATTAAGAAATTTATTACTTTTTTTACAGTTTTTGTGATGGATTATGCATATTCTGGTTCATTAAGTGTCAACAAAACTATATGTCTGACGTTCAGGTCTTTTCTTTCTGCAACTAAAGAAAGCTTAAATGAGAGATATAGCCACTTGAAGTTGACACGATACGGATTTTTCGTAAATCGACGTGGCGAGATTGATTTTTATTTTATTTACAAACGAGCTGCCCCAACTTCGTTCTGTCAAATGTTTGACAGCTGGTGTCCATTTTCATATCTCGCCCGCTTTTCTCCGACTTGATTTACATATCGTCGCTTATAACAATACCGCGCAAGTCGAAAAATGACCATGTTACGTTTTTGGTATTACTGGATAGATCTTTTCGGCGCGTATCCAATGAATTTACTTTAAAATTCAAAAGTGGCCAATCAAAGCGTAGAATTGAGTTGAACTGACACCGCGCAATTCGTTGGCAGTGTAACAACCACCGCCTTAGTCGTCAATTCGCCATACCATTTCGAGTTTTTTTTTTTAATATTGCCCGTCAAGATTACCTCACTCCTCCTGATGGAATGCGGTCGTGAGGTCCAGATATGAGGTTGACAAGCCCAGTCATTCAAAAGAATCACTGGGCTGGCCATCCTCACCTTGAAGGCCTGCAGAAATGCCTTTTCACGCCCCGCTTGAAGAACCCGGGACTATAAGAGGAAGGAAACACATGTGCTGGAAGAGCGTTCCACGTCTGGATGGTACGACAAAGAAACGAGTCACCGAACCTTTTAGTTCGGGCCAACAAATGTTGAATTGTGTGTGGGTGACGCCGTAGTCCAGCACGCGTGGTACGGGAGTGGAAAGGTGAGGGTGGGATAAGCTGGAATAACTCGTCAGAGCATTCCCCATTGTAGAAGCGATAGAGAACACTTAGCCTGGCAATGTCTCTACGCAATTGGTCAGGCTCAAGGGTCAAAGTTGCCTCTGGGTTTCCAATAATACGGATAGCACGCCGCTGCAACCTGTCAAGAGCTTCGAGTAGGTACTTAGCGGAACCGTCCCAGAGATGAGAGCAGTATTCCACACACGAGCGAACTTGTGTCTTATACAAGAGACAGAGCTGCTCAGGCGTGAAGAATCGTCTCACTCTGTTCAGGACTCCGAGTTTACGGGATGCAGTTCTAATGACACTCTCAATGTAGTCCCGCTGGTTTAGGTTGCTACGAACATCCATGCCAAGGATGTTAAGGCTATCCTTAATCGGTAGCGGGGTGCTCTGAAGAGTGGGATGGGAAAGGAACGGCGACGCCTTTGCTGTGAATGCACACACCTGGGTTTTCTTGGCATTGAACTCGACAAGATTGCATGCACCCCATTCTGAAATGCGGTCCAACACTCCGTCAAGCTCAACAACAAGACTTCGCCTCTTCTCCTCGATGTCAGTCTGCTTTGCCCCAGGGCGCTCAAAATAACGCGCGTGGACCGTGCTATCATCCGCATAGCAATTAATATTACCAAGAGATAACATGTCATTGATATGCAGAAGAAACAACGTCGGCGGCAAGACGGAGCCACTCCGGCATTAATCTGGAGAAAGCGTGATTTTCGACCATCGCAAAGGACACGAATTCTACGTCCCTCCAGAAATCCGGCGACCCAGTCGCATAGGCGAGGTGGCAGACCATATGCCGGAAGCTTGGAAAGAAGCGAACGATGCCATACACGGTCGAAAGCTTTGGCAATGTCAAGGCTGACGGCCAAAGATTCCCCATGCTTGTCCATAGCCTCCCCCCAGATGTGTGTTACGTACGCTAGAAGATCACCCGTAGACCGTTTTGGTCGGAAGCCGTACTGACGGTCGTGAATGAGAGAGTGATCCTCTAGGTAGCAGATGAGCTGCGTGTTTATGATCCGCTCAAACACTTTAGCTGAAACTGAGGTTACGGCTATTGGACGGTAATTGGCAGGGTCAGACCGGTCCCCGTTTTTGGGAACTGGTTGAACGTTCGCCTCCCTCCAAGACAGCGGCACAAGACCCGAATTGTAGGAGAGGCGATACAGGCTAGTGAACACTGGAGACAACTCCGCTGCACATTTCTTCAGCACCACAGCTGGAATTCCATCAGGGCCACTGGCTTTCCTGATATCGAGTGACTGCAGTTCGGCACGAATATCACACTGCCTGATACGAATATCAGGCATTGTGGAGCCGCAATGTGGAATTTCAGGCGGCGCAGCACCGCAGTCATCGATGCAAGAGTTTGCGGCAAAGAGGTTAGCCAGTAAATCGGCTTTCTCTTGCGGCTCATGAGCCAACGATCCATCAGGGAATCTCAGTGGGGGCAGCGAAGGCACGCAGAAGTTAGATTGCACGTGTTTAGCCAGTCGCCAGTAGGAGCGGCTACCCGTAGGGTGCGTGATGAGTTCTTGGCCAACACGTGCAATTCGCTGGGCGTCTGCTCTAATGTAAGCCCTCTTCGTGGCCTTGGTGGCTTCATTAAAGGCTGCTTTCAGGGAGGCAAGGTTTGAATTATCATTGAGTGCCTGGGCCCTAGACCAAGCACGGTACGCCGCCTGTTTTTGTTCAACAGCTGCGGCACACTCGCGATTGAACCAGGGACCAGTTCTGCTAGCACTGACGACATCAGTAAAAGGAATGTAGTATTCCATTCCGGTACTGACCTCGTCAGCGATAGCAGATGCACTCTCTGAAGCATCCCTTTCTCCAAAGCAGCACTGCCGCCAAGGGACGGAGGCAAAATATTCTCGCAATCCGTCCCAATCTGCCGACGAGTAGTGCCATAACCGCCGCGTCACCTCCACAGGTTGTGGGGGAGCTGCACAAGGCACTGTAGCGCCAACCAGACAGTGATCGGAGGAGCCCAATGGAGCACCAACCGACACTTTATACCCGGCTGGGTGACTCGTCAGCAGAAGGTCCAATAAGGAGGGTGTATGACCGACAATATCAGGTACCCGGGTGGGCTGGTGTACCAGTTGCGTCAGGTCTTGCGTGAGAGCAAACGCATGGGCAGTTCGGCCTGCATGGTCTGTTTTTGATGAGCCTAACCAGGACTCATGGTGGGCATTGAAGTCTCCCAAAAACACCATTTCGGCATTTGGGAACTGCGCCTGAGCGTTGTCTGCGGCCTGACTCAGATGCTCGAAGAGTCGAGTTGTCTCGGCGTCCCCTTTGTGGGAGCGGTATATGCACGCATAGACCCGGCTTGTGGAGCCCAGGTCAACGTGCACCCAGAGGGTGGAGAAGGATGGGTCTTCTAGGCAGCGGAGACGGCTACAGCAGACGTCCGCCCTGACGAATAGACATACACCGGCTTTAGGTTGGAAGGACTCTTCCAGCACATAGCCGGGGTAGTGCAGGTATGACGTATCGGCAGGGCGGCCTATCTGTGTTTCCGTCAAAAAGAGCATCGCAGGCCTCGCCGTCTCAAGGTGTTGATGGACGGCGTTGAGGTTTGCATGGAGTCCGCGGATGTTAGCGAACCCCACCTCAAACAGCGTGTTGGTGGGGGATGGGGATGCCGCTGTTGGCCGTTTTTTCATGCTTCTGACTGCCATAGAAGTTGGAGGATGGGAGGGGCGTGAAAGGACGACTGTGATCGAGGCAATGAAAGACAAAGCGTGGTGCCCTGCATTGGTATTAATCGCGTGGAATAGTGTAGGCCAGTCCGCCGGACGGAAGGGCCCCCGTACCCCCTCGGGTGTGGTCGCCGGGCCCCACCGGAACCGGGCACCACCCGGCACGACGAGCCACCCCGAGATTATGCGCGACCTGGTGGGGCAGCCTCCAAAGGTGGTTAACCCCTTTTGGGCCCCTGTACTATGCCGCGGGCGGCCAGCGGCACCACCGTTTCTACGGGTCTGTGTGTGTGTGTATTGTGTGTGTAGTGTGTATCGGCCCGCCGGCCAGGGGGCCGGTGGGCCGATACACACTACACACACAATACCGCCGCTAGGGCTCCCACTGGTCCAACAATTGCCACGATCACAGTCCCCCTGGCACCGGTTAGTGCAGTGCTGATCCCGGAACGCGACCTGACCGAGATAGGTCAGAATCACTTGGCGGGTTTTACACAACTGCATGGTGGTAACAACAACCGGCCGACATAAGTCTCCCACCTGAAGAGCAGATGGTCTGCTGGAAGAAACCCTTAGTCGCCTCTTACGACACCCATGGGAAGATATGGGGCTGTGGTAAGTATTCTTTTAAAGTGCCGCCACCAGCACGGCACAGCCACCAGCACGGCACAAAGATGGAGTGGGTACGCGCAGCAAATTTATTAATATCTTCTCATTTCTGACCGTTTTATCAACCAGATTAGAAGTTTCGTGGCACCTTATGAATCAAGATGGAGTAAAACAACTCAATATTATTTATTCCAATAAAATGAGCAAAAAAAACATAATTTTAAAGAAATAAACACACGTGTTAGATCAGCGGTATTTTAATGTTATGTTTTATTTGAATGTTAGACTTGGACGGTATTATTAAAATATTTTGTTTAAATGTACGCTATGTAACGGTTTTCACTTAGATCGCTTTGGTGAAAAAACTAATATTATTTGCAACAATAATAAGTAACCAGGATATTACCTAGTAAAACCTCGAACTTATGTACCCTGCCACGCTTGGGTGGATCCAAATAAATAAATGAGACCAATTACAACAAGATCATTTGACCCCAAACTAAGCAAAGCTTGTACTACGAGTATTGTTAGGTAAAGTTAGCTTCGATAGCTCTGATAAAGTAGTGAACTGTTTAACACAGGATTTAGTTGTAAATATACACGCGTTTCTGACTAACCCAAACAAACTTTAAAGTGGATAGACATGGAATAAAGGAAAAGAGTGAGGACTTACTGGACTGGTAGACTCTTCTATGGCACTGTGTTGAAACTGTGGAGCACTTCACATTTGACTGCACTATAAAGTTTATTTGAAAATGTTCAAAGTTCAGCGATCGACCGGCCGGTGTTTTACTTGTTGTTTCTCTCTCTGACCGCTCGCTGCTAGTGTTGTTCTTGCGTCGTTTTGTTCGATAGGGAGGTGACGATTGGATATGGATTGTGTATGAAACGATGGAATGAGGAAATAGGATTTATTGTTCTAACATTTCTCCCCCCCCCGCTGGCGAATTGAAGCCAGAAAAACAAAATTTTAATTACTTACTCGAGCCATCCACAAGAGTGTAATTGATGTGTTGTTGATATACTTATATGACAATGAAGTAATATGATTTTGATATAATAGAAATAAATACAAATGTTACAAAGTACTATGATAAGTTGCTAATGTACATATAAGTGTGATACAATGAATTGTTTTTTATTCCCGTCCATCAGGGACTGGACATAGCTTGACCAGGGGTCTACTAATGATGCCTTGCACTGTTCGAACAGTAGCAGAGCGAGGAATGCCATCACTCCCATAGAAAAGTTCAACAATTCTACCAAAACGCCATTTAAGAGGATGGGTAGACTCATCCTTGATGATTACAATGCTACCTACGTTTATTCCACTCGCAGGTTTTGTCCATTTTAAACGTTGAGATAGCGTGGTCAAATATTCGGCATGCCACCTATTCCAAAAATCTTGGTGCATGCGTTGCAAAAGTTGCCAACGTTTTAGGCGATTTATTTTAATATTAGTGTAGTCCGGTGTCGGAACTGTTGTTAGTGGTGCCAAGGTTAAAAAATGTCCTGGAGTGAGAACAGAGAGGTCATTAGGATCGGAACTTAAAGGGCACAGAGGCCTCGAATTAAGAATTGATTCGACTTGAACTAGAAGAGTGTTGAGCTCTTCATAAGTTAGAATTTGATCTCCTATGACACGATACAAGTGCGTCTTTACAGATTTGACGCCTGCTTCCCATAGACCTCCATGATGTGGAGCACCGGCAGGATTAAATTTGAATGATATACGTTCCGTTTCGCAAGCTGTTTGCATGATTTTTGCCAACTGAGACTGAGCGCCTTTGAAATTAGTGCCACAATCACTATGAATAGTATTACATCTGCCGCGACGGGCAATAAATCTCCGAAGAGCTGCTAAAAAAGCATCACTTGTCAAGTCAGATGCTAATTCTAAATGAAGTGCTTTAGTGGTAAAGCAAACAAAAAGACACAAATATGCTTTCATGGTGCGTGCACCGCGATATCTTTGAACAGTTATGTTGAAAGGACCAGCGTAGTCACATCCAACTGACTGAAACGCTTTGATTTGAGTTATTCTAGCTTTTGGAAGATCTGCCATTTCAGGTTGAAGTGGTATTGGTTTGTAGCGAAAACAACGGAAACAATTCGAAATAACTTCTTTGATAGCTCGACGAGCTGACAAAATCCAAAAATTTTGAAGAATCAGATATTGCAAGGTCTGTAGACCAGGGTGACAGTTTTCATTATGAACACATTGAATGATGAGTTGCGTCAAACGATGTTTACGCGGGAGCAAAGCAGGATGTTTTGTTTGAAATTCAAGATCTGAACGAGCTAGCCTACCCCCCACACGAAAAACGTCAGTTTCATCCAAAAATGGACTAAGTTTTTGAAAAGGTTTTGTTAATAAGCGTCCTGATTTTAAATTCTTGATCTCTTCAGAAAACTCAGAATGCTGCACATGTTTGACAAGAGCCATGAGTGAATCATGCAACTCTGCCTCGCTAAAATTACCTGAACGTTTGTTTTTCCGCAATGCTTCTATGAAACGAATACAATATGACAAGATACGTTGGATTTTACGCAGTGATGAAAATTTGTTAATTAGTTTATCGAATACGTTCTCACTGTTGATAAGTGTTAAAACTTTGATGCGCTGCTCGCATGAAATTGCTTCATTTGATTCTAGTTTTTTAGTTTCTATTACAGGTTCGTCAGGCCATTGAAGTTGATCCTCGGCGAGCCACTGAGGGCCAGTCCACCAGAGGTCATGATTGATTAGCTCATCTGGAGACAAACCGCGACTGGCACAGTCTGCAGGATTATGCTTGCCAGGTACGTGCCTCCACGATGCATTTGGTAACTTTCGTTGAATGCTTGAAATGCGATTACCAACGAAGGCCTTGAAATTTGATGATTTGGATTTGATCCAAGAAAGGACGATCATAGAATCTGACCAAGCGTGTACGCTGTCAATATTGATGATGTGAGAAAACTGAATTAGAACAAAATTCATGAGATCTGCCAGCAACGATGCTGCACATAACTCAAGCCTCGGTAATGTTCTGCGCTTGGTTGGAGAAACACGAGATTTTGCAATAACAATTGTAACATGATGAAAACCCTGATTATTGGTAGCACGAAGATACACCACACCTGCATAACCAGCCTCGCTGGCATCACAGAATCCGTGCAGCTGGTAAATATCTGCGTCATCACGGGTGATACGTCTGGGTATATGTAGCTGCGAAAGGTGGGCAAGCTGTTGTGCGTATTTCGCCCAAATTTGATTGATATCATCAGGAACCTGTTCGTCCCACGACGTCCCCAATAGCCATAAACGTTGAATTAAATGTTTTGCTAAAAATGTTAATGGTGTAAGAAGGCCAATTGGGTCATAAATACGTGCCAACTCCGAAAGCATTGTGCGTTTCGTGCAATCGCGTGATGTTTGATGAACATGATAGTTGAAAATATCTTCTTTTGAATTCCAAGCCAAACCAAGAACTTTTACAAAGTTTTTATCGCTGTCAAAAGTCACATCCGGTACCGCCCTATGATCTTCAGGTACATCCTGTAGGACATCTTCGTGGTTGCTTGACCACTTCCTGAGTTCAAAGCCTGCTGATGCCATGATGTCAACAAGCTGGGTTTTTAAATTTGCTGCTGTGCCTGGGTCTGACGCACCAGTCACAACGTCATCCACATAGATATCGTTGCGCAAAACTTCTGCCGCTTCAGGAAACGACTCTTCTTCATCTTGGGCCAACTGCTGCATGGTACGGATGGCCAAAAATGGGGCGGATGATACTCCAAAAGTTACACGATTGAGGCGGTACTCTTTTATTGGTTCTTCGGGTGAGCTTCTGAACAGGATACGCTGATAATCTTGATGATTTTTATCGATAATGATTTGCCGGTACATTTGACGTACGTCAGCAGTGAATACAATTGAATGTAGTCGAAAACGCAACATAATGATACTAATATCAGCTTGAAGCTTACTACCGGTCAACAAAGTGTCATTCAATGAGACGCCTTTAGAATCTTTGGTGGAAGCGTCATAGACAACCCGGAGCTTGCGTTCAGGCTTCACAACCGCGTGGTGCGGAATGTAATAGGCGGAACGAGACTGGCACTCATGTAGAGGCACCTCTTCCATTTGCCCTGTTAAAAGATACTCATTGATATGAGCTGTATACTCCTGATGAAACGATGGATTTTGATAAAGACGCTTTTCGAGCTGATTGAAACGTCGAAGAGCCACACTAAACGAACCGTCAAACGATGGTTCTTGATTACGGAACGGTAACTGCACAACATAGCGACCGTCCGTGTCACGATGATGAGTTGATTTATAGATTTCTTCACAACGAACATCATTTTCAGAAAGGTTTAACTTTTCTGGAGAGGATGGTATATTATCTAACTCCCAAAACTTCTGAACCGCAACATCTAAATTTGCGTCCAGTGACAAATGATTGATCGACAATGGAACGGGAGAAGACACAATTGATGATGTTTTACCCATCAGGATAAAACCAAACACAGTATTGATTGCTGTTGGTACATTACCACCACCATCTATCTTGCCTGGCAATAAGATGTGTGGAAATATCTCGCCACCGATTAACATATCGATAGGCCGAGATTTATGATATTTCTCATCGGCGAGTGTGATGTTTGCAAAATGTTGATGATGATTCACATTGATATTATGTGTTGGCATGTCGCCGCAAATTTTGTTAAGAGTCACTGCTTCTGTAGAAAACAATGGCTCCAGTTTTCCGACTGGACGAAGTTCCAAGAAAACTTTACTGTTTGATTGAGTAGGTATCTCTCCGATACCTGACATTGGAGTGTTCGATCTATATTTAGTCAAACCTAAACGATTCACACAATGATTTGTGATGATTTGAGCTTGGCTGCCTGGGTCAATCAGAACACGAACTTTTTGAAATGAACCCCTACTGTCCCTAACTTCGACCTCTGCCGTAGCTAGCATCACGAAAGATGAAGATCCTGACACACTGCCAGATAAATTGGACAGGGAAGTCACTGGTGTGACTACATTCTCAATATTTTGATGATTGGTTGTTACTTTTGACGCAACATTGTTGTTGTTGGTCACAATTTGATTCTTTGTTGAAAAATGCAATAAACTATTATGTCGCAAGTGACATGTTTTGCAAGTGTACGCTGAGGTACACTTGTCAAGTGTATGATTTGAACGCAAACAATTAATACACAATTTATTTTGTTTAACAATTGTGAATCTATCTTGCGGTGATTTAGACATAAAAGTTGGGCACAAATACAGTGAATGATTTGATTTACAAACAATACAACTAGTGCCAGATGCTTGTGCTAGCAACATAGTTGGTGCTGATTTTGATTGATTTGATTTGGGCTGTGAATAATTTTGGTTTTTATTTGAATTAAAATTGTTTGAATTAGAATTATTTAAGCTTGAATTATTTGATATTGATGAACGCTCTAAAGCACTACATCTGTTTTCAACAAAAGATTTTAAATCATTAAAATGAGGGAAATCATCACCTGTATAAGAAAGCTCAAATGCTTCACGAGTACTTTTATCTAACTTTGTTAATAAAGAATGAAACAATATAAAATCCCAATTTTTGATAGGTAGCCCTAAACCACTAAGCATTGACAAGTTTTCATTAAAAGTATCCAACAACTTCCGCATGTATGCGGCTGAACCACTGTTCATAGGTTTCATGTTACAAATTTGCTCCCAACACATAAATGCTAAATACCGCTTGTTATCATATCTATTTACTAAAGCTGAATATGCACTTGGGTAATTCGCTTCACAAATAGGATATGCTCTAATGATGTTAATAGGTTCCCCAGAGAGAGAGGTTTGAAGATACTGAAATTTCTCCACATTTGATAAATCCTTTCTATCGTGAACAAGAGTGTTGAACAAATCTATATATCCGGGAAAATCTTTAAAACTACCAGAAAAAGTAGGCAACTTGATTGGTGGAAGTTTACTGTTTGAATGTGAATCTGACTGATTTGATGTTAATTTAGGTGTAGGTTTTTCTTCCGGCAACAATTTACGTTTAGTTTCCAAAAATTCAAAATACATGTCATCTGCTTGTTCTTGAAATACTGTTTCCTGTTCAATTCTCTCTTCTGTGGCCTTACTATTCTTTAACTCTGATATTAAACTCGTATGAGCTTCATTAAATGAATCCATGATAACATCAAGACGCGAACACCAAACTTCAAAACGCGGCAAAGTACACGAATCTTTCAAACACTTTCGTGCACACGTCACAGCATCTTCTAGCCGCTTGTGAGCTAAGTTGCGTTTTGTTTCATAATGAGCTAACAATGATTGACTCATCTTGAAAACTTAATATTTGACAAATAAAAAGTTACACAAAAAACTACTAGTTGTTACACAATTAATAACGCTTGTAATCACGTTATAATGATGAATTTGTTATGCTACAATAATGTCTTGACATTTAATGATATTGGAACGTTGTTCCCAAAACAAACGAAAAACTACCAAATAGTAGAAAATGATAAAAGCTGGTATGCTTTTTATGTTGGCAACCCGAAACGGGGTCCGATTCTGGAGTTTCACGCAATACTTTTTGTCACGTAAATCTTCCAGTTATTGTTTTTGTGATTCAAAAGAATTGTATTTCACACAGGATAAATGATTTCGAAGGACCGTTTTGTAAGAAACTAACTTATGTATAAGCTAGTATAATGAAATTGCGCTATATGTTACGCATAAGCAAATGTTAGAAAATAAACTAAGTTCTAACTTATGTATAAGTTAGTATGATGAAAATGCGCTATATGTTACGCACGAACAAATGTTTTAGAAAGACCCTAACTTATGTATAAGTTAGTATGATGAAAATGCGCTATATGTTACGCGAAACAAATGTGTTAAGAGAAACAAAGTTCTAACTTATGTATAAGTTAGTATGATGAAAGTGCGCTATATGTTACGCAAAAATGTGTTAAGAGAAACAAGGTTCTAACTTATGTATAAGTTAGTATGATGAAAGTGCGCTATATGTTACGCCAAACAAATGTGTTAGAGAGAAACAAAGTTCTAACTTATGTATAAGTTAGTACGCTGTAATTGCGTTTTAAGTTACGCGATAATATGTTAGAGATCCTACAAAAATTTAAGTTTTGATAAATGTGTATTAACGTTATATGTTACGAAAATACCCTAAACAATTATGATAGATTTTAGTGCTATATGTTACACTACAAACCTTCAACAAAATAATGATAATTTTGAGCATCGTATGTTACACTCAAACTACAAATGTTATATTTTTAGGTGCTATATGTTACACACTAAAACAATGATTAGAGTTAAGTAAACGTAGGTAGGATTGACTTACAACCACACGAAACTTAAACTCCACAAGAACGAGAATGATTTGATAGTAGGACCCCTCAATAAATATGGCCGTCGTCGCGTCGATCCCACGTAATGAACAATAAAACAAATAATATGGTTATGAATGAATGTTATATTGATATTCAGATATTTATGCTGCAAAACCTATGTAATTACACTAGGACACAAATGATATCATGTTTTAACGAAACAAATGAACAAAAATACGATTACGATGTTGATTTATCCTTCTCAAATTAGGTAGGTACCTACTCAAATGATAATTGATGAATGAAAATGATGAGATTTTCGGATAAATATGCTACAAATCCTTTGTAATTACATTAAGGGACAAATATTATGATGTTTAATGTTTGTTTATATGTGTGAAGTGCTTGATTATCGTAGATTATTTGTGGATGGCGCATGTAGGCAACAAGATGGACGACAAAGTTTTACAACTAAAATCTAGTACAAATCTGAAAATCCGGTTCGAAATGACCAAAAATGTTAGGTAAAGTTAGCTTCGATAGCTCTGATAAAGTAGTGAACTGTTTAACACAGGATTTAGTTGTAAATATACACGCGTTTCTGACTAACCCAAACAAACTTTAAAGTGGATAGACATGGAATAAAGGAAAAGAGAGAGAAACAACAAGTAAAACACCGGCCGGTCGATCGCTGAACTTTGAACATTTTCAAATAAACTTTATAGTGCAGTCAAATGTGAAGTGCTCCACAGTTTCAACACAGTGCCATAGAAGAGTCTACCAGTCCAGTAAGTCCTCACTCTTTTCCTTTATTCCATGTCTATCCACTTTAAAGTTTGTTTGGGTTAGTCAGAAACGCGTGTATATTTACAACTAAATCCTGTGTTAAACAGTTCACTACTTTATCAGAGCTATCGAAGCTAACTTTACCTAACAAGTATGATGTCAGACGCTTGAATTTACAAACGTCAATCAAAGCTGAGCAGTCCTTACATGTATAGCTGTCCCTTTCAATTCTATTAACATGTGACAAGGCAGCATCAATTTGAGGTGTCCTTAACTTTTGATTAGCGTTTGTGGATACGGGGAAGAAACTGATCTTCTTCTTCTTCTCTCTCGTTTCGCTCTTGGCAGCGGTCGTGGTCACCTTGAGGCGTCCACGTCCAACACCAATGTGTTAGATGCGGATGTTAGAGCTTTCTTCACGATCTTTCGCCATTTTTCTCTATTTGCAGACTGTCTGGCGCAGTCTACACGGTTTCCCACTGCGGATTTCACTTGATCAGTCTAGTCCATAGGTGATGTGCCGCGTGATCTAGCTCCCTCCACCTTTCCTTGCAAGACTAGCCGCTCTATTGAGTTGTTATCTCGTCTAGAAACATGACCGAAGTACTGTAGTATGCGCGTATGTACCTACTATGGTCGATAGACGCTTTGTGATGCCGAGTTCCTTCAGTATGGACACGTTGGTGCGGAACTCTGTCCACGATATGCCGAGCATTTCCTCCAGCAACTCACGCACCGTCCACGTCTCTGCCGCGTAAAGAAAGATTGGGAATAGGTACCAGCGTTCGCATGAGCCTGACTTTAGTGGCTTTGGTGATGTTGCGATTCCTCCACAGTTTCTTTAATTTCTCCAGAGACTGATAAACATACCTAAATATTTCTAAATACACTTAAATGCATAAAAACACCCAGGTACATAACTAGTACCACATTCTTCACATAAGTGTTTGTCATGGGATCGGAACCACGATTTCCGGCACTAAAGGCAGGATTGCCACCATTGCGCCAACAAACCAGCCAGAATGTTTTGTTTTTGTATAAATTAGTGGTTCTTTTTATTATGAGGTTTTGTCATTTATCAAACTTACTTAGTAACTTACGAGTAGGTACTTTATATACTTTTCATTTGAAGAGTTATTGTTTAAAATTTACTGACGCAACTTGAAACGTACTGCTGGCAGGTGCCTGTAATAAACATAAACTTCATGCCAAATGTAGGTATGGATAGATAGATATTTTATTTCTCAAATAAAATTACATTACAAAATTACATGTTAAATTGCAGGCATTTTTATTGAGATCGTCGAAAAAATATAAAATTACTGGTCGGAAATAAAACTTAACAATGAACAATAAAACAAGAAAAAAAATTACTAAATAAAAAACACAATCCAATAAGTAATTAAGTTCCTAAAATGTCACGAAAAAGAATAAAAATAACAAAACACTTGATATTGAGTCTGCTTCAACTGCTAAAAATATTAATACAGTGAAGATATTTATTGGGAAACTGGTCTGACCCTTCTAATTACCGTCCAATAACCGTAACCTCAGTGTCGGCTAAAGTGCTTGAGCTGATCGTAAATTACCCATAGGACCACTCTCTAATTCCCGACCGTCAGTACGGCTTCCGACCGAAACAGTCCACGGTTGATCTTCTAGCGTAGGTACACAACACACATCTGGGAGGAGGCTATGGACGAGACATTGCCAAAGCTTTAGACCGTGCCTGGCATCGTTTCCTACTTTCCAAGCTTCTATATAAGAAAATGTATTTAAGTATGTTTATCCGTTGTCTAGTATCCCATAACACAAGCTTTAATTAGCTTACTTTGGGGCTAGATGGCGCTGTGTGGAATAATGTCCAGGGATATTTATAAAAAAAAAAAAAAAATAAAAAAAAAAAAATATATACCTATCATATATCTACTTGAAATTTTGCATTCGAATCATTTTAACTGGCTTCCTATTCGTCTTCGCCGTGATTCTCATGTCATCTTTCTCCTATTTAACATCCTCTTCAACCCGATGTCACCGTTACCTTATGAGCGTTTGCTGGGGGTGGATCGAAAACGTTGCATTTTTATAAGATTTTCGTGATTATTTCATTGAATTGAAATAAAACTTAAATTTTTTCTCTATTATTGTGTGCATGATACTATTTAAAAACATATTGAATTGTTTGAAATTAGGTAGACGCCAATTATTTGCTAATTTGAATAAAAAACCGTTTTTTTTAATTGATAAGACACTTAAAAATTCACTGTATGTACACAGTTAAAGTTATAATTATGAAATTAAAAGGTGCATTCAATAATAGAGAGATAATTTATACTTAATTTGAATTCAGCTAAATAATCACGAAAACCTTAAAAGAAGGCGACGATCTACCCCAACCGCAAAAAGCAAACCATCATAAGTAGCGGTTTCAATTTCTGCAACCTATCCGGGGACAGGAAATGCGTTCATCCAAGAAACTCCGCCTTAAATTCCATCCTCATTCCTCTCACTACTACACACAGTCTTGTACTGTGAAGTCCATTCGTTTGTGGAACTCCTTACATCTATCGATCAGAGAGTCCCGATCCCTATCCATCATTAAGGCAAGGGTCAAAGCTCATTTCCGTACACTTTGACACGGACTACTTCCTTGTTTTCTCCCCTTCTTCTTTCTTATTTGTTCTATTCTGATCATTTTTGGTTACAAGTGAGCTGATTGCTGTGTACGCGGATAAAGTAGGTTTTGTTTGTTGGGTATGTTTAGGTTTTGTAATCACATTTTGTAAAAATATTGCGTAATTTTCAAAGATATCCATAACTTTTCATCCAATGTCAATTTTCCTTTTCCTGTAGATTGTTTGTTAGAGATCGCTTGTTAGCAATAAAGCCGCCCAAATAGTAAAATGTGTTAATTATCTATAAGTTATTGTTATTTCCTAGTTTGCAATAAATGATATTTACTTAGGTACTTAGTACGAGTAGAGTCTAACTATATTTTGCTAGATTTTTTTATTTCTTGGATTTTAATGCCTATTTTTATAAATTTTTAGAAGTTCACCTAGCTTGCGTGTCTTATTGTTTCTTATTTAAACTGATTATACACAAAGGAGGACGAGCAAAAATACACACATCAAAAGTCAACATATATTTTTGCAATAACTTTTCTCCTGATTGATATTAATTAAAATTTTCTTTAAGGATTCATCAAATAAAGTGTTTTCGTTTGTCTACAGTAACGATAAACCAAGTCACCTTTGCATTAATCAAGAAATTTGCCATTTTCCTAATAAAGGGATTTTTGACATTTGAACCACTAACATTAAAGTTCGAAAAAAAGACTGAAATAACAGTTTTCTTTAAAATTTTATTGGGTAACTTAAACAATTAATAATCCGTGTTTCTACCGCGAACACTAACAACACAAGAACATCGGTTTGGCATACTCAAAATGAGTTCATCCAAATCACGCTGTGGAATGGCCGCCCATGTTCGTTGCAACAACAAAAAAAGGTCTTCTTGCGACTGGATACCCTCCATATTCGGCAGCGCTCTTCTCTGTAGCATATCCCATGCATGCTCAATCGGGTTCAAGTCTGGCGACTGAGCAGGCCAGGGCAGGACATTGATGTTAGCTGCGGCGAGAGTCTGTCTTACAACTCTTGCGGTGTGCGGTCGTGCATTATCATGCATTAACTGAAATAAGGGACCGATTTGCACTTGTAGAGGAACGATGATGTCTGATACAATCGTCTCAGCATAAATTTGGGCGTTAAGGTTGCCTCTGATCCAAATCAACTCAGTTCTTCCGCCGATCCAAATACCCGCCCATACCATGATGGTTCCACCACTATAAGGATGGACTTCCTGGCAGGATTTTAATGGCTGTTGGCGTCCAGGGGTTCTCCAGTGTCGTATACGTCTTGTATCCGGTCTCATACCAAAACGAGACTCATCAGAAAAGCACACGAAACGCCATTGTTCTTCTGCCCAATTTCTGTGTTCAAGAGCCCATTGATATCGAATCCTACGATTGTGCATTGCTATAGGATTACGATTGTACCCTTAGCGGTCTTCGGGAATGAAGGTTCACTTCATGCAAGCGGTTTCTGACTGTTTGGTCGCTAATTAAGTTCCCTGAAGAGTGATGAAGCCTCACGGCTAACATCATGGCGGTTATTGTTGGAGCTCTTCGAGTTGTGATTTGAATGTATCGGTCTTGTCTCCGTGTGGTGCAGCGATACCGTCCTCCATGGCGCTCAGCCACGGTACCAGTGCTTCGGTAACTTGTCCAAAGTCGACTGATAACACTCTGACTTGTATTCAGAGCTAAAGCCACAGTACGTTGCCGGGAACCAGCTTCTATCATTCCCACGGCTCTGAGCATTTCTTCCCTGCTTAAATGACGTCGCCGCTCCATAATAACGTTGGTTTTAATCAGTAGTAGGGAAACAGTAGCACTAATAATGTCTTCAATGCGTTGTATGTTTTTATAGGGAAAATATTGACAGCTGATTTTCATCTTTTACTCGAATTTGATTGACAGTTCCTGTTTCAAATTATGAAATGCACCAAAAAGGATCCATATAAATTTATAAAATCATAAATTTATTACAAAGCCACATCTCAATCTCAAGAAATCCGCATAAAAATGCTTGATCCCTAGACACTTTTGATGTGTGTATATAGAAGCCAGCCTAGGAACCAATAACAACATATATCATTAGAAAGGATTTTTTATGAACTTTTATTATTGCCACGGTCGGAAGTATCAAAAACACTGTGTGAAAAAGTTATGGCACATTAAAGCCAGACTCCTTCTCAAAAATATAAGTAGGTATTTATTTTTATGTTTATCATCTGTTATGCTTTTTTTGTAATAATAACATAGTAAAGTCCCAAGAGAATAAAATCAGTGAAATGCGAGTTGTACTCGCACGCTGAGCGTTCTATACGTACCTACGTATATGTTACGGGCCACTTGATAAGTCCGGTCACTATGAATGAAGATGAGTGAGAGTGAAATGTGCTAATTTAAAGGTCTTTTCCAAATTATTATCAAATATTTTCATATAATTATTATCAATCTGGATAAGTAACGTGTATAGGTGATATATCTACGTATATTTTTATCCATTGACAAAAATTGTTTAAGTTTGACGTTTAGATGTGACATATGTCGCTCACACTCATCTTATGTTAGTGGTGCTGCTAGATTGGACCGACAGCCAATTTAAAGGCATTATATGCTAAAGGACAGAACCCTCAGCGATTTAACTTATTTTATTCTTTTAGTACTACACAATGTTAGTTTTAAAAAAATTAAGCAATTGATGATGAACATACATAAAAATAACACTTGTATTTTTGAGAAGGAGTCTGGCTTTATTGTGCCATAAGTTTTTCCACACAGTGATTTGGTACTTTCCGACATAACAATAATTAAAGTTTATAAAAAATTCTTTCTAATGATATATCGCGTGTTGTTATTGGTTCCTAGGCTGGTTTCTATATATTTTTGCCCGTCCTCCTTTGTGTATGATCAATTTAAATAAAAAACAATAAGACACGCAAGCTAGGTGAAATATTTATAAAAATAGGCATTAAGATCCAAGAAATAAAAAAATCTAGCAAAATATAGTTAGACTCTACTCGTACTATGTACCTAAGCAAATATCATTTATTGCAAACTAGAAAATAACAATAACTTATACATAATTAACACTATTTTTCTATTTCCCCTGAAGAAGATAATTCCGTTTTATTAATAGTCGACGCTAGCGATAGGTCCTCAAAATTTTCTACAAGATATATTGCTGTTTAATGTGGAGGATTTTGTATCGGCTCGTATTGGTTATCTAATTTTTACCAAATACGAATTTAACATTCATTGACGTCATACAAACTGCGTAGTGATCAAATTGTGCGAGGATTTTTCCTATTTCGTTGATAACATTCTAATATGAGGAAAAGATTCCGCAGTTTCGCAAACGAATGCCAAAATGGTTTTTTATTATTGAGATTTCGAAACACCCTGGCAAAGGTTTTTGGTTATATCTTAAAAAGTAGAATGTAGTTTAGATATCGTGAAATCAAACTTTTTAAAAAAGATGTACTTTAGCTATCCTTATTTTTCTATGTAAAAAACTGTAATTTGTGTACAAACTAATAAATAAATAAATAAATAAATAAATGTACATTATTTATTTTGAGGAACGTTTTTCTAAACAGCTTTCAAAGTTGAGGACAGCATTTCTAACTTTTTCAGTTTCACTTTTTTTAGAGTTTTGATGAGCGTTTTGGATGTAAATGCTCCTGAATCAACTAGCTCTATTATTCATCTAATAATATAATAAAAATCACGCATTTATCTCAACAGATCGCACCACAGTAACAAAAAAGTAACTCAACCCAGATTTTTTTTTAAATAAAAAAATCATAACTCGAAAACTACAAAAAATCGGTTAATATAAATTGGGTAAATTTGAATACCCCTGAGTGTCAGGAAGCTATGAACAAAATATTGGCGTGTATGTTTGGAACACCCTGTATATAAAAATAAATAGCTGTTCGTTTGTCTCGTTAAAACTAGAGAATGGTTGGCTGGATATGGATAATTTTGATCTTGAAATATTTGTGAAAGTTTAGGGAAAGTTTCAACGGTGAGAAACATAAATAAAAAGTAACGGAAAAAAACAACAAATTAACAAGTTCCCTAGTTTTCCCTGGTTGTGTCGACAGCTGACATTTGCCAATAACTTTTGACAGAACGATGTCTGTCGGGGCAGCTAGTTCGAAATAAGCTATATGGATATGGGTCAAATTGCTTGGCCTTACATATCGGTTCTTAGTTCAAGTATCACGTTATATTTCGGCAGTCCCTTAAGTACCTACATACGTTACATCGACGTACGTGGTCCAATATTTCGACACGATCTCTGTTAATAATAATGATGAAGATCAGCGCATTTCATCACAGTGCGTTTGTTGAATAATAAGTAAAGGTTGAATGAACCATTGCACTGTGTCCTTGTTTTCTGTGATTTTCCGCGGCACGTGCCGACTCTTAGAGCGTGGTACATACGACTCACGTTCTGCCTACTGGACGCCCCATTCCTCATGCAAGCTAATACAATAAATTAACGCACGACTAGACACGACTAGTCGAACAACTGCGCAAATGTATGTACCGGAGGTTCAGTATTTAAAATTAATTTATTGCCAGCTCTAATCGAAATGGTGCATAGCTCTACCATCGTAAATAATACTGAGTTTAGAATTACGTCATAATTCATGCAGCCCGTTTGGTGCAGTAATTGAGTGATTTTGACTATTGCGCCAGGAGTCGTTAGTTCGACTTCGATTACCATTTTAGATAAAAAAAAAACATGCGACGAACATATAGGTAAGCTCGGGTTAGTTAGAGCTAAGGTGATATTTGTATCATTTTACACAGTCATTAGTATTTTTTATTGTCATAATTTATTTATTTCCATCGTAAAATATTTACTGTTTTTTTGTGTCTTTAGTTATTATAATGGTGTTATTTTTATTCAACTTTATAAAAAACTGTTTATAAAAGCATTTTTGTGCTACCATCACTACTCAGTTAAATAATTGATTAGATGCCCATAGAGGTAGGTCACAGTTGATCAAGTGAAAAACTTTTGTTGACATTAATATAGATGAGTTCCAGAATAAGGTACGATTTATTTATATCGGGTTATTATCAAATAACTGCCGAAAACGATATGGCATACTCATTAAGTGATGTAGTAACTATTTAAGCGAAAATGAAATTTATTTAACTAATTTTTATTAAAAGGTCACCATACAAATCACTCGAACAGTCAGTATTTTCTGTATGAAAATCATAAAATTAAAGTTGATTGAAAAAATCTATTGTTCGCTTATATAGGTACTACATCAGTTAGTGAGTATGCCATATTGTTTTCGGAAGTTATTTGAAAATCACCCGGTATATGATATTGGCGTGCTTAAGAAAATATTAAGAACAGATGGTACTCATATTTGCCAATGAAATCAGATACATTATTTCATTGTTGGTCCAGATGTTTGATCAAGTCCTCGTAACTTGGCAGAATGCCATGGCATCCGTTGTTAACTTAGTCTTTTCCAAGATTTCAGCGCTTTAACTTGAAAGGTGGCCAAGTTTTTTGTAGGCTGCGCACTTCATTACGTCTACCACGAGTTGCCACTTTTAATTTACGTTATCGTTCGCGTAAAAAAGTTGTATTGGGATTTGACATTGTCAAATTCCAATTTTTTTTTGTACAGGCTTTGATTTTCAACTGTTTGCGCAACTTTTTTTAAACAAACCCTAAGTAGTAAAAGAAAAAAGCTTCATTAAAATATCTAAGCCGGTTGTTACGTTTGAGCGGAGTGTGAAGATGAAACAAAAAATAAAGGCATCATCTGTTTCAAACTAGTATTAATTCGGCACAGCCTCCGTTGCTGGGCGCTTAGTGGAGTAGAGCAGAATTCTGTTATGTTTTAATACGGTTATTTTTTTCACTGATGAATCTGTTGAGGTAGCCCTTCGCTATTTGGACTGGAAACTTTAGGCCCTACATTCAAGAATGGGCACAGCTGTTTGGAAGTTTCCATCAGTCACCGTCAGATGAAGCCAAGTTAATGATTTAAATTAACAACATTTAACGGGACGTTTGTGTTATTAATGATGAGCGATATCATGTTATAGGTATGTTGAGACAGTTAAAATGTGCAGAAGAATTGTAGTTAAACTGTAACAAGAAAAATTAAGTATTCATGCTCGTCTCATTTTATTTAGGATGACGTTTAATTAAATTAGTTCAGAACAGATTTATCATATCTGAATCTATTCTGAACAAACGTTATTTTTATACAACGTCAGTAGCAACAAGCTCGTGGACCGCCTTTGATAAGCGGTTACCGCAGCCAATATACACGATATGAAAGAACAGTGTGACCCTCACGCGTAGTCGACCTTTTATTTTATCTATACGGGGAAACGCTCATGCTACACACCTATCCAGGACGACGAAAAGATTACGTCAGACTCCAATAAAAGCCTACGGTAATCTACCTCGCCACTCCCGCGGGGCAGGTTTCCCCAAAAAGGTTTCGTAACGCCCTGCTAGTGTTTGCGCCTCTCGTGTTTGGGGACCGCGGCCCCTTGAGCCGACAGAAGGGAAGCCACGGGAGCACTTGGAGTACGCCGCAGGCACTTCCGTTGAAAATCGTACGCAGTCCCTCTGCATGGCAGCACAGGATCAGCCTAAAATACTGACCATCTTCAAACAGTTGCGCATGGGCGCAACACAGGGCTGCTGCCTGCACCGCTAACAAGCCTGAGTCCTCTTTGCTAACGGTAGTTTCAGTAACTATTAGCGCCGAACCGCCGCGACAAGGTTAGGGCTCATCGGAGAAAGCTTTGTCAGCCATGAAGGAGCCTTTCGAAACCACTTTTCAAAAGTTTCAGCTTACAATGCTATTCCTATCTCGCTAAAAAGTGGTGTAAAATAGTTGGACAGGACAAAAACTTCATCATAGAAAGAGAATATGCAACAACTTGAATGTCCTAATGTATTTACGAGTACCATTCTATTCATAATTCGCAAACACCTCGGTTACTTAGTACGAGTATTTACCAACTATAAGTTCATTGGCCGCGTACCGAATATGAAATGCATGCGGTTTATGTGTCACTTTTCGGCAGAAGTACGTATTTTTGAGCTCGGCCATTGACCCTAGCATTGCATAGCTAGCTACTTTCTCTCGCGGCAAGGGGCGCGACGGTGAGAAGGAGGTCCAAATTAAGTGCGTGAAAGGCTGCGCACACGCGTGCGACTGTTCCGGTACCAATAACGTCTCTGGGTGCCACACCTACTTGTAATTTAGTTGCTTGATGTAACTTTGGGTTATGACTTGGTTGCTTCGTTACTGCTGTGAAACTAAATAATTATGTTAAATTACGCAATTTTGATTTAAATGTATAAAATGATTTTTTGTAATTTTTATGCTGTGGTTTTTCTATAATTATCGAAAAATATACAAAAATGTAACTTATTTGAAGTTATTTAAGCTCCGCCTTAGTACTTTTTCGCGCATCAAGTAAATAACAAGAGCATTGTCAGTTTCATGAAAATTCAGTATGAGAATAAGCAAAATTTGTTTTGTGTAAGATTGCATCGAATGCACGAGACATTGTTACCAAGCAAGCTCATGTAACTGGATATCGTTAACACCTTGATTTGCGGCTTTCCTCAGCGCTCTGCATTCATCTTGCCTACATTGTTGCAAAGCCAAGGCTACATGGAGCGTCTAAGGGTAGGCAGTCCCGATTTATCATATTGTGGGTCAACAGCTGTTAATGTACACATGGGCGTAAGGTCGAAAACATTGTTTCTACTAACTGATCTTGTAGTTATTTCAGGTGTTCTGCTGCTCTTCGTATTGACGTTGTCTGTAAAGTATACGAAATCACAATCCGCGGCTCCACCTTTAGAGTGGGCCAACAAGGTCACTGAACCTGCCAGCAAGGGTTGCCAATTTGTGAACGTTGGTGAATAATCTTTGAAGCTGTGTCCAATATCGGAAAAAGATGGTTTGCTAAGCTTAGCAAAAAAAAGAGCTCTTTTTTGAATATAGTTCCAGTCAACTATAAAGTTAAAAGGTAACAATGCATTCTAGGCATACTCTTTCTCCTCCATGAAGGAAATAACCCTTTTCAATTAAAAAATAAAAAGGTTTAGATACTGTTTAAGGAAATCTAAAATTCAACTGAGTATAGAGGTGAAGAGTAAGTCCGAGGAATACTGTTAATTGCAGAGCCTCCCTGAATCTGAAGTGATCCCACTTTTCACCAATGGTATTAGAACCCAACGTGGTAGGTCGTGAGCCTTCCGCCGGTGTCCGGGTTGATTTGGTTTTTTATCTGTTTTCCATCAACGGAGAATTCGTCGGAAATTGAACAATGAACACAAAGATGGATCTGACCAGATTAGAACTAGAGACCACACGATCCTTGATCCGAGTTGGGGTTTTTAACCCCTAGGCCACGACGCTCTCCCATAAGTATTCCATTTTCAGCTTGTGGTGCAGCCCTGCGCAATCGCGAATCACCAGAGTTAGTGTCACGAGCTCTGGTGTTGTCATTCTACTAAAGAGTTGTATAAGTACTGCAACGCTTTCTACTCTACTTGTAATCAGAACCAAAGAAGTGAACGGAGAAATTGTCAACGTTAACGGTTCGCTTAAAATTGGAAACAATAAAGCATGAAAAGCTGAGTGCGGTTAAATACCTCACCTACATTTTTCATGCTTTACCGGTTAGGTTTTTAAGACCTTACATGGTAGAACATTGTTTTGATTACTGGAGACTCAAGAATATGCAATTCGAAGGTTTCATTTGTTAACAAGACATCTTATTATCTAAAGCTAAAGGGGAGACATTGTTTTGATTACTGGAGACTCAAGAATATGCAATTCGAAGGTTTCATTTGTTAACAAGACATCTTATTATCTAAAGCTAAAGGGGAGACATTGTTTTGATTACTGGAGACTCAAGAATATGCAATTTGAAGGTTTCATTTGTTAACAAGACATCTTATTTTTCTAAAGCTACAGAGGAGACATTGTTTTGATTACTGGAGACTCAAGAATATGCAATTTGAAGGTTTCATTTGTTAACAAGACATCTTATTATCTAAAGCTAAAGGGGAGACATTGTTTTGATTACTGGAGACTCAAGAATATGCAATTTGAAGGTTTCATTTGTTAACAAGACATCTTATTTTTCTAAAGCTACAGGGGAAACAGCAGTATATTCATATAGTGAAAATGAATTGATCAATTTACTAATTATTTTAATCTTATTGGGTTCTTTGTTTATGTTCAACTTGAGAATGGTAATAATAACGTTTGTAATACTTGTAATTTTGCTTTAGGTAATTCAAAAATCTGATGTGTTGCCTCCATATGGTATTGTACCCTAGTAAAGTATAAGGCGTTTACCTATTTTTTTGTAATTTTTCTTATGCGTTAATAAGTGACCTATTAGCGTAATTGTAGCCAGCCTGTCTTAAGCGAAGATTTAGACGAAGGTCGTGAGTTCGAGGACAGCCAAACATTCGTGTGATGAATATTCGTGTTTTTTCTGTGTCTGTGTGCTATTTTCACTTATTTTTTTCTTATCAGTCTCTAACGATAGTACAGGCTCTGCTTAGTATGGGGTCAGATGAACTTTGTGTAGGGTATCTTAGATTTTCATTAATTTATTTGAGACCCAATAAAGCAAAGCTTGTCATTAAAAACTTAAATAATAATTACATTAAACATCACAAAGCAACAATTAATAATTATTAAAAAGAACCTGAAATTAAAAACCTTAAAAAATATAATATAATAACTAAAATATATTATTAAAAGAAGTCCCTTTAGGCAAGGTTCCGAAAATACTGGCAGCGATCCCCCTTTGAATAGCTAGCTAGGCTAATTCTTTGTCCGAGGTAGCTGCCAGCTCTTCGGTCTCCTGTGTCGACTAACCTTTTTGATATTTCCTTAAAAAGCCTTATAGCGCTAGGACCCCACGGACCAAGGGTTAAAAATAAAACTAAATTAAACAAATAAAAATAAAAATATAAATTTATATTTTTTTTTATTAATTTATTTTTATTTTTTTAATAAATTAATTAAACTTAATTATTTTTCTATACCTAGACATTGGATCAAACGTAAATGTTTACCTTGGGAGGGAATTGAACCTGACAGCCGTAGCGTGGTGAGCATGATCGGTAAGAACCGATTTATAATTGACACCTAAAGACCTCCTGGTTACAGAACACAAAAATTAAAGAAAACTATTTGCTTTGTTTTGTCTTGGCTTGTAAAGCTTTTTTATTCTAAAAGATTGTAAGACGTCTTTGTTCATTGAATAACAACTGAAATCTCGTTTTAAGGAATTATAACATCCATAAAATTTTGGTAGTTTAAAATGTACGTATGTACGTATTAAACGGACATAATAACTATTCCATTAATCTCAATAAAAGTAATATACGCATCGGCCACAGCATGTTGCATGTCCATGTTCATCGGTACTGATATATCGCGTGTGTGAATCCCAAAAATGGGTCTTGTACCGTGTGTGGTACCCGTCCAGTACTTATGTGTTGCACGTTACGCGCGGCTCGTGCTCCGCGTAGCATACGTTACGAAAAGCACACAGTACGCGCCGCTGCAGGAATACCAATCGCACTGAATTGGGCGGCTTGCAAAGGTCGAAGGCAAAATTATTTACAAAAAAAATTGCGAAACGACTACATAAAAAGAGTTGCCACATTGGACGTGCTCGCAACGCAACGTTCTCTCTTTTGGAGGTTACTCCGAGAAGCTGTGCGTGAACCGTTAAAGCAAAACTGTCATCAGTTTGTGGAACTAGTTCAACAATGGGTTATAATTTAACTGTAACGGGCAGGTACTCTCTCTAGTTATTGGGTGAGAAATAGATTGTTTGAAAAGTAATAGGCTGCATAGTCGAAACATGTTATTATAGTCAAAAGCTGTTTAATAGACAGCTCTATTATGAACAGTTGGCAGTCATAACCTCATTGTTGCTTTGAGTGGCATTTATTTTGCAACGATGTTTTAGTAAAGGACAAATTTTTCCCACAAAAGGTGTGGAGCGAGCTACGGGCCGTAGTCGGTCTACGCACAGCGCTCGCGCCGCGTAGCGCTGTTGGGTGCGCGCGCACGCAAGTTTCGGGCCGCAGTCGCCGGGGGTCGAGTGTCGTATTTCTAGAGCATTGAACCTCTGCAACCTTGTGCGTTGAGTCGACCGCTCTCCGCGCGCTGACGCAACCACTCCAGCCCCTTCTCCACTCCGACCGCTGCCATATCGCATAATTACTCCTCCAGGGCACACCTGTTCTCAACAACTACGAGTACAATGAATAATTTTGATGTACGCTAATCGATTCATGAAAGGTTGAAGTTAATTGGAGGCTGTTTGATTTTACGCAATGCTTATTGCATGGCGATCTAGTTCCGATTCATTTATCTTGTTAGTAAATTGAACCTTTGCGTTGTACATATAGTGTTATTTAGTTAAGAAAAAGGGAAAAAGTAATAACTACCTTTTATTCTGTCCCACCGCTGGGAAAAGGCCTCCATCATTGGAATGTAGTCGTCGCTACAGTTAATGAGATACGCCAACTCACCAATATTATCAAGTACTTGTTAAATTTAAAATCAAGCAAAGTTTTTGAATACTTTATTACCTTTTTGGCTTTTCAGCTTGAATACGAGTACATTTTTATAATCATAGCATGTAGGCACCCTTTTGCAATCAGCGCGGCGCGGTGAGACTCTAACGAGCTTAATTATCACCAGTTGGAGGGTTGTGGCAAACAATAGGCGAGTCGGTCAAAAGGCAGCGAGGCGGCGGAGTGCTAACAAAGCCTAACAGCCCGTCGGCAAATAGTCCGCGAGAAGTGCGAAACGGCCTGGGCTACAATTGGCGCCTGCCCCGAGAGCGTTGCGAGGTAACGCTTACGTAAGCCCAGTGACATAACCGAGTCGACGACCGCCGCTTGCGCAACACCTCCGAACCCGCAACCCCACGCACCGCGCCCCGCGCCTCCCCCTCGCCATCGCGATCGCCGCGCCCCCACCTCCAACAAAATTACCTAATTGTACCCAAAATACATCAAAAGGACACTGCTCTATCGTCCGAGTTACAACATAGCTATCATTAGTGCAACAACCTTACCTAGGTACATAGAGCCTTACATAGAGCGTGTCGTGAGTTCGTTTTGATTACCATTTTAATATGTAAAATTAATTATATACGATTAAGGTACGAACCTACCCGATGCGCAGTTTTGGGCAAAGATTAATCTATTAATTTTTAAACTGTTGCTCAACAAAGTGACTGTTACGTAGAATTAAAAATACATTATGTTTCGTTGCTTTAAATTGAAAGAGCTATTTTGGTTAAGCCTTTTGCTTAAAATGTATGTCAAAATTGCGTATTCCGGGCAGGGACCAGGAACCGCATCGCCGAATCGGTCGGTCGGTATTGTGGGTATGCGCATGACGTATGGTACAGTTATCCTTAGTGAACGAAAGTGAAAACTAAATGTGGGTTCGGTCAACGACCTAAGCCGGGTCGTCGACCGCGCCGAACTGCAAAGGCCGTTTGAGCGCGGAGGCCGCACGCGCGACATTTAGCCGCTCCGGACGCGCCCGCGCAACGCGCAGCGCCTTCGGCCGCACAGCCTGCGCCCTAGGCTCGATTGCGCATTGCCAGCTGTTGCTGAATATTTATGTTTTTTAATAAATTATGAATATAAACTTCATTAGATCATACCAATATAAATATCTTATATCTGTGTTAACTTGATAATGGTTGTTATTAGAAATTAAATTGAACGGATTCGACGGAGATTAGATTTCGTTGATTATGTTAGCAATTATGAGTCTTTAGAACCTTTTCATTAACATATAATTTAATAACATAAAATTTAACAAGGGATGCCAGTCTCAGCGGCTTACACCTAAATAAAAATCGAACGTCGTAAAATCGAATGATGCCCCAAAATAGCGAGTCTCGTTATATTTAAATTATATTCCCATTATTGGGTATTGCTTGCCAAGGTTTATATTCTCCTTGCAATTTTTATTAATGAGCACCAATTTTAGTAAAAGACTAACATACATTTTAATAAATAATTCTGAGCTCAAGACTTATTTTTATGAAAACGTGTTGATGTCTTTTTTTAAAATATATTTATTCCAAAGAGGGCTCAATCTGTTGGGATTGATGGAAATGTTTCGAGCATACATGCATACTTAAATAATTTTGAATACATACCATACTAGATACGGTACCCTGACCTGCACCAACATAAATGTGTTTGTCTCGTGACTTTTCCTTTTTCTGTACGTCTACGACGAGTTGCCACTTTAAATGTACGTTATCGTTCGCGTAAAAAAATGTATCGGGATTTGACATTGTCATGTCATGTGTTGCCAATTTAAATTTACGTTAACGTTTGCGTACAAAATTGTATTGGGATTTGACATTGTCATGTCATGTCAGGTCAAATCCCAATACAATTTATTACGCGAACGATAACGTAAATTTAAAGTGGCAACTCGTGGTAGACGTTCAGATTGCGTTTCTTGTAGGTGAATACCTATTGGTAGGCCGAAATTGTCTGTTTGATGACACCAACGTTTTAGCGGGAAATCTGGAAGAATTATTCTTTTGGCGATCAAAACTGGTCCGCAGATTTTCCGAAGGTGAAAACTGGGACTCGAATCTGCGATTTGTATAGAATAGACAAGATTGCTCATTAACAACCGAGCCTACAGGATTGGGCGTTTGTAATATAGTCGCACTTCACGACTGTTTACTCATTTTATCTTCTAGCCCTTTGACAGCTAATGGCGCTAGTGTAATTACTGAACGCGCCCTGTAAATTCCTAAACAAACATTGAAAACGAATGTCACATTAATCCTCCTGAAATTAATCGTCGTTGTATATGTTTGAACACGCTGTTGTTGTTTGACTAAAAGCTGTTAATGAAAATCCATTTTATCACAATAGCATTTAATGAATGGTTTAGTATTCTGATTTCCATATACATACATTGTACTGTAATACAATTCTTCTTCAAATAAAAACCAAGCATTGCCGTAATTATATTCAAGCAGTTTTAGAATTGTTTATTAATAGTAGGTTGGTATGTTTGCATTCATTTAATTTAAACTTAACGTGTAATAATAACTAACTGTTAAATCTTAATGACTATGAGTTAGAGCAGGAAAGTGAAAAAAGAGTAAGTATTAATACGCACAATGTCGGGATATCGGTCAGTAGGCGACTGCCCTACGGTAGCTGTAAGACTTGTAAGGTACGGTAAGGTATACTTTATGAATACGAAGACTAATAAAGAACCATTGTATACAATTCTGTTCACAAGCGGAACACGCAGTAAGGATAATCGCTGACGAAAAAATAAAACAGTAAGTTACTTAAGTGACGTTATATCTCGAAAAGGTAAAGATTGTTTGATGACGTGAATAGTCGTCAGCGTAAAATTGTTATTGAAGATAAGATATTTATGTTAAGCAGGCACGCATGTGTATGTTTCATGTTAGAAACAATTCCGTTAACATATAATACAATTTTAGAAAATACTATTGAAAAAACTTTCCAGTTCTTCGATATCTCTTCAGCAATACATTTCTAAATTACGTCCTAAATTTGACAATTGTGTTAGCTGTTCATTGCTTCAAGGGTGATATGATTATTTTTTTTCTCTTAAAACAAGCTTTTGATCCGGAGATTTGCTGTGTAAAATAAAGGCTTACACAGTGGTGTCAACTGTTGTACAGTACAAATCCCGTAAAATTTTAACCATCTTGAATAAAAAAGTCATAACTGCTGCTTAAACTACGCAACAAACACGACGATGTTTACGCATGTAATTTAATTTAATGAAACGCGTTACACTTTTGTAAGTGTTTTTCCGTCCACTTTCGCACAGTTAGCACTTTAGGAGTGTTTCGGGCATCGAGCGGTCCGTACCGCCGCGATGCGACCAACTCGCGGGCAACTAGGCCGCGCATCCACAACGGGTCTCAACTTTTTGTTCGTGATGATGCGGAACAGAAGAGAGAAATTCGGCGAGATAAAGCAGCACTCGCTAAGGGGGACACGGTCAATAGGAGTCATCGGCTCGAACTCGATGAATTTGGAGCAACGAAGTGTTTCTCCTTGCCTTGGACCTGTCCATAACTGCCCCGAGCCGAAAAACGAAGCTGGTTTTTGGATTTTAAAACTGTAGATTTTTATAACCCGCATTTAAGCATAAGTCAAACGCGAACATTGCAACAGTACGCCGTTTATTTATATTGCCAAGCTAATGCCTTCGCTGCATATCTATTAAACGTTACGTACCACGTTATTGTTTTAGATATCATCTCCAAACACATGTAACTTTCATCTGAGCACGCAATAACATCACGAGCAAAAAAAACCATTGTTCGGGCAAGGAATGGTAGAATTGCCCATTAAATTTTGGAAAGCACGGGCGGGTCCTTATGTAACAGTTCGCCGTGACTCGTGACACTTCGGATGGAAGCGCGCACGCTCATTCGGCGCGCCACTTTCCTCACTTAAATATTTGGTTACCTTTGCAATCATTGTTGTATTAACCTGCATCTACTGTCAAAGTAACTGGTTATTCATTTCAAAGTAGTTCTGAAGATGTTACAGGTCGAACATGCTCACATTGTTAGGGGAAAAACAACAGTACTTTAGGTAATATCTTCTTTTTCAAAATATGTACAATGGCTAAATACTGCTTATAGGGTTGTAAGGGTCCTATATTTTTTATGACTGTTATCTGTATTCTCTAAACTGCAACTGACGTAAAATATATATAAGATTTACCTGAAAAGAGACTATTGTTGCTTTTATGTCTTGCTTGATCAGAGGTTGCATTTGAAGGGTGTGAAGGTTGTAGCTATACTGCACGCACAGCGAATGTCAACCTTAATCAATCACATAACCCAAAACTCATACAATTCCAAGGAAAAGGAATAATGGTGAAAAGTTTGCATTAACGGTGGCTACATGTTAATATCTAACGTGGGGCATGATAAACTGTTCCTAACATTGGCATATTCACTTCAAGTTATGAGTTTTTGCACAAAGTTATACTAAAGTACAAATAAGCCACTTAAACAACATTAAACATGAATAACTTCATCAAATATTGAATTGGTCACATAATCGCGATGCATTTCCTGTCCAGAAACGATCTTTGCGATTATGTGAGCTCATCCTGGCATAGCTTTCACCACTTTTCGTTTGTTTTTTTAATAACTTTCAACGGACTTTAATGGCGCTGTAAAACACAATGCTCGTGTATAGTGTCTCGTTAAGCTCCTTCGTAAGTTTTTTTTTTTTGTGTGCAAAAAATATCACCATACCATCACTCGAATTATATAAACCCATCATATTTGTTACTATTTCTTCAAATAAGCCTATAGTTTGTGCCTGAAGCTTACAAACATGAAGTGCTCTATCTAAAGAATGTTTCTGTCGGTACTTTATATCAGTGCCGACAGTTGCCCGAATGATGATAAGTTACTAGAAGAGGTAATGAAGCCTTGTTTATGTTGCCGGTACACAAAACAGCTGACATAAAATGTCGAATGGCAAGAGGATGTGTATGTTTGCGTCGCCGGCATCGTGTCGAGTGTCGCTCAAGAAGATTCTCTCACCATTCACTGGGTCGTTGACCTGCACGCTATACATTTGGCGAACAATGATTTGGAGTGGCGAGGTGAATGGCCGCAGTCGGAGGGGCGAGCGTAGGCAGTTATTGACCCATATTGGTGGTGAAATGTAGATCAGTGGGCGAGAGCGGCGAAATTTGCGCCGTCGCGAGTCGAGACTCACGTTGTGCCTGCGCCTGCGCGTGTCCGCGGTGCGCGATGCGCGAGAGCGCCCGCCTGCAGCTGTGGCGGCTCCACAAGTATGACTGAAATTAAAAATCTGTTATTTTTGTATATTTTAAAGAGTTTAGCTTATAGAAACAATACATTTCCAATTCCAAATATTCAGAAACATATTTAGGTAGGATTTATACGAAATTATAGGCATACGTAATATAGGCTCAAAGTCACTCCGCGAGCCATGGAAAGAGCTATGCTTGGTGTTTTTCTACGAGATCGAATCAGAAATGAGAAGATCCGTAGAATACCTAGGTAACCGACATAGCAACGGGTTAGCAAGCTGAAGTGGCAGTGGGCAGGACACATTGTTCGATGGCCGATGGGTCAGAAAAGTTCACGAGTGGAGACCACGTATCGGCAGCCGCAGCGTAGGACGGCCCCTCGCGAGATTGACGGGCCATCTGTACGTCTACCACGAGTTGCGTGTACGTCTATAACGTAAGTTTAAAGTGGCAACTCGTGGTAGATTACTGGTAAAGTCCGCGGGGAATCGCTGGATGCAGGCTGCTACTAATCGGGAAAGGTGGAAATCATTGGGGGAGGCCTATGATCAGCAGTAGACGTCCTATGGCTGATATGATAATGATGATAGGCAAACATTAAGTGGAACTTATAGATGCGAAGCTCAACACGCGTAATTCTCGTAAAATGCTATATTCAATGGCAAACTTAGTTTACGCTTCAGTCAGGGTTGGCTGTTGCTTCACTCACGCTATAGTATCTTGTTTTTGTTTGTGTTGTACAAGTTATGTTACAATGCTGAATTTTTCATAACGTGTCTTTAGGTGTGTTCTTTGCAGGGCCAGAATAAATAGGCTTTTTTTGAGTCAGCGTGTACCACCATCGGCCTCGTCATCGCTTACCACCAGGCAAGACTTAGACCAAACGCAAACCCATTTGAAATAAATTAAAATACAGCCATTTTCTGAGCTAAAAGAACTCACATGGAACGGCATTGCTAGCAAACCATTTTTTAATTCTTTAACCGACCAGCCCCCCGATTCAGAACTAAGTTATCGACCGATTCGGTGAATTTGTTTTAATTATAGTAAATTTCCTGCTTATCGGTAAAATTCAATATTTTTATATGTTAAAGCCAAAGGCCTTCAGTTCGCGTGAAACAAATAAACCAGACGTGCTCCATACTAAATAAATGATTAAGAAATAAAAGAAAATAACCGAATCGGTCGATGACTTTGTTCTGAATCGGGGGGCTGATAAACTACCAATCTCATTCGTCGGAACTGCGGGAAATTCATACTGCAATGGATTCTGTTCACGGAGAGAGACACTTCAAATGAACGTGAAAAACCACACCAATGCTTATAAGTTTCTGTACGTATTATAAAGCTGCCGTAATTAAACAATTTAACGGATTGATAATGACTTATTCGTTGCGAACGACTGTAAGGGAAAAAGATTCAAACAACGCTCAACACGAGTAGCTTTGAAAACGTTCTGAACCTGGCAGCCCTACAAAAAAAACGGGCACTTTTTTGATAAAAAATATGTATTCTGATCTCATGTATCTGATCTATTTAGTTTGCTCACATTAACAGAAAATTCAAAACTTTTTGTAAACAAAAAACTTAACATAACATAAATATTCTCCATTGCACACCAGAACTCAAAAAAAACAGTACAGTATAGGACATAAAATAACACGATGACAGGATTAGGCAGTCTTATTAACTTTTAACAGTAATGTGATCTTTAACAACAAAAATACTTAAATAAAAGATATTACAGCAGAACTTTCAGTACCTGTCCATAATGTCCAAATTTTCTACAAGTTACTCGTACTAACTTTTTTTACCACTTTGAAAGCCAGCAATGAACGATTATTGTAGTTTTGCCCTTAGTAGGAAGATCACAATCTGGTCTCAGCTAATTTTTATATTTTTATTGACTGCGGGTTGTTCATCGACTTTTCCTATTGAGGATATCTTTGAATATATTCACATTTTTCTTTCTTTAATATGTGTGAAGCAGGAAATACGGTATCGCTTGACCTATTTCGGCACGTGTGCCACGAAAGCCTTCAGCCGTGTTCAGAAATAATGGGCAATACTTTATTGCCATCGGGTTCGTTAAACGACTCTTTGTCCAACTCCAGACACATAAAAACACCGAATTCTGAAGGGTCATTTTACGGCGTTGGCAACGGGACTTTTCGGAAACATTTTGAGTTTCGTAAGTTTTTTAAAACAGTGTTTTTTTGTATTCAGTGATGAGACCAGTGGAACCGCCGCCGCTGGAATGTGCTCTTTTGATGGCGATTTAGTGTAACTTTACCAGGGTATCTCAGAGTAAGGACTTCGGTTGTGTACATTATTTACTCCTAATTATAATAATAAATCTGATCTACTCTATGTGTATTCAAGACGTTTGTAAATATTAGCCATAAGCTGAAGTCGTGTCTCAATGGCCACCATGAAGAAATTAGCTGTCTCTGTGCTGCCTAAGTTGAAGTACATCCACAAAATGGGAAGCGAGTTGCTACTACAGTTATTTCGTAATCTAATCCTGGATTATGATTATGTTTCAACTATCTTTATTGCCGTTTTTATGTGTTTTATCAATTAGACAACCACTCTCATATAGATAACTGGAATCAAGGCAGTAAATGATATAATGTGATAACTTTAAACCTATTTATTTTCAATTCAGATGGTGGTTTTGTTCTTAGCAAGAATATAAAGGTTTTAATAGTTATTATACGCTAATGAAGAACTATGAGCGTAAAATAACTATTAAAAGTTTGATATGTGATTCTCTCTTCGTTCCCCGTTCCTATATTTTGTTGCCCGGCGTTTATGTCTTTTGTAGCTATAGGAATCCTCAATTCAAACTACGAAACTACAAATATTTTGCAGTTAGCATTATTTACTGCCTTTCAATAATAAACTAAATAAACAACTAGATGTTTTATTTAGGTTTTCTTTTATGTAATAGGGAGCAAACGGGCAGCAAGGTCACCTGATGGAAAGTGATAACCTCCGCCCATGGACAAATGCAACACCAGAGGTGTCACTGATGCGTTGCTTGCCTTCTAAATGGGAATACGCTCTCTTCTTGAAGGCTCCGATGTCATACTCCTGTGGAAATACTGACGCAAGAAGATCATTCCATATTTTGGATGTACGCGAAAGAAATTGACGCGAAAAACGTACGGTTGTTGAGCGCCAGCCATCCAGGTGATGAGCATGGAATTTCGACTAATGACATCACTATGTATTATTTTTTATAATAAATGTAGGAAATCCTCTTAGATAGATAGTTCGGCTTCCGTTATGTTTGACTATTGCTGACTTAGAACCCATGGTACTCGATCTCATTCCTTCAGCGGCTAAGTGGGATGTAAATAAATAAATAAATAATTAGGACAAATTAGACCAAGACTATCTGATCCCAAACTAAGCAGAGCTTGTGGCAGGTGTCAGAGACTGATAAACATACATTCATATTTCTAAACTATCTAGTTTAGTGACGCGTAGACTATTTCTCCTGTTAAATATAGCCAATGGCACTCGCTAATAATGTAGCTTTATATTAGTGAAAGAATTAGTTAGAAGAAAATAGTTTCGGAGCCTAAGTATTCAATACCAACAAACAAACAATTAAATATTTCCTCTTAATTATGTTAGTATATATAAATACTTAAATAGATATTAGTACCCAGACACATAACAAACACAAATGTTCGTCACATGAATGTTTGTCTTCTGTGGGGTTCGAACCCACGACCTCCTGCGCTTAAGGCAGGCAAGATCGCTACCGTTGCGCCCCCACAGGCAAGTCGAAATTCTCAAGGCCCGCTTCCAGTGCTTATCCCTCAGCAAATATTGAAATTTCAACTAAGGCCGTGACATTGTTAATTACTGCTTTATTTATCGCATCTTATTTATACCTTTACGTAAATTGCCTTGAGTAAAATTCTCAATTGATTCTCAACTGCTATACCTAATCCGGCGGTTTGAACATTTTCACATTTCACATTTTGACTATCAACCATAATACCTTGATGTTATTGCCCATCACTAATACGCAAGTGTCGAACAATTAAGGTCTTTTTATTCATGTAGGCGTTTAAATATCTACGCACAAAAGAAAGTTTAACTATACCCTGACGCAAAGGACAGATTCGACAGTATTCACCATGTTGCCTTTGTTCATTTCAAAACGAATCTTAGTCTATCGAATACTGTCTAGCCAATAATCGAATGATGTATAGGTCTTTGTCAGGAGAATTCGTGACATGTTTTGATTTCCGCTTGATATATCGCGACGGCGCGGCGAACGAAATGCGCGACCCAAATACATTCTTCCTTTTGCTACAACCACTACGCCATAACTATGGCTTAACCTATATATGAGTAGTTAGTGGGGAAATCTCTCAGCAACAATCACTAGAAACGTTCCTAATGTTCGAGACCTCCTACATACGTTTTGGACGGTTTGAGTCAATAGTGAGGAGAAAATGAAAATAATACACGCGGAAGGGAAGATGACATTTGTTTTCAAAAACATATTGAACATTTAGTCACATATGTAGTTTTGTGAAAAAGAAGTCTAAGCAAAGACATTGCTCGATTGTACTTAACTTAATGTGTGTGCTTGGAGACGCCGCTGGCTTATTTCCTTGTGTGGTACCTCGTAACACACAGGGATATTAATCACTACTTCGCGACCATTACAAGAGGTGTGTTGTCTGGCGCATATTTATTTATTTAATAAAGTGACCATGTTATGCCGTTTGTCTAGAATCTCACACTTAACTCTCAGTACCTATGTTAAACTGTCGCGTAGACTGACAGCTAATGTGTTACTTAAATTTGGGGCAATTACGTAAGTGCTCAAAAAGACCGAGTTAGAGGAAGGTATCTAACGTCAAAAGGCAGATTGATTCTTTAAATCATAATGCAGTGGAAAATATAATATACTAAGTATTATCTTATTAGATTGTCTCTTAAGCCGAGAAGCCCCCGTAGATCGGTATACTTACTGGATGATAATGCGATACTCCTGAATTCGGTTCCCTTCTACGCAAACAGTCTGTCAACAAAAAGGAAATAATTGTTGAAGGATACTAAGGAATAAATTGAGGCAACCGTGTCCTTGGTTATAAAAAATGAATCATACCTTAATAATCATTGGAATGAGGGTATTTTGTTCGTATCCGATCGTATGATCCAAAATTTACATGGTTATCGTTTACGAACAATACTATCGCTTAACATCCCATTGTATTCTAATAAATATTAGCCTATCAAGAGAGTGCGCGTAATTTCCCATGAGTTACGGGAGTCGCGGCACGATTCGGTATCGATTGCTAGTTCTCAGTACGGTAATAAAACGTTCGAGAATTCTAATTATAGTGCAGGCGCAGGCTGTCGCCTTATGTCACATAGTACAAGGTTACTACAGCGAGGAAATTTGTTCGAGACGGGTTTCCGAAAGCGGGCAGAAGAAAGTACTTTTACTGAGAGTAGGTGCGACGTGGCACAGTTTCCACGGGAGAGGTGGAGGTAGACGCGCAGCCGGCGCCTGCGCACTCGGGCTTTCCATTAAGTCCAAGGGAGTGGTTAATTGGTTAGTTCTTTGGTAAATATTAGGGCAAAGGTACGTACGAGGTTGAAGGGATCATTTTTAATGCACTAGAACCTCAATAGAATGTAAAAACGAAAGATCTTATAATACTTTCCTACTTCCCCTAAGTTTTGGAGATACCTACCTAAAATTATTATTTCTGAGAAATTGCATATTTTGTTATGATCCTAATGGGGTCTAGGGGTAAAGTTAGATTCACGGTTGATAATAGACCTGAATATTCATAATGTATCATCATTTGGAACAAATCCTATTATCAGAGCAAATAAGGAAGAGTACATCAGTGCTCTTTTATTCATTACCCTTTTGAAGGTACCTAAATGTCTTTATAAATTGTTCCAGCCAGTTTGATTTCTTGTAATCAATTGAAGACCTCCTGCACTACAGAGGGAAAATAAATATATAACATTAAGCTAATGGCTGGCTTCGACTATGCGCGGACGTCGGATGGGCCGTCGCCATCTTTTCCGACTTTTCCGCTATGGCCACTCGAAACTGGGTAATCCAGTAAGATGGGTTTCTAAAAGCTGCAACGATTTTCTGTTTAACATCATGCATGTTGCAGTTTATGATTTTCTACGATGTTTATTTTAATGCGACGTTATTGTATGTGCAGGACGGGACTTCATTCCATGCGGTAAAATCTATAACAAAATGTCATGTGGTGAGGGTCAGTGATTGAGTATCGAGTACTAAAGTACTAGATAAGCCTCAGGCAATGTTAGTTGGTAGCTGTAGTATCTTTAGTCGAAGGGTTTTGCGGATTAATCTTCGAATGGTCAAGCTGGCTTCTCACTAGGATAACCATCCAAGAGGAAACGGTACTTGCTGTGATTGACTTTCGGAGATTGACCTCATTCAATCTTAACACTTGGCGTTGAAAAGGGGCTGCTTCCGTATGAGCCAGAAGGGAAATTTGCGCACACGGGCCAAGGTGACGCCTTCAGTGGTATTGGGTGGCGAAATTCTACAGAAGAGGAAGTGGGACTTTCAGCAGCCTCTTAACACGTTCGTAACCGCGAAACGAGACACAACAGATATTCTATTGTTTGCCGGTCATTTGGCGACCAAGTGTTAAGCAGAAATGAAATCGGGATTGTGTCCTAAATATTGTTTGACGAAGCGATTGACGCAGTGCACTGTAGCACGGTTTCTCGCCTCGATTTCTGTCGTGTCCCGGGTTCGATTCCCGGTCGGGTCATTTCAGGTAACGGTCTTTTCTGAATTGACTCGGGTCTGGGTGGGCTGGGAGATGCCCCTGGCTTATTTCCTTGTGTGGTACCTCGTAACACGGGGATATTAATCCCTAATTTGAGACCATTACAAGAGGTGTGTTGTCTGGCGCATATTTCTATTTATTTATTTATTGTATACTTCGACAGCTTCTAGCTGTATAGAGAGGTGGTCAGTTTTGACATTTTTATTACACATTTGTTTTTACATTTTATTACGAAAAGCTAACAAAATATTGTGTTTAATACTATTCTTAAAGACCTGAAATCCAAATTGTACCAACTAGATTTACTAGATGAAAAAATTAAACTTAATCGACGGATTTTGTTAAATTTTTTTGTATAACACAGATCAAAATAAAGATTGTTTGGATTTCTACTTATGCTTATACTATGGCGTTCACTCATTTGGGGTATAAAAGTTAAGAAATCAGGGACCCTTGCCAAGAAAAGCCTAGCAAAAGTAAAAACGTACCCTATTCTAAACACACATTAAAAAAAAACATGTTCAAAAATAGGTGCGTGTTTCTCTAGGCTAGGCCTGAGAGGATCTCTACATAATACCTAATGTTTCTGAATGACCTTACAACAAGTAACTTTTTTGACCTGTTGCTTATAGTTTTACGGTAGCCTATATAAAAAATAATCGCTAATCATAATACAACTCGTAAAATAATGATAACAGGTAATACTTTGAAGTAATCGGTTGCTATATAAACGTGGAGAATTTTTTTGAGACATTGTTTTCTTGAATTCTGTTGAGAACAAGTAAGTAGCTAGGAAATATAATATCAATACCAAAATGTGAGACATAGATGTTTGTTATAGTGTTTGGTGTGCAATTAATTATATTAATAACTAATAAGATAGTTAGTTTAATGCTAAGTATGATCAAGAGTAGAGATCGCGTCTCAGTAAACATAGTGTCGGCTGCTTCCGGGGCGATAACTTGTGCAAGATAGTGGATGTGTCAAGCTATATGTAAACTTTCATAGGCTGGAAGATGATGATGATGAAATTATATGAGCTATCTAGAATTTATTTATTTTATTTGGATCATATAAAATGAGTATTATGTATTTACAAATAAATAATTCGTTGTATTGTTCCAGCAAATTCAATATGAAAACTTTCATTACTTTCGTCGCCCTGCTGGCCGTGGCTGCTGCCAACCCTCTACCATTGGTGCAGATTATCCTGAACGTAGACGCGCCCGGACATGAAAACCCTGTCGCCATCGAGAAGCCAGTCTTGCCCGGCCCCATCATCGTACCCGCCCCCATCATCCCCGGCCCGATCATCCTGCCAATGCCTCAGATTCCAGCCCAGCCCAGCCCAATCATTCTTCCCACCCCTCAGCTCCCTGTTGTCGTCGGCCCCAGCCCCATAGTGCTCCCTGCCCCGGAACTTCCCGTAGTAGTTCCTGAGCCAATTGTTCTTCCTACACCTCAACTCCCCGTTGGCCCTAGCCCAATTGTGCTCCCTGCCCCGGAACTTCCCGTAGTAGTGCCCCAGCCTATTGTTCTTCCCACCCCTCAGGTCCCGGTTGTCATTCCCAGCCCCGTCGTTCTGCCTACCCCTGAGGTACCAGTCGTCAACCCGGAAGCAGTTATCCTTCCCGCTCCTGAAGCGCCCGTGGTCATCCCTGATGCGATCGTGCTACCCACCCCTCAGCTGCCCGCCGTCGTACCCAGCCCCGTAGTGCTCCCGGCCCCAGAGTTCCCCGCTGTCGTTCCTGAAGCGATTGTCCTCCCCACACCTGCGGTTCCCGCTATCATCCCCAGCCCCGTTGTGCTTCCCGAAGCCCTTAACTAAATATTGTAACAAAGTTTACACTATTTATGAAAGAAGATCTAACAGCATGTAAATTATTACAACAAAATAAGACCGGTCATAGGGACGTTTGTCAAATCATCCTGGCTCTACAACGCTGCGTTCGCAAACCGATTGCGTATTACTGAAAAAGTAATAATATAATTTCACCACCAGTTGATCGTTTTATTAGTTATGATTACACCTACCCTGTTTATCACCACACCATCTTAAGCCATACTTACCGATGACAATTACCTAAACTGTAAGAGGAGCTGAGACCGAACTTTCAGGTTACAAAATGATTGCTATTACAATCATACTTCATGTACGTACCTAAATAAAGGCTGCTGTTATAAATTTGTAGTATTTGTGTCCAACGATAAAATCCAAATGTTACTGTCGCACCTTATCGGTGCCGGTATAACAAGATAAAAAAAAAACTAATAAATTCCTTGAGAACATATTGTTTTAAATCAATAGCGGATATAGATGATAAAGAAAAGCAGATACAGTTAGCCTGACGAATTTTATTAAGGAGGAAAATATTAGGTTATTTTCGTGGCAAGGGGAATAGAGCGAAAGTTCCTAACAACAGCCCTATAAATTTTCATGAATTATGTAGGCGTGGCTGAATTATTTATTAGGCATAATTCCCATTTGGTATAAGGTTTCAAAGTTGTTTTTCCCAATGTATACAGAAACGTATATAAATGGTCCACGTTACGTGTGAACGAAAGTATTCTACTCGTATGACCACTTCTACTTTGAGATAGCGCATTTGGCGAGCCTGAAGGTTCCGTGGAACTTAGTTACTGGCGCATGTTGGAACACTTGGGACCAGTGACGTCAGCGCAACAGAACCTATTGTCATGAAAGACTGTGAAATCAGTGGAATCCCTTATCTATTGCAAGCGAAAATAGGAGGCCTAGTGCATTCCCTTCATAGCCCGAGGCTAACGGACAGTAACGCAAAGTACCTACGTAGGCAGTCGCATACAGTAGTTTTACATATGTCATTATTTGTCTGATACTTTAGATATGAAGGTACATGAAATAAGTTAGCATTTTTATGTTTTTTTTATTTTGATGTAAGTTTGATAGGCTTTCGATCCTATTCGAAGTTACTGCTTTTTTTAATCGAAATTATATTTTTATTATAAGATTAATAGTTGAACTTATCAACTGATTACTACATTTACTAATATCTATACTATAATGAGAGAGATTTTGCATTTTGGTTTGCAACAAACAAACCCAAAAACTACTAAGATGGTTTTACTCCTCTCCTGATAAAACATATTGGTTTCTGTTCTCACCCATATTTTTAATCATAGCTTAGCCACAGAAAAATTCCCCGAGGCGTGGAAATTGGGTGTTGTAATCCCTATCCATAGGTTTGGAAACGAAAAGACATCAAGTATTTATAGGCTTCTTCTCAAAGTGGCTTGAAAGACTTATGAACAGGCGATTGAGTCGAAATCTTCAACAATCTACTCGCCCGGGACATGGCTACTAGTAGCTATGGTTTTCTGATTGACTCAAATAGAAATTTGACTTTTGAAATGTCTACACATATAACAGGGAAGGTTAATAAATATGGAGTATAAAATATACTTAAAAGAACTTCTGATCTCATCTCAACTTCACAGATGAATAATATTGACTTGGAAGGGCAAAGTGAAAAACATAAAAACCAGTTTTTTCTTTTATAGTCACATAAATTTACTTCACCAAAACATATCAGGACTCATCAATAAAAGTGACGAACTGATCCTGCACCTGGATGAGCTTAGTAAAAACCAAAAACCAGTTGATATATTATGTGTGACAGAGCATAATATGTCACCAGAAATGGAAGAATTCCTGGTAATACCAAACTATAAACTAGCAACAAGCTTCTGTCGTAAAAAGAAACGGGGAGGAGCATGCATAAAGTTCTGGAAGAAATAAAAGAACTTTCCATAGAGTGTATAACAGAATGCTGTGGTATAGAAATATGTAAGCATAATATGATAGTTGTATGTATGTATAAAGGCCCAAATACAAACAGGTGTAGTCTTGACATGTTTCATGAAATACTTGAAAGAATTTTAAATATCATCTGTGATCATAAAAATAAAAAAGTCGTTATCTGTGGAGACTTCAATATTGTCATTTTAAAAGACAGTCCAAAAGTCGCGATTTTAAGTACCAATTACTAAGCCGAAATTTGACGCTTAAAATAAAAGAGCCGACAAGAATAGTTAGTGGAACATGTCTTGACAATTTTGCTCACAACTTTAAGGGATCAAAGGGTGAAGTTATAGATACAGCTCTTTCAGATCACTCTGGGCAGTTGTTGAAATGTCTTGTAAGGAAATCATGTGCCCTGGAAACATGGTACATCAAACGTCGTGACCTCAGTGAGGAAAACCTGAAAATATTTAGATGTCATATAGAAAACATCTCTTTTCATGATACTTTTAATTGATGATCCGAACATAGCATATAACTATTTTATGGATGTTTTTAAATGTATTTATGATCTCTGTTTTCCTTATAGAATTATTAAAAAAAGACTTAAAACTAGACATAAATGGATTTCTAAGGGTATAATGAAATGCTGTAAAAAAAAAACGAGAACTCCTTTGGAAATTTAGGTGTAAAAAAGACGAAGAGGCAAGAATTGCATACAAGAGATACTCAAGAACATTACAAAGAATAATTAAACTAACACAACGTTCACAAAATGACAATTTTATCAGAACATCTAAAAATAAATCTAAAGCAACATGGACAGTAATAAACGACTCTAAAGCTAGAATGCCAAAAGAACCTATAGACAAAATAAAAATTGATAATACATATATTACTGACCCCATAGAAATGGCCAATGCATTTAATATTTTTTTTGCAGACGACGTAATGGATAGTAATAATCGCAATTTTATTAACAATGCAACTGACATTGAAAATAGTATTAATTCAATTTTCATGGGTCCTACAACACCTGACCAAGTTCTTGATATAATAAAGTCACTGAAAAACACAAATAGTGTCGGTTTTGATGACGTGTCCACTAAGGCTGTGAAACATGTTGCCCATTTAATCGCATCGCCATTAAGTCACGTGCTAAATTTGAGTTTTTCTACTGGAACATATCCCGATAATTTAAAGCCTGCTATTGTCAAGCCACTTTTAAAAAGGGGGACAAAGAATTAAACAAAAATTATCGTCCAATAGCCTTACTGTCAGTATTTTCAAAAGTTTTCGAAAAAGCTATTCATAATGCTCTGTACAATTTTCTAGAAAAACATAAAATTTTAAATGACAAACAAAAAGGCTACCGAAAGTGCACTACAATTAATACAGCCACCTATGAACTAGTGCAAAAAGTCATAAATAGTATGGACAAAAGGATACCATCATGTGCCATCTTTATGGACATGACAAAGGCTTTTGATCACGTAAATCATAAACTATTAATTGAAAAACTATGTCGCTACGGCGTACGTGGAAATGCGTTAAGTTTGCTAAAATCCTACCTACAAAACAGATATCAGTATAATGAGCTTACTCAAATCTCTTTGTCCAGTAAAAAAGAAATAAAATTTAGGTCTCAACAGAGAGAGATTAAATGAGGAGTGCCACAAGGTAGTGTGCTCGGACCTTTGCTGTTCATTATCTACATCAATGACATAGTTAAATCAATTAGACATCCAATTATGCTCTTTGCTGATGATAGTACTATTTTTATGAGGTGTGAAGATGGTGATTACACAAATTATGAAAATGAAATTAACAAGACTGTAAAAGATGTCATTAAATGGTTGGAGCAAAATAATTTAAGGGTTAATTTGGAAAAGACAAATATAATTTATTTTACTCAGAAAAAAGTGTGCCCTAATTTAAAAATTGAATATGAACGCTGTGAAATAGTAAACACGAATGATACAAAATTTCTTGGTATTTACATTGATAGCAATATGTCATGGGAGTCGCATTCTATTCAAGTTTGTAAAAAAATCTACAAATTCTCTTTTGCACTTTACAAGTTAGCTAAAACATCCAACTATGATACTGTCCTAATGGCTTATCATGGTTTTGTGTCTTCAACTCTAAGGTATGGTGTAATATTTTGGGGTAACTCTAACTATAGAGAAATATTACTAAGGGCCCAAAAGCGATGTATTAGGGCTATATGCGGTTTGCACCCTGAGGAAACATGTCAACCACATTTCAAATCTCTCAAGTTATTAACTTTACCTTGCATTTATATATTGGAGTTGTGTTTATTTGTGAAGTCTAATCCAAATTTGTTTAAAATTAAGGATCAAATACCCAACCTTCGCCCTAGAAAGATCAGAGTCTGTACAAATATTTGTAGAAACGCACTAATGCGTAAGAGTGTGATTGAGATGGCTCCACGAGTTTACAATAAGCTTCCGGAACCATTTAAAAAATTTAATGTAAAAAAATTCAAATCTGTCTTATCTGAAATCCTTATTAATAAATGTTATTATGATGTTAATGAATATTTTCATGATAATGAATTTTGAATTATGAATATGAATATTTTTTTGATAATGAATTTAATTTAAAATTATTAACGAATATTTTTATGATAATGAATTTTGAATGATTAAATGTAAGTATAATTAATTTTAAAAAAATAATAATTTCATTAATGTAATTTTGTAAGCTTTTTTAATTTTTATATTACCGTTTATTGACATTAATTAATGAGTTTTAATATAAAATAATTTTCGTATGCCATTCAAGGCACATCATGGAGAGACTGCATATGCCTATACCTGTCAACTTTTTACCACCTTTGATGACGAATTAATGAATTTGTATTTGTATTTGTATTTGTATTGGTCAGTTTTCTTGAAGAGCAGTCCCTATGAAAGGCAATTTGGTTTCAGGCGAAATAGGTCAACGGATGACGCTGTTGTTTTGCTGACTGAAACGGTGGCCTCCTTGCTAGACCGAAACATGTGCTGCCTAGGCGTCTTCCTTAACCTAGCTAAGGCATTTGACACTGTTTCGATCCCAATCTTGCTCCAGAAACTAGGTTCAATGGGAATTAGGGGTGTCGCTCTTGACTGGTTTAGGTCGTATCTCACTAATCGTCGCCAATATGTTAGGGTTGGATCAACTGTAAGCGATGAGCTGCCAGTCCTTTACGGTGGTCCACAAGTACCCTTGGACCAACCTTATTCCTGGTATCTGGACCTGGTAATCCCGAGTGCTGAACTTATTTGCTATGCTGATGATACTGTCATACTATCCGTGATGAAACCCGGGAATCCGTCTTTGAAATGGCCAAACTTAGAATGTCTGAAGTCGTCAGCTGGCTGGACAATAACTTGCTAACGTTAAACACCAGTAAAACAAAGTACATGACCTTCCAAAAGACTCAGGCATCCAGACGACATGTTTTACCGGAACTCCTCATTCAATTGTGTAGCTCTGCGTGTCAATGTCCTCCCATAGGTAGAGTAGCAGAAATCAAATAGTTACTTGGGCATTATACTGTATGAATCCTTAACTTTTAAAACACACACATGACCTTCCAAAAGACTCAGGCATCCAGACGACATGTTTAACCGGAACTCCTCATTCATTCGTAGAAATCAAATACTTGGGCATAATTCTGGATTAATCCTTAACTTTAAAAACACACATATCGGCTCTCTCAGTAAGACTCCGGAAATCCATTTTTATTTTTAAGGGTCTCCGCAACTCTGTATGTAGAGAGATGCTCATAATGGTTTATAAAGCTGTTTGCCAATCCATTCTCCTGTATTGCATATCTGCCTGGGGTGGCGTAGCAAAGATCACGTTAATTGAACTGGGGAGCGCCCAGCGTGCAGTTCTGAAAGTAATGCTGCGTAAACCCTTGAGGTATATTAACAAGGAGAGTAAATGTTGAACTAGTCCGACAACCGTATATAAATAAAGTCGACACCTCTATTCACAAAAGAATCATTTGCTCACCGAATTTCATCAGTTTGGCTGCACGTCGTGTTTTTAGAGTTCCACTTCCTGCTATTATAACTACTTTTGTAAAGCGTCTCCCCCCTATTCCCATATATACATATATAATAAATTGGCCAAAATGATAAAAGATGTAAAAGGACCATCACCAAACCAGTTAAAAAAACCCTATATTTGATTATTTAATTGAGTTGAACCATCAGGAAACTGTGGATATTCTTGTAACTCAGTACTGATACACCATACACACACACACACACGCACACGCTTATAAAAGCGCATACACTTCTAGTCTACTGTGAAGTTGTTTCGCGCATGTGCAATACCCATATTTATAGGTAAAATTCGGAACACGGGACAACTCCAGAGTGGGCGGTCTAGAAGATTTTTTTTTATGTAACAGGGAGCAAACGAGCTGAAAGTTCACTAAGAAGGGCCTAAGATGCACGCCTTACGAGAAGAGTAGACAAAAAATCCTCCAATCAAATTGCGTCATTTCTCGATTTTGTCGACGAAAATTGGAGTATTTTTTGTCTACTCTTCTCGTGATGCGCGCATCTTAGCCCGGCTGATGGAAAGTGATCACCTCCGCCCATGGACAACTGCAACACCTGAGGTGTCACCGATGCGTTGCTTGCCTTTTAAATGGGAAAACGCTCTCTTCTTGAAGGCTCTAATGTCATATTCCAATGTAGGTATTTCAATGTAGGTTTGTAACTACCTACATACATACCTACGTAAACGTGAGATGTAAAAAATAGGTATAATGCTAGGTATATTGTAGTGTTTCCTTGGCTGACACCGACTCCAACAATAACAATAATTGTACCTACATTATATTACCGTATAAGCACAAATTAGACATGCGCGGCGCTCTGACAGATAGCCCGCTTAGAACAACACGCCATTTTTGACGCACGCACACAGAGACATGAGTTTACAAGCGAAGTCAGTGAGCTTCGGTGAGTCGGAAAGTCGCACTGTCGCGAATGTTTTTGTTTTTGTCGAACTTGGTGCAATTTTTCACATGATGAATTTTGTTTTTGCCCGGTTCTGTCAAGTAGGTATAACTTACTTACTTCATTTTAAAAATTCAGAGCGCGTATAGTAGTAACCCTAGGCGGTTCACCCAAGTTTTGGAAAAAGGTGCGAGCGGTCCTTCTGTAAACTCTTTATTTTGTGGTATAGGTTTTAGAAGAATACGCAATCATTTCTTTATTTTTTAGTGTTTTGTTTTGCAATAGTTTTTTTTCAGTTAGTTTTTTTTTGTTAAATTTTTTTCCACTACTATTACACCCTAACACAAAATAAACAAATGTTTGTCATGTGACTGCTCATTCTGGGCGGTGAGTAAACCCATCACTATTCAGGTTATTAGAATCAAGCAACGAACTAATCAACGGAAAATATCATTCTTTTGCCGAATCAGCACTATGTATGTTTACTAATTTGGCACAAGAATCCCAGCTATAGCGTTGCACTGCACAACATAGGCTGCTTTCCCAACAGAGATGCTATGCTGAGATGCCGTGGATGCCTTTGATATCCACCAATCACATTTATTGGTCCACATGGCATAGCACTAGTAAAAATTTTTAGCACTTGTAAAAATTTAAGGGTTCTACCACAAATTAGACATGAGCGGCGCTCTGACAGATAGCCCGCTCAGAACAACACGCCATTTTTGACGCACGCACACAGAGACATGAGTTTACAAGCGAAGTCAGTGAGCTTCGGTGAGTCGGAAAGTCGCACTGTCGCGAGTGTTTTTGATTTTGTCGAACTTGGTGCAATTTTTCACATGATGAATTTTGTTTTTGGCCGGTTCTGTCAAGTAGGTATAACTTACTTACTTCATTTTAAAAATCCAGAGCGAATATAGTAGTAACCCTTCACGCAAGGTTTGGAAAAAGGTGCGAGCGGTCCTTCTGTAAACTCTTCATTTTGTGGATGCGTGCTGTAGATGCGAGAGCGTGCTTAGTCTAGCACTAAGCACGCTCTCGCATCTACGATACACCCCAAAATTCAGTAAAAAGCCGCAAATGGTGTTAAAATCATGAAAATCGTAGCATTGATCTTAAGGCTATACGAATCTACTATTTGACCCGAAGCACGGAAAAAACAGATAAAAAGGAGCGGAGTTATGACGTCATCTTTTTTTTTGTATGGGGAAAAAAAAGTTTGGTCTGAGACGTGTGTGGTATCTAATGAAAGGGCTAATTCGTAAAATATTACATCATTACATTTCAGTCACTTGTTTTAAATTAACATAAAAATCATGTTCAAAACATACCACGTTTGGGCTCCTCCCAGACATGATATGGTTGAATCATTATTTATAAAATATGCCTCAAATAGTACGTAATATCCTCATATCCAACCCTAAAAAAATTTGAAAATATGTGTTACTATAATATACCGTTACAGATAATTGATAAGTTTTTTTGTTTTTAAAAATGAAAATCAGTGAATTTTTATTTTTATTTTCCTAAAGCACTATTTTCTACACAAAGAAAGATAAAAAAATCGACCTGATCCTAGGGACACAAGCGGAATCCGGCGTCCCGAGTCAGAGTAAAAATTTACCTAATCCTAGGGTTAGGTCCATTTTTCTAGTTTTTATATTAGTGTAAAAAATAATATGTTAATATTAATAAATATGATTGGAAACTCCTCTCGTATTAGTATTTATCATCCTTAGGGTCGAAAATTGAACTTTTTATACAGGGTTCAACCAATCGTGATTTGATCACATTTTGTAATAACGAGAAATGATACTAAATGTGAATATTTTCAAAATTGCTTTTTTATATGATATGAGGATATTACGTACCATTTGAGGCATATTTTACAAAGAAATATTTCATCGTGTAATTACAAATAATTTGGGCAATTCAAAAATTGCTTCCGATTTGTGAGCGCTGTGCGAGTACCCATGGTCTAAGATACAACGCCAGCAAAAGTGAACACCTGGTGTTCAAAGCAGGGACCAAGAACTATACATCTGTTTCTTCAGTGCATATTGAGGGCACTCCTCTTGAAGTAGTGTCCGAATTTAAATATGAGTGGTCGCGTCGCAAAAAGGATGACAAAGATATTAAGAGAGAACGAAGAGCGTGGGCAGTCAGGGGTAATATGTTGATCCGTAGGGTTGCAAAGTGTACGAGCGCAGTAAAATTTACTTTATTATGAGCATTTTGCCAATCATTTTACGCCTGCAGTTTGTGGATGAACTTTACTCAGCGGGCTGCCAACGTTCTTCGTGTTCAATATAATAATGCGTTTAGGGCGCTGTTCGGTCTACCCAGGCGTTGTGTGGCATTGTAGCGCCTCAGGAATGTTCTCGTATTGACGGTTTTCAGGCCATAATACGTAAGCGTGTCGCCTCGCTGATGCGGCGCACAAGAGCCAGCACGAACAGCCTCCTGGCCACTGCAGCAGAAAGGGTGTATAGCCCGATAGTTCGTCATCTCACGGCTACTCACGTTGTTCCTAACAACTGGGGAGCTAAGTAATTAACTACCTACCTACACTGTAATTTAAATCTAAAAACTAACGTAAACGTAAGAAAAAATTGTTACCAACACATATGGATAATGATTCAAAATAAATGATACATATAATAATATATATTATAATGTCTGGAGGAGGCCAGACTTGGTATGTTTTGAAAATTATTTTTATTATAATTCAGAGCAAGTGACTGAAATGTAATGATGTGATATGTATATTATAGGAATTCGCTCAGTAAGCCCTTTCATTAGATACCACAAACGATAGGTTTCAGACCAAAAAATATTTTTTCATACAAAAAAAGATGACATCATAACTCCCCCTCTCCTTTTTTCTTTTTTTTTCGTGCTACAGGTCAAATCGATGGGTATGGCCTCGGCGACCGATTTGCAGGTTAATTTGGCGTAGGTACCGCTAGCAATAATGGAGGTGCGCTATGGAGGCGTGATATAGATGCGTGCTGTGCGTGCACCTCTTACTCGTTCCGTTACATAGCATAGCATCTGTGGAACGATGTCATAGTCTTGTAGTTTAGCTTGCACATCCTCGCAGCATTGCTGCATAGCACATTTCTGGTGGAAAAGACTATATTACGCGCTTACTAGGCGAAGTCCTCAGTTTTCACTTAGGTAGGTTAGGTACCTAAAGATAAGTGTCACGATTAGAATAACTAAAAATCAACAATAACTTTCCTCCTTATAATTTATAATGTAATAAAGCAATATTTAGGTAGGTGTAATAAGGTGTATAAACACTAATGCAACGATAACGTCACTTTGCATGGTAGGTATTTCCTACACCGAACTTTACGTATCACAGCACTAAAATAAGTGCTTTGTCTTTGTCTGACTGACGGTCGAATCCAGAAATGATAATCAAAGTTGAGGAGCCCTTAGATGTAAATCTTTACCTTTCATTTCTACTGGCATTTGACAGAACAGCATCAAATAATCGTTTCAGGATTCGAGGTTGACCAAGCCTAATGTAGACTTCGTGCCTAGCTTAATTTGGTTAGGGTATTACTATTTCCAACTGGGGCCTGGTGATCGGTCGGCTTGTTGTGGGCCATTTCACCCATTTCCCCGGCCCCCCCTTGCAGGGGGTCTTAAGGTTGTCCCATTTTTACGTTGCTTCAATCAAATTGGTTAGGGTAAGATATAAGAACTATCTATAAATGGAAATTTTATACCTGCCATCATTAAGTCCAAGAATGTCTCAATGCGAGAGTTTGTTTTAACTATTATAAATTTATTTAATTTTTTATTCTTCATTGCACAAAGTTTAAGAAAATGGGCAGATTAGTACCACAAGGCATTCTCATTCAGTCAACCACGCAACAGCAGCATTTACATACTACAAAACTGTAAAAATTTGTTAATGTGATGAAGAAGTTAGCATTTATCTATGACGTTTATAGATTTTAATTTTATTTTTAGCCCTCCATTTATATTACTTATAAAATCGATCGTTATCGTAATGCAACTCATAAAATATGATAGCGAATAACACAAGAACTATATAAACACTGGATCAGTTTTACTTGCCATAGTTTTCTCTGAATTCTGTTGAGAACAATGTAAGTACTAAACCTCTTACTACTCCTACCTTTGTTTTTCAATTTTGCTTGAAATACGCATAGATATCAAAAAATATTTCGCTATCACATCGAGGATAGCTGTTGGGGTTCGTGGTAAATAGAACACTTTGATTCCCCGCCCCATCAGTTGTATTAGAATCCAACTTGAATTATGTGATTCTAAATGTTGTGTACTAACTAATTTTTGATCTTATTGCAGCAATTTCAAGATGAAGACTTTCTTTGCTTGCCTCGCTCTTCTGGCCGTTGCCGCCGCAAACCCCCTGCCGCTAGTGCAGATCATCGTGAACGTGGACGCACCCGGACTCGACAACCCTGTCTCCATCGAGGAGCCCATCGCACCCGGACCGATCTACCTACCTATGCCCCAGATTCCTGCGTACCCTACCCCTGGCCCAAGCCCCATTTTGCTTCCTGCCCCGGAACTTCCAGTGGTACTTCCTGAGCCAATTATTCTCCCTACCCCTCAGCTCCCCGTTGGCCCTAGCCCAATTGTGCTCCCTGCCCCGGAACTTCCAGTAGTTGTTCCTGAGCCAATCGTTCTACCCACCCCAGAGCTCCCCGTTGTCATCCCCAGCCCCATTGTCCTTCCTACCCCTGAGGTCCCTGTTGTCAACCCTGAAGCAGTTATCCTTCCCACTCCTGAACAGCCCGCTGTCATTCCTGATGCAGTCGTACTCCCAACACCTCAGATCCCCGCTGTCGTCAACCCGGAAGCAGTTATCCTCCCCGCACCCGAACAGCCCGCTTTGATTCCTGATGCGATCGTGCTTCCCACCCCTCAGCTCCCCGCTGTCGTCCCCAGCCCCATTGTTCTGCCTGCTCCTGAAGTCCCCATTGTCAACCCTGAAGCAATCATCCTCCCTGCTCCTGAACAGCCTGCCATCATTCCCGACGCTGTCATCCTTCCCGAGGCTATCGTCCTCCCCTAATTCAACTGTAGTGGTCAACTGCTACTGATGGATTACGTTTCTTCAGTTCCTATCTCTTAAACTTAAATGTCATAGAAACTTGGATGTCATAGAAAGTCAATGCTGTTAACAAACAAAGTGATGAAGAGTGAAGAAGATTAATTTTATTAAATATTGCTTATTACGTAACCTATGTCTTAATTTTTTTCTCCTGAGGCTGATCGATTGAATATATTTTATTTCATTATTTTAGGCAATGAATCGATTTCAAATACTAGAAAACCAAGATTGGATTTTTACTGCTTTTATGAGAAAGTAAAAATTAAAAACTTAATAATTAATATAAGACTTTAAGGCTGACGGGTTGACGGGAGTAGGGCCCCTGGTATTGTTCAAAGTTGGAGTTTTTTTTTTCATTTTCTGCAAGATAGTTACAACTTTTTTACGGTTGTTTCACGGCTGTTAAGGTTAGCTTTAACTTTTACATACTGACGGCAGCTTTTGTATTGTGAGTTAAACAGATGACTTACTGCGAGCAGTTGCGTCAGATGTTAATTTCGGAGAAAATAGGTTTCTATTTGGATCATTAAATTACATACAACCCCACGGAACTCCATGACATCTTCGATTGGAATTTATGACACACAGGCAAAGTGTGTTTACAGGCGACACCAGTGAGAATCGGTCACGTGGCGAGTTGCACTGTCCCCAAGTGTTTTTGTCGAACTTGGTGCAATTTTTCACATGATGAATTTTGTTTTTGGCGGGTTCTGTCAAGTAGGTTTAACCTGCCTACTTCATTGTAAAAAATCAGAGCGAAAAAGTAATCCTAGGCGGACAGGCAAGTTTGGGTCATTATACTGGGAAAAGGCGAGAGCGGTCCTTCTGTAAATTCTTTATTTTGTGCTCTAGGGGAGATTTTTAAGAACATTAACTCAATTCTTAGTTTTAAGTAGGTTTTGTAAGGGAAATAAATGAAATTCTGTGACAATTTACACCATCTGTGTTAGATAAATACACTTAAATATTGCTGAAAACTTACCTAAATAGATTTTAACAATACCCTGTTAAAGAACCAATTTGATACAAAATGCTCTTAATTTACGGCAATGCTTGTCCTGGCTGGGGTCGAGCTTAAGACCTTCAGCGCAAAAGCGCCTTCCTTATTTGCAAGATTCCCATAATATAAGAATGTAAGTGCTAGTATTGTTAACAACTTGCTTTGCTCTTCGTAAAAAGGGATAGCAACTTTTTTTCCTTCTTTAAGGTAGGCTGACTCATGCATACTTAACCATGACGTCATTTTTATTCAGAGGGTTGAAATCTGTACAGGATATCAGTTTTTTTTGTTTTTGGCATAGAGATGACGCAAACTGAGCAAAGCCAGAAATGGTTGACGTCACCTTAAGGTTTTACAAGTGCATTAAGTTCAGACCTATTTCTAGGAACTCATCTTTTGATTATTTCTATAGATGTCTAGACTAGGATAGGAAAGAATGTTAGTCTCAGCATGTGAATAATTCCATGATCCCATTCCAGGGATCTCGACTTCGTGAAAAGGAATCTGTTTTTAGTTTTCATTATAATTTTTACATGTTTTTTTTTGCAGTCTGAAGAATTCCGTTCTTTTGTGAGATGGTAGCATTTTATTTTGGTCTTTCAAAGTCGGTCAAATTTCAATCGAATCAAATTTTGCGTGATCTGTCAAATCTGACAGCACGGTCCCACCAGTTATGGGATAGAATAGAGTGCTGCCGATGAAACTGGTCCCCTTTTGTCTTTCAATCGGGAGCAATAAACCGAATAAGAACAAATTAAAGAAAATGTTAAAAAAGCTTTTCTGGGATTCGCTTGTGTGAACATAACATAACTAACTAAGGCGTATACATTAAGTTTTTAAGTGTTAATACCTGTATTATTTGAGACTCCTTCCTGCAGTCAAACTGTTAATACAGTTTTGCAGGGTATTGTTAACTGTATGATACATTTTCTGTATTAATAAATAAACATAAATAATAATAATGGGGGAGATGTAAAGAGTCCTTTGCCATGCAGAGGGACACTCTAAGCTCGTAATAATAGTTTTGATACCCTAATCCATAAATAGGATAATGTCTATGTAAAACAAAACGTAATCGGTAAACGGTAAACGATGGTTAATAGTTATATGGCAATAGTGGAATTACGAAAACACCTGTAAACCGCAATAATCATGAAATATGTAGAGAGAAAACCTTGATTACTAGTGGCTTCCTTATAACGCATCGTTGGCCGAGTGGTAACAGAGCCCGCTCCCAAATCCGGAGATCCTGGGTTTAATTCCCAGGTTGGGCAATGTGTGTTTCCGGAATTTGGTGACGATGACTTGATTTCAATGATGATTACCTTGGCCTAGCAGTGAGACAGTATGTAGTCAGGCTAATTACTATGAGTACTACTGCTGTTCAAAATGTTAAACTGCATTAAGTTTAGTTTCAATTATTGGTGTGTGGTATATCAAAAGAGAGAGTTATTTCAACTTTGTTCACGAGGGGATTACAATTTTAGGGTAGACATTATGGTTATTTTAATACATTTATCAGATTCGAAGAGTTCATTCACATAAAAAATGCATTTATTACTTAGTAGAATTAAATAAAATTGTAAGTTAATGTGATTGTAGGCTACATTTTTCCAAACTTTTTCTAAAGACAACTGGACCTCGGAAGTTCATAAGCGTACCTACTACTAGTTGTTAATATCCAAACAACAAAAAGCTCGTCAGACAAAATATCTCTGATTAATGCAATCGGTTTCTCCCTAGTTTCCTTATAGACAGGCGCACACGCAGCCTCCCGTCTCGATGACGTCACCGAGCGGGTGCACGTCTAAAGATAACCAACAACGGGTTCTCGGAACGCCGTCTCGCTTTAAAGAAGTCACCTTTTTGCACACCTGCTCATATTCGGTTTAATTGTGGCTCCTCTGCAAATGGGGCCATCAATTACTGTGACAGTTCGTTTTTTGTTCCCCCATCGCTTATTGGTTGTGATTAATGGTGGTACAAGGTGTATGCCAAGCTTTACACTAATTCTAGCGGGTTAAGTGGCCTATTTATCAATCTCAATAACTTCAGCGCGTAGGTAAATATTGTACGATCATGTTGAATAATGAATGAAACTCAACAATTAAAACCACACCTTTAAAATTTACGTCTGAGTGTCTATAAAATCATTGGTAGAATGAATCATGTAAACGATGAAATTACGAGTGCTCATGGGGATACGAACGGAAAGGGGTTTTATTCCTGCCTTTGGCCAACCTATATTTTCACAAGAATTGCACTTAGAACTAAAAAATAAGTATTTCAAATTGGTTTATTTAACAGACATTTAAAAGCATGTGGGTATGGATGGATGCTATATCCGTACCATGAGTTTACATTAGTCGCTAGCGTCTGTAATAAGAATGTATTTCGGTACAGCCACGGTAATATTATATATTAATACCTAGGTACAGCGCTTCTGGATCCCCTAGTCAGTAATGGCTCTATAATTTCCATACAAATTGCTGTAGTTAAATATCGTAGTTTTCGTGACGTAAACTCATGGTATTACAGTACCCCTACCATAAGTTTACACCGATGACAGTCGCTAGCGTAAGTGTTGACCTTTTTGTATGGGATTTCTCTACATCGCCTCTAGTGGATAGAAATGGCATACAAATGTCGACTATATTAATTTACGTGACAGAAACTCATGGTAGACGTAGTGAACTAGCTAGCGGTGAATCTCGAGTAGATAATGGATGTAGAGGTCACGCTATCACTCCACTCTTCAGTGCAACCTTGGCCTACATTAACCCGACCTCTCCCAGAGTATATTGCTAAGGTCGCTGCATTAGATTAGTCGTTGATTAGTTGATTACATTTACTGGATTGTTTCAGATTTTTGTGAAATGTTTTCGAATGCCTGTAATAAGAGTGGCGTTGCGTTGGTCGTACTTAGGTCCCGAAGAAAGATTATCCTGCCTTTTTATTAGTGATCATGTTTCAGGTCGTGGATTCGGTTCCTAGGACTAACAAGATAGGAGATTATGTTTGTTTTATGTCCGGGTAAGAATCTGGACGTATATTTTTAAGAAATGTAGAATATCAGCAACACTATTTTGGGGTGCTTCAAATTTGAGTTTGGATGTTAACAATCGGAAACCTTGCGGCCTTGAACCACATGTTCCAGTTTGAAAAAACAAAAGCCAGCCCAGTACACCCAAGTCGGTATTTCCATTACCAAGTAGGCAGGTATTTCCATTACATTAGGTAGTTTTGCATTATGCCATAGGCCTAGAAATAGGTACCCCAAACACTACAATGAATTCAGAAGCACGCCTGCTACTAGGCTCTATTGCACCATTCACTGAGTCTAGCAAAGTACGAATAATCTTTATTTGAAATAAAACCGCAGGAAAAATATGTCAGTAACGCTAACGAACATCATAATTATGGCAAAAAATATAAGGAAAACTTCAAAATAACCAAATGGATGCCAAAGATTGCGTAGGTCATGGTTACTGACTCACTAATTTGGGATATCTAAGGGTAATGAACCTTTAAATGTAATTCATTATGTTATCTCCGGGTTGAACTAGCAGGTACATGATCTGTTTGTCAATCAAAGAGGGTGTTGGCCTTTAAATCATTAATATGCTATTAAAATATTGATTTATTAATTGACAACCACCAAATAAACACTAAGCGATATTGCTTGATTGTAATGCTCATTAAATAGTTATTAATCCGGATACACTATTATATCTACCGCAGGTGACCCTAATCTGACAATGTTTGGTTAGTTTGGTTCAAACGCGTCATTAAAACGCATCATCATCTTTGGCAGACTTATAGACCCACTGCTGAATATAGGCCTTATAGATTTTCAGAGCGGCTAGTTGCAGGCAGCCTTTATCCACCGGAATAAAGTGAACTCATGCCCTACCATAGGCCTCTTCCGTTTTTGCTGTAGCTGCGTAGGGATGCTTCCAGGCGCTACCATTAAATCATGTTTGTAGGAGTACCCCTACGCATGATTCAGAGTCCGATGAAATTGCACTCGCTGCGCAAGTTAGATTTCCATGGGTAAAAATCCCCCATATTAAAATCTGGTTTAAAAACCAGCTACTCGTATCTACGTAAACTGGTGGGGAATTTACTGGAACTCCTACTCCCCAGATTCTAAAGCTCTGTATCTTGGCAGCTTGTTATCCTACACCAGCAAAAGGCGACACCTACATCTAAAGAGAGTCAAAGGAGACCATAGCGCTTAGTGAGGAGTGGTTGCCCAACGATGTAAAGTAAAGTAAAAAATATCTTTATATCCAAATATGTCTGTCTTCATATATGCTTATAAAAAGTACTTATGACAGGTCAAAAATATTATAAATGCGAAAGTTTGTGAGGATGTATGTATGTTTGTTACTCTTTCACGCAAAAACTACTGAACGGATTTGGATGAATCTTTACAGTAACACAGCTGATACATCAGAATAGCTCATGGGCTACGATTTATGAATATTTATGTAACATGGCCATAATATATAACGATAACGCGGGCGAAGCAGCGAGTGGAAAGCTAGTACTAAATAAAAATGAACGTAAATAAATAATACTACGATAGTAAATATCATAAATAAATGTAATGTGACTCTACCACCGGTTCGGAGGTTGCTTCCGATCGGGAAGAACCCGGCAAGAAACTCGATAGTTATTCTTTTTTAATCTTGTTTTCTTAAAAAAAAATAATTAACAGAGAAAAGTCATAACCAAAATGTGCAGAGAAATATGTGCTGTGATGAATAGAACCAGCTCGGGAAGGCGTAAAAAAATTTTTCAAAAAAAATTCACTACAAAAAGGTATCTCTCAAAGTTTAACTTCAAAGCTAGAGCAAAGTTTAACGATCTATTTAATTTTATGGCTTGTAACAGTTTGTTTGTTATTGTAATTAAGTATTTCATTATTTTACTGTACATAATTTCACGGGCCGTACCCTAGAAAATTAATAGTGATGCATCATCCATAAAAAAAATTAACGAAAGAGTGTTCTCATGCAAAATGGAAATAATTTGTCACGGTAGATTGTAAAGATGGCCTTGTAAGATGCGGGCATGATTTTAGGGCAGGTTAACTGCACTTTTTCAAGGTCACCGTACAATCGTGAAGTAAAGTAATTTATTCGTAAATAAAATGTACTATTTTTTTTTCACGAATAAATTAAATAAATCGAGTGTATTTATTTACTTGTTAAGTAAGTGAGAAAATTCATTCAGTTCATCTGTAATCTAGAAGCGCCGTCTAAACGTAACTTTACTGCATTGTTGAATAAGAAATTATTACTTTTCATAAACCACTGTGGGAATGAAATGGAAATGAAGAAAGTCGGGAAAAAGCCGCTGTAGCTACGTGGTGAAACCGTACTACGAGTAGGTAATATAATAATATCTCAGGGAATAGATAATATTAATATTTTAGGAACATTAAAATATATCTACTAAGAAATTTTATAAATAAATTTAACTAAAACCACATATTTAACTCAAATAGTGTAGAATAGACGAATGTGTATTGTTTATTCATTCACATTTATCATTATCTAATACCTAATATAATTAATTTAGTCACTATGCCTTCCCGTTGTATTCTTTCTTGTACGTTGCACAGCACAAACTACTTCAATTCTCTGTTTGACCTTGCGTTTCACGGGTACAGATTGCTTTCAGGCATTAAGTCCGCCACTTGTACTTGTTTTCATGTACAATCAATAATAAATACATCAAATATTGACCTTGGCTCGGTTGATAGTAACAAGACCACGAGTTACTTAATAGTTCTAAAAGTCTGCGATTTTAGGTTCGAAGATGGTGTCTTCTATTGAATTTATTTTGAATCGTTTAAGTACGTTTATCGGTTAAATATCGGTCGCCATCCTTATATTTTCTTCCTTAGTTCATTTAATCTTTTTATACCAAACGTCTCACGTACGTATGATAAATATATTTTCTTACGTTATAATCTTTATATACTTGATAATTGCGTAGTATAGATTTAGATATGGAATTATGCAACAACCATCATCATTACATTTCATTTTTATCTCTTGATCGCATATCATTATAAACATTACTGTATTGCAATATTGTTAAATGTAACACAGTTTTAATTTGTTAATTTTACACATAGATAACAATGTACAGATCCAAATAAATACTACTTCATTTAAACATCCAGCAGGAGATGTTTGTTTCGAGTTTAGCTGTAAACATTAAGTACCTACACTGGCTAATACAGCCTCAAAGCCAGCACATTTTGAATAAATTTATTTCTACAATCTGTACGTCTACCACGAGTTGCCACTTTGAATTTACATTTTCGTTTGCTTAAAAAATGTGCTGGGATTTCCCTATACATTTTTTTACGGGAAGGATAATGTAAATTTAAAGTGACAACTCTTGGTAGAGGTACTGATCAGTGTTTTAGTTAGGTCACTTGCGAATACAACCCTGAATTCAGAAACGTCACTCAGATATAAGTGCCTACCTGCCCTTTAAATTGATGCTGTTTCATTCTTGAATTGGTTAATAAATCAGGCACTTTTGGTTTTGAGTATCCCAACATTATTAGTAGTGACACAGCATCTCCAGTGACTGATGCGTTCTTCACAAAGGGCAACGTCAGAGGATCACTTAGTTTAGATAATTGGTTGGAAAAAATATGCATGATCTCAAAAATGATTGAGAGAGGCACGCACATTTAAATGAAAACGAAATCTTTAATTTGGTAACTAAAAGGCTCATAAGTTTCGAGTCGGAGCTGCAAATTAATAACTCCTTGGGCTTTTGTTACATTAACTAAATTCACAGTTTTATAAGATTGCGAGAAGGAGATCCAACATTATTTGACTAGAATCGACCGTATTTCATTTAATTATAAGGATGTTTGCTATCGAAATATAAAAACAGAAACGTAAAACTTGAACAGCTTACGAAAAAACTATCGCAACTCGATTCTGACTTAAGTTTCGCATTATTTCTTTACTCGTTGGGTAGCCCGGAAAGCCAGCTCGTAAAAACAACGGCAGTCGCTAAACTTTTACATTTCCATAAAATTTTAAGGGACCTGCGGAAGCACCATACAAAATTAGCTGCCAATTTGCAGTTCTATTGATCAATTAGAAGAGTTCAGATTTTTGGGTATGTGGGTTAGTTTTTCAAATGATAGATATTATTTTATTTAACAAATTTATTTATTAGGACATGGCGTCAGCTAAGTCTGAGATCAAGAAAAGTTCAACTAATATTAAAATAACTTATCTAGAAAAATAAAAATGATTTAAGTGATTTATTTTATTGTACTAACCTTTATTTAGTTTTGAACTTTTGGATATTAAACCGGTCTTCGAATAAGTTTATTTACGGCCCTGAATAATGGTTCTTGACTATGCTTTGTTGTATTTAATCATATTACCAAACTTAGTTAACATTCTGACGAGTTTAACGCTCTTAAATCAGATTTAAAAAAGGTACTTTCATTAGACGCGGCGCCGTTCGCCCGCCCAAGTGCATTATATTTCCACAGCTTTCCATGAAAGACAACTAACTGCCCCCACCCTGCGCGTGAGCCGTGAAAGCCCCGCGTGCGCGGGCGCACGAAGTGTGTCACGCGGGTCGACGAACGCCGGCCTAGACCCACATATCGCAATTGGGGCACAATCAGCGACAGTACACCGAGCGCATTGACCCCGCGCGGTGAAATGCTCATCTCTCTCCTTCACACTCTTTCTCTCGACGTCGCGTAGCAACTGCTTTCCCATCCGACTCGCGACACCGTAGCGCCGCGCTTTTTACGCCTATTCTTGTTTGCGTATTAATAAAATACATCACCTCTCATCTCGCTTACATACAGATCTTGGAGTATAAGATGTCGTGTTGGATCGTCAATGTTTGTATTTTCTCTCGGACAATACCGCTCGCATGTGACCATCCGAACTATTCAACGGAACTTACACATAAGAAACTGTCATTAAAATATCAAATAATACTAGAATGTTCATCTTAACCGTCTTTTTATGCGTTAGTACTGAGTTGTTGATCCGATTTTGCGTTCGGCGATGTTATCTGTGTCGGTGGTTGTCGGAGCTCGTTTAGTTGAGTGGGCAGGATGAGAGTATAGCTCGAAGTGGTGTTGTGTCGGTAACGAAGCGGAAGGCAGACGACGCAGCGCTCGTGGTAGCGGGCGCGCGACCGGCGGTTGCCCGCGCTGGCATGTACGCAACTACGCATGCGTGATCTACGAATAGTAAGAGCATGTATGAACAACACTCGATTTTCACTTTCAAGTACATGCTTCAAAAATCTTGTAAACGAAATTCATACGTTTCATCGCATACGTGCGTCTTTATCACTGAATTTATTTCAGGCGTTTATAATGATAACGACAACGGCCTTCATTATTTAGGAAGCAAATTAATATTTTTTAAACTTTTCGATGTCTCTAAAAAATTATTTAAAAACTTAAGATCTGCCTACTCAGTAAATAGTTAATAATAAGTAGTAGTAGTAGCTTTTTTGTAGTTTGTGAATGTTCTTTCTTACTGGGGTTAAATTGTAGGGAGTAAATTTTTAACACCATCGCGAAAACGTTGTTTCTCTTTAGGTTAGGTTTAAAGACATAGAAATCTTATAAAAACATACAAGTTCACTTAATAGTGATCTCACAATATTCAAGTTAATATTATTTAAAAAATAAATTTTCTTAGTCAATGTAAAATGTAAATGATTGAAGTTAATAGTATGTCGACTGAGAAGTATTGTGCTGTGATAGTTCCTCCGAAAAGTATACAATGTAGAGCCAGCTTGGCAACGAGTATTTTGTAAAATAGAAATTTAGTTCCGACGTTCGGGTTTTGGGTTTCATATTTTTCGAGTATTTTTTGTTCTAGTTTCAATAAAGCAACACCACGTTGTAACCATCTTTTGTTCTCCGTTGCATCTTAGGTTTACGACTTATCTAGACAGACGCTGCAGCGCTGGTTTTGCAACAGACATCATTAATATCGAACGAGAGAGAGCTCTCGACTTTGCCTCTGTAAAAGTAAACTATTGTCAGGGCATCAAGATAGGGAATTGGTTGAGACTACTTACTTATTTATTTTTTACTATTTATTTATACTGCACGATTCGATTTTGACGACACGATTGGCGTAGTGCGCTGTAGCACGGTTTCTCGCCTCGATTTCCGTAGTGTCCCGAGTTTGATTCCTGGTCGGGTAAGTTCAGGAAACAATCTTTTCTGAATTGACTCGAGTCTGGGTGTGCTGGGAGACGCCTCTGGCTTATTTCCTTTCGTGGTACCTCGTAACACAAGGATATTAATCCCTACTTCGAGGCCATTACAAGAGGTGTTGTCTGGCGCTTTTTTGTTGTATTGAGGCAACTTTGAAACGATTGATCTTTCAAAGTTGCCTCAATACAACAAAAACCTTCCTTCCACATCATGATAACAATGAAATTTCGTTCACACGACGCGATGTATGAACGCATGGTGCGTCACGAGTTGAAAATTAGGTCACAAAAACCTACGTAGCGTAGGTCAAAAACACGAATGAATGTTTAAATAGTGGAAAATAAATAGCTACATGAGAATATGACATTCATGAAAAACAAAAACTATGAAGTGATTCTTCTCAATGTCAAATGTTACTTAAAGTAAGACCAACCCCACCATAAAGAATACTAAAGTACTTATAGCTATCATAATTCTAGAGTAACATAAACTGAAAGCCATAGAGAACTAAAATTCTGTGGAAATACAAGTTTTTAAAAAGTTCAATCACTACGAAAATGTTCCAACACGCACTTAGCTGGTTTTATTTTCATTTCTAATATAACTGAAGCGCAAACAAATAAGAGCGAACGGAAAAGAAAGTAAAAATGAGTGCATCGATATAAGAACTAGGCAAACGTGTGCAGAGACATGCGCGCGCATCTAGGCAGAAAAAGTGACGTTATACAGGGTAACTGGTTCCGTGCGCGGCGTTAAAATTGACCTTACTTTGACATTTACTATCAAAATTGCACGACCTCTATTTATGACATCTGATTGTCTAAGCATACCAAAATTGATGTGGTTATTCATTTACATAGAAGAATTACATCATCTACTTTTTGTAGATTGTGTAGATTTCGCCTGCTTTGGTACGAAAAACGAGAGATTGCTGTGCCATTACCTAGTGCTGCTTTATTGTATATGCCATATTTAAAGCCAATTTATATTTTGACTTAAGACGTAAAAGTAGGTACTTTTCGAGATATGCGTCAAAATGATAGGCAAAATCACTCCATTTTACTATTTTGGTACGGCACGCTTAAACGAGGAACAGAAGTTAGGAAGTCATTCAACTATGTAATGTGCCACGCCCAAATGACAGCCTGTATATCTGGAAACGTGGATATTCGGAGCAAGTATTGTCTCCCCGTTCCCGCGCCTCCCGAGACGACTCGCATTTTCCCCCTACTTCTTCACTTTCTTCTCATGTACACTTTCTAGGCTTTATGGTGAAATGTCAACGCTTTCTAACGTAACACCAGTGCAAGTTTTTCTAGTCGGCCACCATTTGTAATGAAAACGAGTTGATGTTGTCATTGGTGTTGCTCATTTCTTTGGATGCTATCGACTGTTTTGCATTAGTTAATTACGGGAGACAATGTTTCCCGTAAGGGTGAAATTGCTTGAGAAATCTGAACCAGTCTTGAGTATTATCGGGATGATACGCATGATCTGTGATATTGCGTTCTATGAACTGTGCCATATAATCTGCTCATGGAATTCAAGGATGAATTCGTAGTAGTAACGGAAGTAAAAGATGAAAGATATCGCCGACATGCATAATAAACAACCTCTCACCGCTGTTATTCGCTTTGTAACGTTCCTATTTAGGTCAACATCTCAGTGGAGGCTTGCTCTGGAAATCTGCATAGACGGATGTCGGCGCTATTAGATATTGCCGTTTCTCTATCGGAGAAACTTTCGGAGTGAGCGAAGTGTGTCGCCCCGCGGGCAGCACGGTTTGCACCCACGGAAATGGGTCCTCTACAATAAACTAAGCTAGTCTAAGTGGGGCATCGCAGGCGGCCAGGCGCGGGAGTCGCTCGTGCCTCGCCGAACGCTATGCAAATCGCTAGGAACTTTCTTCCGGCGAGTTTGCGCGAGGGCATTGTATCGATTTCTCCGGCGCGAGAGACGATTGTCGCCATCCCGAAACATTGAGAAGCGTAATAGGATCGCGGTGCCATTGTCAGTGGAGAGTATACTTTGCTGCCATGATTTGTGTTGTTACTTTATTAGTATTACTGAATGAGACGTGCAGTAAGGGGCTGTTTGGGAATTCGTCAGTGGACTAATTATGACTGCTTTGAACTATTCTGTTACATAGAGTGTACGGGAGCATTTGAAAAACGAAATATTATTTAAAATTTAATGTCTGTGCTAGGAGATACTAAAGGATTATCTATCATATTCCTCATTCCATTCATCAAGGATCACAATTAAAAATTATTGCATCTCTCCCAAAGTTATTGAAGTTATGGGAGTTTCGCTACATATAATTTCAGTTCAATTAAATCTCTTTAGAACAGTTTTAAATCGTATATTATATCCGCGATATCGTTACCGGTCATTATGTTACTAACCCACTTAGTGACCGGGAAAAAAGCGGGTCAAAACTGTCTAACAGCCATAAAAAAGCTCTGCTTAGTTGGTATATTGGGCACCAAACCGTGGACCGCGAGACCGCGACCCGCGCAACACGCCGCGGGCGCGCCTTAACCTACTTACCGAGCGTTGATCTTTTTGTTTGTAAACATGGCGTCGCGTCGCCGGCGCAGTCGTGTGTCGCTGCAAGCTCGGCCTTATACAACTTTCGGCAGTATGTTAAAGTTTCACCGATTCGACGAATGGGTTTTATTATGAGCTCTTGGTGATGAGCTAGATTTTAGCGTAAGAGAAAATTTACTTAAATTAATTTTTCCTTACGTTACCTAGTACTAAATAATATAGTTTAGATTGGTTAAGTAAGGATTATGTACAAATAATATCACTAATCTCAATTTTATATTTTTGTTAACTTATTATAAGGACTCAAAGCTTTGTCAGCAGATTGACTAATATACCTACTATAATATATTATATTTGTCCGACCGACTTGGTGTAATGGTTAAGAAGTTGGCTACTACACCAGAGGTCGCGGGTTCGATCCCCGCACAGTACAAACATTTGTGTGCATGAACATGTCTGTTTGTACTGGTCTGGGTGTCTCCTATGTATAATAAGTATGTATTTACAAAAAAGAAAATGTATTTAAGTATGTTTATCCGTTGTCTAGTATCCCATAACACAAGCTTTAATTAGCTTACTTTGGGGCTAGATGGCGCTGTGTGGAATAATGTCCAGGGATATTTATTATTATTATTATTTATTATAAGGCTGAATTGGGGTTTATGCAAAAAGTATGCATTAAATAGTTAATGCTGCTGACTGTTCTTATTATTTTTCTTCAATTCTTTTATCTATTGGTATACCTTTTAAAAGCTTGAATTCCTTGAAGTTAATCATATAAGCAAGATTTTTGGTAAATAAATGCTCATAAAGAATTATCTTATTGATGAGATTCAGCCTTTAGAAATAAATACTTTATTAGCGTTAATTTAAATTAAATAAATAAATAATAGGAGCCCATCAAAAAGTTCCAAAACATTTCGTTACATCTTTTGAGAAACAAATTTTATAAAAGATTGTAATAGTAGTGGACCAATTTTCAAAATGGTACTTATGCACCATACACGTTTTCCTATCGCACACTTAATCAGCTGTGAGATTTAACTTTCGTATGTTCGAAAACGAAGACGAAGACTTGACATGTATAGTCTGCCAGTTCTGAGATTTACCAAAATTGCTATTTTTGCTGACTGTGCATTGTATTTCTCCTAGGCATAATAACGTAACATTAAATTAAATAAATGCATCCCATGAAGAAGTTCCAATAAATACGTTTGATCTTCTTAAATTTGTACTGTACTTAATTAACGAGTTCTATATTTAAAAAACTATTATTGTATATTTATTTTGATTAACTAAATATCAGACCTCTCGATACGTAGTTATTAATGAAAATCTAAATAATAAGGTTTTAATTTAAAACAGACCGACGTCCATCTTTTTTAGTCGTTTTAATCCAGAAATTATTATTTACTTGATATTTTAAGTGATATGAAGTAACGGCTTTCCGTGTCTTATTATCATTTTTATTACGATAAAATGACATTCGGTATACCAACCTAAACTACAAACAAAAACTGACCTACGTCTTTTTAACGATGGTTGTTGGTATCTAATCATAATGCGGTGTAACGGGTGTGATATTGTTATTTTTAGAAAGTTTAAAGTTTACTCGTACTGCAGACACCAAATACTTATGCTGCACGCAGTATAAAGCGATTCGTTCTAAAACATACATTCATAATCTCTTAAACTTCTGTTTTGCTGTATGATTGCTTCTACAATACAAGTTCTTCATTTAAAAATATGTCTCGGTGAGTCACCAGACATGGGATTCATCACCTGCCTGCTAAATTGGTATGTTGTTATGTCTAAAAATAAATACACACGCAGGTAGAGGTCCATATTTACGATAATGGTCCATGCCGTGGTGGTAATAAACCAGCGAATTCCCCAATTCATTATAGGATATAATTATTGCTTTCAAATTTAACAAGCAAGCATTTTTGGAACATATTTTAATTGGTTAGTCGTTTTATTAGGCAGCACGATTCATTGGTCTGTATTTTGGTATACATACTTTCTGGTGTAATGTACTAAGGAACTTCCACTTTACTAAATACCAGTTCCACTACCAAATATTTACCAGATGTCCCGAACTTATTGTTTATTCTGTGCTATTGTCGTGGGAATGCATTTCCTGAAGCAAAATGACAGGCAAACGTGCAACACCAAAGGTAGGAAGATAAGCTAAAAAAACTTTATTGCACAAACAATCAAACAATAGTTAATTACAGAAAAAGTCACTTATATGTTCAATTTAGGCGGTCTTATCGATGGAAGCAATCTTTCTAGACAACCAAAGAATCTAGGCAGAGAATCAGGATGAAAAAGACGTGCGGGGCAAGATAAATGATAGACTTGGGTTGACAAATTGGTAAAAGTAAATCAGGAAAGAAGATGAAAAGAGGTTCCTGGGGCCTCCGGTACAAATTTACGAAGTTTCGTGAAGCTTTGGAAGTGTAAAAAGGAATAAGTTTCAAGTATTTTGTACAATGAAATATGGTTGTAAGAATATCAAATATCATCACCAATTTCGAACGTATGCTGAAAATTCACGTTACTACGAGTTCGACTAACGGAAGTAGGCCCCCTTGGTACCTTTATAGGTTACTGGTCTGTTGGTCTCTCCGAACCTCTTCACCGACTATCACGCATGCAGGTTTCCTACTTGAAATCGAATGCCCTTTGCTCGAATATTAAATGCTCGAAAACCTTCCCTCGGAGACTAATAAGGTCAACAAATCATGAGCTCGACAGTTCGTTACAACGATGCATCAAAATCTCGAATGACGTTAGCTTGGCGGATCGAATGCGCGAAGACGTTATCTCGAAGCATGATTTCTCGAAAAACAATTTTATAACAGCCAGATTCCGATCATTTATAAAATTCAGAAAACAGAAACTCCGTTCTCAACAAACTCAAGTTAAACCTGAGCTGACAGTGACATTTTGGAAATTTCTTGCATCGTATAACGTGGCGTGACTTAAGTTTGGTAAAATCGGACATAAAGGTATGATTCCAAAACCAACTGCGAGCGGCAAATGCAGTACCCTTACGATAGTTAACTACAGCAACTTGTTTGCCATTGTTATTCTTTAGAGGCGCTCAGTACCAAAATCCTATACAAAAACTTGACAACAGATGCTAGCGAATGTCATTGGCGTAATCTCATGGTAGGAGTCCCGGCCAATGTTTGGTTGACCACAACCGCAAGCATGCAGATTCATTTAAACTAACTAGGTTCCATCCTAATAAAATAAAAGTAGAATGGCTTATTTTAAAAATTTGATTATGAACCAATTTGCAAAAAATAAGAAACTAGGCGCGCTGTTGCTTGCAGCTGGCGGTAGTTTTCTGCGGTCTGGGAACCTTTAATCTTGAAATTTTGTCAGAAAGTCGTTGTAGTCGTTAAGTGATCGTAAAGCAATCAATGTTTGACATTTGAGATTGTGTAAATGAGTTCAAGACGTCGACGGACATCTGTCAATTTTGATTTAGTTAGGAACTTTGCTAGTGAACGCTTTTAAGTCAACAATTACTTTCTTTAAGAAATCTTTGATAGGAACACATCTAGTTGCCAGTTCCATTAATCAGCACCATTACGGAACAGGTTTTCGAATATAGTAAAACGAAGCAGAGAATGTAAACAAATGTTTTGCAGTTCGAAACATTTTCATTTGAGGATATTACCTATGCTAGTACGTAAAAATTAAAAGGTTCTATTCCGATCGTCGCATCGACGTCTATTTTAGACGAATTTAATTCGTCAGAAGAGTCCGAATAAACCTTGTGCATGACAGAACAAATGTTTGAACGCACTGTAGCTTTATATTGGTGGAATAATTTTTAAAATCGGTCTTGTAGTTTGGAAACTATTCAATACAAACGCCTAAAAAAACAAATCTTTCCTCTATAAAATTGGTATAGATTTGCGTATTTCCTAATAATTAATGATTTATATTTTGAAATGATTTGTTCTGGATCGGTAACAATACTAACAATGATATTCACATTTATTTCTCTCCAAATCGTTCTATTTACTTCTCGCAGTTATCTAAAGTTCATACGATAAAAATGATTATGATGTCATAGATTGTTATTGTCATTTGTGGATAGCTTTCTTAGAAATCATGTCGGAGCACACGAGGATCATGTTTCAACACCTGAGTTTGTAAAATGTCACTATTATTCTGATACAAAATATTTGCATAAAGTAAAGTTCACCGGTTGTAGGTACGTACTGAATACTTTTATTCCTGGAATAAGTTTTATTATAAATGAAATGTCTGAGGGTCTTTTTCAAATCCTTGAAATACGATTCCAAACATTTTTTTAAAGTAGACCTTTGAATCGATGAATAATATTTTAACTTCAAGCACAGTTCAGAAAAACTTAGTATTAATACTCGAATAAGATACTCGTTTATGATGTGACTCTACCACCGCAGTTGGACTACTGATCTACCGAGAAGACCCGACAAGGAACTCAGTAGTTATTCTTTCGATTCAACGATTTTAGCATCGTTTTAACATTCACAAAACCTGACCAGATCGGCCGTTTTCAGGCCGCCTGTATTTTATTTATTTAATTATTTAGTCTTTATTGCACAAAAAAATAAAGTACAATTGGCGGACTTAATGCCTAGAGGCCCTTTTTTGTAGTCAGGTAAATCCTCATGGATACCACGCTGTCCGGGGGAACAATGTGGTTATGTCGGACTCCTACCGACTATAAACCTGACTTTTTGCCCTCATCCACTTTTCAGGACAGTTGTAGAAACGAGTATTACCACGCCGTCCCCGTGGCGCGGCCGGACCTGATGGAGCAATGCGGATCAAGGTCCCTCGACCTGACCCGCTGGATTCACTGCGGTAATGGCGGCTCGCTGAAAAGGACCACCCGCGGGATACTCCCGCCATCCCACGCTGCCAAAGCAGCCACTAGAAGTCCCAGCCCGTGTCTAGGGTGCAGAGCGTCCGCCACGGAGAGCCAATCATACGCTGATACGGTGCAGAGCCCAGAGGCGCGCGCTTGGGAGTCCCCCTTCTTGAACCTACCAGGTTTGTAAACCCCGCTGCTCGGAAGTAGCCGCCGGATGTCCTGGCCCGTGTCCACGGTGCAGAGCGTCCGCCACGGAGAGTGATTCGTCCGCTGGTAAGGTGCAGAGCCCAGAGGTGCACGTCGAGACTTCCCCCTTGCCCAGCAAAATTCCAGCGCAAGCCTAGCAGGCCAACCCACGCTACCAATGGCAGCCACTGACTCCGAAGAGTCCCCTAATAGGACCACATCCCGTAATTCTTCCCGGAGAAGGAATATGGGAGCGGTTCCCCTCTAGCAAGAATTTAGCCAACGAGGAACAAGAACCAGAGCTTCTGTTCCGGTGCACCGGAACAGAAGCATGCCGTTTCGCAGTAATTAGTAAAACGATTACCACGGACAAGCAACCTCTGCACACGCGAGGAGGTAACTTGGCGTCGCACCCCAATACCTAGAGGCCTGGATCTGTCCACCTAGAATTAGACCTAGTATTTCCGTTTTTTACCCCAAATTCCAACACTTTCTGCCCCAACCGCCATAAGTTCTTCGCGCTATGAGCTCTGCCTACTGCCACTTCAACAACCTCACCTACGAAATGATATCACTTTGTAAGTATTGCAAAAAATTAGCAATTAAGTTGGTGTTGCGATGTACTTATACAATATTGACAGATATGATTGCTGGGCATATGTTAGCTCAGTTTACCGCCCAAATATTACACCTTATTGTTAAGCATCGTACCTCTCCGTAGATAAACAGTGCATGAGATGTGACCTCAATTATACGAATATTTATTCACATGGCGACGCGGACACTTGTCTTGTTAGCCATATTGGATAATCCGTGATTACCTTTAGGTCGTGCGACAATTAGTATGCAAGTGACTCGCCTATAAAGCGTTTGTAGCTATTTTAACGTTTCATTGTTTATCTCTGCAAGGTACAAAACAGATGATATTTATGTAGGTATTGCGCAAAAGTTAAATTGTAGCAGGTAATTGTAGCGATTAGAGAAGTAAAGCATTAGCTGGGAATGTATTCGACAGCCATGAGATGGCTGCGAGTGGCGACCCTCACGCCTCACATGGTTACGTAAAGATAGCCACGCCTAAAGCTCAAGAGCAGCGCTGATCCCTTCACATTGTCAAGGGTTATTGAACCGGTACCATTCTGCTATTCCTTTGAAGAATGCAAGGACACCGATGGGCCGTTGCGTTGGGCGCGAGAGGCAGCGCGTCACCGGCCGCCGCCCGCCGCACCTACCGCCCGCCTGTCTGTCAGTTGCGCGATCCGTTTGCAAACCCAAACATAAATATTTCGAAATAATCTTTTAGGCCAACCTAACGTACTTGGTAAACAGCAAATGCTCAAAAGTCGCCCATAACTTTCCGCGGAGCAGAGAAAATTTGTCATTGAGTACAAACTTGGACAAACGCCTTAATAAAATTACCATTAGTAACGTTAACGACACCACTTGTTAAGCTGATATAAGCCGATTCAGCTGTGTTGATATAAAGCTATTGCTGAGCGCTATTAAAATGAATTAAGTACTTTAGTTATTCATATTAACCCCTGAATATAGGCAGCAATAAGGTATAAGGTATAATAAAAGAGTAGCAGATGAGTATAACCCCATCCGCAAGACGCTGAAGTACTTATGGTTCTTGCTTAAAAATGGTACTAGTTCCAGAATGCTTCTCTGAAGCTGTGAATGCCTATATCAGTTTCTTAAAATACAATTAAATTTGTAAACATCCCTGTCTACAATACAAATGTAACTGACCTACGATTTACGAGTATAAGTATAACGTACCACAACAAGCAATTATGATAAAGTTGTCGATGCTGTCGCGTATGCCAATAAATACGTGATTGCCCATGTTCTTTATTTATTCCAGGAATTTCTCGGCTATTGTGCAACAGCTGCCCATGCCAGGGGTAAAAGCCTCGGAATCGTTGACCCGGTCGCCACGACTGGTCGACCACCTCTTTGGCGCAAACTAAAAATAAAAGAAGGAAGACGTATACTTGGGATGCATGCATTCTAGACTGTACTTGTAAGGGGTAAAAAAGAATAAAAGTATCTAGCGCGTTCAGTGGCCTGCCTGGAGTGGACGACCGGAGACGGGCGTCGGCTGTTCCCGCCTGCGATCCGCCACAACACAGCCAAAGAAATAACCACTCGCCACGATTGAGCCAGCCTTGCACTCATTGACAAGTCTGTCTCATTAGATTCCATTGATTTGATTGTCACTGTTGCGCGGCGCGATGCAATGAAGCTATTGACTCGCGATGTTCCTTAATGAGACTCACATTCCAGCGCAGAACTAGTTTTGCTATCAACATTTACAGTCGATAAACGGTCAAATTAAATTAACGCAGATAACAAATGGATTTAGACATGTTAATTAATTTTTAAAGTAAACCAACACGACTCTCGATAAGATACAGGTGCATTCGCGAGTCGCGTCTATTAATATGAAACTGCACTAAGGTACAGGAAAAATGCAGTTTTTATTATTACAAGGATATGCGAGAACTGGTCAAATATGAAAATTAAGTAGGAAACAATTTAGTTGGGATTATGAACATGTATGTTTCTGTTTAAGTGCTTGGGAATGGATTTCGGTGTTGAGTGTCCTGTTTGATCTGTTGAGTCGATAGCGTAAATGTCGTTTTGCGCGGTATGCGGTGCGCGGGCGTCGCACTCGCGGTAACCTTGCTGTGTCAGTAACACTGCGGGATAACTGTACGGTGGATGAATGAGAAGAGCAAAAACGATGCTCTGGGGCATCCGGGCTGAGGAGTCCAGTGCCGAGAGGACGTCGTTTACGTGAAACAATTGTCTTGTCTTTGATGGTCCTTTCAAGTTATGCAACCTTAATAGATCACCTGAACAGACAGCAAACACAATAGAAAGAACAATATATTTTATTATTCAAGGACAGGGAAAGAGTTGAGTATTTAAAAGAGAATTTTGCTAACTAAGTTTGACAATGATTATAACAGTAAAATGGTCATCATATCTTCATAACTACCAAATGGGTATGTACAGGAAATGCTAATATGATATTATATTAAAGACAAGCAGATTTGAACGAGGATGTTAGTCTATGGAAGCAGTCCTATAGCTAGTTAGTGTATAGAATATCAACGGAAATTCCAAAGAAAATGGCATGATTAAGGCTAAGAAAGCATTAGTTGTGTCAAATCCTTTTTTGATTGAAATAAAATTAGAGTTCAGAATCACAATTTACCTACACATACTCGTAGGTACTCACTAAGATACTATTGCTTGAAGTCTTTAGTATTTTTTGTTGATTGTAAATTAGAAACCATGAGCCTCCAGAGGCCGTATTACCAGCTCTTATAGCCAGTCAAGTTAATTTCCTAAACTGAGCGTAGCGAGCGGTTTCCTAATATGATCTTTCATTTTCAGCCAGTCAGCGGTTACCTTTCAAAAATGCATCTAGAGGCTGCCGGATATTAACTGACAAAATTGCTCAACACCTTCAGTTTAGGAAATTAACTTGACTGGCTTTAAGAGATGGTTATACGGCCCCTGCACCATATTTAATTATGAATATCTTCCTGTGTCATGTTGGTAATGTTGGGGTAAATGATGGATGTCACTTTTAGGTGATGATGGGGTAAATGATGGGGAAAATGATGGATGTCACATAAGATATCACATAGGTGTGAAAGTTAGGCACCAATTTTCCTATAGTGTTGTAAGGTCTGCCTTATGATGACCGGGCGGCGAGTCGGACCGTTAGATTAAATTTTCGATTATTTTTATTCAGACAACGTGCTGTAAGTCGTTTCAGGCACGTGTTGCGAAAAACGAGTTGAAATTCGATAAACAGGGGATATTTGGAGCTGGCTTTAGTGCACGATCGAATGAAATGGTAGATAATGGAAGATTATTGCGAATTATCTGGTTGTGCTCAAGCTTTGTGAATATTTTTTTTCGGCTTTAAATATCAAATAAACTAAACTAATTATAAACTGGATCTTGAGAATGCATTTTACATTTAAAATCTTTAACATGAAAACACGGAGGCTTATAATATAGTTTTTACTAAACGAGTGGCTGGGAAAATACCACAGAACAAAAAATACTTAGCGTTTTAACTGTACATACCTACTTATGTTGTTGTTAGTAGTCACGTTTGTTCGTCCTATGTAGGTAATCCATATCGCAGTTAGCAACTGTTCATTGTGTTTCGGTTGCGTTCACTTGAACGGTTTGCGTATTCCAGTAATCTGTTTTTTTTTATTGAACTATCCTTGAGAGCGTCGTGGCCTAGGGGTTCAGCATCCGAACTCAGATCGTGGATCATGTGGTCCCGTGTTCAAATCTGGCCAGAACCAAAATCTTTGTGTTCATTGTTAAATATCCGACTTACTCTCCGGTGATGGAAAACATCGATAAAAAACCAAATCAACCCGGATAACGGCGGAAGGCACCTACCATGTTGGGTACTAATACTATTGGTGAAAAGTGGGCTTGTGAGTGTTTCGTTCACCATGACGACACAGTCACTTGCCTCTGTTATATTATGAATTATCCTTATTGCATATATGTAGATTGAAATTTAATCAACAGCGATGGGATGGTGCACAATTGACAAAACATTACACCATTTTGATCCTCGACCATTTGATATAATGTGAAGGTACCGTATTTATTTCTCAACAAAACTGTACTGCTCTTTGTTATAAATTACATATGAAAAATAAATCAAATAAGCGTGAGTGAGGCAATTTGTTTACCGTACGGCATAAGGGTGAATGTAGGAAACTCGGCCTGTCATATTTTGATTGTGTGGTTTTCCACTAAGTCAACCTCGTGTACCAGTCAAAATCTTAATGTAAGTGGTTTAATCCATCGGTTTGGTCAAACCATATTTCGGTATTTTGGTCATGGAGTCCTTTGCCTAGCAGTAGGGCAAGAAATAATCTAATTACAACCTAAAGTCAGAGTTTTCTAAGCCAAATTTAATGAATCACGCTGAACCGCAAATCTAAGGACAACTTTTCCGCTTAACCTAGACTACAAAGTGGCATTTATTGTTGAATGTCAGCAATCGCTCATTTAGCGGTCGCCTTACTCGTGGGCACAATTTATGTTATAATTGTGACGGGCGATGACGGCATTCGTTCGGGCAGTAGTGGGCGCGCAGTGTACAAATCACTTGTGGGAGCAATTGCGTCTTGTATTAATTAGCTATCGGCACGTGGACAAGTTAATGCTTACATTAGTGGCAGTAGATCGTTACGATTGGCCCGATAAGCTGCGCGGACGCTGACCGGCCTTCACACTTCGCGCCGCCTGCGCCCGCGTCGCCGGCGACCTCGCCCGTCCGTCTCGCACTTCGCCCAACCTATTCTGCGCTAGAACGATGTTTTTGTTTTATGGTAAAATAAAAAAGAATCGCTTTTGTGATTGGTCATCGTCGGTTTATAGGAAGGAAAAAAAACAACCCACATTTTATAGAATTTCGAATCTGGTAGACATCTAAAATTACTTGAGTTGGTCTAAGATTTCGAATATTTTAAAATTTAAGACAGAACCTCAAATGAACTGCTCTCCAAAATTCCAGCGTCGAACCAACCAACATATTTGCGAAAATTTTACAAGCGTTGACACAGCACCATAGTACGCTAGATAAAACAGTTCAGGAGAGTAATATACAGTACAGTGTACAGTAATGAACGGCGGCATGACTTATATCAATATTTTTAGTTTGTAGGTATACCTAAATCAGACATCTTACTATCAGTAAAGTAAAGTAAAGTAAAAGTAAAAAATACCTTTATTCATATAGACTTATAAAAAGTACTTGTGACAAGGCAAATACGAAAAAAATATTATAGTAAAAATATACTAAATAAAAATAAACTTACATAAAATAATACTATGATAGTAAATATTATAATTAAACATAATGTGACTCTACCACCGGTTCGGAGGTTGTTTCCGATTGAGAAGACTCCGGCAAGAAACTCGATGGTTACTCTTTTCAATCTGGTTTTTATACACAAAAATTGAATTGACAGAGTAAAGTCATAACAAAAAATGTGCAGAGGAGCAGATTATACCTGAGATGACCACAAATTCTTATCTTGAAATCCTCTACACTATAATAACCTCGCTTCATTAACCTCGCTTTTATTTGTGACTTAAACTTGTGAAGAGGCAGTTCAACAAGAGTTTGCGGAATCTTATTAAAATATTTTACTCATTGACCAACAAATGATTTCCCTACCTTATGCAGTCTTAGACTTATTTTTAATTCTAGTATTGAGTTTATGAACATCACTGTTTTTCTTGAAGAGATGAATTTTACGGACATATAATAACAAAAACAACAACAACAATACACAAACAACAACATATAATATAATAACAATAATAACATTATCATGAATAAATTGAGAGTACACAGTTAAAATATCTATCAGCTAAGATAAGCCAATTTAATCGCATAATTTTAACAGAATTAGCATTATCGCGACAGATAATGATACAGAATAATATTTGATGTAGAAGAACATTGTAATAATGTCACAGTTTGTGAGGTAATTTCGACGCTTTCGTTCTTGTGATTACATAATTTAACGTCTTTTATTCTAAGTATATAAAATTACTATAGTTACTATTAATATGTGATTCAAAACATTGTATTTCTGAGAACTACAAAAGCATTTTGAATTCATTCGATCGATCAAACAGAGCAGCTGAGACCCAGGTCTACCTGGGTCCGGAATGGGTCTTTTCTTAAGCGCATTATGTTTTGACAGTTATGAATGCGAGTGCCAATGCAAAATATTCAGTCGCTGCGCAGTGTATCGAAACACACGGTACTATCTCGCCTGATGTAGCCAATCGTTCGACAAGACGAGGGCAGATATTCTGGAAAGGTAAAACAATGAATTTTAATGATGTTTGAATAACAAAATTAATTCTGGTGTCGGGATACCTACAAATCGGTTCCTCGAAGGAGCTCGAGATGGTCCGACGCGGGCCACAGTCGGCACGCGTCTGGCCGCATGACTAGTGGTCTGTGTCACGCGCTGGTAGCGCTACCACCAAGGTCACCAATTACACTGTACTTCTCGTGACAAACCTGAAAAAGCAGGTAAGAACTTATTTAATTATAACAGTCTTAAGTCTTAACTTATAAAACACAGTGAGTGACATATTCAAGTCCTTGTTATGTTACATTGATATCTATCGCGTCAGCAGACAAGGAATGTTAGGCGCCATTTTTTTGTGAACATTTATTATCTGTGTACGTTTTGCAAATGGATATTGATAATTATTTCGGATTGATGAATTGTTCTGGGTTTGATTAGATTGCCTGTATCAATACCAGTGAAGGAACTCAATGATGGCAATTCTTCTTCTTGAGCTATTTATAAATTTGATTCACATTGGTGTCAATTCGATGAATTACATACAGCCTGTGGCAAGACAGTCGATCCCAGCTAGTTGTAGTACAATATTAAGACTTAAATGTTTAAATGTTTCGATGTGTGTTTATATTTTTTGTGCTCTTACTACTAAGCTAGATTATCATGAGCTTACTCCGTTATCAACAACAAAATCAGACTTTCGGTTTCGCGATATCAACATTTACGACTATGCTAATGAAGAACCAAAGATAAGATATATAGGTACATATTGTACAAATATGCGATAGTTGTGGTTAAAATTTTAATTTTGACAGTTCATAGTGACCTTAAAATAGCTGGGGGGCTAGCCAAGAGGAACACGCCGCGACGATTTCTACAATAGGAATCGTTCAAATGTATAGGGATGACATGAGCTGTCACAGGCGCTTATGTCATCCCCATACATTTTAACGATTTCTATTGTAGAAATCGTCGCGGCGTGTTGCTCTTGGCTAGCCCCCCTGGTTTTTAAAGTAAGATTACTTTCAAATAGTAATATATCAGCGTTGAGAGAGCTGAGAGTAAAGCTGTGTGGACGGACCATATTACATCTTATTATCAAATTTGCAAGAGCAGATTTTTGTAGTCATAGTCATATCATTTATGGCTCCATGTAGTTACAAAAAATCTTGACTATAAAAAACACTGCACTGCACTGGGGGCACTGTATTTTTTTTGTTGAATTTATTCTAAAATAACAACTAAATTTAGGATAACATCGTATCGCACGATTAATAAAAAACTTAACTGTCATACAATTAATCATAACTTACACATACCTATTTTTTTTTGTAAAATTAATAATATTAAGGTACATATTTTAAAACAAAAATAAAGAAAGAAAGAATTAGCCGCAAACCAATTAAATACTGTTGCTCATGAACAAGCAGACTCACCAAAAGTAGTGGCCAAAAGTTCAAAACATTATTGAGGCTTTGAACCTTTTTTATAGTCATAATAAATCACAGCGCGAAAATCACGTACACTGAGCTCCATTGCTGCAAGCGAATTCCCGCCAGATTCTCGTAAAAATGATGCTCATTAAAAAAAAAAAAAATATGTTTGTTCTGTTTTCAAATATATCAATAAACAACCAGCCTATAAGATGGTGTATAACGTGCCAGTGTCAATCAAATGAGTAAAGAGTAACTAACTTCTTTTGGCATGCCCCTCGTAGACGTACAGATAGGTAACTTATTGTAAACTCTGATGGCTTTAGAATATGCACCATTTCTTATTTTATATCTGCGTCATACGATAAGTATCCTTTGCAATCATTTTTCGTTTTACACGTAGTTACTTGGTTGTAAGATGGTTAATCTACGAAAAGGCAAGCCGTAGGCATAGAACTGAAATAAACAGTTACATATTGAATTTTTTTCCTGGTAAGGGGTTAGCGTCCATAGTGTAATGTATACCTTCATACTACACACATGCTTCAGCCTTTTGAAAATAAGTTTTTGAGAAATATCATCTTCCCCTTGCAGATTTATAGCTGATTTATTAAGTATTTTAAAATCCACAAAGTACGCTGGGAAAACATTATGTAAACCGATTTGTTCTAAAATACAAAAAATAGCCAAAAAACAAAAAATAACAAAAAACACCATTTCCAATGACTATTTTGCACAACTGGGTTAAATTTTATGCTGTCCTTATTTTTTTAACACCAATGGTAAAAATAGTTAATTGTACCGTTTACGACCACAAGCAAACGGTACATATTTATTAATTGCGAACTGGCTTTTCTGCTCAATTAAAAGCATTTAACTGAATCGTGACAGAATGCAAATTACTTAATACTCGTACAAATAAGTAAATTGTTTAAACATTTTTCCTGCTGGTTATCGCGTTCTAATTGTGTGTTTTTTTAGCTTATCATGGATCTGATTTTTATATGGATACTGACGTTCGTCATTGGGTTTTGGATATTTCGGAAGATAAATGAATGGCGAAGTTTACCTCCTGGCCCATGGGGTCTCCCTATCCTGGGCTACTTACCATTCTTCGATCGACATCAACCACATTTGACGCTAACCAAATTGACTAAGACGTATGGGCCGGTTTATGGATTATGGATGGGAAGCGTATACTCTGTGGTTCTGTCAGATCACAAGTTAGTAAGAGATGCTTTTGCAAAAGAGGTTTTCTCTGGAAGAGCGCCGCTGTACCTGACTCACGGTATAATGCACGGTAACGGTGAGTTCTCGCGGTCATTTTATACATTCTACATTGAATTTGAAGCTCATTCGTACGAGGATTTTAAAAATTATTACATTGTTACCCATCAATTGTAGCGATAACTTGATTTCAATTATGGAGGCCTTTGCCCAGCTGTGGGACAGTACTCGTATATAGGTGAATTACTTACTAACATTGTTAACAAGTCATCTACGTATGAAAGTTTTGTTGGTTGCAGGTATTATATGTGCCGAGGGTCCCTTGTGGAAAGACCAAAGGAAGCAGGTGTCAGCGTGGCTGAAGAGTTTCGGCATGAGCAAACACAGCATTTCTCGTGATAAACTGGAAAAACGCATTGCTCTCGGGGTGTACGAATTGATAGAAGTATAATGACATTATTTATCTCATTTCTTATTGTTTTAAAAAAGTTTTCATTCAGTCTGCATTAGTGTCGTTGCCCCTTTAAGTGCTTGGTAGGAAACAATTTTATTGTAAGTTACCGAATCGATTGTAAGGTAACGTTCATTAAAGTCACACGGATTTGTCCTCGAATTGACCCTCTATTCTTCAAAGACAATTTTAAACAAATAACATAATTATTTTCGCTAACACAATTTGTTACATTCACGCATCGTTACATAAATACAAAGAGTCTACCTGCCCGGCCAGTCTTGAGGAGCTTCACAATTAATGCTGCTAAAGGTGAAGGTGGTTTCCGAGCGTTCAAATTTAAGCAAAAATTCAAAGTTTTTATCAAAGCACAAACCCACATTAATTCTTGAAAGTGACCTTTTAATGTCACTGACAAATGTTGCCGTGGCGCAGTAGACAGCAAAAACACGATCTTCGACTTTAGTTTTTGTTTTCTTGTCTCAATTTTTATTTACAACCTGCATGTTTTACGCCTCTGGTCTACAAATTATAGTTACATACTTATACATTTATTACCACATCTTCCTACTTGAAGAAAATACGCAACGCTAACGATGCTTGATCAAAGTTATCTTACGGAAACTGAACACACAATTTCCATAAAATTCCAATTTTTTTACTACAGCAAACATTAACATTACATTGTTTTATCAGGACTGTATCAGTTAGTTAGATCTACTGAACATTGCAACAATAGCATTGTAATAAACTGACGAGCTTAAACTACAAGCTCGTCAATTGTGTTGTGTGTTAAAATAAGGTGTCTTAAACATGAATAAGGTTTAATTGAACTAGAGATGTTTGTTAGTGAATACATTGAAGCAGGTAAATGCAGGAAAATAGTACATACATCGCGACAAGTGCTTTCGATATTAGTTAGTGTTGCTGAAACCCGTTTTTTCATTATCAACATTACATCTTGAAATTGTTTATTTCAGAATGTCGAAAAATCTACTGGTTCAGCCATTGATCTAGCTTATATGTCAACAAATTCTTTGGGAAATGTCGTTAATGAAATAATTTTTGGATTCAAATACCCTTCAGATGATAAAACTTGGAACTGGTTTAGACAAATACAAGAAGAAGGCTGTCACGAGATGGGTGTAGCCGGCGTAGTAAATTTTTTGCCCTTTATACGGTAATTATTTCACGTTAATCAGTATTTCTTTCATCATCATCATCATCATAGCAAAAATTAGATGTTCAAACCTGAACATTGTTGCCTGTATCCCTTATTTATTTGAAAAAAGATTTAAAACCAGCCTACATACATCAAAATCGTGTACCCGTACGCCTTGTGGGTGGGTGTGCGCTTGCAACAAATGTTCTGCATTTGCGAATCGCTTATATCCAGTCAAGTTAGTTCCTTAAACTAAGGGAGTAGCGAGCAATTTCGTTCGTCAGTGAATATCTAGACTACGAGATGCGTTCGTGCCGGGTAACCGCTAACTGATTGAAAATGAAAGATCATATTACGAAATTGCTCCCTTCGCTCAGTTTAGGGAATGAACTTGACAAGTTTCATGAGAATGTAATATTCCGCAATGCCACTTTAATTTACTAACCGTAGTTCTTCTCGAATTTTGAGTATATTAATGCATTAAATTATTTGTTGTTTTTGTACAATTTTACTTTTTCAGATTTTTTTCGTCATCAACCCGAAAAACTATAGAAACTCTAAAACGTGGGCAAGCTCAAACACACAGACTATACGCAATTATTGTAGCCAGACGCAGAAAAATGCTGGGCTTGGAGGCACCAGTAGGGGCGGCATATCCGCTCCACAAAAATCTCTTAGATGAACATCCTGACGGATTTATTAAGTGCATCAAATACAGCAAATACGTTTCAAATACCGAAGAACATTTCTTCGATCCATCTATATTGATCGCTACGGAAGACGAGTGTATACTGGACAATTTTCTCCGAGAACAGAAAAGACGATATGAAAATGGTGAAGAATCAGCGCGTTTTATGACTGACGAACAACTTCTTTACCTTTTGGCAGACATGTTTGGAGCAGGACTCGATACCACATCTGTTACTCTTGCTTGGTTCTTGCTGTATATGGCGTTATATCCCGAGGAGCAGGTGAATTTCAAAAATGTATTCGATTAAACGAGTTCACTGCATATTGATTATTCGAGTGTTTTGTTTACAGGAATTAGTTCGCAAAGAAATTTTGTCAGTATATCCTGAAGAAAGAGAAATCGATAGTTCAAGGCTTCCTTATTTAATGGCAACTATTTGCGAAACGCAGCGGATTCGATCCATCGTTCCTATTGGCATCCCTCATGGATGCGTGCAGGTTGGTTATGAATTCTATCTGCATTATTGTCTTCCTTAGCTTGTTAATGTAAATACGGTGCATTTTTATTACTCAACTCAGATAAGACAATTAATAAGTTGGTAGTTAATGCGATTTTTAACTTTTGGAAAATAAGCTTCTTATTTCTGAAAATCAATTATTCGTTAATTATTTTGTTCAATGTTAGAGGCTTCATTTCTTTTTTTTATCTTTTAGGATACCTACATTGGAAACTACAGAATTCCAAGAGGTGCAATGGTTATACCACTGCAGTGGGCCATCCATATGGATCCAGACGTTTGGGAAAATCCTGAACAGTTCAAACCTAGCAGATTCCTCGCTTCGGACGGCAGCTTACTGAAGCCACAGGAATTTATTCCTTTCCAAACAGGTAATTTTATGCTACTTAAATAGTGTAAAATTAATTAACTGATCTTATTTTGAAGGCCAACAAATATTTTCAATATTCTGACAAGTTTGAATGTCTAGAACTTGTTTGTTTATCTAATGCGTAACAAGGTTTGAAAAGGGGCTCCTTCCTGACTAAAAGCATTCGCCTGCACTCCACTGACTGACATACATTGATTATTGATTATTACATGTAATGTAACAAATCTGAGATTATTTTTTGATTATTTTTATTCTCGTGGCGCAATGTAATGCTTGGTTACTCACTCACTTATATGATTCTCGAATACAACTTTTCACTCCACTCCATTACTCTCTGACAAACCAAACATGCCTTTATCCCAGGTAAGCGGATGTGCCCCGGAGATGAGCTGTCTCGCATGCTGTCCTGCGGGCTGATCGCTCGCTTGTTCCGGCGCCGGCGCATACGGCTCGCGTCGGAACCGCCCACTGAGGACCAGATGCGGGGCACCGTCGGCCTCACCCTCGCACCACCAGCGGTGCAATACTACTGCGATGCGTTGTAATCTGTAGTGCACCCAGTAGTAGAGATCAATAAAATTGAATGTTTACGTGAAGTGTAATTTATGAACTGACCCGTCAGCGCAGTGATGAAATATACTGTTTGTAGTGAAAATGCTTAGGAAAAGGTCAACTTTTTAAAAGATTATTTAACTTCGTTCTGAGTTTATGTATTTTAATTTAAGGAGGTTCTATAATTCAATTTAAAACGTAATCCTTCGGATAAAAGCTAATACATTATTTTTGAATTAAATTGTAATGTAAAAAATAATATTTTAAAAAAAAATTCTTTTTGGGAAGTTGACCAAATGAACCTAACTGGTCCGAAAATTTTAGGAGTGATCATATTATTTGATGTGTCTGAATGAAAATATCTACTTATATGGGTGAGCTTTCGTATTTCATCATGATCTTATAGCAGTCCTCTGCTGGTCTCCTATACAACCTTTATTACTTGTATCTGTTTCTCGGCACCCATTAAGAAGCTCTACCTAGTTAGGGGTCAGATCATGGGTAGACGTAGAAAAGTTAATTGCTCAGTTCAAGCAGTTGACTTCAGGCGGAAAGAAATTGCCTTACCCCCTTAACCATAAAAGATAAAACAGCCATACATGGGTTTTCTTAAGTCTTACATATGTATATAAGTTTTTACTATGGTAAAGTTGAAGCACTGCTTAAGTTTTTATGATTAAGAGGGTTAGTCCTATTTTTTTTCTTCCTTGAGACATTGCACTTATTTTGACTCACTCGGTCCTAGGCAGACCTGCCAATTCACCTGATAGATGCTACCTACTCGAGTTTGTAGATATTTACTAGGGGCTTTATTACAATCCTTATAACTTGTCAGGTTCATTCCCTAACCTGAGCGTAGCGACCCGTTTCGTATATTCCATTTGCCAGTCGGTAGTTACCTAAATGGCGGCGGCGCGGCACTAACGCATCTCCTGGGCTGGATATGTACTGACGAAATTGCTCGATACGCTCAGTTTAGGGAATTAACTTGACTGGATTTAAGCGATGGTGATGGGCCCCAGGGCCAACACTCATTTATTGCCTCGACTTATTTGGGCCATAAATTCTTCCAATATAAACAAGTTAATTGAATTAATTTAGTTTCTACCCAACTACGGCGGCTAATCCATAAGGAGAGTTATGATTATAACTGGTATATTTCTAACTAGCAAAAGACAGGGATAGTTGTGTGAGACTTTAAATAATATGAGCTTACAAACTCTCTAGAACTAGCATTTTTCTTGAAAATATTTTCCTCTTATGACTTTTTGACTTTGGGATGTATCAATTGATTGAAAATAGTAGGGAAAATGTAAAACAAGAAATTCAATTCAATGATTTCATTTATTTTGCTATTACGTCAATACCTATTGCATATACAAAGCATGGTAAATGATTAATGGTAATGTACTCATGACGGTACTTATAAGTTGCGAGGATAAACAAACTTATTAAACTGAAGTACACAGTCATTTGCAACTATGTTGCGGGCAAAACTCATCATATAAAACAAATTTCGGTATCAGTTACAAAACGTTATTTATTCATGGTTGCTAATATCAACTCACTAAGACTAGTTGCAGAATTCTACATTTAAGTGGAATGTCTTTGTGTTTGTGATACACAATATAATTTAACAACATACAAACAGACAAAAATTACAACGACAAAACAGCCATGCAACGGGCATGAGATCACACTCAAATACAATTCTCTCGTAGTGACAGCTACTAATAAATAATGATCTAGAAATAACATTTAATTTGGTATAGGTACTAGAGCTTAATCGACTTATAAATTATTACAAAACGTATAATTATTATGTGTGATTTGCGATTGAACCAATAAAACTATATCTTTCAAGTAATACTGCAAGCAAACACACATTATTTTTATAATCTCAACGATGGGAATTTTCATTATGACTAAAGTTCCAGTTCAGTTTATAACTAAAAATTGAACACTTTATGCACAGCCTAGACTGTCGCCGCAGCGACTTCGTCACTTATACCTAAACTTAAATAATTGGTTATTGATGCACTCTAAAACGAGTGATCAGACAAATACTGGTGGGTAAGTGGCGTGGCAATGTAAGGTCGCAAAACGAAAGTTGCTAAACATCATTTCCGTACCATGCTGTTAGGTTTAAATTTGTCCAGCAACTATCGTTTTACAAGCTCATTGTTGTGATGTAGTATTCACCGAGCACCGACATTTCGCAAATGCGAATGGTCAGCAGGAGGCATGGGGGGCTCGGGAACTCCTCGGGGGACAAACTTGACCCTAAACGCCTGTGGCGCGATGGTGGCCCCAACTATGCCTTCCAGAGATGGCAGAGAGTCACCGTCTTCGAGGCATAAGTCAAATTGGTGCATTATGCCTGCGAAGAACATGAACATCTCCATTCTCGCCAGGATGTCGCCAAGACACATCCGGCGTCCGACTCCGAAAGGCATGAAGTACTCAGGTCGCCTGATTTTGCCGTTGTCATCAATGAACCTGCTGGGGTTGAACTGTTTCGGCTCATCCCAGAGGTTCGGATCCATATGGACGCAGTTTATCAAGGGAACAACCTGCGAGCCTGCAGGTATCTTGTATCCGTTAAGACTGACGTCCCTGTTGACAAAAGAAACTATGTTAGACAGTTATCTTTTATTTCAGGTTTATATAATTACAGTATTATTTTATTTAAACAGCAGTTTTTTAGAAAATATCGTCAAGAATGACCAATATTAAATGTTTTAATAAAATGATTCGGCTGGTTTTATGACTTACTTTGTAGGCGAGTGAGTAGTGGCGAGGGGCACTATGCTCGACATTCTCAGGGTTTCAAGTATCGTCGTCTCCGTGATGGGCAGGTGAGCCATGTCTGCGATGTTGGGCATGCGACCACGGCCCACAACGGCGTCAAGTTCTTCTTGGACGCTTCTTTTCACGTCTGGGTTCCTTAACATAAAGACAATCATCCATAGCAATGAGGATTTAATTGTTTCCATGCCAGCTGAGAAAAGATCGCCCAATATTTGCTTGAGTTGTAGCTCTGAAAAAAAAACATTTACTATTGAATAAAATCTTTGCACGTAGCAATTTATACAGAATACATTTAAGTATATCCTTAAATGATAAGACTTAAAAGTAATGGACCTACCGTGGTCTCTGCCTTCGAATAGATCGCCGGCTCTCCCTTCTACCGTCGCTTTTTCCATCTCTACGAGATACACATCGATAAGGTCCCTGGCATTATTTACATCCAAGGACTCGCGATGTTCATCGATCAGCGACTGGTAGAAGGAAAACATTTCGGCCCGATTTTGGGCCACCTTTTCCTTGGCTTGAGCTTTGCCCGGCAGGTACTGCAATAAAATAAACCAGGTTAAACTACTTGCTATTATTACAGATAAAATTGAACATTATGTAGATGAAAATAAATAGAAAACTGGTACATGTTAAATGGTAACTTACGTTATATAGCGGGATGTATTCTCCATAATGAACTTCACCGAAAAGGCGCATGCCTTCTTCGACCAGGAAGTTCATTCTCTCAAATCGAGCATCGCCGTGGCTAAACCGGACCGACATAGTAATGCCGCAGATGACGTTTGATACGGAGAGAGCAAACAGCGGGTTGGCATCAATTGGCGCACCTTCCGAAAGACGAACATTTGCGATCAGGTCGTTCACCTCATTCTGAGAAAAAAAAATACAGTCAGTTTCTGAAAATATTTTTCAATATTTCTTAGATAATTTGTAAAAATCATTTACGTACCTTGATCCTGTTTTCCATTATCATTTTACCGTTGCCCATGTAAGTCATTCCGAATTCCCTCAGTTTTTCGTGTAGGAACCGGCGCTGACTCTTCCATAGACGACCGTCGCTATTGATGATGCCTGCACAGAGGGAGGCGTTTAGTTTGGAGCTGTAAGGTGGGAGGGCGCGATTCGCCGGCGGGAGGGCCGCGCCGCCCACATGCCATGTGCACAATGTTTTTATGATACCGGCAAATGCTGACATTCAATGAGAGATAACTATTGGCATTGTTACGTTTTCTATGTCACTTCAATCACTTCAAATAGTACTATTAGATGTATATAGCTCAAAAAATGTATAATGAAAGTTAATGAATCATAATTTATCATATTCTACATTGAAACAATATTTCGCATTTTTTGCTAAACTTACCTAATCCATCTAGCGTGTGCATAAGTGGGGTGCTGGGGCGGCCTGTAAACTCTTCTCGGCGGAAGGCTTCTCTGATTAGCTTATAGTCACTTAACACGACAGTCAGCTGATTTCCAAGTCGCGCCGAGAAGAGAGTGCCGTAGTTTCGCGCAAGTTCCAGGAAGGTCTGATGCCGCACGCCGAGGAAGGGAAGGTACCCGACGACCGGGGGCCCCCACGGCCCGGGCGGTAACTGCTTCACCTCGCGCAGCAGCATCACCAGGCGGACCACCAGGAGAGAGAAGCCGACTGCTAGCAGCAGCGGCGTCGTCGTCCGAGACACACACCAGCTCAACACTTGCCATAAAACCCACAAAATCTTCGAGTTAGATAAAACGGAAATCATTTTGTTTATTTTTAAAAGTCAATTTCTATAAAAAAAACCGATATTTATTTTATTTCTTGATTTTAAAGATCGCGAAATGTTTACGCACAAACGATCGGTTGCACAGAATGCTATGTTTGTATGTCGCGTGAGACCGTCGTTTGCGCACTGAGTCGCGGCTGGCGTGGCCTTGCGAATAAATACGCGCGGGGTGGTGGCCGCATAGGCTCGTCCCACCGGCGCGGGCGCACCTCTCTCCACCGCTTTTCCGCCGTTGCGCTACGGTTTTCGTAGCACAACGCCGTAGATCATTTTTTTTAACTAACGATTTAAGGCTTTCATATTTGCGTTTTCGTTACCAATATCGTTCAAACGCGATGCCAGACGGACGTGTCAGATGTTCGAATATTATTTCTGTATTACAAAATGAAGTTTTAAAATAAAGCTGGTTAAGGTTGCAAGTAGTATATAAAGAGGTTTGAATAACTTTGCATGGACCCGTGGCGTCATTTTTTTTTATTAGTGGCCAGCAATAATTTTATCACTGTCTTATGGCACCATAATAAAGAAACATCTGAGCGGGCAGAATTGTTCTAAGTGATATCGGAGCCGAGATACGAGTATGATTTCTTAAAGTATTGTTTATTGCTTTAATTCCACTAAAATAATAGTTCTGAATTATGGAGCTAATCTCACCTGACAGCTGTTAAAAAATATGCAGAAATAGGAGAGAAAGGTTTTATTTTTCAGATGTACCTGTGGGGTAAATTTTTTCGTTAAAAGTACATCCAACAATACATTAATTTAGACATCCATAATGATAATATTGTTTACAAAGCAGTAGTTGCTAAGTATTTTGGCATTAGGAAGTGGAACACGATCTCACACGAAAAAAGACATAAACGTCAAGGACATAAAGAGACATTTTTAAATAGTCAATATGTAAAAAGGACGTATTGATTCTTAACCGGTGATATTAGAGACATTACAATATACACCAGTACGTCTACCACGAGTTGCTATTGATCCATACCAACGAAAAGGTAAAAAAGTGGCATTATTTATAATCCTTTAAAAAAATGTATTGGGATTTGACATGACATGACATGACAACGTCAAATCTCAATACATTTTTTTTACGCGAACGATAAGGTATATTTAAAGTGGCAACTTGTGGTAGACGAACTGACTGAAAGTCTTTTTACCCACAATACAAGAACAATATTGGCCTAATATTGCACCTGGCCATTGAAAACAAGCCTTCTTAAATCCTAATTCCGTCGCATGATATAAAGGATTATGAATAATGCCGATTTTTTACCTTATCCCTAGTATGGATCAAGTTCAATTGAGAAGTTTGTTAAAAATACAATACTTATATCTCAGCTCCGATATACTTGAGCTATATGTGCGCCATATAAAGTTTGTTCCCTTCGATATATTCTTTCATAATAATAAGGTTTGGTGAGTGGCAGCAAAATTTCAAAAATGTCGCAAACCATACCCCTTTGGCAGCAGTTCAATTTATTTTGTGATAGCCGCATTGCGCTCATCCTTTTCTGCCGCGGTGGCCTGGAGGCCTTAGTTTTGCACTTATTGATGTCAAGAGTAGTTGAAATTCGGCGAGGGGTAAGAGGGGCGGGGCTATCGAGGTCGTGCGGGTGCGCATGCAGATGATAAGATTAACGAATTGCGTAAGATGCGCGAGGCAAGGCGACGCGGGTCGACGACTTGCGCTCGAGAGCCTTGAGCGAACTTCTCCGTTCGACCTTTAGCTAATGTCCGAAAAGTCATATTTTTTTCACAATAATAAATAATTAACTAAACATGATTTGTTGCCTCCTTATTATTTAAATTATATTATATAAAGTATGTCCTCAATTATTGAGATTTTAACAGGAAGATCTCACAATTCTGGCTCACTCATTAGACCACTAGTAAAGTCATAATATTTTTTTCATTAAGTTGTTTCAGGCAATTTTAATAGTTCAGTTATTACTTACCTATATTAACTATTCTGGTTATTCAACTAAAAAACCCAAAACAACTACTGATGACGTGATATTATGCCAATACGATGGGATAAAGTGACTTTCAATAAGGTGACTAATTCATTATAACGTTACCGATTATTTTTTTATGACTAGTGTTAAGTACCTACGTTAACTTTACATAAATCATTTAGTTTACTATGGCTTGGTAATTTATTTTACTAATTTGCAGAGATCAGGGCAGGGCGTGAATAAAATAATCCAAATTATTAAATCAACTGATTATATAACAATTAAATAAAAATACATCATAAAAAAATAATCCCAGTTTATTAAAAGCAAATAACGTGTATTCAAATTGTGCTACACTCTTTTCGAAAACTAGAGTTTGATCAACAAAATGCGTTTAAAAAACCTCCTCACTAATTTCAGTTTTTAATTTATTTGACCTTAAATTATATGCCCATTTGTAAAATGTCTGATAGTTAAAGCCTTAAAATGTTAAATAAGCCTGTCAGAAGCTTTTTTCAGAAACTAAAACAAATTTCGAAATGTTATAAAACTACTTAGTTTATTAGCTGGGTGTGTACGTTAGTAAGTACTCATTTCGCCATTATTTTCTTTAAATTCAATTCTTATTTTTTTAAATCTAAAACTCACTTTGCCTGTCCAGTCCCTCAGTTAACTGTTCACCTCGAGTAAACTACGATTTTTAACTAGGTACACCGTCTTGTATTTTCAGTTTTAGTTCCGAATGTCTTCATTTGCAGCGCTGTCACGAAATTAATACAAATAAATGTATAAAAGACGCTAGTTTTCATGAGTGTCAACTCAGGGTAGGAGTACTGGAAATGGGTCGGGAGTACCTACTCTGTCACCGAAGCATTTAGCTAATACTTTTTACTAGGGAAAAACTCAATTTTCCTTATTTTTTGAATTTTCCTTATGATTTGTATTTTTCTTCCCTATTTTGTTATCCTCAATAAGCTCTGAAGTGTTAAGCGATCCTCTTATCTATTTCCAGTTTTCAATCTCTGTGCATTATACGCATGTTAATCTAACCATTGTAATTCATACTACTAAATTAGACCCTTCAAAGCATTCAAACTACGAACAGTTTATTTTATTTATTTATTTATTCTTCATTGCACAAAATTAATGATACAATTGGCGGACTTAATGCCAAAGGACATTTTCTACCAGTCAACCACACGATCAAACAGATAAATTAAACACGGTGCACGAGATTAAACTAAACAAATTACTTTTGAAAACAACAACAGATGCTAATTATTATAAAATAACAAAACAACAAAATAAACTTCAACATAAATCGATAAAAATAAACATACATAAATAGAAGTCATAATATAAATAGAACCAACCAAACCAAGAATTGCTTGCAACAAAAAAAATAACTTAATAATAGCCATATAAACCCCTCAGAATAACCTCGTAATAACTTTGAACCACGTTCACCTAACAGTGACTCAAAGACCCATCCCTAATGCGTGACCACCGATCCGAAATGCTTTCGAACAGCCACTTTAAACCTGTATTTACTAATAGATTTTCTTATTGGAACAGGAAGTTTGTTACAAAGACGAATCGCAGATACAGCGAAAGAATTAGACATGAAACCAGAAGAATGAGAGGGCGTAAGAAGGGAAAGAGTATCTTCAGAACGCAACTGACGACAATCTGAAGAATGAAGAAATTGAAATTTACTTTTAAATAAGATGGATAATTAGGATCAAAAAGAATAGAAAAGAGAACATTTAAAATTCGAATGGACCTACGCTGGCGGATAGGCATCCAGTTAAGTTTAGAGCGGAAAATGGAGACGTGGTCATATTTGGGCAGTCCAAAAATGAAACGTATACAGTTATTTAGAAGTCGATCCATTTTGTTCAAAAGCTCCTGTGAAACGTTAGGTACTGAGACAGACATCACCATAATCAATCAACGGCAAGATAAGGGCTTGCACTAGAAGTGTCTTCGTAGATGACGGCAGAAAGTTCTTCAGGCGATAGAGAGCGCGAAGAGTCCCAGTTACTTTCCTGCTCACTTCACTAATATGCTTGGTCCAGCTGAGAGAGCAGTCCATATGAATGCCAAGATTTTTCACACATGGGGAGTAAGGAACAACAATACCGTCCATTATAATAGGTGAAACTGCACTCATATCAAGCTCCGCCAGTTGTCGTGAGCCACCGATGATTATGGCTTGGCATTTGATAGGATTAACCTTGACTCCGAATTTGGCAGACCACTCAACAACAGTTTATTGTTAAGTATATTTATTTAATGAAGTAGTTGACGTTTAGTGTTGGGTCTGCGTGTTTGTGCGCACTTGTTTTTAATTTCTATAATACTAGAACAAACCTTAATATCATATTTATTAATAAAAATGATTTTTTTATGGAACGTCAAATTAATTCATTTTTAGAATAACCAGTCATTTGTGGTTACGGGGAATGTATGGATCTTTCCAGAGAAAAAGACATCTATGTGGTTTTAGTAAAACTCAAGTGAACCTTCGTACGGTATGAAGTTTTCTAGTAAACAACAATATTGATTAATTTTCCGGATTTAGAAAACATCGACAGTTCTGTACTTTCTTTCAACCTGATATGGAAGTATCACACAAACCTAAGTAATGGACAGAAACCGCATCAAAATTATCATTTTACACTCTCCACTCGCTAGCAAAGGGACAGTTAAACTTTTTTACTATTTGGAGTTGAGTTGCATGTGTAATGATTTTTTGACAAAACAATTAGCGTAGTGCGCTGTAGTACGGTTTCTTTACTTGATTTACGTATTGTCTCGGGTTCAATCCTTTCTACGAGTAAATTGGCTCGGGTGCTGGAAGACGCCCCTGGCTTAATTACTTGTCTGGTACCTCGTAATATAGGGATAATTAGTCCTACTTCAAGACCATGACAAGTGGTGTGTTGTCTGGCGCATATTTTTTTTTATAAAATTGATGGTTAAAACTCCTAGCATAAGTCATTTATTTTGGTAAAATGCAGCCTTATGACTTTACATTTTTGAATACAGTACCTTTTTATGCATTAATTTCAAAGTACTAATAAATACTTCTGGCTTAGTAATTACTAACACACTAACTTATAGGCTTCGTGGGTAAATGGCCCACAAAGTCAGCAAAAAAAGGTTTTTCGGGCCGAAACCACACAAATATGAGTTTATAACTACACTGCTATAACTTGAGTAAGGGTTACCTAGAACCTTAAACAACGAAACGCGCCAAATAGATACCTTCAACAAAGTGTCGGATAAAGCATTTTGTCCACACTTTGTTTATGGGCGGCGCGTTGCGTAAAGTGAGACAATGGTCGGGTTAGACCCTTCGCCGAGAGCATATCTCGCTAAAGCAACTGGCTTAAAAGCCTACTTCAATAGTGCCGTTTGTAGGCTATCTGCCTGAGGCGGCTTATCTACTTGTATTGTACTTACTTCCATTGTATGAAACTATGTTTCTAAGAACCTTTCACGAAAAAAATATCACGACGAATGTTTTGAATAAATTAAATAAACTTTTCTAATCATATAGCGATTAATCTACATTATTATATTGTAATTGTCACGGCTTTAAACAGCCAGCAGTCAATTGAAGAACTCACTTCTAGTAATGAGTCAGTAAGTCTGGTAGATAATGCCTCTTGTCATGAAGTCCGCCTATTGTACTTTAATTTTGTGCAATAAAGAATAAATAAAATGATTAAATGAAACCGATTTAATGAGATAGTGCTAACCCTTAAAACTAAATGTAAGCACTTCCAACGGAAAAACAAAAAACCCTTAGTAGTGGATAAATACCCCGCTACCCGCCCTTTTCCGGTAGAGGACTTACTACTTATTACCTACTTCATAACTTGATAAAACTTAATTTATTTGCGGCATTAATTAATTAAAAACAAATTAACAGTGAGTTTATTGCTAGGAAAACGCTCTCCCTGCGTCTATGTTTCCGAATACTTACAACCTTAGTATCTTCAAGGCCAGAATGAATAGGCATTTTCTGGGTAAGCATGTACCACCATCGGCCTCGTCATCGCTTACCACCAGGCGAGACTGAGGCCAAACGCAGACCACTTTTAAATGAAAAAAATAATTGAATCCATTGGCAAGCAGAACTTTACCGGCTGATAAGATTAAATTCGCACATTTTTTTAATTTGGAACTACGATTCGTCCAATGAAATTGGGCTAGCGACGTTGATGGTGGCGCCCTCTTATACCGCTAGGCAGTGTGTAGAATGGACAGTCGGCCAAAAGAGCAATGACCGTCCCTTTTATCGGCAATGCACCGATTTATTAGTTTGACCAGCGAACAATGTTTGGTATGCTAATATTGAGTTTGCACTGGTTGGAACCGAAGCATTGTTTCGGAAAGGATACATTGAATTATAATTTGTTATCTTTGGACATAATATCACATGGTCATCTAAACTAAGCTGAGATTATACTATTGGTGTAAACGAAGATAATTAGACAATTTAATTCATAAAAATAGAAGTTGAAGACTTCGTCATGTACCAACGGAGCCAACGAAGGTCTTGCTTCAGGGATTCGTCTATCGTTATATCATTCAATGCATACAGCATTGTAATTAAAATACTGTGAGGCAACAATAATACTTATCTTACTTTGTGATGACGCCTGTGTGGCCGAAGGGCTGAAACTCCAGGGGTCATATGTTCAAATCTCAGGTGGTACATACTACCCACCTTTTTAGATTTTTCCAAACATGGGTTACCCTACATACCGCCCAGCAATTAGCAAGTGTGTTGATTATAGAAAGATTATTACCTTTCAATAGTAGCGATGACTTGACTTCAATGATGGAAAGCAGTTTCCTATAGTGGGACAGTATAGCCTCATTACTTTTACAAACACAATTATTGTCAAATCTGTTAACAAATGTAGATTATATAAAACTGGATCAGGGCTTGGGCAACTTCACTTAGATAAACAATTCTTGACGTAGGCAGTACTAATGACGGTCCAAAATGACATAATCAAGTGAAAACAATAGTAACCTTCCTATTAGAATGTGCGTAAATTGGGTCGTCGATCTTGGGGCAAACATGGGCACAATGCGCCGACGTCACCGAACAGATGCGCGAGCGCATGTTTGCGTATCCTCGTTTATTTACTCCTTGACATAAATCCACGTGCGAAATTAAGACGCGCGGTGTGATCGCGCAGTTTACGAAAAGAAAAATTACAGTATAATATCGAGATCAAGGTGCACTCAGACGCAGGTTCGGTGGAAATAGGGCTGCGACATAAAACAAAGCTTATTTTTAATTTCCAAAAATGCTGTTTGCAAGATGCCCCTTAAAAACTTCAGTGGAAATACTATTTTAAAATAAGTTAACTTATTAAGTTTTGTAGATGCTTTTTTTATTGACACAGTGTTTATGTAATTGATTAGTCTGCTTTTTTTAAAAATCTGCGTTCTTTTTAGTGTGTAAATGAACTTCTTTTTACTTGGTTTTATATGTTTTCAGCCGTATATTTCTAATGTGTTATTGGAATTGTGTACCGTACTTATTTGCCTACATTATAATTAATTGTATTTACTTACATCGAAGTGCGTTAAATGATTTAGCTTGTGATTAAATGATCTATGAATAATTTATGAATAATGAATGATTTATTAAGGTACATCAATTTAAGGTATATACTTCATCAGCTTATTACCTCAATTAAAGCAGACTTCTTGATGTTTTCTTCGTTCTTCAGCCTTCTCGGTGAGTAAGCTATCCTGAAACAGAATAAAATAAAAAATAAATATATTGGCATAAATTACACTGTAACATGCACAAGCTGTACGGCGCGCGCGGCGGCTTGGCTATGCAAAAATATAAAATTCACAGATAAATTCTTAATGGCATGTAGCAGATTCAATTTAACTGCAGAACTTTTGGTTTTTTGAAACAATATTGCACTATAATTATTCCTAAAAGAATACTTCTAAGATTCCGCATGAAGATTTTTAATTTTTGTATAGTTCCTTAAATTAGTCAGAAATATTTACAAAAACAATGTATTATTTATAGCAGCAACGGATAACAACGCCATATAGATTTAAAGATTCCCTTTAAGTGGGTAAGTTCAAATAGTGATTCAAAGGTACAAGGTTCACGCAAAAAGTGTAATAAGGCAAAACTCGTGAGTTACACACACACGCCGGGCAACACCTACGTGATCTCGATTACGAAAAAAGACTTATTTATCATCATTTGTTCGTAGGCGCCGCGCTGGCGAGCGCGGGGAAGCAAAACAAACGCATAAATCGAGGAGATTCGGCCAAGTTGGAATAGAAAAGTGTTATTTAATTAATTATTCATAATATTGCTCTTTATTCCTTTACTTTGTTGCTATGAATATATTTTGGGATGTTATAGCGCAAAATCTATCACAAAAAAGATTTTTTAACATTTTGATTCTTTGCTCCAATATATAGCCTAGTGCTTTTAAAAAAAAAGATATTTATTTCAATTAGCGAATAATCTGTTTTATGCTATTTAAATAATATAATCAATACATAAAACACAAATATATTTTTTAAACAATAGTGCTCTAGTGACCCATGATTTACCTGACTTAAAACCTACTTATTTAATATATTATATGTTGTAGCACTAAGTAGGTAATATTCGTTATCGTCTGCCTAATAGTAACATGATCTGAACCAAATAACTATGACAATAATGATGTTTAGTTATTGTTATATTTAAAAAACAATGTTTGAACATGCAAATCTTTTAATCTTTTAAAAAAATATTTAATTTATTTTTATTCAATCTTGCTAATCAAACTTTTTACGTTTTTTCTTTAGATGTTATCGTATCTTCTTTTTATGTCCTCTTAGAAGATAAAATATATCTAATATTAAAGTAACTAAACACTATTTAACCCGTTCTTACCCCGTTTAAACAACCTGCTAAAATATTTCACTATTTGCAACGTTTTCGAAATATGTTTTGCAGACTAATGATTTTTCCGCAATTTTTTGCTCACCGCTGAAACTGTTGTCAGGCAACAGAATTGTACGTTTTTGTTTACGATTACTCTGCGGAGAGAAGAGTGACTAAGGTTAATTTTGACACAGATATTTAAACGGATTACTAATGTTTGACCAAAAAATTATTGACAAATGGTCATTCGACAAACAACATTTAACCAAATGTTCATTTGGCAAATGAGACATTTGACAAATGATGATAATCTTACAAAAACTCACTTAGCAAATGATCTATTAGCAAAAACTGCATTCGTTGAATGTTTTAAAAATTATAATGTCAATTGACCTTTCTTAATTTCACCAAATAATATGTTTCGCAAATTAAGCATTTGTCCAAATGTCATTTAACAAAATGTTATTTCTTAAATTTCTTTATTTGCCTACAAATATTGGCCATACATAAATCAATAGTAGTATTTTCTGGCGCTTCGCCGGCCGCTGCCACGGCACGCTCGCTTCGCTCGCTCGGCTCGCGCGTTTTGTGGTCACTATTCTAACCTAACCTAACCAAAATTTATGTAAGTTTTTTGGTACCTATGTTTTTTCCATTCTGGCTAGATATAATATATCAACTAATACTTAAACTATTTTCCTTTTTTTGATTTGTTTTCTTCTATTTCTTTATTTGTCTACGAAGCATTTGTTAAATAATACATTTTATCAGACGTTTTTGGACCAATGGTAGTTTTTTCTGATAACTCAGTTGTTAAAGGTTCATTAAGTAATATAATCATTTATAAAATGTAAATTTAGGTGTTGATCATTTGGAAAAGTGAGTCATTTGTGAAATGATTAGTAGTAATATGATTAATTGGCGAAACCATTATTTTGCCAAACATTGTTTATCAAGTGTAATTTTTCCAAATGACTTTTGGTCAGACAGCAGGACCCCACATTAAACATATAGTTTGTTGTACCTTTTTTAAATATGCATAGTTGAACAAATGTTGTTATTTAGTATTAAGCAATAAAGTAAGATCCGCTACGAGATTTCTAGGTAGATTGTTGAAACCGAACTACAGTTAATTCATGTACAAAAATAAAGACTTCAAATGTCAAGTAGTTTCACCTTATTTTTATTAGTATCTATTTAAGTAGTTTAAACAATTTAATTAGAGCTTATAGTTAGTAAGTTAATACTGTTTAGTCCGCAATGCATGCCGTGGCAGCCTTTAATTAAGATGACATTAAGCATTTAGTTCTTGTGTGCTGTACGACTTTTCTGTTGTTGGTGTTTGTCTTGTTGGCTGTCCTAATAAATAAATAAAAAGCTTATTTTTGATGACAGATTAATATGGACGCAAGAAATAAAAAAAAAATCATATCTGTTTGCATGTTCCTGTATCACGTGAAAAGTATTGGTTGGATTTTACAGAAAGTCCGTACAATATAAAATATTATTCCAATATTTTCATTGTCCAAAAGGAAATAAACACTGAAGGACGCTCGAACCTAAATAAATCACCTAAAACAATCCAGAACGGAGTCTTGTCTTGGAAAGGAAACACACGTCATGTTAGATATCATCAATATGTTTGTGTTTTACAAATTATAGCAATGCTTAGAAGATCATAACTAAAAAGATTCAGGTTTAGATCATAAAAGTGTATTTTATAGTACTTAATATTTAGATATTTTAACGGGTATTCAAGAGAAACTTCAACACCACTCCTTAAATCATTTTAATCTTAAGTCAGTTAATCAATTAACAGTTTCTTTATCAGTTTTAATGTACAAATAAGATAAAGAAAGGAAAATCGGTAAAGTTCAGTTAAGTTTCCAAGTGTTGTTAGTTAAAGACACAAATCGTTTTAACCGCACGATTCACGTGGTTTGGCAGATAAATTCTAACCTAGACCTTATGACATGTATCTATCTACTAGTAAACGAAGCAAAAGCTTGTATGCATTAAAATGCACCATACCAATTCTATGCAAAGATGGAATATAGACAAGAGGGTAACTAAAAAATGGGAATGGTAACGCCATCTTGTTTACTCAACTTCAAATTCTTAAATCTCACCTGTTGAACTTTATAAGCAACCTCTCCTTTAAAAACCCACTTGCAACCATTTAGATTGGTGATTTTAAGTTTGAAATAACGCAATTAAAAAAACGTAAAAACGAGGGTGCTTCAATATTATCACAACTATCAGACACTTAATTATAACGACAATTGTATTGTTTGTAAATCATCCATACTTGTATTTGCCCTCGAATGGTTTCAAAGAAAAAGTTAGTTACACACATTTATCTTTGTTTTCAAAACAGCGGATAAGTTTTGTGTAAGTACGTAATAATTATGCATTTGCTTAATGAAAGATCTAGATTGGAAGGAAGGTTATTGTGTTAAATATTTTTCACGAGTCGCTATCTAAATGCCCGTGACTCTGAGGTCAAATGTTTTAAAAATCGCGATTATACAATGGAAGATAAGTAAAAATATCAGTTCGGCCTTCAAAAGTAGGTGACACAATTTTTTCACCCCTAACACCGTTCTGATAAGGCCTGTAGATAACAGGATCCCTAGGGTCACATTGTGTGGCCACGTGGCCCTTTCTCTTATTATTGAAATAAAATAAACATAAAATCTTTTTATTACATTTTAAATCATTACACAGACAGCTACTTAAAATGCGTGGTACTTATTCCAAGATAACCAAACAAAATTGAAATAGGTATTGAAAAATATATGTAGTTACAAAAAATGCTTTCATTGAGCTGTAGATTATAGAATTTTAGTTACTTATTCAACAATTATATTCAATTCTTGCCTATAAATTACCAAATCTTCATTGTAATTAATTTGAGTTGTTCACAATGAGATTATCTACTTTTAAAAATGACCGAGATAAAACATGACGTGATATTTATTAAGTACCAATAAAAAGGTATTGTTACAGAAATACTTACGTTTAACTGTAGATTTTTATTAAGTGTTTCTTCTGTATCAGTTTGAAATTTACTGTCGCTGACAATTTACTGAAAAAACCCTTCATTTTAGTCGTATGAGGTAAATTTTTAAATGGCGGAAAGAGAACGTGGTTCAATATTTATATAATTTGGGAAAACGAAGCTACCTTCAAATTGTATCTAGAATATAAATTATTTTTTAAGCGAGGGTAGGTAACCCAAAGAGATTTCTTTCTAGTGCGGTGATGCAGTCCTCACGTGTACTTCAAGTTGTTCTGCTCGTAACTACAACGGCGTGAAATTAACGTCAACAACGTTTCTTACTTTGAAATAACATGCAGGACTAAGAAAATTATACAATCACATTATGGTGCAAAAGTTCATCTATCACAAAAAAAAGTAAGTATGTTATAATGGCATCATCAGTTAGTAATTCTGAAACTGCAAATGTTTTTTCAAATATAAACGTCCCGACCAAATCTGCGACCATCCCGCGCACAGGTACCAAATAACCATTGGGCCAACGGTTTGGTCAAAATATTATAAGATTACAATAATAATCAAGGAGGGATACTTTTGTTATTGTCTTGTAAGTTTTTCGAAGAATGAAAGACCACGATAAATAATATTTATTTTATGTGATAGTAAGAAGACGATAATGAATTATTGTGTAAACTTGTAAGCTATGACACTTTTTACAATTAAGTAAACAAAAACTAACGTGACGAACATTCGGTTTAGGTAATTACAACAATTCAGATTACATTTCTGTTAAACTGAATGAAATCGTAAAGATAAATAAATAAGTTGTGAATGAGGTTTTTACCACATTTTCTACGTGAGCGCGCCCTTAGACTTGGTCGGCAAACAGATTCAATATAGTAGCCAAGATATTGGGCCTTTAGAAGTAGTTGTTAGATATCAATTATATCTTCATAATTATCTCTAACGAACATCTCGAATACCACACGGGGCGGCCGCTTTGACTGTGTGAGCTTACGATATCTTGCAGCCTGCTCGCATTTGTCGCATTGAATTGAGCGTCCTGTCATTTTGGTAAGTCATCTTTCATTCCCAGTCACGTGACCATTACGTCATGCAAACTCAACTTCTGCGCGGCGTATTAATATTACTAACTATTAATTGATGTTTCATACTATTGTTTGTCTGTCAAATATTACCAGTCTAAAACTTTTCAGTTGCAGAAAGACCTCTTAAAAAGTGTATCAATACAAAATGAGCGTTTTTAGAAACGTAAACGGTCACGATGCGATAGTTTCAAAAGATTGTAATACGGCCCCAGGGGCCTTGTAACAATCCCTAATAACTTGTCAAGTTCATGCTCTAAACTAAAACAGCGGTCACCTGGCACTGATGCATTTACCGACGAAATTGCTCGCTAACCTCAGTTTAGTTAGGGTACTGGCTGGAATTAAATGATCATATTGCGAAATTGCTAGTTTCACTCATTTTAGGGAATGAAGATGACAAGCTATAAGGGTTTGTAATAAGGCCCCAGATGCTACTCATTCACACCTATGATACTTCCTCCCCGACAACACCCGTTCACTGCATTCGGGTTAAAGATAATTTATTTCGAAATAACTCAGAGGGTTTACCTAAGGACTCCCATTTCAGCATTAAGCGATTAGGTAGCATAAATTGTACAAGATAAGAAATTATCCTGTCTTCTCCTCAGAGATTTATTCCTTGACTATGTAGTAGTAGGCCTGCTACGCGCTAACCATATCGCATAAGTTTTTAGAGTAGAAATTTTAAATCCTACTCTGGCCATACTTTTTTCCAATCTGTAACTGCCGGTGGCATCCCTACCCGGCGGCCGCCTCATTCTTGTCCGTGCGCGCGCGGCGTTCGCACAAGTGCAGTGAAAAAGTTGAGGTTTATTGAAATAAAAGTACTTACCTATCGTTATATCAAAACGACCAAATGAGGAAGATCGAGAAGAGAGATGGTTACGAAAAATGAAGATGTATGAGGAAGGCCTGCTTTCAGTAAAGTAGTTAGAAGATATTCTTTGCTTAGGCAGTTCCTCAGAGGAATGCCTAAAAAATGCTAATGCCACTATTCAATGCCTCACTTACGGAGTTAGGTTTCGTTATAAACAATGAAAAAAGTAATTTGGTCCCTCAGACTATTTGTAAGTTTTTGGGTATCTTACTAAATTCAGAAAGCATGTCATTACAACTATTTTAGTAATTCAAGCAGAATTCAAATTAGGATCTTGGCTCGTTTCTTAGGTTCTCTTACCGCTGCATGTCCAGCAATTGCTTATGGATTGCTCATACCAAGGCTTTAGAAAGGGCTAAATATTTGGCTTTGCTTGAAAATAATAATGATTATGATGCATTTATGGCAGTACCAGATAATTTAAATAAATGAAATAATATTTTGGTTGCTGTAAAACCAATACGGAATCAAAATTATGATTCTAAAATATTTACGGATGCAAGCTTGACGAGCTGGAGAGCAGCCTGTGGCAGTGAAAAGACGGGAGACCAATAGACTGCTACTGAACGCTCCATTCTATATCTTATTTGGAACTGCTTGCTGTCTATTTCGGGCTTAATTTTTTGCTGAGAATAGAAGAGATTGTAATATCCTTTTTCATATAGACAATACAACGGCTATCTCGTATATAAACATAGTGGGTGGCGTACAAAATCTTCATCTAACTAAATCAAGTCACGAGACAAATTTGGTAATGGTGTGAACAAAGAAATACATTTATTTTTGCTTCATATATTCGTATAATATAATATAATTATCCTGTCTTCACCAAAGAGGTTTAAGGTCCCACCCTAACCCTAGTTCAGGCCTAAACCTGAACCTATTCCCATATGGCTGGATGTTCCTAGAGTTTGCTCCTTGCCTTGCTCTAAAAAGAATGAGGCGGCCGCCGGGTAGGGATGCCAGGGCCACCGGCAGTTACAGATTGGAAAAAAGTATGGCCAGAGTAGGATTTAAAATTTCTACTCTAAAAACTTGTGCGATATGGTTAGCGCGTAGCAGGGCTACTACTACATAGTCAAGAAATAAATCTCTTCGGCGAAGACAGGATAATTATGATCGCACTTCACTTCAGGTATGTTCGTTTGATCATCTACTAAAAACTGCTTCAGTGGTTTTTTCCGCTCTAAGTCTCATGTGTTATATAATATACATATATGTGTTGTATAATATACGAAGGAAGGAAAGAAGAAGTAAGGAAACACAAACATCGTGCTAGCTATTCGATTGTCTTACCGGATCTTTACCCGACCGTTTTTTCCTTCTGTCTATAAATAATATGTTTTGTACTGACGGACTATAAATAATTAAAGGAATTTCACAACACTACCACATTTTTCCGAAGCCTAATGACTCATTCATGTTTCCTTTTAAATTCATGTTAAGGTATTCTTATTTGTATGAATCGACGCACGTGCAGAAATAAAAAATCCGGTTTACAAGGTTGCTTCTCGTAAGTTCGGAAAACGTAGCTTTCTTGCCAAATTACAATTAAGTTATATTACAATTAAGTTATCCTAAAAACTTTCAGTTCCAACCATTTACTTCGGAAATCTTGATTTTATTATTAGATAATAATAAGTATTCGACAGTAATAGACAGTTAAAGTCGTGTTGTTTTTACGTTTTTTCTTCCAGTGGCATAAGGCTCTAAGCTATATCTAAAGCTTAACAGTTTTGAAATATTGCTGTTAAAAGCCAATGTTGGTATTTAAATATTTTTGGATCTAGATGACAAACGCATATCTGTGGAATGAAGCTAATTAATAAGTACTAATCAATGCTACAATTTATAATTTGTTATTTGAAATCGCAGCGTCGTAGAAAATATTCGACTGGAGATGTGTATGGTATTAAGTTTTCAAAAATAACCACGTATTCATTTATTTTGTGTTTGTATTGCAGTTTAAAAAAAAAGACTTATTCACAGTGGTTAATGTTGTTACTTGTCTCACCATGTTAGCGTTCTCAGAACAGAACGAAACGTATTACTAATGTTTTTCAGTAATTGTTAAGAGAACTAGATTTCCAGCTATAATAGTACTAAGTTTAAGCAAATCTTTAGTTTCAAATCGAAACTCAAGTCCTAGTAATAAAGTTGAACGGCAGATTGTATCAAACTCGCGAAGTTTATGTTCGGATTTGATACAATATGGTTTCAACCATAGACTGAATTGCGCTATGCTCGTGCTAAATCTATGGTTTCAACAGTTGCGAGTAGTTAAGCTGCGTGGTGGTACGTAAATACAAAACGAAAATCAATAACGTTCCGTGTTCAGGGCATACTAAAACGTTATTGATTAGGTCGGAGGTTCTATACTTGGATTTTAACGATTATGAAATTATTTAACTCAAAGGTTTTTATGATACTCGCATGTTGGTAACTTCTTACTTGGCAAATATAAATATTTTTTTAGGTTCTGTTTACTATGTTCTAGGTTTACGAAATGAAGAAATTTGCGCCCTCGGGCTAGCATCATCAACATAGTCATCAAATTAACTTAGGCCTCCCAGCGTTCACGCATTTGCTCCCTATTCCTTAGCTTCAGCATACTTACTACTTTAAGCAGTCTTTCGCTGTCTAGTCTAGCGCGTTTTCTGAGCCGTGGTCTCCACTCTGGAACAATAGACGCTCACAAGAAGCACAGCCAGAAGAGTAAAGTAAAGTAAGTAAAGTAATATAATATTATTATAGTAATATATTAATACCAAACTTTACACTTGACAAAAGTTCTGAAATTTTCGTGGTCAATTTTTTCTTCTGAACTGAACCACATGGCGCCACCTTCTTTGCGGACAAACCATGGAACTACAACTCGCAGCATTTTCGCACTCCACAGATAATAGTATATTTTTACTGGCTGTTTGAGTTTGTCTTTGTCACATGAAGGAAATTAAAAAAAAAATACTTTTTACTCCCTAGGGGCTAAAGTGGTCACTTTAGTCCCGCTTCGTAGGGCTATTTTGGCATACTTTTAGAGCATGAGAAGTGACAAATATTTTTTAAAAGAGGTCCAGTAGTTTAAAGCCTATGCTATACAAAAAAAAACATACAAGTCTTTCCTCTTGAAATTTGTAACATTAGTATAATTAGATAATAAAAGTAGATACTTTATCATTGTATCCGAGTGCTGTGAACAGCCATTTTCTTTGAGCATAAGCAATAACGTTCCTTATTATGTAATAGAATTCTGGCAAGGTGATGCGAACTATAGCTATCGACGATTTGTTTTACCTTTTTGATGAAAAATACCTACTAAGAAGGTATTAAAAAGGCTACCCGCGTTGAAAGATTAAACGGTAACAAAGATAATAAATAATCGAACAAAAAATAATTACCATTTTTTGGCTTTTACAACACACTTTTGTAACAAGCAAATCTTGCCACTTGACTACCCTTAATACTTTTTGAGTCAATCAGTCTCGCATAATGAGTATGTAATGGATTTCAATTCCAGGAGTCGTCTTCAGTTCATTATTGTTCATTGTATAGTCGAAATATTGGCCATCTTGTACATACGAAACCTGAGGTTCTGGTGTCTTACATGGAAGTGTGCTGGTGACCTGGCCGCGACGAAATGTAATGTAATGTCTTCCCGGGACTACGAACATAACTCGACACGACCCACGCGTTACATGTTTGTGTTACCTACTTAAATGTAATTTATGACCATTCATCACTTTGTTATGTCACTTTCAAGTAATGACTATCCTCAAAGACGGATTTTCTTATATATATTACTTTAGTTACACCTACATCTTGAAAATCTATTTCCTAAAATAGTTGTAATTATTAATAGTTTCGAGTAGGCCTATAATAATTTCTTTGGTGTATTGGATGCTCAGGAATTTGTTTTAATATTTAACACTGAACTGGATCAGAAAGTTATAAAAAGCGATTCGATTACATAATCGTTTTGTTTAAAAAAATGTATGTAACACTTTTTATTAGGGACATAGCGTTACTGACTAGAAGATGCAACAATTGGGACTAAGCCAAATATCAGTCAATTCATCTATTGACAGTTAATAAAGGAAGTGTCTGTATGTCAAGTGGATCTCAATGAAATCGAGGCGCATCTGACATTTGGTGATTAACAACGTTGAACATCTGCGCTGGCCAAAAGGCCGATAAGCATTCATTGTTTGCTTATCACTTATGTTTCAAACTCTTCCTTGGGGGACACCTGGCGAGTAAGGCGTAGAAACAGTAATTAAATTGAGCAATTGGCAAAAGTCCTGTCTTAGTAAACTACTGTTCATATATCCGGGGCACTGAGGGTATGTTTGTCTTATTATATTTATTTTGTTACCGCCAGGATAAACTGAGGCCTCGCTATGAACCAGCAAACAACTCACGTTACACGCACGCAGTACCTACTACGTAGTCTTAGTACAACATTTAATCGGAGATTTTAGGCACACATTGTGTAACTATTCCTAAATGATGTAACACGAAGATTTATGTGCTATCGTTTTATCCAGTTAATGAGTTAAATTTTTACTATGACTTAAAAAAAAAACTGTAAAGGCGTACGCCTAAATAATTAAAAAAACTTTAGTCAAACACGCCATAACTACCACCGTCTCTTCTCCGTAAACTGTCTTTGCACGAATCCGACAAAGCACTACACTAGCTTCTGGTTCAGTGCTTTCGAACTTTTATGCAACCATAGAACACTAGATTAACAAAAAGCTTTGATGCTCGTAACAGATTATTTCACATTATTCAGTAATAAAAAATCTCGTTTACTGTAAATTATATTGTGAAAAAAAAATCGTGTCTTTCTGTTTTTATTTTTAAAACCACAGCGAACCTACTGGGTGGATTTAAATGAAACTTTTTACACTAAATACTATGAATGTTAGATTAAAACATTAGGTACTTTACATTAGGATACAAAGTGAACAGTTTTAAATCTAATTCTACGCGGACTTGAACGGACGGTGGCAACAGCTATTTGTTAATCTTTTTTTAATTATAAGAGAACTTAGGGACTCTTTGCACGGTCATCTGTCAGCGTCGCGTGAGACTCGATCAGAAGCTGGTGATAGAACAACTCATAAGGAAGTGTCCTAACGCAGTTGGAGTGGTCAGTAAGATTTCCAAATCTATGTATTTTGCGTGAATGGCCGGGGTGAACGGCCTGTTTAGACCGGAGTGAGCGTTACGCAGGCGCGACCAATCGATAAGAGCAGTTGCGTAAGCGCCTTCTACGCCCTAAAGGAAAACCACACACAGACGCGGTGGGCTTATTTGATTTTATTTCGATTTAAAAGGTTCTTCTAAAAATAATTTGCTTATCTTAATCTTATAGTGTGACAAATTTAACAGCAACGTAAATAAAGCAATATAATGACGTATTTGCAACGTAATACGAATTAGTGAGATTACAAATGCATTTTTGTTCGATATCCACAGGAAATGGTTATAAATACACAGATAATGATAATGCCATGATATAAATATTTCGTAACTTAAGTATTTATAAATATTTAATTATCATTAAGAATGACGTGAACTTAACCCTTACGCTGTCAATTATTTAAAAATAATATAAATCAAAATGCTTGATACGTTCATTCATATAGGTGTGTCCCGGGACTGGGAAAATGTCAACCTAAACTAATTTAAAGATATAGTTCAGATTGGTTTTCCGGCATATTATGCAAGGAGCTAGCTATCTTGACAATAAAAGGGGCAGTTACGGAATCGCCTGAATAATATTTTATTGATTAGACCCCACTAGGTCACAGTAGGTGTCTTTCTACCTCCTATGAAATTATAGGAGTAAAATGGTTTTGAAAATACTAAGCTTCATTTTTTAAAACGATATATTGAACTAACACATCGTTAGTCAAATACGATTTCAAAAATTAAACAATTTACTGTTTGGTTTTAGGGCTGTTATTGAGCGAATTCTTGCATGGGTAATGAATAAAATGTATTAAAAAATGATAAATATTACAAAATATATCCAGCCCAGAAGATAGACTGGATGTTCGCTGTGAATGAAGGTCAACAGCTTGGGGTTTGAAATTATAATAGGGCCCCATGACACGAAGACAAGTTATTACGATATTGCTAGGATAGGAAAAACTGCAACAAGAGACCACGGACTTATAGACAGATATAAATACCTATGGTGGCAACTGTGGTGGGTGACATGAAATTTCTACAGCCAGTCACATTTCTGTGCGTTTTATAGGGTGTGTGGGCCCCACTGCAGCTGCATATTTCTGTAGTCTACTCGTATGTTTAGAGAACGATTATCTTTAGGTTTGTTGGCCGGCTTAGAGGTTCCATTCACCATAGCGGTGGCTTAAAGGTTCCATTCACCATAGCGGCAACTTAAAGGTTCCATTCACCATAGCGGCAACTTAAAGGTTCCATTATCCATAGCCGCAGCTTGCTGAGGTAAATTTTCGTACGTGATTTATGCTAAAACATAGTTATAAAAATATTAGTATAATTTGTTTTCCAGATGCCTTTAGGATTGCCTTGTGGAAAAATAGGACGACTGTTATCGGAATTAAAAGCCACTTCAATAAAAAATAGTACTCAAATTGACCATAATTTGACAAGCTTTATTGACCGTAATTGTTTGATGATGGCCATGCATCCGGGGGTTGTGAATTCGGCTACCATTAGGACAAAAATTTTAGTGTCTTGAGTGTATAAATATTATGCGTTAGTTTGTCTCTAAGAGTTACCAATGTTTTCTGCTATTAGGACAAACTGAGTTAAGTAACGGGGCAGATTATCTTAGAGAAAAATGTGGCACTTTTGCAAGTCACCCAGTACAGTCTTTTAAAGTAACTATTTTACTAATGTGTGTTCAGAATTTGATAAAAAATAGTCCAGTAGGTATTCAAGATGTGAATGGTCACTAAACACACCAGGCCTGTGACGTCTGGTCGTGCGACGCAATTGGTGGGTCAAGAGATAACCTACTTCAATTTATTGCGTGGCAAAAATTTAGAATCTAAGACCGATGCCGAAGTTTAGATACCAGTATCTAAGTGGGTAACCAACGTTTGTTTCAATTCAAGCTTATCTATCTTATATTTTTGGGAAAAAGTCAAGCTCTCATATTCATAAAAAATTGAACAGGCTCTAAGAACACTTGGCCATAGTGAAAATAGTATTGTTAGACTGTTGATTTTTATTAATAAGGGGGTTTTTAGTTTAGAATTGACTCATCATACTTAACTGCTATTTCGTTTTATTATTCCAATAGCAGATTGAACTGAGATCTAAGTTCTTCGGGACGTTGATAAAGGTGCTCAAAATTACATTTGAGAATCCCAAACAAATATAACACAGAAGAAAATTATTGACCGATCTAATAGGCCTTATTACCTACCATCGAAAACGAGGCGTGGCGAATATCGGTGACATTACCTAAAATGATGCAGATACAGATTTATACTACAGAGTAGAGGCCTAATTTCAGTAGTAGTGATGTGATGCTGTTAATGACTTTCTATAAATACTTACACAATAATTTTATTTCGTTTCGACAACACTGATGCCCGATGAAACTTGGTCAATTTCGCGTCATCCACTTCTTTTTTTACTATAGATCATTTTGGCCTTTGTTACTTAGGCAAAATATTAATGTAAATATAATGATTAGAATTTCCTTTCTGACAGTATGATTACTACTGTACAGGCGCAAAAAAACGAGCTCAATTCGAATAAATAAAATTAAAAAAATGAAGCGGGCCAGTCTGTGTAGGTGAATAAGGGTTCGGGCCACCTGGTTTCCCCAGCGTAGAGACATGTCATGTCCAAAACCAGATTTATGAAGCATAGTTGACCTTGTATAGACAGGGGTTTTTTTCTCAAAAAAAATAAAAATAGCCTACGGTACGGTAGGGGTAGGCCGCCTACGCCTAACCCATCTGACTACACAACAAGTGAGACTTTACTAAACTTAATCTGGAAGATTTTATAATTCAATTGGGAAGTTCAATCATTTCCTTAGTGGAAAAAAATGTTCTAATGGTCACGACTAGAACTACATTGGGACCTAACTAGATATGTCCTATGATAATTTAATTGTTTTTGACTGCTGATGGTAATAAAAATTCAAAGTGGTGATTTTGCGAAATTCCCAAAAAAATAAAAGCACCGAAGTGGGTAGGCTTACACGTACGTACCTTAACACCTTTGAGCTGCTGATCGAGATGGGGTCGCTTTGTCGGATGGGCCAGAAGTTCGTATAATCATATGCGACGAGACGGACCATAACTTGCACTCCAGAAGTTGATAATACTCTGTAAAACCAATCAGCCAAAAAATCCAGTAGAACGATCGATCGATCTTTTTATGCATTGCCAGCAGGAGAGAAATAAGTGGAATTAACAATTTGTAAGCACGCGATTAAAATATTATGCGTTTGAAGAATTGAGTAGCCTATTTACGGCCAAACCACCTGCTGAACAATGCCGTCATCGACTGTCGAGGAAGCCTATCTCACGCGATTCTGTGCTGGCAAAAAGGAAATGCCGAAATAACATAATTAATTTATGACCTGACATTTGACTATATTGTCATAAATAATAATCAGATAATTCAAAGTTATCATTACTGCAAATTGGAATAAATAGTCCCTGCCAAAACGAGGTAAGTATTGTTTTGGGATAACTTTCTACGAAGCAGGTAAGTGTCAAAAACATAAGTTAGTCTGTCAGCATTTGGTCAGTATAAGTGATGAGCGTTTCTGAAGTAACTTATAACCCACCATATTCCGTAATGAACTAATGAACCTAATAGACGATACTAGACGAGACGAGAGGAACCCATTTTATTAAAAAAACCTAAATTCTATAGTTAACTGTTAATAAGAAGGTTCTCAGTTTTTTTTGTTAATGAATGTCATTTATTGAACATTAATATATATTACATATTAAATTATATTTACATATTTATCTCTTTTTTGTTTCAGATTAAGAATGAAGTTCATCGTTGCCTTCGTAGCTGTGCTGGCCGTGGCCGCCGCCAACCCCCTGCCGCTCGTGCAGATCATTGTGAATGTGGATGCCCCTGGACACGACAACCCTGTTGCCATTGAAAAGCCTGTGCTGCCGAGCCCAGTGCCCGTACCTGACCCCATCATTCTCCCGCTACCAGAACTGCCTGTTATCATCCCTGGGCCGGCACCTATTATCCTCCCAGCCCCGGAGCTGCCAGTTGTTATCCCCGACCCAATTACCCTCCCGGCCCCTGAACTCCCTGTCGTAGCCCCTGAACTTCCCGTTGTGGCCCCCGCCCCTATTACCCTCCCAGCTCCTCAGCTGCCTGTTGTAATCCCCGACCCTGTTGTGCTTCCCACTCCTGAGAACCCCATTGTCATCCCCAGCCCAGTAGTGCTCCCTGCTCCTGAGAGCCCCATCGTCATCCCTAGCCCAGTGGTGCTACCTGCTCCTGAGAGCCCAATCGTCATCCCCAGCCCAGTAGTGCTCCCTGCTCCTGAGAGCCCCATCGTCATCCCTAGCCCAGTGGTGCTACCTGCTCCTGAGAGCCCAATCCTCATCCCCAGCCCAGTATTGCTCCCTGCTCCTGAGAGCCCCATCGTCATCCCTAGCCCAGTGGTGCTACCTGCTCCTGAGAGCCCAATCGTCATCCCCAGCCCAGTAGTGCTCCCTGCTCCTGAGAGCCCCATTGTCATCCCTAGCCCAGTGGTGCTACCTACTCCTGAGAGCCCAATCGTCATCCCCAGCCCAGTAGTGCTCCCTGCTCCTGAGAGCCCCATCGTCATCCCTAGCCCAGTGGTGCTACCTGCTCCTGAGAGCCCAATCGTCATCCCCAGCCCAGTAGTGCTCCCCGCTCCAGAAAACCCCATTGTTATCCCCAGCCCAGTGGTGCTCCCCGCTCCTGAGAGCCCCGTCGTCGTCCCCAGCCCAGTGGTACTCCCTGCCCCAGAGAGCCCCGAGAACAACCCCATCGCAGTGCCTCTTCCCGCGATATTTAACTAATTTTACTGATGTTACTACTGCAGCGTTCGAATACTCACAGTAGTAGTTAGATGTCTGTATGAAGAATAAAAAAATGTGAAAAACCTATCCACGAAGAAGGCTTTTGCGTTCTTTTTTTGTTACGTCTGTTCATTACCTACAACATCAAAATGTAATAAATAGTGAAATTACCTCTACCTACCTCCATGTTTTTCTTCTTATATTTTTAAGGATCAGCAATTAACTTGGTATTTTGTTATTTACTACCAGCTGTTGCTAGCGACTTCGTCCGCGTGGACTTATACTTATAAATACTTGCGCCTTGTATCTTGATTTCAAAGCACCTCATATTTAATTTCAGCACAGTAGAAAGAATGCCTTTCGCTTTGCAGTCAATAGCCGGAACCTTTCACTTGGTCAAAAGCAAGCGATAAACTTAGGCACTTTAAAAGACTTATCGTTTACTCTTGACCCTTTTTTTGTCACCCGTAAAAAAACCTTTATGGACTATCCCACTGCCCGAGGGGTGGGCAGCGGGGGAGTGTGCGACTGCCCGCCGTGGAGCTGACGGGATACCGCAATAAACGACCGAGGCATACCTCACTGCTATGGAATGGGGCGACATGGAGCCAAAAAGGATTACCACGTCGTGCCAGCGGTCGGCCCGGCCTACGCGCCGGGCCTTCTCACGCTACAGGGGTATCGCGGTATACCGGGACACCACCAGACGGGAGCACCGTGCAATGTATTACTTTTAAGGAGCAGGAGGAGGACGGGCGAACCGCCGTCTTCGCACTCCCCGCCGTTTGCGTCGGAGAGGAGCCGCCCGAGGATTGTCCTCTCGGGTCCTCTCCACCGTCTCCTTCTGCAGCATCACGTCTACGCAGAAGGAGACTATTGCCTAACAGGCCTCCTGGGTGAACTAGGCAGAGCGATAACTCTGAGCGTTCGATACTGTGCTCCTGAATTAAAAACATCTGTCCAAAAATATAGAATGTTTGGAATTAAACCAACGTCTAGGAATATTGCTTAATAAGATTGTCTGATAAAGATGCACAAGTTACATCTAAGGAATTAGCCGGTACGCTTTTTCTCGAAAAAGCTAGCCCGATAATTTCCCGGCCAAAAGTTTGAGCCGCGGTAACGCGGTCACATTGCTGGGGACAGAGAATAATGTGTCATCAGAATGGTCAAAGTAATGAGATCTGACAAAAGTAGCCTGTTCAAAAGTGGAAACCAAGCTTGAGTAGGCCAATAAGGGGCAACAAGAATACCTTGAGCACCGTCAGTTAAGATTTTTCTCAAAACTTAAACCTAACATAGCCGGTATGAGGGCCGTGAGCGATAGCTCGCCGCCAACTCTGGCTACTGACTGCGGCGCTGATCCGCCCACGCAGCGCACACCTCCAGCGTGTGCTGGGCGGTGTCATTATCAGCGTCGCTGTGGTGACTCGTGTCTGGCTCCCGCCGGGCGACTTTATGCGGGTACCTTCCGAAGCACCTATGCCCGGAAAGCACATGCACCAGTCGATACGTCCCCAAAATGCCGATCAAGCTGAAGGGGCAGGTCTATAAAACCATCATTAGGGCTGTCCTTATATATGGCAGTGAAACATGGCCGTTACTAGAGCGACACAAGCAGGAGCTGCGCGTCACGGAAATGAAGATGCTGCGGTGGATGTATGGAGTCTCACGCAAAGATCGCGTGCGTAACACCCACATCCGCGGCAGCCTTCGTGTTCGTGATATCGCAGACAAGCTGCAGGAGTGTCGCCTTCGTTGGTATGGTCATGTCTCCCGGAGATCGGCAAACTACGTGCGCAACAAATGTCTGGCCATGCCGCCCCCGCCAGGTACCGGTAGAAGAGGTCGACCCAAGAAGCGGTGGCTCGACGTCGTTAAGACTGACATGCGTGCCAACAGACTCACCACTGAGGATGCACAAGACCGCGCGAAGTGGGCCAAGAAAATAAGAAAGGCGGACCCTGGGACCCCACACACCAGTGTGAGTTCACAACCGGGATAGACCGCACGGATGATGATGATGATACGTCAGAGGACGACTCTCGACCTTATCTGGTATTTCTAGGTGCTATTTTATGAATACCTACCATTTAAATTTCACTATTATTCATAACATTTAAGCAAATAATTTTGTGTGATGTAATCATTTATTCTAGGTAAGAATATTGCTTTACATTAATCTTTTATTTATTTATTCTTTATTGCACAAATAAAAATGCAATTGGCGGACTATAATATGAATAAAGTAAACATCATACTCGTAGAGACCATACAGCATGACAGATTATTATGTCATATACTTCCACTAAAATTGTACCTGAATCTCAACACTTTGTCTTAGAAGGAAATGTGAGTGAAGTGCTCAAAATCACAACGAGACCTGGGGGCCTACTCCCGTTCGCCGAACAAGGAGTAACTAACATGTATTCAGTCGTTAAGAAACAAACTCATCGTTCGAAATTAATGTTGATTTTTAGGTATTCTTATAACCAAATTATACTGTCCTTTTTACCCTCCAAAAGTTTCACGAAACTTCGTATATTTGTACCGGAGTTATTTTTTGTAATATTTATTTACTAAGTCCCTTCTTTATGAGAATCAGATCAAAACTAAGGCCTGAGTTCTTGATATGATGATCTCAATGAATCTTGAATTAGTAATGCATGGGTGGGAAGGTAGACAGATATTGATCTATTAAATTCATCAAATCAAAAAAAAACCTAAGATGCCACTTTGAAAAAGGTTTGGAGGCTATGTTCAGCAATGGTCTTGTGATGATTATTGGACTTTTACTAAATTTTCACACTTTAACTACACAAAACCAAAGGTTACTAAGTAGGTAATTGTTAAGAGTTGTTTAAACTTGATATAAATAAATAGGTCTCTGGATGAGAAGCGTTTGGAATACAATAATAATAAAAAAAACGACTTAACAGTTGTAACGAATGATGCAATATAATTATTAGCAGCATTATTGCAACAACCTTGTAAATGTCGATGAAGATAGTCCAAATACGTTCTCACTTCAGGGTGACATTATTAAATTCGGCAATCAGATCTTTTTTGTTTTGCGCTCGTTAAACTTTTAGATAACCTAAAAAGTGATTTTAATTATTTTACTACCACATTTAACGTCGGATATGGGATAAGATGCTAATCTAAATATAAATATCTGGGATATTTTACACTAAAATCATCTGACTCCAAAATACGCTGAGTTTGCACCATGGGTTTCAGACTCTGATAAACAAACTAAAACATTTTTGAATACATTAAAAGATAGATAATAAAACTCAGACAGTTACTCGTAACAGTGTTCGTCACATGTATGTTTGTCTGAGTGGGGTTCGAACCCACGACTTTCCAATTTAAATTCCCCTTATTACTTGTCAAGTTCATTCCCTTAACTGAACCTAACGAGCAATTTCATAATATGAAAGTATTTGGTATCCAGTCAGTCCGTGATTACATGACACCAACGCATGTTCCAGGCTGGATATTTACTGACGGAATCGCGCGCTTCCCTCAGTTTAGGGAATTAACATGACATGAAAATATGCGATTGTTACAAGGCCCCAGGTAATGTAAAGCTCTAATGCGAAGTCCACGTCTTTTTAATTAAGTCTGCTTTGCAGCTTTTCAGGTATATGGCAGTTGTAAAGCAGAACTAATCAGAATGGAAAAATACTTGAAGTGGATTTCTACCAGTGAATGTCAGTCGTTTGCTAAAGGCGGCATAAAGTGGCCCTCGCTATTCCTGTAGTCTAGCACTACAGGAAGAGCCGATTTTCATGCCTTTAACACCATTTGCAGGTTTTGACTGAATTTCAGGGTGTATCGCTACCCCACAACCTGCAAATGGAGTTAAAGGCATGAACAACGGAACGATTGATCTTTAGGCCATACGAATCAATTTGACCCGTAGCACGGAAAAAAGAAAAAGGGAAGGAGTTTTGTATAGGATTTTTTTTTGTATAGGAAAAAAACTTTTTTTGCTTTGAAACCTATCGTGTGTGGTTTCTAATAAAAGAACTTACAGAGCCAATACTGAAAATATATCACATCATTACATTTTAGTCATTTGTATTAAATTAAAATAAGAAACATTTTCAAAACATACCAAGTTTGGGCTCCTCCAGATTTAATACGATTCAATATTTTTTTGTAAAATATGCTTCAAATGGTACCTATGTATCTATTTTTTCAAACATGACCACTATCTATTTAAATAAAAAAACATAGTTTTAAAATAAGTATTTATTTAAGTTTGGTGTTATTTTATTTGGTGAAATAATGTAGATTCAAAAGAATATGATCGACAAAAGATTACCTTCTACGTCACAAATCCTTCAATTTCAATTCCAACATTTTCTTATACAGCAGACATCAACTGTTGTCAGTATTCAGAAGCTGCCGTATTCAGAAATGAGAAAAATTAGTTAAGAATAGCGGGAAGGGGGACTGCGATGGCGCCTTCGGGGGCGGGGAGCACTACTGGGCTCGGGACGACGACGGGGCTCTCAGGAGCGGGGAGCACCACTGGGCTGGGGATGACGATGGGGTTCTCAGGAGCGGGGAGCACCACTGGGCTGGGAATGAGGACAGGGCTTTCAGGAGCAGGGAGAACTACTGGGCTGGGGAGGACAATGGGGTTCTCAGGAGCGGGGAGCACCACTGGGTTGGGGACAACAACTGGAACCTCAGGGGTAGGGAGAACAATAGGTTGGGGGATCACAACGGGCAGCTGAGGAGCTGGGAGGATAATGGGGGCTGGGCCGACGACAGGAAGTTGGGGAGCGGGCAGGGTGATTGGGTCGGGGATCACGACGGGCAGCTCAGGGGCTGGCAGGACGATGGGTGCAGGTCCGGGGACGATAACGGGGATTTCGGGGACTGGGGGGATCACGGGCACCACTGGGCTCGGCAGCACAGGCTTGTCAATGGAGACCGGGTTGTCAATTCCGGGTGCGTCAACGTTCACGATGATCTGCACAAGCGGCAGGGGGTTGGCGGCGGCCACGGCCAGCACAGCTACGAAGGCAACGATGAATTTCATTTTGAATCTGCAAGTAATAAAAATATGATTGCTTAGAAATGTAACAATAATTATAGAAGCGGGAGATTGGGGGATGAAGTGAAACTTTTAAAAAAAAACAAAGAAATTACAAAAAAAAAAAACTTTATAGGCAGGGTACGCTAAAAGCAACAAGTTAATCTCGGCAGCTCAAGTGAAATTAATGAAATTAAAATCGAAATTCAATCATTTTATGTACTCGAGCCTCCACACTACTAAGTACAACAAAGTTATTTTAAATTTATCAAAAGGTGATTTTTTTGAATACTCACCTACTTTTAGAGAGTTGTACAAAAACTATACCTGATAAATTTTCACTGCGCCTATTTATTCAAATTTCCAGTAACGATAATTCTCACTTATCTGATTGTAATATCAATGACAATAAAGTTTAATATTTCCTGTCATAAATTTTGTTAATTCGCCGCTTACTTTCGAGTAACGCAGAATTGTATTAGATAGGCTTCCGCAGTTATCAGTACTATAAAGTCACAGTCAGTAACGTCACGGGTGTAGGTGGTTTTATCCTTGGTCCTAAGAATAATCAATATGACCAAATGGATTGTTGGTTTTTTCGAAACTACAGTACATCGTGACAGCATGCAAACTCATCTTCTCTACGAGCTCGCATAAGGTCGCATCTGCCGTCTAGCTAACCCCTTATTCATTGAAACTTAATCTGTGCAATAGCAATACTTTAGCTATTGCAATGTTCTATGATTTGTCTGCGAATCAAGACATGGAAGAAATTATGAAGACAATTCAGATGGTTTTATGAGAATAAAGGTTAGTAAGTATTAAGTTCGCCAGCGAGCAAGACGATTTGTAAGCTTGAACCTGCCTTATTATTAAAACATAGGTAGATGATAATGACAAAGCTGATTTGTACTTAGGTAGCTACTTAGGAAGGCACTTTAGCTGAATCATTTAAGTGGGACTATCACTATATCATATTTCCATTCAGTCACAAAAGGTCACCTGATGATCATAGTTTACGTTCGCTCATGACAATGACCACAGGATATGATTCAGTTGCAAGTCAATATGCTAGTAGAAGCGTTTTGATGCATCGTGATTCACATAGTTCATGATAATGTGAAGTAATGTTTGTCTGAATAGACATAAGGACCAGTTTAAGATCTTCAGGATTTGTTATTGTCTATAACAGTGCGAAGTGCAATGACCCGAGCGGCTTTCTTTGTAATTTGGTTTCACATTGCAGAAATATAGCCATAGCACTGTCACCCCAAAATTTTGCTAATCTACATTTTCAATTGAATGAGTATCTTTATGGCGGCCTTTTTGTTTATTATGCAGGTCCACATTTTGAAAGTCTTGTAAGAAAAATAATAATTTTAAAAGCATTGCATGCATACCGTAAGTAAGACGTGTTTTGTTGTATCGCAATTGTATGTGAGTACCTAATAGTGTTTATCTTGTTGGTTGTCCTATCCATATAAATTAATGAACATCTTAAGGTTAGGGTGAAGGGCCTACTTATGTTCTTTTTTATCATTTACTAACATACTTAGACCGCGTTGAAAATTAAAGAGAAATTAAAACGCTAATTTTATTTAATCTCTACATTGTCCCACTGCTGCTGGGCAAAGGCATCATTGAAATCAAGTCAAGATGGGTTAGCTTAATCACGCACGACACATTTGAAAACATTTGTTAAAACCTATGAAAAGACTCTGTAAATTATTTTAAGGATCAGGATTTAGCGTTCATATTTCTAATATCATACAAATAATAAATTAATAAATGACTGAAGATTTTTGGAGGAGGACCCAGGTTCATTTATATTTTAGTGTCACCAGGAATTGCCCTTGTGAGAAATTTTGATAGCAAATAATAAAGATATCTAATAGATAATAGGTTCCGCAATAATAAATGTTAAACGGGCTAATAAACATTGTTTATTGATACGAGTATCATTGGACAACCTACCTAACACAACTAAACCTAATAAACTTTATGATATTTTTAACCTTAAAGTCTTTTTTGATATGATTGCTAGAAATTTGTGTGACTGATACATTACGCGGGAGGCCAGGGTAAGAACAACACGGTACTTGCCTACCTAATTTATACAAAAAAAGGAGAACGACTGTATATTTTGTGACTAGGTGAGCCGATTTTTTTTGTTCATTTGGAAGCCGGTGCTTTCGTTGTGGTTTCATTTAAATTTGGTCCAGTTCTGTCAATGGCATCCATGAAAACTTCGCAGTCGGTTTTGTTTTGTTAAAAAATGTAAAGACATCATTTGGTTATCGCTGATGATTGAAGTTATGGTGATTGGCCATCACTTAACGCCAAGCGAGTCAAAACCCAAACGCAAACCCATGTTGGATAGAAAAAAGGTGTAGCAATTATTATCTCTAAAGTTGTGTACTTGTTGAAACCTAGCAACGTGTTGCTCTTGCCTAGGCCTCCATTTGTAACCTATTAGATAAAAGGAAGTGCGACAATGTTGCAGCATTTATAAAGTGCAGCTGCGCAATAGACTGTTCTACGGAGTCAGGAAGTCCACTGAAGTCTGTCTAGCGAGTTACCGCCTATCCCCATTATTCAATGAAACCGGCCGAGTGCTAGTTGGACTCCAAAGCACGGGAGGTTCCGTAAAATTATAAATAAGGACAGAAATCCAATATGAATTGCAGCATCTGTACGTCTACCACAAAAAAATGCATTGGGATTTGACATGACATGACATGACAATGTCTAATCCCAATACATTTTTTTACGCGAACGATAACGTAAATTTATAGTGGCAACTCGTGATAGACGTACTTACTGGCATAATTAGGCTGTCGGAATTCTTCGAAATCCACTATTTGAAATTTACTCGTAAATTATGTCAAAAATCGCTCAAACATAAAAGGCTACTTCTCCAAAACTATGTTATTCAGTTGATCGCTCTGGTGCTTTTTTAAAATTGATAGTTTGACGTTTTATATATTTTTACAAATAAGAAACGCTATAGAAATGTTTTTTTTTCTTATTGTCCCTCATTTTCTGCAAACGGTTTATGTGATAATATTATTATGTTTGAAATTATTGTGACCAGAGCGATCAATAATGATGCCAGTGCAATCAAAGCATACTATGAATTATAGAAAAAAAAAATATGAATAATATAATTATTAAATAAAACCTGTAAGTCAACTAGTAAAAATATTATATCTAACTTGTTAAGATTGAAAGACAATTCACAAGAAATGAAAAAAGATTTAAAAAATGGATAATTTTCATTGGGAAATCTTAATCGGTAGATACCATTAATGTAATATTAAATACTTTGAAATATCACGATTTAAATATCTATATTTAAACTGGACATACTTACTTACTAAATTAACTTGATAAAATAACGTTAACATAGCTTTACGAATATATTTCCCTTGATTTAAGTTTTGGTTTTTTTCAAAGAGAAAAATATAACAAGACTCAAATCTCCTAAAAATGTAAAATTACTTACAATTTTTTTTACGTAGGGCCTACCCGTAATAAACCAGAACTGAAATTCATCAATTGATCAGTTATCAAGAGAGCTCTCAAAAATATAAACATTTTATGTAAACATATTATATGTTCCAATATAAAATATAAACATTGCAAATAATACATTCTTATTCTTATTCTTGGTAAAAAAAATAAAAATATGAGGTAGATTACATAGCGATTTGTATATCTATTTTTATTCAATGAGCACTTTTAAAAACTGGGCTTTCCCACGCAAGTTTGAAAATAAATTGTACATAGATAAGTTATCAAACTAAAAGTTTACACTTTAATGTATCTTTCTATAATATTAGATAATTATTAGAATCCAATGATGGTGTCTAAGACCCAATTATTGATCGCTATGGCCACTCTGTCCAGAGCGATCAATGCCATAGCAGTCAAATAAAGTAACATTTTCATAAATTCTGGTAATCGTTATAACAGTAGGAATTCCATAGTTTTACACATTTTTTTCATTTTCAATAGGAACACTTTAGACCATTCAATTTAGATGCCCAACTTACTTAAATTTTTAAAAATGTGTCCTAGCAATCAACAATTTTGAAAACCAAAACCAGAGTCATCAATTGCTTACCTTCGTAAGTATATCGAAAACGCGGTAACGCAGCTCACACCGCCTCACTTAAGATGTTGAAACGCGATAGGGAACAGCTAGTGGAGGAGGAGAGCATTGCGTCATAAACCAGGGATGGGCAAACGATTTTATGTCGTTCAAGAGTAATCAACAAGAAACGTCGGAGACTTCTTTATTTTTGAATTGACGCAAAACTAATTAGTTTTTACATTAAATTATTTTTGATTTATTAAAACAACATTGTTCATTAAATGTATAAAAAAAAATCCAGTCAAAATCAGAAATATAAAAAAATATATTTAACATTACTTCTACAAAACTGGTGTCAGGACACACCAGAGTGATACATTTTTGGTGATTGCGATTTCTTTTAATACACTTATAATAAAGTTAGGCACCAATATGTACTCGTATATGCCAAACACCAAAAAACAATATTTTCAAATAAGTACAAATGCATCTCAAGAAACATAGTTTCGCCTAGTAAACGCTATTTTTTTTTGTTTGCTAAAGTAATCACGTGATCAGCGTTTTGTACATAAATTGTTGTGCGTCACCATTTTTTAATTAAAAAAAACGATAGCTCCTTTCTTTATTCGGCAAACGACTTTTCATTACTGGATAGTCTTCCCGTACCTAACCTTAGCGTAATCTGTAATCGCCGATCAGCCCTTTTTGAGATTATAAGTGCAGTGCATGTTTTCTTCTACTTATAACACGGGGCCTTTAAGTGGGGCAAGAAAAGGCATTTTCCCAGGCCTTTTTGGCAAATTTCATGATCTTAGATTAACGGGAATGAAAAGGTTTTGATTCCCTTGCGAGTTAAATATTATGTGGTGGAAATGGCTGTATCTTTTGTGCTGTGTGCTCGACTTCTTTATAGCTCTAAAGTGATTGCAGGCAGGGGCCTCATTACAACCCCTTTTTAACTTGTCAAGTTCATACCATAGCCATAGCGTAGCGAGCAGTTTCGTAATATAATCTTTCATTCCCAGCCAGTCAGCGGTTAACTGACACTAACACGTCTTTGAGACTATCCGGTATGGAAGATGAGTAGCGGATATATATCTACCGACGAAATTCCTTGCTAGGTTAGAAAATTTACTTGACTGAATAAAAGCCTAGAAGTAAAAATAAATTAATCTGGCATTTATAGCAAAAACATTGCATAGAGTATTTTAGATAAACTAATATACAGAATAATCCACACTAGTAGATATATTGCACTCAACCCATAAATACTTATTAGATAATTTCAAATGCAATAAAATTAAGCCACACTTGTGTGACAATATTTTTGGGTAAGTAGGTACCTATTTCAAATTCCCGAAATTGCACCATAGCAAGCCCCATTAAGAGGTCACCGAGTTCAGGGTCAGTGGTCCATACACGCTTGTTTACGTCTAAAATATTTAAACAGTTTGTGAGTGCATATGTACTGGCACGCGTGTGCGTCACTGGCATCTGTCACGTTAATAATAATATAGGGCTTACTTGTGCTTTTCCGTCGTGAAAAACACTCATGGCCATCTAACTAAGGTATTCTACACCACCGTGTAGATTGGTACTCTAAACGACAAGGTTTAATAATATTAACTGGGAGTGAGATGTAAACACATTAATGAAGATACCTATATTAGGTATTCAAAATGACTGTCTAAACAGGTAGGTACATCTAGTTCGTCACTCTTTTAAATACTTATTGCTAATGACATGTTGAAAAATATGCTCGGTCCAAAAAATCGTAATTACAAAAATATTATAAGCACTAATTATTCACTTGTTGGTAAAATACCATTTTACCCTATAAAAGTATCCAGCATAAAATTTAGAACCCGTACCACAAATTGAGAAAATGGTTCAGATAAAGTAGCGCCGTCATATGATATTACAACGTCGATTTTGATACAAAAACGTCACTCAAATCTTCACCCAAGTACAGATTTTAGTTATTAAATGTTCTAGGATAATATGGGCTTACTAGGCGACCTCTTTCGCTGTAGTGGTATAACGCAGGCAGGGCAGTACACTTCCGTAGTGGGCAGTCACACAGTAGGACTGCGGAAGACGAGACGATCCCAGAAACAACCTACTCATGTCCGTTGTTTCAGGCAAACTGATGTCATTAGTTAAGACCATGTGGCCTAACTAAGTGGTAGGTATGAAACCGAATATGATTTTAACAATCATTCATGTGTGTTTTTGGAGGCCCTTAATCATGATATCCACCAGATATAAATAAACTTTCAAGAATATCTTTTTGTTGTAGGTTTTTTTTGACACATTAGTTTGACCACATATTGGTCCGTGGCCTTCTTCTCCTGGACTAGGATAAAACCGTTGTTGTTCTGGTCCACGATGGCATGCTTCGGGCCTATTTGAGGCTTACGCAACCACAGCGTCGTTCCGATTAGACAACCTTGAAACTTTTTATTCGGAATGATGCATTATCCACGCGCACTGCAGAGTCGACAGCTGGCACGAACCGCACGGAGTTGGGAAGTTAGTTTAGGCTGTTCTAATCTACACAACCACCTCTAGCCAAATCCGCCTACGATATCTTAGTCACCATGCAAAAATCGAATATGCTTAAAAGCAGACATCCACAAAGAAAAAGGACCTTCATAAATAAGATTAATACCTGGTCTCTACCAAAGCGGAGAGGAGAGCAGATGTGTTTTGAAAACCAATCAGACTTCTTTATTTCAAAATCTGTCTGTGAAAAAGAAATGACGAAATCTGATTGGTACACACACATAAATACACATCTCCTCTCCTCTCCGCTGTGGTGGAAACCGAACCTGATTCTTGTTGTATTAAAGCCCCTGGGACACATTCAAAACTCTTTGAAATTAAACCGGTTGTAAACAAAATCTAGATATCATTAATTTGAAGCAAAGTAAAGTAATTTGTTCGTGAATAAAATTAAAGCTGGAATAAATCATCAAGCGAATTATTTATGCTTATGTAAGCGCGTCGAATATAAATTACCTCCGAAAATTCAAGTAAGCAAATATTCGTATCTTCTCCCTGTAACACTGATACAAAGTATTTTAGGGCGGTTTATTTCACATCATCACGTTTACCAGGAAGTCAAGTAATGAGGTCTTATTACAATCCCATAAAACTTGTCAAGTTTATCTTATAAACTGTGCGCAGCGAGCAATTCCCTAATATGATCTTTCATTTCCAGCCAGTCAGTGGTTACTTGGCACCAACACATCTTCTAGGACTAGGCTGGATATTTACTGGCGAAAATGCTCGCTACCTACCTTCAGTTTAGGGAATTAACTAGACTGGATTCGAACGATTCTAATAAGGCCCGTGCTCTTATTACCTAGTCACCCTAGGAGAATAACACGGTTACGTACATTCCTACAATCTCGTTCTATTCTAAGATCATTGTTTGCTTGTTATTCTTACTCTTATTGACTGAGAAACAATTTATAGACACGTTATATCTTTTCTAGGAAAGTCAGTTGTTTAGATACGTTAGTTCATTATGACTCACACTTTTATCGGTTAGCCAGATTCTTACTGTTACGTACGTGCTCTCAACACGTGTTAGACTGTGGTTACTTACCTGAGAACTTGGGAACTACGGGTGAAGGGAGACTGAGGCTGCTTTGACTGACTGAGACATGTGCTATGCAGCTATGCTGCGAGGATGTGCAAGCTAAGCTACGAAACTATTAAACCGTTTCCACTGATGCTATGAAACGGAGCGAGTAAAATGTACCACGAAAATGCATCGCCACGCAAAGCAGCTGTGCGAGGAAGATTCGAGCTTGAGCTATGCGATATCGACAGCTGGAGATTCCAAGTCAAACTCACTTTCATTTATTAATTTAAACGCCTGCGACGCATCAACTCATTGATGTGGGAATAACCATTCAGAATATTGATAAGACCTAAAGAAACACGACATGTCAGGCAGTAGTGCGGAATGATGCTCTATCAAACCCTCCTTCGGTAATATTCAGCACGGAGTTACCGTATCAGCATTACCCCCGCCCCAGAATTGAAAAGAGAAGTTCTGTGCACGTGATATTTATTTCTTTGAAGCCAAGTTCAATCCTACCTAGACGTAGGCTTCCTAGAAAAGATAAAGCTAATGGTACAACAAGATTACCATATTATAAACAACAGGGCCGATATGTTCCTATCTGTACTAATATTATAAAGAGGAATGATTTTGTTTGTTTTTTTGTATTGAATAGGCTCCAAAACTAATGAGCGGCTTTTAAAAATTCCTTCACCAATATAAAGCTACATTAACAGGGAGGGGCATAGGTTATATTTTATTACGATTGAACAAAACATTCAGTGAAAAAAATAGAACCTATATTATGTAAATCAAGTCGAAGAAACGCGGGCGAGATGTGCTATATTTACCGACGGCGCGACGTGCAATTACTTTTGACAGAACGAAGTCTGTCGGGACAGCTAGTTATTGAATAAAATATCATATAAATTTAATTTTTTGTGATGTATTTTATGAAACTAATAAATTATCGTAAAATTGTATTAATTAACATTTTAGGTACACCTTAAATATATTAATATCCATATGTTGGCGCTGTAAACGGAAACTTAGGTAGGTACTCGGTGAATACGAAAACGATTCACTGCGTAAGCATTAGAAGCTACTCATATGTCAATGCCGTGGAAGCGACGTAATTTAATCTTGATGTTTTTTCTATGCGATCATGGCCGGTGGTTGAACCCGTCGACTTATCGTAAACAAAACGTAGAACGCGGAACAGAAGTGTTATAATTACATAACGTTATGTTTTGAACAGATTCAAGGCCGCCCGTATGAGTAGATACACTCTTAGATAAGTAGGTACATTAATTATTCAGCTACCGGGTTTACTGATACTCGTAATTCAAGTGTCTCAACCAGTTATTTTAGATCGACCATTAAGGCCTCTTCCTCACCGGATCTGTACGTTTTCATTCCAGTACCGCCTCTGTACCGAATCTGTACAGATTTACTGCTGAAAAACATTTCCTGACAGGGTCTGGATGTTTTCGCGACGGTATTGTCCTGGTGTTGTGACTGGTGTGAGTGAGACGGGGGAGGCCGGCCGCTCTGTACAGATTCCATGCAGAGACGCCCGTATGCGCTAGGTAAAAAATCTGTACCGAAACGACTCGGTCTGAAAACTCGCATTTGTTTACATGCGCTCGGTTAACAATCTGTACAGATTCGGTGCAGAGGCGGTACCGAAAGGAAAACTCACCGATCCGGCAAGGAAGAGAGAGGCCTAAGGTACCAGTCATTTAATTTGATCATCAGCAGCTGCGGGGTTTCCTTTGCATGAACATAGGCTTCCTGCATATGTTTCGAGATTTGACTTGTCACCACGAGGTACACGAGTATCTCAATCGAAGCAATATAAAAATATACATGTAGAAAAGAACATCTGATGCATCCCCTTAATGTCAAATGTATGCTGGCGTTGGAAAATACAGCATTGTGTATAGCTGTTTGACGGGATTCTAGCCGATTAAAGAAAATAAGCAACTTTTGTGCCATGATCAGCAGCCGCTAAGCCGCGTCAGAGGTACTTTACCGACTGCGGCAACATATCATACGATTACTTACTGTGTTGTAAGATTACTGATACCAATTATAGATTACCTACAGAAACGATACAGGTGCTCACGTGAATATTTTATTACTTTACAAGTTATCATTCAATTATTTACTAATAAGAGTATAAGAACTACGTCATTTGTTTACAACATACCTACTTAACTTAAATAATTTTCATAATAAATTTTAAACTTATATTGGGTAGGTATCCTGCAAGCATTGAGCATTTTAGTTTTAATTGCCTTATGAACATTGTAGTTATATTTACTTACATATATAGTTAATTAATTTTTCTCTTTTTTTATTGACGTTTTCAATTATTTGCCTCGCTAAGCCTATACAAAATATACACACACAATTTGTATCAAGGTCGGCTTCACTGAAACTCCACCTGACAATAAAATGTGTCGTGTATTATGTTAGGTTACGAAGTTTTTGAATAGTTATTTCAGTACAACTAAGTAGTAGCAGTTCCATAACCTGATTTGTATTAATATACGCTACTCTGTAAGGAAAATGATATACTATATTCAGTAGGTGATGTTAGGAACAACAAAATAGAAAATATGATTATATTTTGAATTTAATATTACTCTCCTTGCGGTTTTTATAATCAGCTGGTATAGAAAAATGACTGAGACTAGACGGCGCACAGCCCTAACTAGTGAAACGAGGGTCTTAAATGTGAGTGAGTAAGGGACTAACTCTTAATCACACACATTTAAGTTCCTAGTTCAAGGAGGCATTTCACAGGCATCGAAAATAGGAGCTGCAGAATAATCTAAATGAAAAATGAAAAAATGAAAAATGAAAAAAATGTTTATTATTGATAGTAAGTAGGTTCTACATAAATTAAGGTTGACTTCTCCTTTGAAGTGTACAAACACCTGTGACAGGAGAAGCCGCTCTCCCATAGCAGAATACAATTTTCCTATTGCTAATACATTACTTAATTTTAAATTATTTAGTTCAATTTACATTATTAAAAGTAGTTAAATATAACGAATGCTTTTTTTATCTTTTTGCAGACAGAGAAGTTACAATAGATATTTAACTTCAGATATTGATTCCTGGGTTTAATTTAAATTACAGCTTTGATTTGGGATCAGTTGCTCAGCAAACTTCAGTCGACAGGTGGGTTATTTACTAGGATTATCAACTTGAATTTAAAGGCATTGCTTAGCAGTTCAATAAAAAATACTGTACAAAATATTTATTATCAAGCTTTCAAAACAAGATCACATAAATTGCAACTGTGCTGAATAAAAGTAAACGATCTGGGACAAGTTTACTTTGGTGAGGATAAGATGGCCGCACAACGCTAACCTTGGCGGAGCGCACCTTCGGTTTGGGAGTTTGCGCAACGCGGGTCAAGGGTGGAGAGCCAACGCTTTTGCCAAAAAAATATAGCAATGACAATTTTATCACGAAGCCTCTTTAGGTACCTACTACATTTGCTACGAATTCGTTATCTGCATTCGATTCTTAGAATAAGCTGCAAAATTACTTTAAGAAGCAAGTTTGTTAGGTACCTATAATAAAATACAACAATATTAAATATTAACAATACATACTAATTACTTATTAACCCTCCAATTATTGTATGGACTATCTTTTTCTCACAAACAACTTTCTGGGCAGGAAAATAGGTATTCGTTGTTTAATCAAAAGCATAAAATATCTATACGTTTCAGAGAATGAGAGTTTAACCATTCGCATAACATTTTTGGTTATTACGAAAACTGAAAGCTGTTATCAAAAATATGGTGTTACGAGTATTATCTTAACAGAGACATAAATGACTAAATATAGATAGTATTGCAACTGTATTGTTATAGATAGTACGTAGACTTATTATTTAAGGAATGCGTAGCCAATAATACTCTAAACACCTGGCATGCGCAAATTCATTATCTTAACGCGTAAATTAAGGTTATAAAAATACTAATATTGTTTAAAGAGGAAGGATTATTTTGTTTGTATTGAATAGGCTCCATAACTACAAGACCGATTTTAAAAATTCTTTCACCAATGTAATGCTCTGTTCATATTATTCCAGTCCAGCAGTTCCAGCGCTCAATCAATGAGGACATTCCTGTGCCAGTTCCACATTATTCCAGTGGTATTCCAGCGCTGGACTGGAATAATGTGAACCGGGCTGAAAGCTACATGATCAGGGACATAGGCTATATTTTTTTAATAGGCTATATTTTGACGAGAAAACAGTCTACGCGGGCGAAGCCTCTGACGAACAGCTATACTCCATTCATTATAGCATTAGACAGAAGTAAAAAAGGTTCTTTTTAGGGTACACTTCGTGGTAAAAGTTCAATAAACATTATTACTTTTAAGATTTATGGCGAATTTCCTATTAAAATCTACTTATATAGCAGCTGTCACACTTAATTGTTCTGATTTAAAGTAAAGAAACTTCAGAATTTATGAGGCTTTTGCTTAAATAAATTATTTTGTCTTGCATCAAACTAAGTATGTTACCGTATATTGTCGATGTAAAAACCTAAAACAAGCCATTGAAGTAGTACGTTAGTACATAATATTTCAATGAAACAAGCAGGGGTTTTTATCCGAACACATTTTTACTGTCACTATAACTCTACGAAATCTAAAATGTTAGATAATCCCTTCAAACGTTGTGGCGGAAGGGGTTCTCAATTTTCAGGTATGTTATCGTCGCGGCAACGTCAAATGCAAATTATCATTATTTTTAGCCCACCTGCTTCTTAATTCTAATGTTATAGTTAAAGTCTATGTTTGATAAAGTTGCTCGCGGCAAGAATACGTATATGTAAGAAGATCACACGTGTCGACGTGAGTATGATAAAAATCGTCACAAATGTTTCAGTGTGTCTACCACGTGTTTATGTTACGTAAACTACGTTAGTTGACTTCAGAAAGTATTGGTATTTGAACTCATGGTAGTCATGTATATCGTGTTACGTTAAATAGAACGCTAGACGACAGTGAAGGGGATGGTTCTGCGCGTGAAGGGGGGTTTCATACCACTAACTTGACCCTAAATTTGCTCACTGCGCAGGTCCGGGCCAGCGTTCTTATTAAGGTGCATTTAGACCAAACGAACATAAAACTAGAGCAAGAATGTTCTTTGGTCATGTTTTAGTTTCAATGGTAATTCGTTTTTCGTTTACACCAGAAGAATTCTAACGAAAACGTACCAGGAATTAAGAATGAGCATTCTAGCTCGTGCTCTTGGGTTTCCGCGAACATAGATAGAACAACGAAGGAATGCTTTGTCTTTGTTTACACAAAGAAAATTTGATAAAGTGGGGATAGAATGATTAGTCGCTCGTTTGGTCTAAATGCACCTTTAGATGACGGGAAGCATAGACGAGATTCTCGTAAACAGCACCTGCTTACCTATTAAAGTTTTGTACCGTGTTTAGGCAGACGTCGCGAGGCGTCGTAAATTTTAGAGGCTATAGAATTAGCTATAAAATCGCAAGGCGCTTAATGTGTGGACACAGACAATTTATTAACACCTTCAAATGGATTTGGGCGCCAAACCGCTTTTTGTGTCTTTGGCCTTGACCCGATCGATCACTGCCAAACCTGTTGTGCTAAAAGCAAAAGCTTTCGCCAATCAGGCGCATGTAACTGAATAATACGTATCTGTAGACTGAATCATATTACCTAAAGATGAATAAAATTTGCTTGAAAAAATTAGTTAAGACGTACCTACAGAAAATTATGATTTCATTTGCTATAGTGATACTCGGTCATTATAATCAACACAAAAAAGTGGAGCTAATTGAGATTCGACGCCAAAGCTCCTAAAAGTACTCCCTCCATATATTTATCGTCAATGGTATAATCTTGAACTTCTACGAAAATAACTAGAATTATATTAGATCTTTGCGTTGTCTTCAACTTGCCTTCTGGAGCTAAGGTATGCTCAGGGACACGTTATACTAATATAACTGCGAGTTTAACACTCTAATAATCTTTAATAGATTTGGAGGTTGAATTTTATGTTGGGTTACAAATTATTATCATAGGCAAGTACCTAGGTAGTTCGTCGTACTTCCGTGACACCAAATATTTAAATATCATTATTAGAACACATCCAAAAACACTGTAGATATGTGCTCGTAGTACTACAAGGTTAAATTTTTTAAATCTCAATAAACTGTTCTGCACAGTTCTGATCACGTGGCGGGCTCATGGCTGCAGTAAACCAGTTTCTTTTATCATTGTTACTTACAACTGTATTAATAAAATCGTACAACATTAAATAATTTATGAAATGAAATAAAAATATATTATTATACACATTTGATTATGGTAGCTACCTAATAAGGATGCCTTTCCTTTTACAGCACAGCATATATAAAGGTATTCTTCGTACTTAGCTCCGAAATAAGGGCGCGAGCTATGAATTTAATGTTGAAAGGCATTCTCGATCACTCAATACCAAAATAAAAAATCCTACATTATTAATTTGTCTGTTTGGGTCAAAAAAAAATATGCGAGTAAAATGTGACCCCGATATACATAGATCCATGTAAAAATAATCCATGAAAAGCTTATCAAAGAAAAAGTATTTAATTTCGTTGACTTTGCTTGTTAAAAGACTACAGAGAAAGCCAAAGAAAACAAACAAATAAACTAGAGGATAAGTTGCGTAAAGATGATAAATATCTCCTGCCGCCGAAATTCTACCGCGAAAGCTATAGGTTAGATACCACTATTAGTTATTTTGATGTGTTGCTCTCAAAATAGAAACATTTTAAAAAAAATATTCCGATAGCACTAAAACTCCCCTAGATATTGCAATTTTAAAAATCATTTATTTTGTACTTGCCCAAAACGCTCCATACAAATTGTATTGAGGTAGTGACGTCACATGACGTCTATTTCTGTGTTTTTCAAAACATTTGTTCGGAAGCTATACGAGGGAGCTCCAACAGGGTTTTGAGAATAGTGGGTGACAGGATGGAGTCGAGTTTGCTTGCTAGGTTCACCTATCTGCATGTAATAAAGGCTCGATGAGCCTGCTAAGTATATTTTTGCTTTATTTTCCATCCTGCTACAACACATTAGTCTTAAGATACCCATTATTTATTTTTCATTCACTAACCTACTTAGTTTATTAAGGATTTCTATTCATTGTTACTAACGTCTACGGACAACTGTCTTAAAATAAATGATTTTTATTTTATTTATTTATTTATATTCAATATTGCGTTTATGAAAATGGTTTCTTAACAAAAGTTGCCCAACTGAGCGAAGTTTGGTTTCAAAGACTGATTCACATTATTGGAAGATACCTAAGGATGGGATTTAGCGCGCCGTCCGATAGAGCATTCGGGTGGGCCACTGATTAGTTCTGCCGAAAGGAATAACGTAGCCTAAACCAAAATAACCTAGAATATACATAGACCTATCTTTATATATTTTTAAAAGAGCAAAATATTAATAATGAATATTTGAGAGTAAAACAAAAAAATCGTCGACGTACTTCTTTCTGTTTTTTTTATCGGTAAAATTATGCTAAATCGTGTTTTGGAAAAGTTGTGGCCTTAGTTAAAGACACTGACCTACTCGTACAATTTTTTATTTACTAAAATATCTTTTAACTTAGTAGTTATCTTCAAACAAAGTCGATCAAATATTGACAATCTTGGGAAAGCATACTTGACTTTCAATAGAATTGCAGCTTTCCACTACTAAGATAATTTCTTGTTTACTACAAAATTAAGTATCGAAGATCACGTTTAGAATAACAAAGATTATCTAAGAAAACAACAACAAAAACAGGTAACCCCCGCTGTTACTATTTTCAAAGTATAAATAAGCGTTAAAGGCTATTTACATTCTTGCTAGGATTTCCCGCGCAAAATGTCCGAGAACATCGGAGAATTAATTTATCATATTTGTTTACCACATTTACAAATTAGATTCATAATCTTCTTTTCATTGTGTCAATAGTAATTTTATTTCGCCACTATTAGAGTGCGTTTCCACCAAAGATGTGCGAGGATGCGTTGCGAGGAATGTGTTTTATTAAGAACCAATAGAATCGCGAAGCTAGGTGAATGAAACAATTCTATTGGTTCTTGACACACACATTCCACGCACATCTCTGGTGGAAACGCTCCCTTACTGTCGCATCATTGGCACAATTTGGTCTAGGGATTTTTGACGACATTGTTTATGTAGGTGCCAAGTTGTCTGTAGGTCTATGTCAAAATATCTCCAGGGAACACACAAATTGAAAGGTCATCATTCCGAACCATAGGACGTCCACTGCTTAAGGCATCCCTTTGTAGGCAGCCTGCGCCCACCACGATACTGTATTCTTTATTTTTTAGTAAATAATACTTTTCACTACTAACTGCTATCACTCACTTATGTGCCCTACTCACTCACCTACCGCTATTACAACCTACTTACCCGCTGGGATACGTAAGTGACGTTAGTCTACGGATTGCCTCACTGCAGCGAAATACGTCCTTCAGCGGTCTCCATAGCTCGTAACCTTGAACTTTCTTATGAAGCCACTAATGATATTCATTTCAAACGTTTAAAAATGCAAAAAAGTCTTGATTTATAGAGATTACCCAGCAGCTTTGTTTACTTATAATTATAAAGATTAGATACTATTAACTGACAAGGGGTCTAAGCATACGTTTTCAACTTCTTAATTCACTTACTAGAACGTAGTTGCCAATGACTTAGTACTCAAGGATTTAATGAAAAAAACACAAAGATAGATAGATTATTTTTTTAAGGATACACACAAATATAACGTTGAAATAGAATAACAAATAACTAAGTAATCAGTTACGATGATAAATGACAGTCAATGTAGAGTAGTTACAATTGAAATAACCTGCGACCCAACTATGATTAGTACGAGTACTAATTGTATGGAATCATCAAGTGGCAGCGGAGCGTACAAAGTATTTCCTTGAAACTCGAGACAAGGTCGCGTAGTTATCTTCGCGGAAACGTTTGTATTTACTATTTCAGTGTCACATCTCAGCGATGCAGCTAATTGAATACTCAACGCATGTGATATGACTGTATGCAGTACTGCCTTAGGCTGCTTTTCCACCTGAAATGAGCTATGCTGCGATGATGTGCAAGCTAAGCTACGAAACTATTAGACCGTTTTCACTGATGCAATGCTCTGTAACGAAGCAAGTAAGATCTGCAACGAAGATGCGCCGCCGCAAGGTGGCTGTGCGAGGAAGATGCGTAGCTCGAGCTATTCGATGTATTGACAGCGGGAAGGCACGCCTCCATAGCACGCATCCATGGGGTCATGTTTTTAGGGTCCTGTACCTCGAAAGAAAAAAACGGAACCCTTTCAGGATCACTTTGTTTTCCGTCCGTCCGTCTGTCTGTCAGTCAAGACCCTTTTTCTCAGAAACGCGTGGAGGTATCAAGCTGGAATTTATATCTAATACTCAGGTACTGTCCCTTGGCGGTGTGAAAAAATAAGCCAACGCAATCAAAAGATACAGCCGTTTATGCCGCAGATTTCCGCAAATTTTCGACACTCGCAAGGGAATCAAAACCTACAGGGTACTTCCCGTGAACTCAGAATCTTGAAATTTGGTACGAAGCAACGTCTTATAAGCACAGATAAAGGAAAAATTGCGAAAAACGTAAAATTTTTTGTACATCATATAGTAAAAATATATTTAATAAATATACCTACACGAGCGGGTCCGACTCGCACTTGACCGGTTTTTTTAATATTACCTACCCGCCAAGATGATCTCACTCCACCTGTTGGAAAGTAGTCGTGAGGTAGGAGGAGGAGGAGGCCAGATATGAGGCTGACAAGCCCGAATGCAATCGAATCACTGCTGGCCATCCTCACCTTGAAGGCCTGTGCCTTTTCACGTCCTGCTTAAAGACCCCGGGACTATAAGAGGAAGGCAACACGTGCGCTGGAAGAGCATTCCACGTCTGGATAGTCCGACAAAGGAACGAGTCCTCGAACCTTTTAGTGCGAGCCAACAAATGTTGGATCGTCGTGTGTCTATTAAAAAAAACATAGCTTAGTAAGTAGAACCCGTTTCCACCAGTGCTATGCTATGTGGACCAATGAATGTGATTGGTGGATATCAAACGCATCTACAGCAACATAGGTAACATAGTGGAACTCTTCCATCGTTTCATCTGTGCAACATTTGTCGAAGATCTTAAGATAGTTGGTAAAATGACAAACGAAAGTTGAACAGAAAAGCAATAAGAAAAAAGTAATTAAGTATTTTAATTGGAATCAAATTGTGCATAAAACGCAAGTACCGCATATGTAATATAAGAGATAAGAACGCATATAAGAGATGTTTTGCTGACTAAATACTAAAAATAAACAAACATTCTAACTAAGTGCACAGTAATTAATATTTATTTCCTCGGTGGCCCTACACGTCCGCGGATATGCTTCGACATGTTTCATTGAATAAACTTTACGTTTTCCTGCAAACAAACTATTAACTACTGGTTAGATACGCTATTGGTATTATTAAGCCCCAGCTATCTTCAAGGAAAAATCCGACCTTCCATAACGGCTCAACTCTTGTGGACCTGGATATGATGCAGATGCATGAGAGCACTGGTGACCTATAATACGGGTTTTCTATTAAACCTATTTCAGATTCAAGTCTCTTACAAACAAGTTAGTTAGTTAGTTAGTTTTATTTATCTTATAATACAAAATTACAAAATATATTACATTCGATGTCACATATAAGAATTTGCATTATGATTGTCAAAATTATTATACAAATTACAATTAATAAAATAAAGAGAAAATCAAAAACTAAGATAAATACAATAAATGAACAATTAAATACAAAAAAATAATAATTCGCATGTCAACAAGAAATAATACAATTCAGTCAAAAATAACAATAAAATAGTTAACAAGTCATCCAAAGTTGCAATTCAAATATTCTTTAACACTATAAAGGGACACACTTCAGTAACAAAAATATAAGTTTCAGTTTTATTGTTTAGTAATCCTTTTTGGAGAAAACAAATGAATATTTGTTATTGATATACTCAACTTTTAAAGCGTATCAATCTACGGTGATGGAGACCTTTCAAGACAAGGGTGTGTGACACAAGGGTGACAGGGAAAATAGACCTATGCCTTAAAAACTTAATAGTAGACGTTATTTTCAACACATTAAGCCCCATCATCCAGAGGTCCAAAATTAATAGTTAAAGAGATATTGGCGTTTTAATATTTTTTCTAAAGTTTCCTACTTGTCCCTAAAAACCAATTTGCTTTAAAAAACTAATAACTATAAAGTCTGGGCATTTAACTGATACTTTTCAGTAAGGCAGTTAACTAGAAAATGTTTTAAAAAAATGGTCAAGATTCATGAGATGGCGACATTTACGAAATTTCATAATTTTTACCTGAAAGCTACATCAATTACTCGAAAAAAAAAGTAAAAAAGCAAGGGTAAAAAATAATAATAAAACTACCTGGTTTTATGGGCTTTTTAAAAAGGTGGAATTGTTATCAGTTTCTAAAATGGTTTGCTAGAAAATCAATACGATAAAGGTTTTTACGGGATCGGCATATGTCGGCGTATGTAAGAAATATTATTTTATGCCACAGTGAAATTCATTTTTTCAATCCAAACGGATTATTCAATTAAGGCTATGCTTTCCCAAGATTGTCAATATTTGATCGACTTTGTTTGACTAAAACTACTAAATTAAAAGATATATTAGCAAATAAAAAATTGTACGAGTAGGTCAGTGTATTTTACTAAGGCGACAACTTTTCCAAAATATGATATAGCATAATTTCACCGATAAACTAGTGACCGAACTAACCGAATTAATTAGTGGCCCACCGAATGCTCTATCGGACGGCGCGCTAATTCCCAGCCTGAAAGGCTTTTTAGCTGGCGCCTTAATGCCTCGTCCGATCATTTGATTTTATGGTTGGTGGGCAGTTTTTTATAATTGCCTGCAAGGTGACTCCGTTTATTATCATTTTTCATCCATGGACAAAAAGATGCAGATGTTTGTTCTAATAAAAATCATCATAACGAACAGACAGACTGAGTTCATTAGACATGTATTGTATCGTTTTCACAGATTAACACAGCTGAAGCGTCAAACTTCTTCGGAGATAATCTGATCTCTCCTTGCAAAGACTCGCATACTACGAGTGGACCCTTATCTATACAAATATACCCACAGACAGTATTTAATTAAACTCGACAGTGCAAGCCTTGCCTACAGTAGTCAGCCTTTATTAACTGGTACCTTTTTTCCGTTGTGCCGATGAATGTAGGTTACCTGTTTTGGTTTGTTATGTCCACTTGGGTTTATTACCACGCAGTCGGTGGTAAGAACATTGACATTAACTGGGCGATGTAAACACCTTGTTTTAGGAGCACTTGACTCAGGCGGCTACAAATTGTGATATTGCAGAAGTACATACAGTGAGTACCTACGAGTATAGTGTTTATGTTTTAACATTTGTTTTGACTATTTCTGTTCCTACTGGACGTTATAATATGTAGTACCCTATTTATTTAATGAAAAACCTCATAACACTTTGTCCCATTTTTTGTCACATTGAAGGATGACTTTATAAGATTCGAATGTCAATTATTTTGTCCGGTTTCTCGTGGGCCATTGAAGACTGGACTACTTATATTTTTCAACTAAGATGAGAATATTTGTGCAATTGAATAAAATGTTATTAATAATTTTATTTGTTGTGAGAAAGAAGGTATTTCATATTTTTTGCAGCGCCCCTACACTTTATGGGCTAACAACAGTACCAGAACATGAACCCTGCACAACCCTGGCCTACAGGTTTCATGTTTTGGTACTGTTGTTTTATATTTAAGATCTTGTAAACCTACATGGAGCAATAAATGATTATGACTATGACTTGATCAAGAAATAACCATACGAATATTAAGATTCCTCATACACTCAGATCAGTGAAACTTTGGCATCTTTTAAGGGGTCCTCCTCATATACCTTTGCACCAGTGGAATGCCAGGCCTTGTGAATTTCAATACTTCAGATTCACTTGCAAATATTGAGAAGCAGTAAACCAGCAGTGATCAATATATCCACATGTATACATTTTTCTTTCATTCTACTCAATTCATGACTACGAATATAGCATAAGGTTGACTGAGAATGATTACTAATAGAAGTTTGACGAAACATTTATGTAAGTTAATTTGTCGTCCGTTTTGCTTCGTTAAGATAAGTAGTATAAATTACACCCGTAAGAATAAAAACTAAATTCAGTCATTAATTTTACTAGTACATTAGCTGTAGTGCAATTACTAAATTTACTATCAATAAAATTTGCAATAAATCTAAGCAATGAGACAGGAGAATTCGATTTAACGAGTTATTAACCTAATTGTTGTGGTTAATATTTCAAAATCATACACGTATAGGTAGAGAACAATGTCACATACATCAAATACCCGCACCACATAGTAGCTTATGAATAAGTTGTGATTGTATATGTCTTGTTATCATATTAACGAGGTCACCCACACATAAAGGTCACCAGCATTCGAAAGGAGCTGCACTTCCTTAAGATTCTAAGCTTGTCTAAAAATAAGTTGATCGTAGTATGACATTGTATTTTGGGTGTGGTCAGTTGCTAGCAGCCCAACTCACATTCTTAAGTTCTTCGGACACGTCTTAAGGCGGGACAATGACTTCACTTAACGCCTCAATGTGCAGGGCAAAAACGAAGGGAGCAGCCACACGGTGGATCACCGATACGATGGACCGACCAAATCATGTCTGATACGGATCTTGCAGCCATCAAACAGTTTTGCACCGCGGTTTTCACATCGCGTTCCTAGGCATGCGTACCAGGGTGACAGGTATCAGACATTGTATAGATGATCACGCTAACCTAGTGATGGTCAAAGATTTAATCCAACAATCGTATGAGCCTGAAGTATATTATTAAATTTACTTTCCCAGACTCTCTCTGGCAGATCTGATCTCAAAGACTGGCAATTTACTGTTTAAAATCATGTTTCATTTGGTCTCAATTGGCTGAATAATCCACTCAGCACCAGCACCGTAACTTTATTGGCCCTGTCTAGCCACTTTTGTTTAGAGTCAAACATAAAAGCGCGAGGTCGGTCAATGAAATGCATCAATAAAAACATACAAAGTGCCAAAAGTGATACTCGTATTTTTCACTAATTTTTAAAACGATTGGAAATTATTACCTTCCGGGAGTTCTACAAGCACTCGCACCCCTATTGGAATTTATCGTATACCTATCAAGTTGTGAAACCGGCCTTGCACTCGTTTTCTCTAGTATAGAATACTCGTATGCGCCGCAATGTTTCCCGTGCAAGTTTATCATTGCGTTATGTAAGCGGGCACGCGCAGGCGCCGACGTTAGCCTAAGGTCAAGGTGAACACTATTATCCTTGTGACGTCACACACTTGCGCAACGAGATGCACAATGCACACCAGACTGGAAAACAGCTTAAGGCAGGCTGCACACTTTAGACTACGGTAGTTGTCTGTGTCTAGACACGCTTGTCTTCAAACAAGAATACTTGAATAGTAACTTTTTATTTTCCTGTACGTCTACCACGAGTTGCCACTTTAAATTTACATTATCGTTCGCGTAAATAAATTGTATTGGGATGACACATGACATGGCATGATATGACAATGTCAAATCCCAAAACATTTTATTACGCGAACAATAATGTAAATTTAAAGTGGCAACTCGTGGTAGACGTACTGGAATCTGTACGTCTATCACGAGTTGCCTCTTTAAATTTACGTTATTGTTCGCGTAAATTTTGTATTGGAATTTTACATGACATGACATGACAATGTCAAATCCCAATAGATTTTTTTACGCAAACGATAATGTAAATTTAAAGTGGCTACTCTTGGTAGACGTACTGAAACGTGACATATTTTTTCAAATTTTCCTTGGTGAAAGTCAGCAGAATAAAAAGTGGTAGTTTAATGGTTGCTTGAGTTTGAGTGACATTTAATGTAAACGTTACAATCCTAAAGCGGAATGAAATGTCACGAAGAAAATTCAATGTGACCAAGATATAATCTGAAAGAAGCTTGATACAGGACTCTGGCACTAAGCCAAATGTGGCTGTCGTCTTTGCGCTCTTCTGACTTCGTGAACGGAAATATTTTTTCATGAAATCTTATATATTTCAATAAAAAAAAACCGTTTAGTCGTCATTGACCAATTTAGAACGCTCTAACTAGAGCAAACTTTTGTGATTTGAATGGAAGTATAATTAAATCCTCAGAAGTTTACGTATATTTCGCTCCAAGAAGCAATTTTAGTTCCTTGGGGTTTCTTCGAAGCTTTCCTGTACAGGAATAGCCGCAAACTGTATAAGTAATGAACCAAGGGTTACAAAATTGTGAAGAACAACTGCGTAGTTAATTTCAGACTTCTTATTAATAAAATAATATCTACTCCTACGCCAGTTATTGAGCTAAGTAGTTATATGCCTGTATTTATATGTGTAATATATATGTATGTATTTACGCACATATAAATAATTATAAAGTAGGTAGATACTAGTTTATCGAATTATTCAGGTTATATTTTTGGTTATTTAGTTTAGACGATTAATATGCCGGCAACTTTAGTGAAATATTATGTGGTCTAATTTAATAGGTACTCGTAATATTCAAGATTGGCTTCAGTATAAATCAGCGTTTACCAAACAGAATCGCGTGTGAAATGCGCCTAAAAGCTTTGGATTCAATTGATTAGACTCTCTACACACTGCTACGAGTAACCTTTGTCGAAGGTGAAGGCGAACTCCAATCAAATCTAAATATTTTAACATGTAAGTAGGTACCTACTTAGATACTGTTTAAAAAATTAAATGACTGTGTGCTCACATCAGCATAAAGTCGTGTTTATGGAGACCATGAACTACGTGTCAGTCTACCTCATAGTTACTTTCTCTATCTAGCGGACAAGGTCGCAGGATTTGGTTAATTCAGGCCGCCCACTGATTATGAGGAAACTATGGGTGAGGCCCATGTTCAGCAATGGCCGGCTTGATGACCATGATGGTCGAGTGGTCCAACCAGGCTTTGGGGGCAATAATGTCTAGTCTAGTGTCTCTCAGCTGAGTTGGGGGCTAGACAAAGAGGGCAGAGAGATGGAAATCAAGTACAGAGGAGATTCACCCTTAGCATGATCACAGTTTTAAAAAGTAATGCTGTGGCATGATCCTGGCCTCAATAATTAAATAGGCAAACTGAAAACGTACATTAAAATGTTTACGTTCGTTGTATCTAAACTTTCATATCTACCTATCCTGTAATCCGTGCTACTGCCACTCAAACGCAAGTACCTACCTAATCCAAAGAATTAATTATATCATATCGTCAATACTACATAATTAGTTGTGAACAAAAAAGGAATGGAAATTAAGAAAGAAAAAATTTTTATTAACCCGACAAATACAAACAATGAAATAATGAAGATAAACAATAAACAAGTAGGTGATACAAAAAAAAAGTTTTTTTACAGATAATGGGTTAATCAGGCCACTGCCTCAGCATGTGTCTGTCAGACGCTGGTATTCTGGCAGGGCCTGGATTGAGTACCTACCACAAATAGTTATGTGAAATATTTAAAAATTATCTTTTTATAATTTTAATTCTAAACCGCCGCCGTACTCTCTGTGCTTTGTATGAAAATCACAGTATACATGTTAGTATTTCAAAAGTAGTCATAATACCCGTAATAGTAAGAATCACCCAATAAATCTTGCATGCGTAAAACACAATCTTGCTCCAATTTTCAAGTTTTTTTTGCTATTCGCATCAATGTCAGTGCCAAGATAAGAATCTGCAATGCTCTACGAGTACATACGTTAGTTACGGGCTCTCACTACTTATCATAATTCAAATTCACGTGTAAGGCTATTACGTGTACTGATAACGGAGATGTAAGCCCTGAAGAGTGGACTCATCGGTGATAAGAGCGCGGCATTGACCCCATTCTGCATAAGAGGCGTACTACTGTTACAATTACAAATTTATTCTTATCTCGGTGAGGGCAACCGACGGAGGGGGTACCTACCGTTTTAAGTGTTCCGTAATAGTACATAATCACCGTGTAGTATGAATAAGGCAAATTAGGGGTTTCCTTCACGGAAACTCATGGTAATCTACCATGAGTTTCCGTGCGTAATCGGCGGTTCAGTTCAGAGATTCGATTGCAATTTTTCATTTTTGTAACGACCAAACATCGTACCATGGCCTTTCGTGGGTCTTTCAGATTTGCCGTTTCGCGGTGCTGATATGACCTCCCCCCACCAATGCGCGACCTGAAAACCGTCAACTCATTTAGAAAAACTTTGAAAAAGCATCTCATAGCAAAGCTAATTTCAGACCCACAATATAGCCAATGTCTCACCTCCGGGTTGTTCACGACGCGACCCCAGCGTGTCGCGTCGTGAACTAATCCAATTATATTTTTTTTCCTGCTCTTTTTCTTCTTCGCATCTCTGTTAAGGATTAGCTACCTTTGATGGTAACTTTGTCTTTGCACGCGGTTACCATTCAACGTGGCAGCACAGATTACAGAAGAAGACGTGGCTGTAAGTAAGTAAAAGTCACTAGTAGAATATCTGTCACTATGACAGCTGACCTACCACAGATTCAGCACACTTAAATTTCTATACTATTCTTTTTTAAAGACGATACTAGCCGCGAATAACTCATATGTGTTTTTTAGTTTCAAAATATTTATTTGCTAAGGATAGGTAGTTCTCCATTCAGTAAAATAAACATGTAAAAATATCCGCTAATCATAGTAATATTACTTCACTTCGCATTGTATCATAACTCAGTCAAAAATGTATGCACACACTTCATTCTATGTTCTTCTTGCATAGTATAATTAAGTACATACAATTTTATTTATTAAATTATCTTAAGGACGGACGACCACATCAGCAAGCCCTGCCAGAATACCAGCGTCTCTGCCGTGCTTGCACTGCAGTGGCACATGCTGAGGCAGGGTCCTGATTGGCCCACTACTTCATTGTTAGTTTTTATTCCCTGTATTGTTTCTTTGCATAATGTACCCTCTAGTCTAAGCTAAAATTGTGTTTTGGGTCAATAAATGGTTTTTCTTCTTTCTTCTTTCTTTCTTCATTTTTAATCACTACGGGTGTTGTATCGAAATCCCATACAAAAACGTCAATGCGGTTTACGCGGACGCCAGCGGATGGCATTTTTGTAAACTTATGGTCGAGTATTGTTCAAACTACGAGCCGTAGGCAAAATTATGAAAAGAAAAATTGTTTGTAACTTGAGTACCTATCTATTTATGCCGGCGTAGGCCAGGGCGGAGAATAACTGAGTTTGTGGTATCAGTGGTATGCTATACTGCAAATATGTAAGGCTCTTGAAGGCAGCTTACCTACCTAATATATAGAAGGCTCTCAATTTCTTTTTAAGTAGGTATCCTTGAATAAATATTTAATACATATCTGCCCACTAACATTTTCTTAAAAAAAGGAAAGGGAGGCTATATTTAACCCGTCTCGTGTTTCTATTGTTCCGGTTTTTGCATTGTGAGTCATTGTTTGCCATTTTTTTCTTAGGGTTAGGGTTCTTACGAACACCCGTGTGTTCGGCTGACACTCAAGGGGCAAGGACCCTTATTTTGAAGATATTTTATTAAAAAATATAATAACTTTTATTCTTCTTTCATGTGCGTAAGAAAAAACCGCAATTCATTTTCCTTGTTTGCGCTGTGCAATGCACAAGTGGGTATCCTTGAATTAATATTTCATACATATGCTAGACTAACCGACAATAGATGGACTCACTGAATAACATGTTGGAACGGACCGCCGGGCGCTAGGAGGAGAGGTAGAACAGCTGCCCGCTGGGCAGATAATATCGTGCAAGTTACAATATTATTATTATGCAAAAGTTATTTCATCAGGTTGGAGATTCTAACAGTGCCATGTCTTTATATATTCGTCTTATTAAGCAACTTGATCAAACACCAGGACAAAGTAGAGACACCCCTGGAGAGAGAAATAAGATATTCCCGTTAGTGGCCGTACAGACTGGCCAAGTTTGAACATTTTTAGGCACAGTGCTCGCTACCAGGCAGTCCGTCTGTATAATAGGCTCCCGACAGAATTTAAGACAATAAGCAACTTGACTACCTTTAAAAGGAAACTAAAACATTGAAGGTGTTTTTTTATTAGCAGTTATGACTGTTAAAATTCATCTTTGCTTTTGTTCTTGCCACAGACATGCTTTCTAATTAATAAATGTTATTAAACACTTGACCGTTATTTGAAGCTTACATGTTTGAGATAGGCTCCCCTTTGTTTTCCGTCATGTTTCTGTCTCTTTCTACTCTATATGTTTGTCTCTTTCGCACACCTCTCTACCTACCACCAAGCAGGGCCCCGAGGTTTGATGTCCGATCGGAGGCCTGCTCGCGCCATTGGCGTCCTGTTTTCCGTCAAGAACACACTACTTACTGAGAACTACGCAGCTACGTACCAAATTCCAGTTGATTTTTAAGTTCTTCGTAGTATCAGATACCTATTATTGTACATTCTAAAGTGAGTTCATTACAACGAAAATGTAAGTAAAGAAATATTTTGTAAATTTAATTTCGAAAAACGATTTCATCGTTCGCAAATGTTCAATAAAATAAGTAGGTCATGCGCAGTATTGACCAAAGCTAAAATGTTGCTCCACTATATTCTACCCTCTTTATTTTATTTTTTATATTTTATTTTCCTATGCTATTATAACTACCGGAACGCCTCCGGTTATGCAATTTTCACTTTGGGAACCCTTTTTCTTTATGAATAAGCCTTTTTCTTTACACTTAAAGCTTTTTGGATCACGCATATAAACGCGTTTTTGTGTGTATAGGATGGACAATTTAATCAATGAACAGCAAAGAATGGGTCACGCTTCGGGTTCAGCTTCAACGAATGCAACATCTGCGCGGGATAAGACACAACCACAGGAAGAATTAATGCATCGCACGGCGCGTTCTCCACGCGGAACCAAGGATGCATCAAAAAGAAAAAAAGACAGGTCGGTGGATAGTTGCACATCGAGAAGTAGTAGTAGCTCTTCCAGCAGTAGTAGTTCGAGTTCATCTACATCCTCTTCAGACAATAAAGCAAAACGATCCCGCCGGCGGCGGCGTCGTCAGCGCAGTCGCTGCAAAAAGCGCAGGGGGGACAAGCATAGCTATGATGCGAGCCGCCTAGATAAGATATCCCAAGACATTGACGAACTGCGTAGACATTTGCCTTTCAATACTTCTAGTGGTTTAATTAATTCTGATAATTGTTGTGATGTAGGTGGCTCTATTGTCGATGATAACGTTAGTGGTATTTTATATAATGAAAATGATCAATCTGAAAATGAGCAAAATCAATCGTCTTTTCAATTTAATTTTGATTTAGAGACAAAACTGAAAGAATCGGCCATACCTAAAACTCCAGATAACTTTTTAAATATTCTCAACAATATCCAATATTTTGATAAGAAAGAGTGGTCTGAAGTACGTTATGCAGAAGTGCAAAAAATATACAACCACTCACCTGGTTTTGTAGATTTAGAGGCCAACGACGAAGTGAAATCTTATGATCAGTTACGTAATTTAACTTATTCCGATAAAGCATATTCTGCAATTTGTTTCTGTATTTTGAAACAGAGAGAAGCTTTGCAGACAAATCTTAAAGAATTAGTAACCTGGGCTCAAAGTGATGGTAATTTTAGTGCTGAAAGCATGCATGAAAAAGTTAACGAGCTATTTACAAAAGGCGAGTACTCCAAAGTGTCGGCAGATTTGTTACAGTTAGTTTGTGGACATCGTGCGGAGATAATACAAATGCGTCGGCAGGGTATAATTAATTCGGTCCGTGACCCAACTCTTAAAAATGCTTTACGCAAGATACCTCCAACCAATAAATATTTGTTCAATGACGAGGCATTTACTTCGTTTTTGGAAAAGAACGGCAGTGTCAAAAGAGTATTTGTGCAGCTTCATAAGCCACATTTTGGGTCTGTTTCGCAAGCAGGACCTAGTAAAGCTACACGCCACCCCTCGCAGGGGTCTGGTGTTTTGCTTGGGCCCTCGCAGGGTACCGTACATCAAGGATGCTGCACCTCTCGAGCTCATCCTCAACAATTTAGTAATCAGCCCTCGCAGGGCCACTATATTAACCAGCCCTCACAGGGTTACCGCTATAATCGTCCCTCGCAGGGACAACCTCCGTTTAGCGTGAACCAGCGCGTAGCACAAGCTTCCCACACCTTTCGCTCACGAGGAGGGCACGCGAGTAGTAGAGGCCAAAATAAAAATGATCGAAAGCGTGCCGGAAATAGTACTGACTTTCACTCCAGTATTAAAAGGCGAAAGTATTGACTCGACCGGATTCAGGGCCGGACAACTATCCCAATTCTACCGGAATTGGAAGAAACTGGAAGCACCAAGATTCCTGCTACAAATAATAAAAGGGTATCGCATACCCTTTCACCACAAACCACCTCTGATCATTCCCAATTTCAAAGGTACTTATTGCACACCTGTCACGGATACAATGACTCTGGTCATACAACAAATGAAATCACAAGGAATTTTGGAGAAGGCTCCACACTCCCCGAGTTTTCTATCCACAATGTTTCTGGTACCAAAGGGCGACGGATCGAGTCGCCCTATATTCAATTTAAGAGCCCTGAACTTTTTTGTGATAACAGAACCGTTTCGGTTGATAAATGTGTTTCGGATACCAGAATTTCTGCAGCCCAACGATTGGCTGTGCAAGGTGGACCTCTCCCAGGCTTACTTTCATCTACCGGTAAGGCCGAGCCACAGATGCTTCCTGCGACTGCTGTACAAAGAAGAATTACTTCAAATGACCTGTCTTCCTTTCGGTCTAAGTACAGCACCGAAGGTTTTTGCTTCTTTGACCAACTGGATAGCTCAAACTCTAAGGCAGAGGGGTCTGCGTATAATAATATATTTGGACGATTTTTTGCTGGTACACCAGGATCGTTTAACGTTACAAGCTCATGTTCAAATCCTAATGGAACAGCTGAATCATCTGGGTTGGAAGATAAATACCGAGAAAAGTTCCTTGATCCCCAAAAAGAATCTGATCTTTTTAGGCATTCTTTGGGATCCATGGTTAAACAGAAAATATTTACCAGAAGACAAGATAAAGAACATAATCAGCAAAATTCTTTCATTCCTGAAGAGCAAACAGATACAACTACGCGAATTACAGAGCGTGGTGGGACACTTAAACTTCGCAAGCTTTGTGGTACCCAAAGGCCGGATGCATTTCCGGGAACTTCTATTGTTCCTCAACCACCTGTTAAGCAAGCCTGCTGCAGTGACGTGCTTACCAGAAAAAGCAGTGGCAGAGTTAAAATGGTGGCTACAGAATTGTCATCAATACTCAGCAATCCATCTACCACCACCAACTCATTTCATAACGACCGATGCGTCCGACCTGGCCTGGGGCGCACAAGTCGACGGTTTTTCGATGTCAGGAACATGGACCCACGAGGAGAAACCTCTGCATTGCAATATCAAAGAAATGCTAGCTATTTCGAAGGTCCTAGAAAAACAAGGGCACGTGTTGTGCCATTCGACGATACTAATACAGTGCGACAACAGAACCGTCGTGGCTTATTTACGGAACGAGGGTGGTACAAAATCTGTTCCCCTATTAGAGCTGACAGCCAAGATATTTTACGTTTTGAATCTGTATCAGATTCAGTTAACGGCTTATCATATCCCTGGTCTTTACAACAGCCACGCCGATCATTTGTCTCGACACCGGCTACCACCAGAGTGGCATCTCCTAGACGACTGTGTAGAAAAGATATTCCGAAGGTTTGGAATACCGGTAGTGGATCTATTTGCATCTCACCGGGCACATGTAGTAGCCAATTATGTGTCAGTAGATATAAACGACACAACAGCCCTATTTCACGATGCTTTTTCTCAGATATGGAACTTCCAATTAGCTTGGATATTCCCGCCACCGTACTTAATCCCAAAAGTTCTGTCCCACTTGAACTCGGCCACGGGAGTGTTCTTGATAGTGGTACCACGCTGGGAACGAGTTTTTTGGCGAGCCGACTTGAAGTCACGAACGCTGGCAGCACCGTTCACAATTCACAAGCTGGAACGGAAACTCATAGATACAGCGACCAATCTACCACCACCCAGAGTTCAGGAGATGACCTTAGAAATATGGATGTGTGGGGGTGGTCAGGGGATCTAAAGGAATGGGGCGAGAATCAAATAAAACTGCTGTTAGCCTCCTGGCGGGATTCCTCTCGCAGAACATATCAGGTAGCTTGGAATAGATGGTTGAACTGGAATAAGAAACATAAATTAGACCCATTTCGTCCGGATGGTTCTATATTAGCTAGATTTTTGGCAGATTTGCATTTAATAGAAAAATTGTCTTATAATACAATATTACTCCATAAATCTGCAGTTGCGACACTTTGTAATACAAATCAATCTTCAGAGTTGAGTTCTCATACATTAGTAAAGCATATTCTTAGATCTATAGCTCTAAAGAAACCAACACAGGGAAGGCCCCCTATATGGAATATTGATGCTTTGGTTATATATCTACAGAATATGTCTATTGACGAAAGTAATATCTTTGCTACTTGCAGACATACTGCCACATTATTATTACTTTGTTCTGGTAGACGGATACATGATCTCACATTACTTTCAATAGATTCACAGCATCTGGTAGAAAGTAATAATAGTTTAGTTTTTTGGCCAGCCTTCGGCTCAAAAACCGATAAATCTAACTACAGGCAGTCGGGCTGGAAGTTGATGGCTAATACTGAAAACAAGAATTTAGATCCAGTATTCTGGGTAAAACAAACTATTAAACTTCTTGAATCAAGACGTCAGGCGTCCAATTATACCAACTTGTTTTTAAATGTAAGAGGTGAACCTAAAGCGGCTTCACGTACCGTAATTGCTGGTTGGGTTAAGACCTTACTGTTAGAGGCTGGAATTACTGCATCTGCGGGTAGCGTAAGATCAGCCGTTGCGTCTAAAAATTGGGTGAATAATTTCCCTCTCGATGAGGTGTTAGCTCGAGGCAATTGGAAATCTACAAATACCTTCACTCGATTCTATAGACGGGAAATCGAACCACTACCTGCAAATAGTTGTGTCACCAGTTTATTTAAGCCAGTAGACTGAGTGATGACAGTCAGTATCTGATTTCACAATTTATATAATACAATAGTATAAAAATTATGAACGAAAATGTACAAGTAGCCACTCATATGTTGATTACTTATTGTGATGTATTGATTACCTACCTACATGATATTTGTAAATGAAAGCTACATATTTTATTAATTTTGTTCATACTCCTGACGGTCCTCGAGTGCTATTTTTGTAATCAAACGAATAAGAAATTGCTAACTATACTGTTTTTCGTTAAGTGTCACTATCAAATGCGTGTACTTACTTGGGTAAAGACCAAATTGTTTACGCCGTTGCACAACGGAAATCACAACGGAAAGTGTCACACTGGAAAAAAAGTAGCACAATGGAATTGTAAAGCTCGGTGTGCATAAGTAGATAACGCATCGGTTTAATCGGAAACTATATTATATATGTAATTTTATTTAAAATAGTATTTATTTAGGTATTCATTATAGGGGTTCTTATTATTTAATTTACACCATGTATGTTTATCAAAAGGATGTATTTTTTTAAATATCAATTGTTAGGGAGGCCCCATACACCATACACAGGTATTAAACTTAAAGCTTTTTCGTAGTCAGTAATTTTAGTATATATTTATTAATTATAACAGCTTTATGTTCAATTAATGTTAGAATAGCTAACAGTCAACGTTTAGTGAATGACAGATCACCAGTAATTCTGACTACTGTCAACCCTTGGTGAATGGATTTCGAAATATTAAAAAATAGGTGTAAGATAGATTAAAGGTTTGTAAAGTAAACATGGCAGATATTTATAAGGTAATAATATCACATGGCGGTACACCAGAACTACTAACAACCAAACCTGTGACCAAATGCACTTTGTGAAATCAGGTAACAGACAGATTACTAAAAAAAAAATCTTTTATTATCAATATCAATCATATATTATGTTCGACCAGTCACATGACAAATAAGTATTAAAAGTATAAAATCAAAATTAATATCAAAACAAATCTGACATTTATAAGAAATAAGTATCAAACGCACCAAAATCAAACTTATTTTAAACTCTCAAGTAGGTAAGTAATAAAATAACAAATGAATATCAACTTAATCAATACCTACAAGTATCAAGAAATTAATGATATCCGTATAAAATCAAAATAAAATCAATATCAACGTTAAAAACTATCATTTATTATTATATGAAATGAGTATCAAAGTTTAATCTAAATAAAGCTCCAAAATCAAAATCCTTTTTAGACTCTCAAATACCTATTTGACTTAAGCTAAGTCATACATAAAATAACAAATGAATATCAACTTAATCAAAACGAGTATCATGAAATTAATATTTTCAGCTTTAAAAAACTAAAGAACTTGCTACTATCACAAATTAGTATCATTTGCTTCACTTAGGCAAAATGAGTATTAAAAGTACAAAATAAAAGAAATTTACTATTAAACACTCAATGAAAATAAGTATACATGATACCAAAAGCATATTTTTATCATAACAATAAAATAATTAATAATCTTAAATCAAATAGATATCTGGCAAGAATTTCTCCATTTCTTTAATTCTGTAAAACCCCCTTTTATTTAGGCAGACGGGTTCAACTATCTTTTCTATGACTTCGTCATGCCCATACCAAATTTTATCAGGCTTATCAGGCCATTTAAACGAATTTCCTGCTGACAATACCATAGCATTGACTTCGTACTGGTTCCCTTGGACACATTCGACTTTACCTGGAAAGTACTCACCTTCATATTTAACAATAACATAACATCCTGTAGTATATTTTGGTTTAGGTTTGAGTACTTTAGTACCTGAAGAACTTAAATTGCTCAAAGGCACATTTTCGGTGTCGGTGTCTGAGCCAGACACATTTTCTGGTGAATGTGTTTTCTCGGACTTTGATAACTTCAGTTTGTCACTAAGTTTGAGTTTTATTTTTTTGTTTGAATATTTATTTATTTTATACTCCTCTCCTGAAAAACAATCGTCTTCATCAACATCATCCTGAATTTCGTAACTGTCTCCACTCTCCGCATATTTTACCTCCAAATCGGAGTCTTCAGACGTTGAGTCGTTCTTAATTATCTTTTTTCTTTTTAGTTTTATATTAGATGTATTCCTCTTTTCTCTGGCATCAGTTTCTTTTAACTTCCTTTTTACTTGTCTTTGTTTCGTATCTTTGTCTTCGTGTTGTTCACGATTTGGCGGTGATGGCTGAGTAATTTCAATACTTGGTGGGACATTCCTACCAATTCGCAGATCTTTAGCGAATCCAGACTGAACATTGTCTTTTTCCTTAAGCAACATTTTCCTATATAGTTTTAAGTCAAAATATTTTCTATTTTCTGTTGTATTCCTTATTTCTGCCAAAATTGTCACACCTTCCTTTATATTCATTTTATCTATATTTAGTTTAGTATCATCCATTCCTTCCTCTTCTTTCTTATTTTTCGTTACTGTATCTATTTTATTTATTTTCTTGTCATTCACTTTTTCACAATCGTTATCACTGTCTGATTCTTCATCTCCAGGTCCTGTTTTCTTTATTCTATCTTTATTCTGTAACACAGCAACCATACTTGCATCTACACTTGCCTTAATATTTCGGTCACTTTCTGAACCTGTTTTCTTTTTCATTAAATCTTCATTACAGTCAGTGTCACTTTCTGCGTACATACGTTCAGTATCCGAATATTCGGAGGAAGAATCTGTTTTTTTTTCTTGTTTTCTAGGTTTTCGGCTTTTCATTTTTGGTTTGTTTTCTCCGGTTTTTGTTTCCTTCACCAAAACATGTTTCTTGGTGGAAAAGCAGTCGCAATTGCCTCGTGAGCAGAAGCAACTTAAATTCCTGTATTTAATAGTATTTTTATTATCAGTAGCTATAACTTGATGAAGCTTCATTGTGGATGGTATTGGTACGATTTTTTCAGGATAACAAATATTGATAGCATCGATATTTTCTTCAGACACATAAAATGTTTTGATGGATGTTGCGGTCTTTAACAATATTTCAAATGCAGATTTTGCATCAACTATGTCTTCACCATACGCAACTCTTGCATCCAAGGTCCTTTTGATGACTCCACCGACGCCATCAGCCGCGCCTTTGCCATGCGATGCTTCAAAAAACGACCATGTCGCTCGATCGAAACCTTCTTCCTTGGATTTTTCACAGAAGAGGAAGAAGTTATTTTTATTGCGATATTGCGTTGTCGGCCCATCAGACCAAATGTGGATGTGATTAATCTTGGGACACATTTTTTTTATAAAGTCTATGACTGGTTTTAAGTGGCCCCATATAGCTTCAGGACCATGCTTGAGAGACGGAGAAATAGTGGCGAAACAAAAAGGTTTTTCATTTTTAACGTAAAATACACCTGTGTGCAAGGTAACTTGTTTTTTTGACGCCCCAAAGTGCATGGCCTGCACTTCTTCGGCCATTTTACATACGTAGTTCTCAGAGAAGTCACAGTGAAGAATAACTTCGTTATCTTGTACTTGTTCAATTGCTTCTTTGTATTTCTTATACTGGTGGTAAATATTAAAATGATGAACTTTGAATTTTTGAAGTTCTTTTTGCAACAACTCAGTTAGCGAATTCAATGGACCAGTTTGTTTTTCTTTTACCATTTTCTTGGTAATCTTTCGTTCACCGCACTTTTCAAATTCATGGGTCTTATTAGTCCATTCAAACCAGGTCACTTCTTGGAAATCTGCTGCAATTTCCAAGTCAAGTTTTTTGTCAGAGCACAATTGACATTCAGAATACATGCACTTTTTTGATTTAATATTGCAAACGATCTCAGAAACTAACTCATTCAGATCAGTTGTTTTTATAAGGCCTAATTTCTTCAGAGTAAATGCTTTAAAAGCCAAGTTGGCATGCTTGATTATATTTTTTTTATGCTTGTTTTTTTATTTATATTTGGCGAAACTACGTAAAATGGACGGTAACGTTTAAATGTTGTGAAGGATACAGTACCGCCTTCATTTTTTTATTTTTTATATAATTTCGGCAGAGTGTCAAGCAAGAACCTTTTCTGTTTTTGAACTTTTTTTTGAGTGACGTACTCCTTTTTTCCAGCAGTCATTCGACTGACATCATCCCTTTCATAGAATTTTTTCAACTGTTTAGCTGTCTTCATTCTTTTTTGTTTACAAGTATTGAATCGTCGTATACCGCTTTTTAAGCCTAAGCATTTTGTAAGACTTGACTTCATATTATATTTCTTCACCGTTTCATTTTCTGCAAGTTTCTTTAATAGACTTCTGTCGGTAAATGGTTTACTTTCTTTATATGTTTCTTTCAGTGACAATTCAAGAACATGCTGTTGTAAAAGTTTCTGCTTGACTTTTTCTTTAGCTTCCTCTGAAATATTTGGAAGTTCTTCTTTTATAAAATTGTATGATTTAGTCAAAGGCGTGAGTTCGTTTGCATCTTGAACGGCCTTGAAATTTTCTTCATAGGTATAAACTTTTTCTGATTGACTTTCACACGCTTTTAACTCTTTCTCTGATTTAAGCTTATTTAACTCGGTGGTAAGTCTATTTATTTTATTTCTAGACCGCACAACCATTTTTCTCAAAGTATCGTTTTTCCGTTTTAAAATTTCATTTTTCTGTTTCAGTATAAGGTTTTCTCTTTTCATTTTACTACGATAGTTGCGTCTTTCTCTTTGAGATTCAACTACTTCAACTACAACTGTTTCCTCATGTCTCTTACGTTTTGCTTCTCGCCATTCTTTTCTCACTTTTTGCTTTTCATTTTCGTTCATATCTGCAATTTTCTTTTTTTTAGATTTTGTCATCTCCGCATTTCTTTTCTTCATCGCTTCAAATTTTGCTGGATTTTCTCGTTTTAATTTTTCCCTATACTTCCTGCATCTCTCTGCAGTAGTTAAAGGCATCTGAAAAATAACATTTCAATTTAAAAATATGTAGGTAGGAAGTTATCTACAAATTAAAATTCGGCTGCCATCTTGGATTTTTAAAATGTAAATTATTCTTCAGAAAGTCCAAAAATCCCCAAATATAAAATTTTAGCCAAATCGAAGCAAGTTGAGATTCGGCGGCCATCATGGATTTTAAAAATTACAAATTTTTCTTAAGAACGTCAAAAAACTCCCAAATATCAAATTCTAGCCAAATCCGAGCAAGTTGAATATTGGCAGTTTGAGTCATGCGTTGAATGTTAGTGAGTGAGTGAGTGAGTCAATTTCTTCTTTTATATATTTAAGATAAAACAAAATTTATTACGAAAGTATAGAGAAATAGTAAAACGTAAATTATGTGTACACCTACCTTTATCACAATCTCGTGTCACTCGTGTCACATCGGACCGAAAATTCTATACGACCTAACCTAACTTTCTTAACAGTTTACAAATAAAACTACTAAACGGATACTTTTTAGTTTATCTGAACTGTTGATTAAGTGATATTTCTAATTTTAGACGTCAGTTATCGAAAAAGTGTCCCAAAATACTTGAAACTTCTATTAATACACACAAAATTTTAACGACACTTCACTGTGACACGAACACAATTCACAAATGACAGAGAAAAAAACATGGCGGCGGCGTCTGCGTTTTGTTTGCTTTCTCGAAACCAAGGTTGCCATACTAAAAATCTTAGAAAGCGCTGGCAGGCGTTGCAGGATAACGTATAAATTGTTGTATCACAACCGGAGTGTTACAACGGAATGAAATCTGGGACATGGACAAAATACCTAATAAAGTTAAAAATACAATTCTTCCTACGATTTTAAGTATATCGTCGTTTTAGTAATATTAATGACAATTTGATTATGAATAAATAAAAAACGTGAACGAACTTTTCATACCAAAATAACATAGATGTTCACATTGGGTTCACGTAGGGACATCGCCATTTTGTATGGAGCAAAGAAAAAAGGTATTTTCTTTTTATTTCATAAAATATGAATCATGTAGGGAAATCAATTTCTTTATGAATCTTTGGGTTTATAGAATGTTGAAGTTCTGTTAGTTATTTCTAAAACGATTTTCAGTAATAATAAGTATTTAATGTTTAATAAACATGAAGCCGGACAACAGACTATGGCTGCATGTGCAAAAAATTTGGTCCTTACCCACTTACTATTATTATTTTTTGGAAATAAATATTTAGTTTATGTTGAAATAATGTTTTTGCTTTATACATTACACATCCCACAGGAGAAACTCCTTCTCAATCAATTAGTATCCATTACAGTTCACATTGACGTCCACTACCACCAAGCGATAACAAACAAATCTCAAACATGTAAGCTTCAAATAACGGTCAAGTGTTTAATAGCAGCGTTTTACCTGAAAATAAAACGCTTATTAAATACTTACCTTATTTGAAGCTTACAGTAATTTCTGCCTGGTGTTTTTCGAAGCAATGGCGCGAGCAGGCCTCCGATCGGACATCAAACCTCGGGGCCCTGCTTGGTGGTAGGTAGAGAGGTGTGCGAAAGAGACAAACATATAGAGTAGAAAGAGACAGAAACATGACGGAAAACAAAGGGGAGCCTATCTCAAACATGTAAGCTTCAAATAAGGTAAGTATTTAATAAGCGTTTTATTTTCAGGTAAAACGCTGCTATTATTTTGTGGAGGAATACCTAGCGGACAAGCGCCAGTTTTGAAAAATATCTTGGATTATCTTGACATTGTTATCATTATTTTGTAATCATGAATCTATTGTTATAATTTTATGTGACCATATACTTTTATTTAATCTGATCAATGTTATTGAAATTAAGTAACTTATTTAATCAATGTATGCAACTTATAATCATTATTGTAATGTTCAACGCGATATGTATTGCTCTGAATAAAAAATTGAATTGAATTGAGTGGCTGGCAAACAGTGGATGGAGATAGCGAAAGACAGGGACACTTGGGAATCTCTAGAGGAGGCCTTAACCTTCGAGAACGAGGGGTTTAAAAGTTGATGTACTTACATATTTTATTACTATATTTTTTTAAAATTTAGTGTAGTTTTTAATTAAAATGCATGTTTTGTTAATTTAGACCTATTTAGTAAGAAATAAAAGGCATTTTTATTTATTTATTTTACATAACTACTAACATTCTCTTTAAAAAATAAATGTGATTAATTAAGGAAGGCTATATTAAATTTGGATAAATACCTAACTTTAAAAACGTTGTTTTATAATATATTATTACTTTAATTATTCTTTCAAGTGCGTAAAAATAAGCAAAAAAAAAGTGATGAAACCATTTAGGGCGTCAGAAAACAATAGATTTTCTACAAATCTGGTTCCGTAACAACGCAAAATCGTATTAATTGTAAATAAAAGGTCAAATCAAGTACCTTGTAGGGCTTATTCAGTCGGCTCTCCGCCGCATGAAGAACCGGAAAGCTGTCGGACCTGATGGTGTCCCTATCGAAGCGTGGAAATCGATGGGCTCTCGTGGTGTGGGCATACTTACCCACCTTTTCATACGCATTCTCCTCACCGGGAAGATACCTGACCAATGGAGACTGAGCATTATCACGCCAGTCTTCAAGGGCAAGGGCTCGGTGCAGGAGTGCAGCAATTATCGCGGCATAAAGGTTATGTCCCACACCATGAAGCTCCTCGAGCGCATTGTAGACTCTCGGATCCGACAGGAGTGTACAATCTCGGAGTGTCAGTATGGGTTCCGACCGGGTTGCGGGGCCATGGACCCCGTATTTGCCTTGAGAACGCTCATGGAGGGATACAGACTGAAGGATACACCTCTGCATCTCCTTTTCTTAGACATGCAGAAGGCCTTCGACTATGTCCCTCGTGAGATGATCGGTTGGACGCTGCGGTCCAGGGCCGTTCCCGAAGTCTTTAATGACATTATCCCGGGACATGTACCACGATTCCAGTTCCATAGTTAGGACTGCGGTTGGTGACACGCTTCCCTTCCCTATCACCGTTGGAGTACACCAAGGCTCCGTGCTTAGCGCGTTTCTGTTCAGCGTAATATTAGACGTTCTGTCAAACAGCATCCTAGACCACCATGAGCCCTGGTTGCTTATGTATGCTGATGATATAGCGCTAGCAGATTCTGACAGGGACGGCTGGTACAACGGGTGAATAAGTGGAAAAATTCACTTGAAAACGGCGGTCTGAAAGGTAATTGGCGAAGACGGAGTACATGGCCTGCAACACCACAGATACCCAGTCCGTCCGCATAGGCGTTGACGTGGTCGAGCGCAGGGACCGAGTCAAATACCTGGGATCTGTCTTAAGCGCGTCCGGGGACATCGACCGCGACGTCAGAGCCCGAATTTCCGCGGCTTGGGCCAAATGGCGGGAGGTGACTGGTGTCATTTGTGACCCCAAAATGCCGATCAAGCTGAAGGGGCAGGTTCATAAAATCATCATTAGGCCTGTCCTTTTATATGGCAGTGAAACATGGCCGTTACTAGAGCGATACAACCAGGAGCTGCGCGTCACGGAAATGAAGATGCTGCGGTGGATGTGTGGAGTCTCACGCAAAGATCGCGTGCGTAACACCCACATCCGCGGCAGCCTTCGTGTTCGTGACATCGCAGACAAGCTGCAGGAGTTCCGCCTTAGTTGGTATGGTCATGTCTCACGGAGATCGGCAAACTACGTGGGCAACAAATGTCTGGCCATGCCGCCCCCGCCAGGTACCGGTAGAAGAGGTCGACCCAAGAAGGGGTGGCTCTACGTCGTTAAGGGTGACCAAGATCGCGCGAAGTGGGCCAAGAAAATAAGAAAGGCGGACCCTGGGACCCCACACACTAGTGTGGGTTCACAACCGGGATAGACCGCACGGATGATGATGAAGTACCTTGTAGGGCTTATGCTTCACATTAATCACAATTATCTCACTTCACGGCCAAATAAACTTCATTTTTGTTAGTTTAATTTAAGCGTTCGTTTATAATGATAACAACATTGTAAGTAGATGCTATTGGTTAACCATGACTTCATTAGAATGTTCAACCATGGAATCAAGATAATTTGGTACATGCTACCTGAAAAAAATGAACGTTAGTGCACACAGAAGCAACACTGGTTCCAAAAAAAACGAAGTTGACTATTTCTCAAAATAAATATTCGTAACGAAAAGGTAGTAACGAAATATTGTTACAAAATAGTATTCAGTAAGTACCTAGTAACTACGAGTAAATAGTAAACCTGTTATACAGTGGCAAAATATTGTGACGGCTAATGCTCAATTATTAGGTGGTAACTGTATACTCTCAAATATGCACCTTGTTAACTATTTCGAGGCACACTTACTCGTATTTCAAAGATGTACATTTATTTTGAGAAAACTCATTACCAACTTTTACGCTTTCTTAACAATGTGTTCAAACTACTCAACATTACCATGCTTAACCATTATCACCTTATCCTTCCTCTTTTAGTTCTTTTAGTCCCGGGGTCTTCAAGCGGGGCGTGAAAAGGCATTTTTGCAGGCCTTCCAAGATGAGTATGATCAACTCAGTGATTGCTTGGCATTATTGTACTGATCATACCTCACGACCGCTTTACATTAGGTTGAGTGAGGCCATCTAGACTGGCACTATAAAGGAAAACGGCTAAGTGCGAGTCGGACTCGCGCACCGAGGGTTCTGTATAAACCTGTAGGTATGTTTATTAAAAATATTTTTATTATATGATGTAACTAAAAACTTACGGTTTTCGCAATTTTTCCTTTATCTGTGCCATAAGGCCCGTATTCTAAAACGAAATCTGTACTTGAGTATAGATCTAAGTGACGTTTTTGTACGAACTGACGTTTTGTAACCTCTACTTAAGTACAGATCTGTGCTTAGAATACGGGCCCAAGACGTTGCTTCGTACCAAATTTCAAGATTCTTTCAAGGTTTTGATTCCCTTGAGAGTGTCGAAAATTTGCGGAAATTTGCGGTTTAAACGGCTGTATCTTTTGATTGCGGTGACGTACAAGTTTGATTTTTTTACAGCTCCAAGGGACAGTATACCTGAGTATTTGATATAAATTCCTATGATTAATTTGATACCTCCACGCGTTCCTGGGAAAAAGGATCTTGACAGACAGACAGACGGACGGACGGACTACAAAGTGATCCTATAAGGGTTTTGTATTTTCCTTTTGAGGTACGGAACCCGAAAAAGTATTTTGCTTGAAGTTGGCATTGGTTTTTCTTTAATAAGGAAAATGGTTGGCCGTTAAGTCTTTTACAATGTTCAGCTAATGAGAATCTATGCAACTGCTTCTGCTTCTTTGTTAATTAGGTCGGTAGGTAAACTAAAAATATTACTAGGTATGATAACTCGGTGTAAGAATTTCAGCGTTAAAATATCAAGACCAATTTAAGGGACTTCCTTACACAAGTATACGAGTAGGTAAAACCGTGTTTTTCTCATGGGTAGGCTTGTCGTAATCCTAAATATTCATAAATAATATAGTGAGAAGAGGAGACTAACATTAAGCATAAGATCTGTTTTTGTCACTTTTTAATAAAAAATGATCTAGTCGCTACTTTATTATATGAATACACCTCCTATAGTAGTAAAATTCAACTTGTAATAGGCATCTGGCGGGCCTTGAAGAGTTGAATACGCACAGTTTGGCTTTTGTATGGTCCTTAGAAATGGTCACCTCAAGTCTTTCATATGTGTAAACACACGTTGCTATGCCCTAACAGGGTTCATGTTATTGGTACTGGTTTATAATGTTCACCACCTTTGTAACCACTGATTGCAATAAACACTTTGACTTTGACTTCACAATAGAAACAACAATACAATTTACCGTCGGCCGGTGCATCAGCAGACGACGGGCTAATACTGAATATAAAGTGTCAATATATTCATCAAAATCATTATACTACTTTAATATCATTATGTAAGTGAGTAAATATTATTGTTGTACACAAATAACAATAACTTAAAGACAAAAAACATACATACAACTTGGGCGGCTTTATCGCTAAAAAGTGATCCCATCCAAGCAACCCACAGGCAAAGGAAAATAAAATTGTCAAGAAGGGCAAGTAACTACATTTAATTAAATTCATTTATTCAGACAATGTCGTCCACATGTTTACAATCTAATTAAGTTAACATAAAAAAAGAAACGAACCATACAAAATATTACAATAATAATCCACAAATACAAACATGAAGTCACTTTCTGTTGGAGGCCTAATAATTACGGGGCACTGGTGCATGTAAAAGTATCCAGTGTCTCACAAACGGACCATCCAACCTATCCGCAACCACTTTGAGTCTGTTGCCGCTGGCCCGCGTTCTCAAGTACTACATTTAGGTATAAGTCATTGTGTTTGTCTGACCCAAATTCATAAAACCTTTTGAAGGTCTACTTCCACGCCACTTTGTGAGCGGCCGGAATCTTATAAATTAACGTTACACCGACTTACTTGTATTTTTTATTATTTATATATTCTTTATTGCACAGTAATTAGAGTAAAAATGGCAGACTTAATGCCTACATGCATTCTCTGCCAGTCAACCACAGGGTCAGACGGAGATATTACAGGCAGTGCGAAAGATCACAGTTAAAAACTATGTTTTCAAAAAGATGTTTGTGCTCAGTAATAATGTATTTTTCAAATGCGCACATAAACTTAATATTCCTCTCGTTTCACGGAAGGATCATTTAATTTATTTCTATTTAATATTTATGATGTGCGCTGCGCAGCCCTAGACATAAGATGCGTATCAACTATCAATGATGCAGTAGAAAATGCATAGATCCCTTATCAGCGGCTCAATGCCGGGGCCGCGTGACGCTTGTTTTTGCTAATAATCAGCTATTATATAGGCCTAATTGCTCATTTACGAATGGGTTACAATGTCAGCATTTCCTCCCATTACTAGTTATTCAGACTGAATACAATAAAAATCAGTTATCATTTATTTGATGCAATTGTCACGCTATTGTTTGGCACCTGCAGCAATTTATGGAATCATTCCATTCCTTTTTTTGGAAAAGCAAGGCGTTTGCCTATATCTTCTGTCAGATTGCGAAATAAAACCATTGAACTTTACGCTAGAACATACGTTGAAAAATATATCCGAAGATTCAATGTTAACGCCGGAGCGAGCTTGTTTACCATTTAGTTACCCTCATTGACATAAACGTCGCCAGCACTGTAGCACTACTTCGTTTGCTATTGCCTATACCCATTAATGTCACCTGTGGTTTATTTATTGAAACTTAGTTGAGGATTTTCTCACGCAGATTTTCAGCTTTATGAAAGACTGGAAGACTTAAGACTTAAGTAACGATTTTAGGGCTAACCTTTCAAAATAAGTAGATACTTAGTACAGAAAGGGTAGGATTTGGGCACGATTGTCCCTTAGAATAGGAAGTAAAGACAAATAGGTGAAACTTTCATTCAATATTCGGTACCATGCTTCTCCCCAATAATTCTGACAGAATCCCGCACGTTAATTTCTCGTATCGTCATGATTGCAAACTGTCGTGAGTACAAACCGGCAAATTACAATTAGACGAAGGCAACTTTAGACCAATTGGGTAATCGAGTCCCTTGCGTCACGAATTCACGATTGCCATGCGTAAGGTCAGTATCGTCATTTAATTTTGCACGCTTTCGTAACAAATTTGACTTATACGGCAAAAATATCTCAAGCCACTATAGTCTTTACGCCAAGGAGAACCTGTCCAAAGTAGCGTACGTAATTTTGACAGATGATATAACTATCACAGTGGCTATGGAGAAGAAGATTGCAGAATTAACTCAAAATGTATCGCATATTCAGTCCTTGATCTAAAAAGTTTAAGATATGACGCACATGATGTTACAAAAGTTAACTTTTCAAATTTCATGTACAATTTATAGCAACTGACAAAACTAATAGTCACTGCTAGTTCTTGCGGAAGTACAGTCAGTAACATGTGTAGCTAAACATTTTAGTGCTTTGTCAAAGTAACTAATTTGACATTCCCCTTACAATATGAGAATTTATCTGTGACAACTACGAAAAGTTAATGTGGCAGAATGATTTATTTTTTTATTTTACTTTAATTAAAACGGCTTACACCAATAACAATAATGATTGTTTAGCGGGTTTCGCTGCTGAACGTAGGTACCTAAGGATTATTTTTAGTTAAACCCTATGAGGTGTTACTAAATATTATTTATCGATTGTGAATCTTGATGGCAATAGTTAGATGAAACGTGATTAATAGTGATTATATTTGATGGAAAGTTAAAAAAATAACAATTATTTGAATTTTATTTTTTTGCGAAAGAAAGTACCTACCTTTAAATGATATCATGCTTTCTATTGCAGGTACAATAAACTACGAATCAATTAAAATTTGCATCGTGGTTGTAAAATCAACTTTTTGAAATTTGCTTTATCAGTGGATAGGTACCTTACAGACTTGACAGACCATCTTAATGAACTTTGTTGCTACGTCGAGTTCGAGGTCATTATAAAGGGCGATATAGTAAAATAGTTAAGAACACAGAACGTTACGGGCAGTAAAATTAGCCTGCCAAGCAGGGCGAGTATTTGCAACATGAGCAATATCCCTTAAAGACGATAAAATATAATAGACCATAAAATAAAGCTACTCTGACAATGTAAGGAAAAGTGAATACAGCCTTATACTTCCCACTGCAAGGCATAGGCCTCCCCTAAACATGAGGCATTACAAGCCATACCTAACGCCATACCTAGCGGATTGTCAATTAATTAGACAAATTCAACAAAGCTAAGCTTGTAGGGCCACTACCGTTGCTATTCACAGCGGGTGACATTATCATTTATGTTTAAAAATTCAATATTAAAAAAATACAATATAAATTAATAACAAAAGCTGAAAATTTTAAGGATCGATCCAACCATCGACAGTGTAATACTGTAGTGTATGCGGGCTCATAAATAAGTTTATATTAAGCATGAAGTGGTCCCTGGCAACAAATACAGCAGATGGACGCAATCGGCCCCTGTATCAACTGAATCAGAACAATCACAATGGCCAGGGGTCGCAGGCGCGGTGAATGGGCAGGCTGCGCGGGCGCGGGTGCGTTCATCCCCTTTGACCTTGTCGCCGTTTAGGATGGCTTACACGTGTCAAGCTTACAGGGCAGTTCCAAGAGAACTACCAGTAGTGTACCTTACAACTTAAATGTATTTTTTGCTGGTAATCAATGTTCTTAGGTATAGGTCCTATTTTTTCTTCAAGATTAAACAACGGTCAAACAACAATATATCTCTGAGATATTAGCGAATAGTTTAAGGCTGTTAGGTAAAACAGCTTAAAAAAGGTATAAGTATTCGGTTAGGATTAGGTTGGCTCGCGCTACACAACAAAAGGCAAGATAAACCATATACTTACAATAACAATATGATAAATCCCCATACTCAAAATTGAATAGACAAATTACCATTGTACCTAAAATAGGGCACGACCGAAGGCTATTCATTAAAATCTTAATTCCTCCGCAAGGTAACCAATCTGTTTATTTAGTCGGTGTGTCGAAACTTTAGTTTAAATCCTTGAACTTGCCATGTCAGGACAAAATCACGTCGATTGAAATGACATTGAATAGGGCCCTTCCTTTCCGACCTTTTAAATGCTTCAAATCGCAAGGTCAGCTCTATTAAAGGGGCAAAGTCTATTCAAGTATTATTTAATCAATGCTTTTATAAATATTGCATCACAAAGCGGCTTATTGTTTAAGGGCAATGAATATTTTTTGTAGGAAGGTACGCAGTGACCTCATATTGTCAAGGTATTTTTTAATTGGAATAATAATGCTAGGCCGTGTTCTATTCAAAATCCCTTGATGGTTTTTTAAGTTTTAAGTATGGTGCAATAGGTTCTAATCGAGGTTTTGCCATTCTTTACTTACATGCCTACTACATATTACATTCTAACGCTTAAATATAATAATAACTAGGTACTTAGGTAGGTACCATTAAATTTTTAATATAAATTATCAGATTTTCATTTTATTTTATTTTATGTGTAGCCGTAACGTATCTCCGTAATATCATAAGTATAAAATATTTTAGCTGTCACCTACCAGGAACCGTACCAAGTTTAATGTGAACATTTGGTTTATGATGCTAAATATCAGTTATTTTACCAGTTGTTTGATCATCACCGCTTGCGTATCTAATGGGGGTGTGACGTCTTTATCTTCCCTGACGAGAACTCATTTCTTTCTTGCGTAAGAGCATGAGTTCGTAAAATGCGAATCAGAAATGAGGAAATCCGTAGCACTAGTTACCTTCGTAGACCAACAGTTAAGCTGGTGGGGCCAATGCTCAGCGGGCAGAACTGACGGTCGTTGATCATGAGAGCGCTTAATGGGTGGATCACTTTGATGAAAGTAACAGGAATTCGGTGGATGCTGGCCGTCTGCAACATTAAATCTTTCCAGCGGAGTTTTCTGATCCAGTGGATGTTTGGCGTTTTCTGATATCTCTATATTATCTCCATTTAAGTATTCCGTTATAATTATGAAAATATCGTTTAAAGGTACCTAGCCTTTAATTTGAAATGGTGTGTTGGGTTTTCTAATGTATATAACACATTCAAATTAAAAACAGCTGGTAATCTTGAGAGGTTTATTTGTGTGCTGATTGTTTACGTTCCATTTTTCTATGACAGTTTTCTTAGCCAATAAAAGAAAGATTACCTTTTTTACCGTTGTATCTAGGAGAAAGAAAAAACCGTTCGAGGTACGGAACCCTAAAAACGGCTCAGTAGTCGGCCTGGAATCTAAATGAGTTGGATTCAGAGACCGAGTCAGGTAAAATGGGTTTTCACTAAACCTAGCTCGGTTTTGTGGTCACACACTCGCATCATCAATTGAAGCGTTTACTTCACTTTTCAAGAAAAACATTACATTATTTTACTTCTTACAGAAAGCCTTATTATATTTTTGATTGGAAGAACTAAAATGTAGGTCTGTACGTAGGTACTTTTAGAGACTGAAGAAAACATTTCTTTAATGGTCCCTCCGCCGAATAAAAGATGAAGGAAATCCCGCGCTCACGACGGGAATATTAACAAAGGGGTGGAAAATCTTCCCCCGAGGGTAATGTGCTGTTGAAACGGGAGAAAGGGGACGATGGAATTAAATAACGAGATTCCAGAGCACGTTTAATGTTAAGAATTTAGCAATAAGAACCATTAACCTACAATTTAATCTGCTTGCCATTGTGGCTAGTAGGTTTTTTTTAAATGGCACTTTTACAATACTTAGGGCCCGTATTCTAGAACAAAATCTGTACTTGAGTATAGATCTGAGTGACGTTTTTGTATGAACTGACGTTGTCAAATCTCTACTCAAGCACAGATCAGTGCTTGAGTATGATTCTAGAAGACGGGCCTTAATCTTATAAAGAATGCTAACAGCTATTTACGGTAATCTAGCATTTTGTGGTCGGCAAGTATAGGTACTTCCTCAGTAGGCTAAGGAAAAAATGGTTCAAGGAGGATTCAGCGAATTTAAACTGAAGTTAACTGTTAGAACACTTATTGGGTTACCTGCCTACCCAATAATAATATAAATCTTCTCGGCTCGGGAGAATATGAAGCACGTTAATTGATGAAAAAAAATAGCCAACTCAAACAAAAAATATAAGTTTTATCTGTTTGAATTACTGAATATTATTGGTTTAAACATTTTCATGATTGAGTTGTTCTTTTCCCGCATTACCCCCGGACTCGGGCACGGAATCGTTTGGGAAAATAGTTATCCAGGTAACTGGAAAATATATTTTCATTGTGTTATATAACATAGCAGGACATAACAAATAGGTGGAGGTTGCCAAATAAAACAGATGATCGCAAAAGTCGAGAGATAGATAGGAGGTTAGTAGTCGAACTTAGGAGTAGCAGTGACACAGATAAGTAACTTTTAGTAAATTAATTATTTATTCATTAAAAAAGTGCAATGCTTTCTGCTTCGCCCAATGTTTCACTGGTCAATAATGCCATTAGGCATCAAGACCGCCAATTTTACTTTTCTTTGTGCAATAGTAAAATAAAAAATAAGAGTCGATTGTTTTCGGGAAATGAATCGGTAACCAAATTAGCAGACCCCTGACGCGAGCTGTCAAAAGTTAAAGAAGGGTTGGATGGACTGCAGTTTTAAATGATTACTTTTATTAAATTCATACTTCTTTTATTTAAAAATCACCTCTAAATGGAGGATGACAATTTCAAAGGAAGGAATCACAAAGACTGAAGTTATGGATGTGTTTTTGTTATTTTTGCAATTAAGAGAAAAAAAAATGACTTCAACTAATTGAAGTGTCCTTAACAGCAATCGCGGGCGGATCCTAGTGCTAGATAAAATACTTAAATGAGCTGTTTAAACTGAGTAAATGTAAATAATACCTAATTGTGTCACTGCGCAGATGCATATTTGTTTATCGGTTTCCGAAATCAAACCAATCGAAATAACTAGACTCGTTATATAACACCGACGTTTGCTTATGAGTACAATGAACTCGAAGGTCATTTAGTTATCTTGAAAGATATCAAATTCATAGAATCACTGTTTCGTAATAATTCATCGACCCCACTTAACTGTACCGGGTTCGTTGACCCAGCAAGGACGTTCAATCAATCGCTACGATACATAATAATAGTATTGACGTCTTCTGTCTTCTGCCCAACATACCATTATTGTCACGTGTAGAAAATACTCATGTCATTGCAATTTGGACTTACAGATCCTACGATAACAAAGACTTTACTTTACCACGAACAAGGTTATTAATAGAGTTCCTTGATCATGCGAGATCAATTTATTAATTTTATTACTGAAGCAATTAAACTATCGATTAATATCCGGTGTTAATGAAACGTACGAACGATTAGTGAAGAAATCTTCAAGTCAACGACTTATGTTATGTGGCAAAAAAACTTATATAACCTTTTGGTTTTTCTCTAGAGGTGAATACACTTTTGACTCAATTATGTAACTCCATTTCTCAATACTGACCTACGTCAAACGGTGATAGCGACCTAACACACCAGAGGCGATTACAAAATTAAAAATAAATAGTAGAAAGTTTGCGTTTATCTACCCATAATATCCTACTACCTAATTGAAAGCGTTTTGTCGTTGTGGCTTTAAGCTGGTGTGAAGAAGATGAACCTTCAAAATTCATCTAGATAAAGATACATATTAGGCATGCACAAATATTGTTGATTTTCGGACTATATGCACAAAGGTAATTTTTTATTATTATTTACGAATAATTATTCAAATTAAGTACCTACCTACTAAACTATGTTTGATCATTTAGGTTATATTTTTTAATATTATTTAGGGTCTTTAGGTTTTAAAAAAAAAACATATGCATGGTTTATTTACTCAGAATACAAGGGTTTCTCCTTTTTTTCATTTACCTAAAAGAAATAATTGTAACGTAATGGCCCAATATTTTTTAGTTTAATTTTTTCGTTTTTCAGTCAAAGTATCCTAATGTGCGCTGTTCCTGATATAATCAGTATTTTTTGTGGGTATTTATTTAATTCTGTTTGGTTTGAAATCGTATTATATGTAATAGTTAATAGAAAATATAAGAGTTAAAGAATTGACTCCGAATGAGCCGACTTTTTCTAAATAAATAACAATAGATGAAACTCGGTCAATTGTAAATGAAATTGTGTTCACTTAAACTCAATTTCTAGCTCGTTATTATTTTAATGTAGGTTACAAATGCTCACAAAGCTATTGTGATGGGTAAAACAATCATAATCTGCTGATTAATCACCTTAAGTTCGTTGACCGTCTTACTTATGCTTACTGAATGTTTTTTAACTTCACACGCTATTATTGGAAACTACAACGTTATCTACGTCTATGTTGGTGTATTGTTTTATTAATCCTTATATACATTTTTAAGACTCATAATTGGATAATAGTAGATTATACACCAAGGGGATAAAAAGCACTGTTTTATATCACGGGCGCTACATTGAATCCTGAACGTAACGAAGGATTCCAAATTTAACTCCCGAGCGCAGCGAGGGTGTTATAAGTTAATTCCCGAGCAAAGCGAGGGAATTACGATTGAGTCCTGAGTGCAGTGAGGGATTCAAGCGCCCAAGAAAAAAACAGTTTTATCCCGGTGGTGTATACTCTACTTTTCTCACTTTATACGAGACAATAAAAAACCAGGCTTAGTAGATAGTGTTTACTACAGCATATTAAAAGTGCAAATTGATATTGGAGACATTAGTCCAATTATGGAAAGATAACGTTTTCAGGTATTTTTCCTTTGACTTTTCTGGGAGTAGATTATTGACAATGCCTATGGCATCTAATTTAATAGCTTCTGGAGTCAAAATACTTTCATCACTCGACATTTTTTATTTTTTCTTTGAAATATTTATAGAATCTTCTAAAGCTAGTAGTACTACTAGCTACGGCTATAGCAACTTCTTTCAGCTGGCGTGGCCTACTCGATTTGACAAACAAATGAAGTTCGTCTCAGTGCGAATCTAGTGGGCCACGGCCTCGGTCTTCGGAAATCGAGTTGGCCGCGCCCGCTGAGGACACATTCTGTTTAGTGAAATTAGACTTTATGGACATAGCAATAAGAATTATGAAAGTGAAAATCACATTATTGACCAGCGGGTTATAATAGAACATTATAACCCGGCTAAAGCCAAGAGATACACACATCAAAAGTGTCTAGGGATCAACATATATTTTTGCAATAACTTTTCTCCTGATTAATATTAATTAAAATTTTCTTTAAGGATTCATCAAATAAAGTGTTTTGGTTTGTCTACAGTAACGATAAACCAAGTCACCTTTGCATTAATAAAGGAATTTGCCATTTTCCTAATAAAGGGATTTTTGACATTTGAACCACTAACATTAAAGTTCGAAAAAAAGACTGAAATAACAGTTTTCTTTAAAATTTTATTGGGTAACTTAAACAATTAACAATCCGTGTTTCTACCGCGAACACTAACAACACAAGAACATCGGTTTGGCATACTCAAAATGAGTTCATCCAAATCACGCTGTGGAATGGCCGCCCATGTTCGTTGCAACAACAAAAAAAGGTCTTCTTGCGACTGGATACCCTCCATATTCGGCAGAGCTCTTCTCTGTAGCATATCCCATGCATGCTCAATCGGGTTCAAGTCTGGCGACTGAGCAGGCCAGGGCAGGACATTGATGTTAGCTGCGGCGAGAGTCTGTCTTACAACTCTTGCGGTGTGCGGTCGTGCATTATCATGCATTAACTGAAATAAGGGACCGATTTGCACTTGTAGAGGAACGATGACGTCTGATACAATCGTCTCAGCATAAATTTGAGCGTTGAGGTTGCCTCTGATCCAAATCAACTCAGTTCTTCCGCCGATCCAAATACCCGCCCATACCAAGATGGTTCCACCACTATAAGGATGGACTTCCTGGCAGGATTTTAATCGCTGTTGGCGTCCAGGGGTTCTCCAGTGTCGTATACGTCTTGTATCCGGTCTCATACCAAAACGAGACTCATCAGAAAAGCACACGAAACGCCATTGTTCTTCTGCCCAATTTCTGTGTTCAAGAGCCCATTGATATCGAATCCTACGATTGTGCATTGCTATAGGTGGTACCCTTAGCGGTCTTCGGGAATGAAGGTTCACTTCATGCAAGCGGTTTCTGACTGTTTGGTCGCTAATTAAGTTCCCTGAAGAGTGATGAAGCCTCACGGCTAACATCATGGCGGTTATTGTTGGAGCTCTTCGAGTTGTGATTTGAATGTATCGGTCTTGTCTTCGTGTGGTGCAGCGATACCGTCCTCCATGGCGCTCAGCCACGGTACCAGTGCTTCGGTAACGTGTCCAAAGTCGACTGATAACACTCTGACTTGTATTCAGAGCTAAAGCCACAGTACGTTGCCGGGAACCAGCTTCTATCATTCCCACGGCTCTGAGCATTTCTTCCCTGCTTAAATGACGTCGCCGCTCCATAATAACGTTGGTTTTAATCAGTAGTAGGGAAACAGTAGCACTAATAATGTCTTCAATGCGTTGTATGTTTTATAGGGAAAATATTGACAGCTGATTTTCATCTTTTACTCGAATTTGATTGACAGTTCCTGTTTCAAATTATGAAATGCACCAAAAAGGATCCATATAAATTTATAAAATCATAAATTTATTACAAAGCCACATCTCAATCTCAAGAAATCCGCATAAAAATGCTTGATCCCTAGACACTTTTGATGTGTGTATAATGTCTTGCTTTCGGTAAGGTTTACATGACATATAATTCGGCATTGTCGAGCATGTGGTGTGAAAAAATAATTAACTCAGATACTTAATTGCACTACTGGAACAGCCGCGGTTGACATATAAACGTTAGCGGGTTCGATTCCGATTTTAGTAGTTTTGGAAACAACACAAGTGTGGTGTCAAGCCATTGTCTTCGTATCTTGTAGGTACTTGAACGGTTGAAGCAGGCAGTGAATTAAAATACTTCAACATCATATCGTATTAGGAAATACGATAACCTACTTACAAAAATTACTGCCTATCCAGTAATATCCAGATCGAATTGTTGTGTATACTTACTTACCTACTACGCTGGCTCAGCGATCCGAAGTGGGTCTTGGCCTCCGACGTCAAAGCTCGCCATTTCTTTCGGTCCTGTGCCAAATCCTCCCAGTCATGCACGTTTAGTGCCTTGAGGTCCTTGGCGACTTCGTCCCTCCAGCGATATCTCGGACGACCCACAGGACGGCGTCCTGTTGGTCGTCCCAGGTAAGCTCTTTTGGCAGCTCGATCCTCTCCCATTCTCTCCACGTGTCCGAGCCAGCGTAGTCGGGATGATGTTATTTCCCCCATAATATTCGGCTCGGCTATCAAGTCTTCAATCTCCTGGTTGAACCTGGGCCTCCAACACCCATCTCCTCTTTTGGTTGGTACCAGAATCTTGCGGAATATCTTTCGTTCCGCCACCAGAAGTTTACTTTCCTCCTTCAGTGTCAGTGTCCACGTTTCACACCCGTACATTAAGATCGGCCTAATGACTATTGTCGTGTATAGCTACTTATAAATTATACATTTTAATTCTTGCAGTTTTGGTTCTCTAAAACAGGAGTTCTAGAGACTAACCATGAAATCTTCTGGGGGAAATAATAAAGAGGTAGTTTTTGTATTTTTGTTCATATATAAAAATAAACTTATTACCTTACCGATATTTTGATAGCTATGCCCACTATCATTAAAATCAGGGATGAAATGAGCATAAAACGCTGCAGGCTGTGTTGCTAGGCAACCCAGTTGATTTGGTCTTTCTTTCGAATCAAATACCTATCAAAATACTGTTATTATGTAGGTACGATAGTTGTCAACATACAAAGCTGGGTATTAACGTTACGCGGCGTAATTTAACATGTTACACAGCAAGCATTCGTCAAGTTAGTATGGACAAACAAGCGAATAACCCGTACTGACTTGATGAATGCTCGCTGTGTAACATGTAACATTACGCCGCGTAACGTTGGTCAGTACCCAGCTTTAGACGATCTGTAGGTATTTCTTTCTTTATAAGTAAGTACGCTAATCATGCGATGACATACTTTAAGCCAGTTTAAGCAATTCACGTCACTGCTTAGCATTGAGATAAAGCAAGCGACGCCGCCCGGTCGTCAGCGATGGATAATTTGGAAAAATAATAATGAGCATAGCTAAACTAGGTAGACAAGGTAGGTATTCAAAAGTGTAGCTGCAAGTTTGCCTTCGGATCCTTATAGTTTACCGATTCACTTCAGCCAGATTGGTTGTAAGTACTCGTAAATTAATGTCATACAGGATCACACGTTGTTTTTAATTCCAATTGCACATTTTTCATTTATTTTCAGTGAGGATTTTATGTCATTTAAATAAATAAATATGCGCCAGACAACACACCTCTTGTTGGTCTCGAAGTAGGGATTAATATCCCTGTGTTACAAGGTACCACACAAGGAAATAAGCCAGGGGCGTCTCCCAGCACACCCAGACCCGAGTCAATTCAGAAAAGATCGTTTCCTGAATTGACCCGACCGGGAATCGAACCCGGGACACTAGGGAAATCGAGGCGAGAAACCGTGCTACAGCGCACTACGCTAATCGTGTTGTCTACATATTTACATTATCCGTGTCCGTGATACCTATATGAAACGCTTTTTTGTTTAATGGCCCACGTGGGCCGAGAATGGTTGTCTCTTTTGGCCACAACACTGACGGTGCTAACACTCATTTCTCATTTCACTTTCGTCGAGCCGAACCAAGTGCGGTAGCAAACGGTCCGGAGTCGTTGACCCGGTGTCCTCGCCGCGTGCCGGTTAGATAATTTCCGCAATTCGTTGTCAAAATACTCATGACCCATTGGTACAGTGAATACGCGGGTTCGTTGAACTCGTATTCGAGCAAGTAGGTACCATACGTGAGGAGATTATTTTGATCGATATGCAATGTTTGCAGGCTATCGGTCGACAATACCGTAACCTCGAGATTACCAAAATGGAACATCTGATAGGTAGGTACGTCATTATTTTAAATATTCGTTAGTCCGGAGGTGATATAACAAGTCAAAATGTTGCGTAAAATACGGATAGGTATTGCGTGTTTAAACTACTCCTTTCGTAGCAAGAATCGATCGTTTTTGCATAACAAAGATGGGAAAACACCGATGGCCTATTAATGGGAAAAGCTGGTCTGCATTTGTAGCACTGAACATTTTATGAGCGCTGTGGGCACCTTTATTACTATCGCGAGTGCATGTGTACCTGGTTGCTAGGCAGGCCGCGGCCGGTCCGTAATAGTATCATGATTCATAATATTTAGCTTCCGCCTTTTTGGTCTCTTTCGAACGTGATTTGCTTGATGGAGTGTTTTGGCATTTTGAGTCTTAGTTTTGATATCAAACTAGCTATTAAAGTATAATAATGTTATATAAAAAAAAACCTTTTTTGCATACTTACCAAATACTTGAGACTTTTTCATAAGACGTCCCTTCACCGACCTTATACCTACTTACTTTGGCCTTTTCAAACAATGGCGTTCCTTTGTGAATAGTAGTCTATATAAAGGCAGATCTGAAAGTCACCTCCTACTGTTGTAAAAATCTAATAATACCGCAATATAGGTAGGAACATTGTATAAATAAATATCAAAGCCCACTTCATGCTTAACGTGAAAGTTTCATGGCCTTAAAGTACGAAACTAACCTTACTTAACCTTCTTTAAAAAATAAAATCTGTAGCAAATGACTTTCAATAAAGATTTATAAGTAGATAGTAGAAAGCCTACTATCTTTGCATACAAGTATTACCGAATAATAGTTTAAGGTGTCAAAGGTCACCTAGTCTGTCTTGGATTTACCAAACTTAGGAGATTTACTTTACTTCTTGCACATCCTTTGAAAACTCAACACTTTGAAAATAGTTTCAGACATTTTGGGAAATATGAAATAAAACTCTCTGACTGGCCTGTTGGCGCAATGGCAGTGATCCTGCCTTTAGCGCCGGAGGTCGTGGGCTCGATACCCACCCATGACAAACATTTATGTGACGAATATTTGTGTTTGTTGTGTCTGGGTGTTATTAGATGGTCCCTGGTACACTTCACGGTGTGCTAGGAATAGTGTGCCTTTCTGCATAACCGAGAGGTTGGTCGGGGGGGCCACTATAATAAATCTCTGTAGTCTGGAAAAGGGTCTTGTCTGGGTGTTATTAAGGATGTTTTTATATTTAAATAGCTAAGTATGTATATCAGTCTCTGACACCCATAGTAGGTAAAAGCGCTGCTGATCTTGGTGTAAATTGTCCCAGATTAAAAAAAACGTCAAGTCTTTTTAGGTGTAATACCTACGAGTATTAGTGGATTAACAAACATGTATGTTTTATCTTTGACCATACTAACATTGCGACTATAATTGACTATCTAAACGTCAACTACATCCCAATAAGTAAATAGATAAATCTTGCAAACAATATTTCAATCGTTTACCTAAACTTGGAGTCAGAGGTCAGCCAGCAATGCACTATTGCACTCTGGCTAAGACGCGCATAAACAAGCAAAATGGATCATCGGGGAGATAACTATCAATCATAACAAATTGTAATGTTTCTGTGGGTTATTGAACTGCCTTGAAGCTATTGCAGTAGGTAACATTAACTGCTTACAAACACTATCACCATCTACGGCGTAGTCGACTACGAAACTACTAGAGTATGGCCTGAGTTCAGGATTTTATTTTAAGGTAAGGCTCAAATAATAAAATGAACGGTTCTTGGGTTTGAGGCTAAATTAATGAAATCAACAACTCTTATCCGATATTTATGAGAATCTAGTGTAGGGGCAATTACTTAAATAAAAAATTATGGTTTTTTTTCGTTCGAAAAATATTGTACCGAAGTGGTCTGGTGCAAATAGGCGTCTGTCAGAGTTGTAACTAGACCAAAATAAATGATGGCATCGACTTGAATTAGAATAACATTTATATCTAACTGAGGCCTGTTTCAGCAGGACTACCTACCATTTTTCCGCTTGTAAATCAACTATAGATAACAGGAAAAATCCCAAGCGTATTTTTTCCTGCATGCCGCAGGTACTAGGCATGCACTACGCATCCTTACCATTCGAAGGGCCAGCGATAATATGACAGTTAGCGAAGACCAGGATATAAGTTATGCGTATACGGGTGATCATAATTCCGAATTTAATGACGAATGACGTCAATGGTGCTTCATTTAACGTTTAGGATATAGTTGCGCTCTTCGCCGGTACTGCATTCCGAAAATCGCTGGGGCTCAATGTGACGTTACATTGGCGGATTTTCGAGCATGAATGTAACATATTCACTTCCGACTTCAGAAATGACTAAAGCGTAATTGGCTTGTGTGAGCATATTAAATATTGAAAATAGCAAACAGAATAAGATACTTTATATTTGGTCAAGCGGCTGAATGATAATTAATACCTACTGGTACTCCGAGATTTTCTTACTTAGGATATATTATATTATATTAGTAAAAAGCAGCAATCTCCCTAGTATTGTTTTGATTTTTTATGTTGCGGTAACTTCGTAGTGACGTCATGTTGGGACAATGTTCGGTGCGTAACACCTTGTTTTCTCACACCATGGTTCTATGGTGCAGCGGAATTAAATGTGAGGTTCATCGACCTCGCTGGTGTTTCACAACAAGATAACTTTCTATTGACCGATGCGGAAAGCATAATAATGTGCAACTTTTGACATTTTAATCAAAATTAATGATAAAGCAGTTCACCTTCAAGATGCATGAGGACGATCAACGTTGATAGCCAGATTTATTTAATGTTTTATTATCAGTATCACACGTCATTGTACAAGAACTATGTGAGGCGAAAAGTTTGACGGTTGTGCCTACAGAATTTATATTAATATAAAAAGAAAAGTTTTTTTTGCTATTATTTCTCAAACCAATTCATCATCTGAGTTTGTAAGTATGTATTTAGTAAGGTCTCTGTGGCCAAGTGGTTCTAGAGCTCGGCCGAAAAAACCTGGAGGTCCTGGGTTCAATTCCCAGGTCGGGCAAAGGGTGTTTTTCGGGAAATAGCCCGGGTTTGTGATCACCAAACCGCATTTGGCAAGCGTGGTGATTAAGCCAATACCCATACATTGTAGCGGTCATGATTTCAATGGAGGCCTTTGCCCAGCAGTGGGACAGTATATAGTAATTATTACTTACTTAGTAATATACTTACTTAGTAGCTGATTACTTAGTAATATTTAAGTATGTTTAACTCTAATACCCATAGTAGGTACGAGGTCTACTTAGTTTGGGGTCAGATGATCTTGGTGAAATGATCTTGTTTATTCATAAATTTATTTATTTTATTTCGTTCTTTAACAGCCTCTTTACCAATTTACAAAATAAATAAGCTATTGTGCTAGGTCTTAATTATATTAGGCTTTTTATACCCCAAAATATGATTTTTCTTCTATGGTTAATACCCATTTAACTCACGCCGTTATACGATATAGTTTTCTCGACACACCCTCATTAGCTACTAGCTTTCCGCCCGCGGCTTCACCCGCGTTATCGTACCTAATATCAGCATCATCATCCGTGCGGACTATCCCGGTTGTGAACTCACACTGGTGTGTGGCGTCCCAGGGTCCACCTTTCTTATTTTCTTGGCCCACTTCGCGCGGTCTTGCGCATCCTCAGTGGTGAGTCTGTTGGCACGCATGTCACCCTTAACGACGTCCAGCCACCGCTTCTTGGGTCGACCTCTTCTGCAGGTCCCCGGTGGAGGCGGCATGGACCGACATTTGTTGCCCACGAAGTTTGCCGATCTCCGTGGGACATGATCGTACCAACGAAGGCGGCACTCCTGCAGCTTGTCTGCGATGTCACGAACACGAAGGTAGTTAAGGTATATACCATGGCCAAATAAGATAAAATCTTGATAAATTGTGACCTATGTGTTATTCTGATGTTTAAGCTGTATTACCTACTGTAAAGTTTCATTTAATTCCGTTCAGTAGTTTTTGCGTGAAAGAATAACAAACATCCATACAAACTTTCGTATTTAACATATTAGTAAGTTAGTAAGATTGCAAACCTACCGATGCCTCTGAATACTATTTATTACAATTTATTGCAATTAAAAATAACCAAAGATTTAGGAAACACTAAGCTTGCTTCATTGATATCCATTATGTCGCAGTCCGATTATTAAATCAGGCAGCTAGTGAGTCGTAAGATTTAAGAAAAACCTATCACGGTTTCATTTCGGAAACATATCTTTGAATTAGCCCAAAGCATTGTGGAACTAGCCATTGTTCCTGACGAGTTAGTTATGAAATATCGTAAATCTAAATAAATATCTGGGACAATTACATTAGCTTGTACTATGGGTGTCTGAGACTGATAAATATATCTCAATACATACTTACGTTTAGGCGTTCTGCAGCTAAATAGTTGAACATTGTTTTCATTAATTTGTCGACGTCTAGGCATAGGCGTACAAGCCTAGGCGTTCATCCAACTGGCAAATTTATCGCTATACCACATTTGCACTAACTCCTTAAACGCAAGATTAATAAAGGTTATTTGCGGACTTTGGCATTTAGCTCTGATACATTGGCGCCGATGCAGATATGTTAAGATAGCTCGTTCGCCAAAATCAGGCATTAATGCATATTAGTGAATTTGAATGTGCATGTCAGTGAACGCTGCGACCGGTGCGAGGCCGGCCGATCACCCGCGTTTATGTAACCTGGGGCCGCTTTACCATCTCTTATAGCCAGAGAAGTTAATTTCCTAAACTTAGTGTAGCGAGCAATTTCTTCAGTAAATATCTGGCCTAGAGGATGCATTATTGACAGGTAACCACTGACTGGCTGAAAATTAAAGATCATACTAGGAAATCGCCCCCTACTCTCTGTTTAGGGAAATTAATTTGACTGGCTTTAAGAGACGGTAATATGACCCCTGCACTAAGGCCTCATTTACGGAGGCACGGGGCGTAGCAAGTTGCGATGGGCGGCGTGGCCCGCACTAAATTCAAACATATGGCGTTGTATGAGTCCTTTTACGGAGAAGTGATTTTACACGCGTTTGCTTGAAATGAAACTCTCCAATTCAAGCAAACGTGGGTAAAATCGCTTCTCCGTAAAAGCAATCATACAATGCCACATACTTATCATTATTTGAATTCAGTTGACGCCCCGCGTCTCCGTAACTGAGGCCTAAGTGAGTCAACCGCACTTTAAACAAATTGCGAACTCGTTAGTGACTGGCCATTACCTACCTAGCTAGAGGTAGTTGATATCCATCGCTAATTGCTCGTAAGATGTAAACACGATCGTTAACAATTTCGATTAACAACGCAGTCAAGGCTACAATTAAAAAATAATCCATTTTGAATTGCCGTAAAGGATACCTGGGGTAGATTTTCCGGGTCCTAGATCCGATTTCAGGGTAAGGTACCTACCTGTGTTTGGTATGGTTGTTTAAATGCACCCGGTATAATATTTTCAATTTGTTTTATTTCAATTTAATATTTCGTTCAGCCTGTTACATATGTATATACTATATACCTAGTACAACATGTAGGTAGTAGGTAAGCATGGTAATTTTTTTGTTGTTGTTTGCCATCCCATACCATGCATACCATCCCTTTCTTCAAGTCTGTCAAACGTCAACGGCAGTCGCATTTCGTCATGAATTACACTTATTTGTATTTATTTAAGTGATATTCTGTCTAATATAAGAAGTAATTTACATTTTTCGTTTTGTTAACGTCAAAGCGTCATCTCTAAATCGCATAGTCTCGAATAGGTTTGATAAATCGAAAAATACCTCTGAAGGTGGTTACGCCTGGTCTAAAACTATCAGACCCTGAAGTCTAAATGTTACATAAAGTTGAGAAGGCCTTACGCATTCATGTGTCAATTTATCATTAGAATTGAAAGTGACAGCTATAGTAATAAAATCTCTAAGAATTCGTGGGAGGGACTGATAAAACAAGGAATAGTTTTTAAATCCATAACCAATAATTCATAATATTGACCATTTATGATGTAAATGTAAATATTAGCGAATTAATAAAATAAATAAATACTTCAAATTTTGGTCCTCTGTGGGAATCATACCCGCGACCTTCGACACTTAGACAGACACTCTTTCACATTACAACCCTACTGGATCTAAATAATAATTATGACCAGAAAGGGAGTTAAAAACAATATCTGAGTATGTAAAATAATCAATAGCTTTATTAAATACTTTTAGTACAATATGGCACTGGACGTTTAAATTTTTCACTGATAAAGAAAATTCGTTTAAACAAGTATTACAAATACTATTGAAGTAAGAATATAGTTTGATACACTATAATTTCATATATTAAAAGAATGTATATTAAGTACTTAAGAAAACAAAGATAAGTAAATATACGAGATTACAAGGGTCACACACACCTCACAGTTCTGGTGTCTTAAACTTAAGTGTAGGTATGTAAATGCAATAGGTGAGGGTCTGCTTAATTTAGAGTAACATTGTAAAGTTTCGAAGTCATTAGATTCAGTAAACAGCAGAAGGAAGTGCTTTTTACAATTCAATTACTACATAATCACAAATCAAAATACATAATAATTGACCAATAACTGAAATAGCCAATAGGAACACAATATCGAACTTATAGTGTTCTTATAATATATTTCTTAATCGTTAAATTTTCATATAGTTCTGCTATTGACTGTACAGTCATGATCACTTCATTTCAACCAATACATAAAAAGGTATACATATGAATGCTCGTGAATGTACGTCATCGGCCGCTTTCATAATACAATATGAACGCCCCGCCCGCAACCTGTCTCGTGGACCTACCGCAACACAGACTCGTAAACTTATCAGTAGTCTCGGGTTATTCAACCACACAACCATTAAATTGGGTAATTCCCAATAAAGCAGCATCATATAACGATCGAGCGATCTGGTTGGTTAATTTATTGATACATATTAATTTATTTCGAAACTCGTAGTCATTATAGTTTCATGAAAGTTTTGCAATCATCATAAATCAAATTTTAAATAAAAATATGGCTTTTCAATATATTACAAATTTCAGACTACTCGTAATAGAAATCGGTTTTATATAAAACATGTTTTGTCTATCCAAACTCCACACTATTCAATAGCACAACTAACTACATTAACTTAACGAGTATAACTCCAATGGCTTAAGGTAGGTACATACTATTACCTGTGGTGTGTAATCTTAAGTCAACATCAAATTTTTACTGGATTTAGACTTTATCTACAAAGTGATGAGGTGCAAGCGAGACAAGTAAAAAATATCATTTGTCCTAGCCTGATGTGCAATTTTCTGTACCTACTTAAAATAAGCTCATCTAATGATGAAAAATAGCATAGCCTCATCGCATTTGTAGATATTAATTATTGCAAGTGCTTTCAGAACTGAAAGTAAATAATATGTACCATTATCTCAAAGGAAGCCACAACACAACTTTGTTTACATAAACCCCCTATCATGACTCTGCACATCAGTCGCTTAATTCCACGTAACTGCCTGTCAAGGTATCTATTGCTAATGTTGTTATTGTGAGTGGAAATTTCCACTATAAAAGACATAAATAATTAGATTTTCAGATGTTACAATAATAATCACATTATTCCATAATAATATCGTAAACATAATTTATTCTTCAACGATACTGGTAATCAGTATAAACTATACAAACTTATTTGTACCTAAATAGGTTGTAAATCACGCTTGAATGTAAATGTGGAAATATTTACAAAACTTGAAAAATGCTATCAACACAGAGTATATTGTACAGTAAACCACAGTTACTGCGTAGCACTGTCGGCAAATGAGTATATAATCGGAAGAGACAAAGCTTCATACAAGTGGCTGTGGCAGGCACAATTAGGCGTGTGTGTGTAAGCACTGGTGGCCCGCGCATGCTCGGCCAGAGCCTAGTTTTTATTTTCGGCTGACGATTCGATATTACATCATCGAATACTTAACACATGAGCTTTGAATGTAAGTTATTACTTTATACTTTTGTACTTTCCTTGTTTATGTACAATAATTGAACAAATAAAAAAAACTCGATATCTTTGAATTTTTCTAGTTTTCTATCTTTCGGTATTTGTTTTGACAGCTTCTTTTGTCTCTGTTTCGTTTATTTACCTATTTACTGTCGGAATAACCTGTTATCAGCTTGCATACTGCGGGTGGTCAGTTCAGTGTTATGCTTGAGCTCGAGTTGACTGTAGGTACTTATACTAATAATATAAAAAAGAAAGATTTGATTGTTTGTTTGTATTGAATAGGCTCCAAAACTACTGATCCGATCGTGAAAATTCTTTCACTAATAGGAAGCTAAATTATTCACGAGTATTTTAGGCTATATTTTATTATGATTGAACAAAAAAATCTGTGAAAAATAATTAAATACGTAAATGTAAATCAAGTCGGGGAAAAGCGGGCAATATGGACACCAGCTGTCAAACATATGACAGAACGAAGTCTATCTGGGTAGCTCGTGCATTATAAATATTGTGTTGAAGAAATTGTGTTGAAAAGTTACGAGTTCCTCAACCACGCACGTTTAGACAGTATGTATCACAAGCATAGCGTCCCTGTGGTTATTTGTAGCTTCTTGAATTAAGATCATTTTAGCGGAACAAACCCCTTTTACAATTTCATACATTTGTTAAAAATAAACGTGACTATCTACAGTTTGTTTATGGCATTGAACTTAAAAGACATCTTTCACAGAGTATAAAATCTAGATCAGCTGGAAGCTGAAATACAATGCTGTTACTATTTTCATTCAACGTTTTCTGCTTCACGAGCTTAACGATTTGAAAAGAGAGTTCAGATACTTTTTCCCTATCTTAAACTTACTTATATAACAACTTTAAAAGTATTCTTCCTTTTTATCACTATGAAGTAGTACGTACCACTAATAGCAGGTAGGTAAGTAAAATATAAAATAACAAAGGTTTAACCATCACAGACATTCATTATAAGCAGTCTTTAAGTATTTTTTGTCAGTCCATTTGGAATTTCAAATTCAACATAGTTGCATTGCTAAGTTAGGACTCAGGAGGGCGAAGCAGAAAAATAATGGGCAATAGGACCCTTTTTCTTGTTTACAAGCCTTTAATTAAATTACTTAGGCTGTTGTAGTAGGTACGGTTTATTTTAGGTTTTTGTAGGTAGTTTATATTACGGACTTTTAGATTATAATATCCACTTACTTTTTTTGGATTCTATGATAAAAAAAACCCTTAATAGTGGTTTAAGAAACTTTTTTAATATACCAAACGAGATTACTCGTTCATAGTTTCCTAATAGCAAGTCATCTACTTTAGTTATCTACACTGTTCTGTCGTGTGAAATAATACAGACCATTGCATTCTGACAACTAATTAAGCTGAGGGTCAGATGCGTTATTAAAATGTGCACACGTATTTTCTGCTAAGGAAGGAATTTAGATCAAAGGCCTGACCTTCGGTTAGTTCAATAGCCCAGCTTCTACTTATTAAAATGCGTTCAATCAGAAACACTTCATTAACATAATCGGTCCACTCGAGGGGCAGTCAACTTATCAAGTACTTAGATCGAATGTAGATACTTATTTAAGATGCATGAGGAATAAACTACGAGTACTTACTAATTAATGTTAACAAAAATGTTTCTTATATACATTACCAGCAGCTTCACATGGTTGGTAAAATATCGGGGTACTTATCATTGTGATTTTAACGCGTTCTGAATTGATATATGACGATCATATTAGTATTATAAACTTGACAGTTAATTTTCTTTTTAGAAATATGTGACGATAAATTCAGTCAAAAATAATTAACCTCCTCTTAGAAAAGCTATGATTCAATGAATTAAAAAAGACGAATGATGACATTACGTCAGTCTACTTGCGCATATCTTCGCTGCAGTCACTTTTCTGTTCAGCACTAAATGTACTTATCTGTTTTATGCTGACTGGAATTCACATGTCTGGAACTGGAATGCCGGTTGGGTATTTTTGCCTTAATTTGTATAAAACGGCATATTACACAATTCCTTAGTAGCCAGTCTAGCTGCTCTGTTCAACGTCACGTTGCAATGACTATGTAAAGCTTCCAAATTATCACTCTCTTTCTTAGTCCACTTAGACTGCATGGCCACTGTGAAAGCCGTACAAGAAAAGGTACAAAGGAGACTTATGAGTATACAAACTCTCATTCTGAGAGGGTCGCTCGGTTGTTCTAGAAGACTCAAGAAGTTAAAGCTGTCGTCATCGAAGAGAACTTTCTCTACGGCATCAGCGTGTTCAGGTAAGTCTTGGAGGACGGAGATCAGTAGGCCGATGATGTTTAACGCTATGCGGGGTGCTTTTGAATCTGCAATTAAAAGGGTTGAAATAAATCGAACAATTTATCATTGCACATTTTTGAATATCGTAAAACCTGTGTAAGTTTCTTATGTCACCTTCCAAATAAAAGCATCCCCGCTTCAACATAGGGCAACGCGAAATCTTAATATTAAGATCGTGATTCCGTATCAAGCCAGATACGGCCAACGGGGATAACGGAAAGACCTTACCCTTACCTTTGTTCGAAAAAATATAATCCAAAAAAAAGTCCGCTACTGAACTAATGTCCACGACGTTTCCAATAGATGTTTTCTTGAGACCAAGCAGGGCAAATGCAGAACGAACTTGTTTGCGGCGTGACTGTGCTACCTAGCACGCTTTCAGTACTAATTGTACTGTACGTCTACCACGAGTTGCCACTTTAAATTTACGTTATCGTTCGCGTAAAAAAATTGTATTGGGATTTGACATTACATAACATGACAATGTCTAATTCCAGTACATTTTTTTACGCGAACCATAACGTAAATTTAAAGTGGCAACTCGTGGTAGACGTACTATACTGTAAACGGTGAACCCGCCAACTATTGATCGTTAAATCCTCTTTCACTAAGATCAGATACACGCGAGGTTGCTGTTTGGTATTTTTTTAAGACCTTGGCGATTTATTATTTGGTTCGCTAGTTCTTAGTCAAAAATTATTAAATTCTTTTGTAAATTTATCAAATATTTTCTATTTCTATTTGTGCATTGTGTGGTTGTCTATGCAATTATACTGCAAAAACCTCTAGTCGGAAACTCACAGTTGACGAGCAGCTGCGTGAGCACGGGGTGCGCGCGGTAGGCGGCGAGCGCGGCCGCGAGCTGGCGCACGCCGCGGCCCGCGCGCGCGCACAGCCACGCGCACACCTCCACCATGCGGCTCACGCCCCCCAGCCTGGAATGGACCAGGGGTGTTATAAATGTCACAAATGATTATAAACACCGAATGTTTATAATTTAACTCGCGACATTATAAACAATCGATAACTTGTAACTGTACCAAATTATTTACAATTTAACGCATAATTTTTCGATACATTATAATCTATCCATGGTAAAATGGCATCTAACTTGCATGCGACGGAACGTGCTGATTCGTTGAACGCCATTGTGCCCCACGCCGCCATCTTGGGTTGTCAAATTAGTTAGTCAAAAAATCATTAAAATATCTGTTTGCTTATGTATATAAACAAACAGATATTTTAATTATTTTTATTTGTTTTGGTGTTGATGAAGTGAAAGTGATAGAGGTACATTGAATACCTAGTCACCTAAGTAAAATCAAACCTGTGATCTGTTTGTCTACCACGAGTTGCGACTTTAAGACCCGTATTCTAAAACAAAATCTGTACTTGAGTATAGATCTGAGTGACGTTTTTGTATGAACTGACGTTTTGAAATCTCTACTCAAGTACAGATCAGTGCTTGAGTACGATTCTAGAATACGGGCCTTAATTTACATTATCGTTCGCGTAAAAAAAATGTATTGGGATGACACATGACATGACATGACAATGTCAAATCTCAATACACTTTTTTACGCGAAAGATAATGTAAATTTAAAGTGGCAACTCGTGGTTCGGACAGATTGTGCACCCTGTTGGAAAGTTCGGGTTCGTTCACAATTTGCCGGGATATTACCGGTAGATTTTATAATCTAGTTTATACTACCGAACATTAATATACCTACGTTTTATTGGAAACATAATAGTACAGTTCACAATTTTTAGATAGTTTACAATTTCGCGAGATAGATTGTAAACTAACGGTGTTCACAATCATACAGTGACATAAACAATTCATAAACACGCACAACTCAGACATCTTAAGGCGAGGTGTTTCACAATACATGTTTTTAGAATTTATTTTTGAAGTAGTAAACAGTGAAATTAAAATCTAATAAATTTTGATATTGTTGAGGGTATATACAGTGAATTCATTCGGTGGAAACTTGATTTGTTAAAATTGGCTCGATAGAATAAATTCACAAAGTTACCTCTTTTCGTGACATTTTATTTTCTATTTTTGGTTTTATTCCTAAAATAATTGATTTGATAATATGGGTCCCTTTACTAATAAAATTCATTCTATAGCTTTTTTTAAAATCACATCTACAATTTTTTTAATCGATTATTTTAGTGTTTTTCGGTACGCGTGGCGCTCACCAGCATCCTTTAGGACGTGTTTTGCAGAAACACCTAGCCTTAATAGGTACAAAGTCTGTCTCGTAAAAAGAACGCTAGGAGAAATGCCATAGTTTTGCACATGGGTACAGTTTGAAAGGAGGTTTTTATATCACCAAATGTTTTTAATTCACTCACTGCGTCCTTTTTTCAATAGTGTTATCTGAACAGCGTAAAATACTCAGGTAAAAAAAAATTGATGACGCGAGCTAACGTACTACGCGTCGAAAGAGAGCACTCTAGTGGATATTTTCAACACTATTTTATTAAGAGCTCGCTTAAACCACTATGGCAACGGATGTCAAAGCAAGTACATTACACTTATTATGAGTCTTTTAGGTAATTTAATTTAAATCAAATGAGGAATTGCGGATTTCCGTTATTGAAAAGCCATTCACAACTTGCGACAAAAAGTTCAATACAAACGAGGCCTCTAGTGTTGATTTAAGATTTGAAAAGAAACAAATATTCAAGCCGTCGTTAGGCTAGCATTCAAACATGATTACTGTCAGCCTGTATAAAACATATGCAAGCAAGCAGCCAGATATGCTAGCATACAACCATGATATCTGTAAGCATGTATTATGTTACTAGCTTTCCGCCCGCGGCTTCGCTCGCGCGAACTAACATGTATACAAAAAATTATTACTGTAAAGTTTCATCCAAATCCGTTCAGCAGTTTTTGCGTGAAAGAATAACAAAAATACAACACACACATACATCCTCACAAACTTTCGGATTTATAATATTAGTAAGATTCAACATATTATGAAAATGCGTTTGTTTAGGAGCGCTCCCTTTGAACACCAATAATACGTAATAAGAAACTTGAGTGTTGCTTTTTCAAATTCGTTTATGTTAGTATTTTTTATTATTAATATCTTATGCGACTATCAAAACATTGAATTATTCAGCTTCAATAATTCGTACTTTTACTTACTTCTCCTCAGAATCTTCTTCGTATTCGTCGCTATCTTTCATCAGGGTGTTGATAGCTGCAACAAAATTGAACACCACTTTTGCTTCCAGGTACACCTGCAATAAGGGCAGATAATCTATTTGAGATTGACTTAAAAATTTGGTGCCCATTTACCAATTCTGGGGGCAAAAGTTTTTTTTTTGGATGTAACACTTCATTTAATTTCTTCTCGAGTGCTAAAGTGTAGGAAGCTTCGTGAGGGTTCCATACACAAGCCGCAGTATCCAGCTTACTTTGCACCAAAGCGCTAAAAAGCAGCTTTATTACGTAAACATTCCTGAAATCGCGAGTTCCTCAGTACAAAGCCTAACTGCCTGAAGGACTCTGTAGCCAATGCTGCAATGTGCGAGTTGAATGTTAGCTAACGATCGAATGTGACTCCCAAATCCTTCACACTAGATATCCTAGAAATTACAGTGCCATCTAGTGAGTAATCAAATACTATGGGATGCCTCATTCGACCAAAAGTCATTACACAACATTTTCTAACATTAAATTCCTTCCTGTTGGTGCGGCTCCATACATGAATCGCTTCTATATCTCGCTGTAGGGCCTCGGCAGACTAAGTTGGAATTGATACAAATACAAATACAAATAAACTTTATTGTGAATCACAGGTATAACAATAATGTTCAGATCATACATATTTAAGAGTCTCACTGTGTTCCGCCTCACAGGCATACAATAGTAACAATTTTAATCCGAATGTCACAATTTATTACAAAGTAGTCAATTAAAAAAATAAATAATAATAAATAATAATATAATAATAATAAATAATAATAATAAATAATAATGAATATACGATAGTAACGTATAGTTTCAGATCATCGGTATAAAGCAAGCATTTGGCCGTGTTGACGACTGATGGTACGAGTATGTCATTGACCACAATCAGGAATAACAGAGTAAATAGGGTAGTAGACTAATTTTTGTATGGAAAATGAACCACCTTAAATAAAAACGGATGTTTACTTACGTCTTGTATATTGAGTAAGGTGTGCCTCGGCAGCGCGTGCGCGAGCGCCGGCAGCGCCAGCAGCGCGGCCACGGCGCCGCACACGCGCGCGCCGCGCCGCCCGCGCCCCGCGCTGCCCACTACGCCTATCACCATGCTCACCTGGACCGCAACATTACTCGTTTAGGAGCATAATGTCAAAAGCGCAAAATGACAAACGATCGCAAAATGTCAAAAGAGCAGAAAGTCAAAAGCGCAGAATGTCAAAGGCGCAGAATGTCCAAGGCGCAGAATATCAAAAGCAGAAAATGTCATAAGCGCAAATAGTCAGAAGCGCCATTCAGAAAACAAGTCTTCAGCGCGAACGCGCTGCCGGTGTCCATGCAAGTAACTGTTGAACCAGTCAAGCACTGATGGAGATAATATGTTAAGGGAACGTAGCACACCAAGCAAGATATCGAAGTCGACAGTATTGAAGGCATTGCTGAAATCCAGTAATGCTAACTCAGTCAGACGTTTGTTATCCATACCAAGGCGAATGTCATCGGCAATCTTCACTAACGCTGTAGTCGTGCTATGACTACAGCGTAGTGGACTGTTTTAACGTTTTTATATCAGTGCGGAAATCAAACGCACGACCCTTATGTCTCAAACAGCGCTCTAAACCTGTTCTAAGTTAAGTTATGACATTATGCGCCTTTGAAGTTCTGCGCTTTTGCCTATTTGCGCTTATGACATTTTGCACTTTTGACATTCTGCGCCTTGAACATTCTGCGCCTTTGACATTCTGCGCTTTTGACGTTCTGCGCTTTTGACATTCTGCGCTTTTGACTATTTGCGCTTTTGACTTTCTAATCTTTTGACATTTTGCGATCCTTTGTCATTTTGCGCTTTTGACTTTATTCTCCTAAACAACAATCAAACAACGTAATATTCACATAAACATAACCATAAAAGACTGTGTGAGCCTTTAAAGCGCATCTTAAACTGAAAGTTAAAATGCAAATTTTATTATTATAGGGTCCAATATAATATAATAAACTAGCTGTCCGTCAGCGGCTTCGCCCGCTTACTGTTTCTCCCGTCAAAATATAGTCTAAATAAAAAAATAGCATATGTCATATGATAATGTAGCTTTATATTGGAAAAATATTTTTTTGAATCAGTCCAGTAGTTTGGGAGCCTATTCATTACAAACAAACAGTGGTTATTATCTTGCTATCTACAACAATGTTTGTTTGTGATTAGTGTAGATAGTATAGATAATAACCAAAATTAAATAACCGAAAATATTTAACCAAAGTACATAAGGTATTTAATTTTAGTTTTAAGTAGGAGGTCCCAAGTAATTCATCAACGTGAACGGCAGCAGCAGCGTTTCGTCGCGAGATGGGTCTTTCCTCACAAACTTCATTCTAAGTATAGGTAGATTCTGGGCTGAAATGATGATGTAGATAGAAAATTAAAGAATAATTATTACCATATTCAGTTGAGTTAGAGATTCAACATCGCCATCCATAACTTCACTGATGTTTGAGTTAAGAAAAGCCTCCCATTCCTCCAATTCTATTGATGAGGGTTCTTTCTTTGCTGAAAAATAATTTGCTATCAACACAAAATTACAAAAAAAGAAACTCCTCTTCATTTAATTTAAGATACAAACCTTCACGTTTTTCTTCAGGTTTAAGAATGAGATCATTGTTTGCTATTTCTTTATCATCTGATGTTTCTTCAATTACCTCACATTTCTCGCTGTCTTCATCCTTTTCTTCTTTAGAACACTTTTCTTTTTCTGTATCGATAAGCCTGGGTATTTCCAAATTCGGTTCACTGGTGCGCCTTTGAGTATCATGATTGTTTTTATCCCAACTCTTACTAAAGCGAAATGATCTTTTGATGCTTCTGGTCAATCTGTTTCCTCCACTACCAAACCTTAGTTTATCTCTAGAAAACTGCAGTATTTTTTGCTTGTAAGACGGAGGCACACTTTTGCTTAAGCCCGAACTAACATCACTGCTACATTTAGTTGAACTTTTCGGATTTTCCAGACTATGAGATGCAGTGTCTATAGATTTTCTTTCTTTTTTTACTTCAACAGGTTTACTGCCAGATGCAGATTCAGTTTTTATTTCGTCTACTCCTTTCTCAGTGTTTTGTTTTTCTTCCACAATCTTGTCCATTTTCTTCAAGTTTGCATCATTATGTTTTTTACTGGGAGCCATGAGTTGTGCCATGTTTTTTTCTAAATTACAAACAATGAGATTCGAATTATTCAAAACATTGTACTCATGTCTAAGTAGTCTCGCGTTCGTAGCAGTGATGGGATGTGATTGGTCCTCGTCGTCAGTTTTGAGACTGTCTCTTACGCTGAAAGCGCTTGTTGCCCTCACACTGTCGTCGTCCGACATAGGCACGCACTCCGTTGCTTGCATTACTCTAACATTGCGCAGATCATGCTGTCTAGTTTCAGCCTTAATAGATTCACCCTCCATTTTCATGCACCTGCAAATATATTTTCATTTTTATCCTTTGTAACTTACAAGTTTTCTGACATTTTCTTATGACAAAAATAACATTTGACTCACCTAGCATTACTATTAAGCTTTTCTCTTTGTAGTTGTTTTGCTTCCTGCTGACTATGAGTTAAAGGCTTGGTGAATGGTGATTCACTCTGGACATCCTCTGGTAGAATGAGCACATGACCAGCTACATACTGGTGTTGCAAAATCTCTGGCCAGCTCATCCTCTTCATTGGATCTTTATGAAGTAGGCCCTGGAATATTATAGGTATGAGGATTAATAACAATATCTTAATAGCTTTTATTACTGCAGCTTTTTATTTTAAATTATTTAACACAAGATGCTATTGTTACAAAGTTAAGTCTTGGGGACAGTTCATTCCAGTACTGAGAGTCTGGGAAAAATATAGGCTATGCCTTTATTAAAATAAAAATTACAAAATACCATTTCTTGTGTATTATCATGTAAAATTGCACATATTTCGATTATTATTAAATTATGAATATCTAACAATAATTTGCTTTATTCATATTCATAATCAAATGTTGGTCTGCCAATTCACACTAGAAAAAAATATTATTAATTTAAACATGATATAAAAAAACGGAAAATAAAATCAATAAGTACCTGCAGGAAAGATCGGGCTTCCATAGTGATGAAGCTAGGCCACTGCACGGGTTTATCCCTGATCATGCGGACCAGCTGCCATATTGACATGGTAGAAAATGGAGGCTCACCTGCCATCAGCTCATATACAATACACCCAAGAGACCATAGATCAGCCTATTAGAAGAAAACGGATTTCTTAATGTATTAAGACTTATAACAACACACTTACATGAATAACAACCAAGATTTAACATCAAGTCTACAAATTGTACTTTTTGGGGCAATGAAGAATATATAAATAATATAAATATTATTTGATTAGCTTCTGCTATGCCATGCTTAATGCTAGCATGGGTATTTTGTCTCTACTTAAATAACTAACTTTCACTTCATATTTAAAGTATTAATTCAAACTTACAAATTAATAAATTAAAGGTTGATACTATTGTAACTATGAATGACGAGCCATTAGAATTAACAAATTCTACTGTATTTTTAGGAATAACTTTAGATTCTAAGTTACAATGGGGTCCGCATATAACGGCCCTGGCAGGGAGACTCAGTTCCGCTGCTTGTGCTGTTAGAAAAATACGACTCTTGACTGATATTGAAACAGCAAGACTAGTATATTTTAGCTACTTTCATAGTGTTATGTCGTATGGTCTACTGTTGTGGGGTTCAGCTGCAGACTTGAACACCATTTTTGTACTTCAAAAAAGAGCCATCCGCTCCATTTACAAACTTAGACCACGCGACTCGCTTAGGGAAGTATTTAAGAAGATCGATATTTTAACTGTGCATGCTCAGTATATTTTAGATAACATAATGTATGTGCGCAAAAACTTGCATCTGTTCAAAAAAAACAGTGACACTCATAAACATAATACCAGAAATAAAAACAAATTGAAAACTCCCAGTCTTAGGCTACACAAGGTGGGAAACTCATTTGTGGGTCAATCTGTAAAATACTTTAACAAAATACCTCAAAGTCTTGTTGATCTACCTCTTCACAAGTTTAAGTCTGCAACTATAGCAAAGTTAATGAAACAAGGTTATTATAATGTAGAGGATTACTTGAACGACAAAAGTTTGTGGTCATAGTAGGAATAATCTGCTCCTCTGCTCAATATTGTGTTCTTTTTTCTACTCGCATTGACTGTACTCTGAATTTATTTTTTGTAAAACAAACAAAGTTGAAAAGAGTAACTATCGAGTTTCTTGCCGGAGTCTTCTCGATAAGAAGCAACGTCCGAACCGGTGGTAGATTCACATTATGTATATTCACGATGTGTACTAATATTGTACTATTTTATTTACGTTTATTATTATTATTTCTGTATACTTTTTTTGACATGTCATAAGTGCTTTGTACAAGCTTAAATGAATAAATGATTTTTTACTTTACTTTACTTTACTGTTGGCCTAATGGCTTTTTTAACCATTTACACAGATATTTTCTTTAGTCTATACTAATATTATCAAGAATTCAAGAGTAAAGATTTGACTGTTTGTTTGTTTGTTTGTTTATATGTTTGTTTCAAATAGGCTTTGAAACTACTGGACCAATTTTAAAAATTCTGTCACCAATACATATGAAGCTACATTATCACGGAGTGACACAGGCTATATATTTTTTTAGTTTAGGCTATATTTTAACGAGAAAGACAGTCTATGCGGGCAAAGCCGCTGACGGAGTGCAAGTGATAAATAATCAAGTAACCGTTACCTTCAAGTGGTTTTTATTTGGTCTAAAGGGAACATTTGTCCTAATAATCATTTAATAATGAAACTAGTATTACCTGATGATCATAAGGCTTTTCCTCAATAAGTTCAGGGGCCATATACAATGGAGTTCCTTTGATTGAAGTGAGAATATGTGTGGCATTAGTCATAATGCGAGCTAAGCCAAAGTCACAAAGCTTAGCTCGCCACATGCTATCCAGTAGAACATTTTGTGGTTTTAAATCTCTGAAATAACATAAGGATATAATGAATATCTTTATGTAGGTGAAAAGCATAAATGTATTGTACTTCAAGAAGTTTATGTCAATAGATTCTGAACAGAATATTCTGAGAAACCAGTTATAGCTACTCCTTACTAAATAAATAAAAAGGTCCTAAAGTTATAAACTACACTTAATAGCCAAAGGACTTTTATGCAAAAACAATACTTTTCCTAATGCTGTGCATAGTACACTGCTTAATATTAATTTTTGTTTAATTGTTACTGTGCAATAATGTACATGTTAAAGAACAGATGCCTTTTGAGCTTTTATGATCTTTAATGAACAACTATAAAGCATTTAGTTACTTAATTTCTTCAAAGAACATTTTAGTCAGGCACATACCTGTGCAATACTCTGTGGGAATGCAAATAATACAGAGCAGACACTAAGTCCCATGTTACTTTCTTCACCTGTGCTTCATTCAGACAGCCTTCTTTAGCCAAGATCCTGTGTAGCTCTCTCTCCGCATACTCAGTTACCACCACAAGCTCAGACTCAGTGTCGAAGCTATGAATCATGCGGATTATATTTGGATGCTTTAACTGTCTTTGAATATCACATTCTTGTCTTAAATTTTTCAGATCTTTCGGTGATCGCCCTTTCTGTAATAATTATGTTTTCAACTGTATAGAAGCAAAGTTATTAACTCAAATAATATTTTCAAATAAATAGACACCTTTCTTATGACTTTTAGTGCGACAACATCGTTTGTTTCTTTATGTTTAGCTTTGAAAACTCGTCCAAAAGATCCCTCGCCAATAAAGGATATAACATCGTAACTTTCCATTTTCACCAAAAAAAAACTTGTTATCACTTTGTATAGTCTAAATCATTTTGTTGGTGAGATTTCGTCTATAATTTTCCAGTTACACACATTACACATTATCCCATTGAATAGATCAGCTCGAGAAAAATTACGGAGAATGTAAATAAAGAAATGCGTCCTCGCTCGCCTGGGAATTGAATACGAAAGCAACTGTCAACGTCAAACTGACATCAAGCTAATCGTTCTTAAATAAAATGAATCTCAAACCCTGCGGTCCGATTTTGGGTTTTTTTTTGTTGAAAGCACTATTAGCCGGTCACTTTCCATCTGAGCGCTTATCAAATGGGCTATTCACCCATTCCGATGGCAAAACAATGTTAACTTGATATTTGACGCCGAATCTTGCATTGTCATAATTTTGTGATTCAGAAGGTCTTGCACGAACCATTTTACAGCTACGTTATCGTTTTGTTTTCGTAAAACTGCAATGTTTCGCTGGTAGATGCCCCAGGGCCCCCAGGCTTGATTTCTTGTCTTTCTACCTCGTAACACAGGGATAAATTATCCCTACTTGAGACTTTGACAAGTACATAATACCGTCAACTCCTGTTACATACTTTGCCTTCTGTATCATACTTCGCCGAAAATGTTTAAACGGTCATAACTTTTTTATTTATTTATTTATGGAATTTAATATATTTTTTATTGTACTGGTAAAATTGCATTGTGTTGATTGGTTAGTTCACTATTATAACTATTGGCAACCTCATCATCATCATCCGTGCTGTCCCGGTTGTGAACCCACACTGGTGTGTGAGGTCCCAGGGTCCGCCTTTCTTATGTTCTTGGCCCACTTCACGCGGTCTTATGCATCCTCGGTGGTGAGTCTGTTAGCACGCATGTCACCCTTAACGACGTCGAGCCACCGCTTCTTGGGTCGACCTCTTCTACCGGTACCGGTTGCAAACGTAGTTTGCCAATCTCCGTGAGACATGACCATACCAACGAAGGCGGAACTCCTGCAGCTTGTCTGCGATGTCATGAACACGAAGGCTGCCGCGGATGTGGGTGTTACGCACGCGATCTTTGCGTGTGACTCCACACCTCCACCGCAGCATTTTCATTTCCGTGACGCGCAGCTCCTGCTTGTGTCGCTTTATTAACGACCATGTTTGACTGCCATATAGAAGGACAGGCCTAATGATGGTATTATAGACCTGTCCCTTCAGCCTGATCGCCGTTTTGGGGTCACAAATGACACCAGTCACCTCACGCCATTTGGCCCAAGCCGCGGAAATTCGGGTTCTGACGTCGCTGTCGATGTCCCCGGACGCGCTTAACACAGATCCCAGGTATTTGACACGGTCCGTGCGCTCGACCACGTTAACGCCTATGCGGACGGACTAGGGATTAGTGGTGTTGCAGGCCATGTACTTCGTCTTCGCCACATTAAGTTTCAGACCGCCGTTTTCAAGTGAATTTTTCCACTTATTCACCCGTTGTACCAGCCGTCCCCTGTCCGAATCTGCTAGCGCAATATCATCAGCATACATGAGCAACCAGGGTGGTTGCTCGTGGTGGTCTCGGATGCTGTTTGACAGAACGTCTAATATTACGCTGAACAGAAACAGGCTAAGCACGGAGCCTTGGTGTACTCCAACGGTGATAGGGAAGGGAAGCGTGTCACCAACCGCAGTCCTAACTATAGAACTGGAAATAGTGGTGCATGTCCCGGATAATGTCAATAAAGACTTCGGGAACAGCCCAGGACCGCAGCGCCCACCCGATCATCTCACGAGGGACACAGTCAAAGGCCTTCTGCATGTCTAAAAAAAGGAGATGCAGTGGTGTATTCTTCAGTCTGTATCCCTCCATGAGCGTTCTCAAGGCAAATACGGGGTCCATGGTCCCGCAACCCGTTCGAAACCCATACTGACACTCCGAGATTGTACACTCCTGTCGAATCCGAGAGTCCACAAGGCGTTCGAGGAGCTTCATGGTGTGGGACATCACCTTTATGGCGCGATAATTGCTGCACTCCAGCACTGAGCCCTTGCCCTTGAAGACCGGCGTGATAATGCTCAGTCTCCATTGGTCAGGTATCCTCCCGGTGAGGAGAATGCGATTGAAAAGGTGGGTAAGTATGCCCACACCACGAGAGCCTATCGATTTCCACGCTTCGATAGGGACTCCATCCAGAGTACTTATAATGCAAAAACGAGCTGTCCGTGCACTTGCTGGAGTGAAACCTAGACACTCATGCAGAGATCTATACAAAACACATCGTATTATGACGCATTACTCGGTCTATTTATTTCAGGTCCTAGTATTTATAAGGAAGAACTTGGCGACTTTTCCAAGCATGGATGACGATAAACGTTCACACCTAGCAGGCCGCCTAAGATCAGTACCTCGTCGCATGGCACTCTCTAAGAAGAACCCACGTGTCATAGGCCCTAATTATTATGAGCGTCTCCCCACCGAGCCTAAAAATGAACCGTCTGACGAAGCATTTGGCCGTCGACTGAGAAACCTTTTACTGGATAACCCATTTTACTCTAATAAAGAGTTTATTGAAAAACCATTTAAAAATCTATTACAAGACGACATTTTATACCTTTCATTGCTTATTTTTTACCGTGACATTTTATTTATTTTTCTATATATTTTTATATAGAAGGCTCATTTCATCTTATTATTATTTTGACATTGTTTTATTCTAATGGTTTTGACATTGTTTTATTTTAATTATTTTGACATCCTATCAAGTATTTTGTTGTTTTTTTTGTGACATTTTAGGTACTTAATTACCTATTGGACTGTGTTTTTTGACGTGACAACGTCTTAAATTAGGTTGCGGCTGGGAGTCACTTATGAAAAAGTGTAACGCTCGGTAACGTTACGATGAGTCACCGAACGAGAGAGAGGCCCGCCGAATGCCTTGCGTCTCTCTCCCACTCAACTATGATCGGAAGACGTTGTCACGTAAAATCTTCGCCCGTAAAACCGACTTTACAGGCAACCATTTTTTTATTTCATATTTTTTGCTTGTTTTATTGTTTAATGGTAAGTTTTAGTTCCGAAAAAAACAAATGTTTTATATTTTTCGACTATCTCAATATGAATGCTGCAATTTGACGTGTAATTTTGTATTGTCATTTTATATGAGAATTAAAATATCTATCTATCATTGGGTCCGACAGCTTTCCGGTTCTTCATACGGCGAAGAGCTGACTGGACTTCATCAGGCGTTAGCGGGGGCACTAGCCCCTGATTTGGAGGGAGTTCAGGTGGCTGCACCTCTTTGTGCTGCTTGTTGAGCAGCTGGTGGAAATAAAAGCGCCATCTCTCCTTCACCGCGCGGTCCTCGCATAGCAGGTTACCGCGAGTGTCATTTACACAGCGGCACATGGAAATATCCTGGGCCGCTTTGACTCTCAAACGCGCTAACTTGTAAACGAGCTTTTGCCCCTCAGACGACTCCTACTTGTCGTACAAAGGACGTAAGTGGTCACGTCTGGCTCTGGCTACAGCCCGATAAGAGGCACGTTTGGCATCCCTGTACGCGGCGCGATCTTCAGGAGATTTAGAGGCTTGCCACGCTTTGAAGAGGGCTTTCTTTACCCGGATCTCCTTCTGGACTGCTTCGTTCCACCACCAGGTCTCCTTGTCAAGTCTACATCCACCCCGAGACACACCCAACGCCACCATCGCCGCCCCGGTGATAGCTGCCTGACACCTATCCCAGAGCTGTTGCCCGGACTTACTATCCGCTGCGATGCACAGGTCTTCGATAGCGGCAGCAAAGTCATGGGATCTGGCTCCTTTATACCGCCACCACCTGGTTCGGGGCGGGCAGCGCTCCCGGCATTTGCCTCGAGGCTTCACTCGCAGGTCCATCACAAGTAGACGGTGTTGGGCAGTAATACTCTCTCCGGGTGTGACCTTACAGTTAGCTACCTTGCCTTAGAGTGCATTCGTGTTTTAATTGCAACTGTTGTAGACCTTATATTGAATGCAATGAATGCTTAGGTTGCGCAATTTAGTTTGAATTAATGAAGAAACAACAGCCAGGCGAAGTTAGATCGAATTCCCTTACTTCGCCTTCATTTTGAAAACACAGTTATCAAGCGTACACTGCTCAGTAAATTTGTTTTGAAAAATTCTGATTTAAATATACTTTCCGAGGAAACTTCGTTTCCTCCATAATCAGAATTTTCAGAATTTTTTCAAGTATAGTACCGATCCCACTCAGACTATGTTAATTCACCGGGAACATCTAAAAATAAAGCAAATTTATGTCGAAATCAGGCGAAGTTACAGGAGTTAACGGTAGTGTGTTGTCCAATATTTTTTATATTTATTTATTTATGTTGTTAACATGTTATATAGGTACACTCGTCCACTTGATTTGTTCGGTTAGAACAGAGGTTCCCAGCGTTTTTTCCCATGGACCACTTTCAAAATTTAGCTGGTTCCAGTGGACCCCCTGCAGCTACATTTCTACCATATTCCGAAAAAATTTGCAAAAAAATAAATCTAACTAAAAATATTTTATTGTGTTGCTCAGTTCGCGTAAAAAATTGTATTGGGATTTGGCATTGTCATGCTCATGTCATGTCATGTCAAATCCCAATACAAATATTTACGCGAAAGATAACGTAAAAGTGGCAACTCGTGGTAGACGTACTGAGTTCCGATTATGAATTTATAGTTTTGGTTGAAAAAATGAAAATGAAAAATGAAAAATATTTATTTCGTTAACAAAATTCGTTTACAAGGTTGATTAATTAATTGATTGTGCTGTGAGTGGATGTCAAAAAAGTGATTATCTTACATCCAACTTTACTTTTTTAACACTACTCACAGTGCAATTCTCACTTATTTTATTTTTAAACTCCCTAACAGGTTTTTTTTTTTTTATGTGTTGTATTTATTCAAATACATAACATAGTATTATTAAAATTTTACATTAATAACTAAATGAAAATCACAAAATAGTCATAATTTTAATGGGAGGGATGTGATTGGTGGATTGACAGCTAATTATCAATATTTGGCTTTAGTTTTGTAACGAATAACCGCATATCTCCCCGTTCTGTGATATTTAAAATCTTCTCCTTTTCTGTTAAAAGGTTTGTTACTACACTAAAACTTTTTCGACGAGATATGACGAAGGAAATGCTATCAAAAGCTTTCTCGACATTCCGTACAGTCCAGGATGTTTTTCGTGTATTTCTGCCTGCAACCAAAACGGTTCTCATTAGTGCTAAGCTTGAGTAATTCCTTTCGTAGTGTCACATTATTCGCTTCCGTTTCATGAAATGGATGAATGAGTCCCGAGCATCTGATCACCTACAACTCCTTCATGAGTGGTGGTAGGAGCGCTACCCAGATCGACTACTTCCTCACCAGGAGAGCCCAGATCGGCACTGTGGCTACCTATAAGGTCATACCCGGAGAGAGACTTACTGCCCAACACCGTCTACTTGTGATGGTCACTTTCTCGGTAACCTGTTATGCGAGGACCGCGGTGAAGGTGAAGAGATGGCTTATTTCCACGAGCTGCTCAACAAGCAGCACAAAGAGGTGCAGCCATCTGAACTCCCTCCCTCCTAATGAAGGACTAGAGCCCCCGATAACGCCCGATAAAGTCCAGTTGGCTCTTCGCCGCATGAAGCGTGGAAATCGATGGGCTCTCGTAGTGTGGGCATACTTACCCACATTCTCCTAACCGGGAAGATACCTGACCAATGGAGACTGAGCATTATCACGCCGGTCTTCAAAGGCAAGGGCTCGGTGCAGGAGTGCAGCAATTATCGCGGCATAAAAGTCATTATTATTTTGTTTATTTTAGCATTTTACAATGCTTGTTTTTTATATCTAAAGATAGAAAAATTTGAATTTCGGATGATGCCTGATTTCTTCTAGGTCCAAAATTCGATTTTTTTAGTTTTTTTATCTTTAGATATAAAAGTGATGTCCCACACCATGAAGATCCTTGAGCGTATTGTGGACTCCCGGATCCGACAGGAGTGTACAATCTCGGAGTATCAGTATGGGTTTCGATCAGGTTGCGGGACCATGGACCCCGCGGTATTTGCCTTGAGAACGCTCATGGAGTGATAGGGACTGAAGAATACACGTATGCATCTCCTTTTCTTAGATATTCAGAAGGCCTTCGACTGTGTACCTCGTGTGATGATCGGTTGGGCGCTGCGGTCCAGGGACATTCCCAAGGTCCTTATTGACATTATCCAAGACATGTACTACGATTCCAGTTCCATAGTCAGGACTGCGGTTGGTGACACACTTCCCTTCTCTATCACCGTTGGAGTACACCAAGGCTTCGTGCTTAGCCCGTTTCTGTTCAGCGTAATATTAGACGTTCTGTCAAACAGCATCCGAGACCCTGGTTGCTATGGCTGACAGATTCGGACAGGGGACGGCTGGTACAACGGATGAAAAAGTGGAAGGATTCACTTGAGAACGGCGGTCTGAAGCTTAATGTGGCGAAGACAGAGTACATGGCCTGTAACACCTAAATTCCCAGTTCGTCCGCATTGGCGTTGACGTGGTCGAGCGCACGGACCGTGTCAAATACCTAGGATCTGTGATGAGTGCGTCCGGGGACATCGACACCGACGTCAGAGCCCGAATTTGAGGTGACTGGTGCCATTTGTGCCCCAAAATGCCTATAAAGTCTATAAAACCATCATTGGGCCCCCTTTTATATGGCAGTGAAACGTGACCGTTACTAGAGCGACACAAGCAGGAGCTGCGCGTCATGGGAATTAAGATGTTGCGGTGGATGTGTGCCGCCACCGTTGTTATGGTCATGTCTCACGGAGATCGGCAAATTACGTGGGTAACAATTGTCTGGCCATGCTGCCTACGCCGCGTTACGGCAGGAGAGGTTGAACCAAGAAGCAGTGGCTCGACGTCGACAAGGGTGACATGCGTGCCAACAGACTCACCACCGAGGATGCACAAGAACGCGCGAAGTGGGCCAAGAAAATAAGAAAGGTGGACCTTGGGACCCCACACACCAGTGCGGGTTAACAACCGGGATAGACCGCACGAATGATGATGAAATCACAAGTCTTATTACGTCCTTTTACAAGTCTCGGCTCTCGACACGTTGTACTGATTAAAGAAAAAGTATGCAAGTTTTATAAAGTAACAGTCGCTGAGCTTTTTAAAATATCATCTCCCTACATTAATAGGTGAATTTAAGCCAACATTATAGTTCACTATCGAAAGTAAATACATTTTTATGGACCCCCGATTACCAATTGTGCACCCCCATTTTTTTGTAACGCCAGCGTAGACCCCTGTCGAGCCTCCCGTAGACCCCTTGGGGTCCACCTGGACCACTTTGGGAACCAATGGGTTAGAACGTTAACTATACGTAGCTGCCAAGGTTCGTGCAGCCCTAACAGTGTAACCAGTCCTTGACTATTGAGCCACCCTTGATTTTTAGGTTTAGTCACTAAAGACGACGAAAGCTAAATACTAGACTTTTTTACTGCCAAGTGTAGTTGCAGACTCTACATAGGCTTATTCATAAATGCTTCATAATAACAACACAAAAGATTTATTATAAAAAAAAACACGTAGGTGTGTGTACCTACTTTAAAATATTATCTAATTTAGTCGCTAAGATTGGTAAGAAGTAAGATTGAACGTCTCCTTCAGCAAAATCAAGAGAATTCCTTTCTAAATATTCCAAATAGGCTTTGGGCACATTCAGAGTGTAGTGGGTGGGAATCTGACAGTAATATATTGTGATATGTACATGTGTTGATCTAATCACCATTGCAGCGCAAGCCTATGTTGACAATGGTGGTCAAAGCTGTGTTTTTTTAAAAACTACAGTGCCTAAAATAATTAATAAAAGTGATTTAACATGATCTCAATGTAAACATAGGCTAAAAAGTCCTAATCAATGTTTTAATAATTTATTAACATCGTTTTATTTCAATTAGGTATTGCTTAAGTAATCCCCATTACCTACACTTCCCCTAATATTAGTAAGATTGTTATGTCGGGATTTTAAACTTTGGTATTGCAAACATCGTTATTTTAAACTTGCGGTTAACGGGATTTTGAACATTCGTTAAATAAGCATTCGAAATTTTGATTTCCGGTCTTCCGTTCGTCGGTATTATGAACATCGGTCTTTTGTACTTCGGTATTATGATACGCACCGTCGGTCGTAACGCACTCAATCTATTTAATCCACGAATACGTTTAATTAGCAATTAGTTCGCCAGCCATAACAAACGAATAACAAAGTTATTCTAGATCGCTAGCCGTTACGAAAGTTTTCAACACTGAAGCTAAGATTAATCTTTAGATTCGACAGCGGCATCCCGAGATTGTTGATTCTTTGTTGTCTATCCGCTATTTATACTCGATTACATGGCAACCAACTGTACGAAATCGAGTTTACTCCCAACAAAACACAGAACAACTGGCCGGGTCGTCGATAACACTAAAATGTGAATACAGGTTCAATCTGTAGTCTGTGTACAAAGGTAAATATTGCCTACACTCGTACGCAGGTTCACTAGATGCACGTCTTCGGTTCTGCTGAGTTGGTAACAGATATTCAAATACTGGGTTTGGCGCCAACTGCGGAACACGAAGTCATTTAATACGGTAATCCTCTTCAAAGTGTTTGTTTCTATTCATTCAATCCGATATCCTTCGACCATACACGAGGTTTCATGAACCAGGAAACGATTATGAGCCCTAAAAGTTTCAGTTTGGGCATTCTTCACATGGTAACATTCTATCCTTTCTTTATATTCAGCAGCCGTACCTACCCACTACTCGTGTGAATAAATGAGGCGGACCGTGGGCGACTGTGTACGTTAGGGATTTATGTAACTTGCTAATTTTTCAGCCAGCTTGTTTTTGTAAGCTTACCGAAATTCTAGCGGTTTGTGTTCACTAGGTAAACAGGATTATTATTTCTATTGACCTAAGCTTCCTACACCATTGCATATTTAAAATGTTTTTATACTGTTTGTTACCTTCTTCAAGAATTTTACGCAGGCTGTCTCGGGAAATATGGATCAAATCCAGAAAGCGCATAGCGCATGTCTTTTCCGACGTTTCAAGTGCTGTGATTCAACCCTATGAGTAAGGATGAATAGTCAGATTTCTTACGGTAAAAAATAATAATAATTTCCATGAAACAATAAGAGCATCTCATATTTTCCTTAACACTGCGCATTGCAATAGCTTAAATGAATGAATTCGCTTATCCTTTTTAACGAAAATTTCTTACTTTAGTTTTATTGAGCTTTCAAACATGTTGAGATTTAAAGAATAAAATATAGCAAAGATATCTTAGCTTTATTTAATTTTTTGAACCTCATTAATATAAAATATTATATATTAAATTGGTTGCCTGAAATACAGGCTGGTCCAAATATATAGGTAAAAATTTTTTTTTGCTTCCTTTCACTCAGGGGTATCCGAAAATACCCCATTATTATTATTATTATTATTTCGACTGGGGACGCTGGCAGTGGGCCGGGTGATCGGTCCGCTGGTTATGGGCCATTTCACCCATTACCCCGGGCCCCCTTGCAGGGGGTCTTTAGGTTGTCCCATTTTCACGGCGTCCCGTCGAATCTTCCTGTTGCTTTGCAGAATCTTACTATCTGGTCCACCGTCAGTTCTTTCAGATTTTCTTCATCTAACGAGTCTGACCCCGTGAGCTTCCACCGTATGTGTGAGTACATCGGGCATTCGGCGAGTAGGTGGAAACTCGTTTCCTCGCTGTCCATGCACTCCATGCATGTGGGGTTGTCTTTGATGCCTATTACTGTTAGGTGCCTGTTTAGTCTAGAGTGCCCTGTGGCGATTTCTGTGACCATACGTACACTGTTCCTTGACAGCTTCAGTAGATGACCTGTCTTCTTCGTGTCCATTCCGTTTATGAACATTTTAGACTGTCGCATGCCTGTTGCAGCCTTCCATCGTCTGTTTGTTGCTGCTGTGGTTAACCTTTTGATTACTCCCTTGGTGATGTTGTGTGCTATTGGCAGCCTGGGTTCCGGACCCACTAAGCCTTCGGCCGCACCACCCCTGGCTAGTTCGTCTGCTAACTCGTTGCCGACATTTCCCTCGTGTCCAGGGACCCATGCAATCACTACGTCTATTTTGTTTGCGAGTTTCCCTAGAGCTTTTTTGCATTCTTTGACAGTTACCGATGTCGTCTCTGCTTTGCTAAGCACTTTCAGCGCTGCCTGGCTGTCACTGTAGATAGTGGCCTTGGTGACGCTGTCCTGATTGTCTAATATATCTGCGCATTCCATGATAGTGTATATTTCTGTTTGGAATACGCTGGCGAACCTGCCTAGGCAGATTGATCTGTTTATCACTGTGCCGTCCTCGCACCTTATGTGCACACCCGCGCCAGATAGCTTCAGTGACTCAATTCTGGAGCCATCTGTGTAGCAAACTGTTCCGCTTGTGTCTATGTTCCATTCATCTCTTTGTCCTATATGTACTTTGTATTTCTTGTCAAAGATCTTTTCTTTCCTTGTTAGGTCGTTGTTGGTAAAGATCATTGACATGTTGCTCTCGATTTCACTTCCAATGCGTAGATGCCCTCTGTCCGTGTGGTTACCTATCCAGAGGTTCGTGCTACTGAGTTTGAACCATTGTTCGGTCGCTTTTCCTTTGATCGCTAGGTCTAGCGGATCCAGCCCGAGCATGATCTCTAGCGCTGATGTGGGTGTTGTTCTCATTGCACCTGTAATCATCAGTGCCACTAGTCTTTGGACCTTGTCTAGCTCTAGTTTGTTGGTACTTAGTGCCGCCTTATGCCACCATACAAGTGATCCGTGGAGGATTCGTGGCAGGATAATTGCTTTGTATATCCATAGTACAGTCGCCGGTTTGATTCCCCATGTGCGTCCTACGGCTCTCTTACATTGCATCATGGCCATTTTGGCCTTAGAGCAGGTGGTACTTATGTGTGCTTTAAAAGTTAGTTTGCTGTCCAGCGTAACTCCTAGGTATTTGATCTCCTTGACCATTTCTAGTTCGGAGTTGTCTATCTGCACTATTTCTTTTCTACCAATTTTACGTTTATTGGTGAATAGGACTAGTTTCGTCTTTTCGGGATTGAGGTTGAGTCCCTTACTTCTGCACCATGATAGCGCCGCTTTCAGTCCTCTGTTCATGATGTTGCACATGACGCTGAGGACCTTTCCCGTTACTAGCAATACCCCGTCATCAGAGTACACCTGTGTGTATATGTGTATCTTGTTTATCTCGTGTACTAGTTCATCTATTAGAATGCACCATAGTAGAGGGGATAGGCATCCCCCTTGCGGGAATCCTCTTCTCGCCCTGACCGTGTGTGTAACCCCTGCTAGCTCAGCCTTTATCAGGCGTTGTTGAAGCATATTCTTCACCCATCCTGATATATCTTTGTGAATGCCTTCGCGGTCTAAGGCGGCTTCTATCGACTTAGGGCTGGCCTTGTCGAATGCCCCTTCTACGTCGAAGAAGCAGCCCAGTGCGTATTCCTTGTTGCTCAGAGACCTTTGTACTCTAGTAACTAGGTTGTGGAGGGCTGTTTCTGTGGACTTACCCTCCATGTATGCATGTTGGTTCTCATGTAGCGGGGATCCACTGTTCTCTATCTGGGCTCTGATAGTTCTGTCAAGGATCTTTTCCATTGTCTTCAATAGAAACGAGGATAGGCTGATACATCTGAAGGCCTTCGCCTCCTGATATGTAGCCTTGCCGGGTTTCGGTAGGAAAACTACCTTGACTTCCCTCCACTTCTTGGGTATATACTGCATTCTGACGCTGCTGTTAAACAGTTTTAAGAGATCTTCCTTGATGTACTTTAACGCTACTTGCAGCATTTTTGGAAATATTTCATCCGGGCCTGCCGCCTTGTATGGCTGGAAGGAGAAGATGCTCCATACTAGTTGTTCTTCCGATATGGCGATGGCCTCGCCTGCCCTTACCACTGTGGGGTTTGAGGAGGTTGGCATGTCTTCGTCTATGTCGTGCTCGCAGTCTGGGAAATGAGTTTCCATCATGGTCTTAAGTATCATTTTTGGGTCAGTTATCAGTTCTTTCCCCTTACTAGTTTGCAGGTGTTGTCCTTGGATAGCGTTTTGACCAGCCTCGCGGCATCTGGGTGTTTTACGATCCCTTCGCAGAACGCGCTCCAGCTGTTCCTGCATTCTTTTCTGCTCTCGCCCTTGAACTTGTTTCGCTCGTCTTTGTACTTGCGCCAGCTCTCTTCGTCACCCTTTTTGAGGGCCACACTGAGAGCACGTCGGGTTCTCTTTCTGGACTTCTCTAGTGACTTGGTCCACCATGGTTGTCCTTTACCAAGTTTGATTTCTCTGAGCGGACATGCTTTGTGATAGGCTTCCCTGAGGGCCTCATCTAGTCTTGTCGCCTCTTTTTCTATCTCCGTTTCGTGCTTGTGTACGTAGTGACTTCCAGGTGTCCACTGTTTGATGTGGTTTTCGAAAGTAGACCAGTCTGTCTTTTTTGCGTTTCTCACTCGGATCCTGTCGATGCTGCAGTCTATGCTGAAGGTTATACGTCTATGATCTGACATGGAATCATTCTCGTCTACCTTCCAGTTTCTAATTTGTCGGCTGATCGTTTCTGATGCGATGGTGATGTCCAGCACCTCGTTTCTCACTCTGTTGACAAACGTTGGTGTGTTACCTACGTTTAATAACTCCAGACCGGATGCGCTAATGTACTCTAGGAGTGCTTCCCCCTTCCTGTTGCAGTCCGTGCTGCCCCACACCACGTGATGTGCATTGGCGTCGCACCCTAGAATAACAGGAATGTTCTTACCTTGGTACTTCTTGATGGTATCTTCCATTTCTCTTGTTGGCGGCTCAAACTCACTCTCGCTGGGAAGATATGCAGAGACGAGGAGCACCCTAGCTTTGTTCTTGTTTAGGCTCGTTATTGTTAATTCGACGCTTGCCAGATCTCTGTAACAGTCCGCCTTGATTAGTCCTAATGTGCTTACTCTGCTGCTCGTGAAAATGCATGCTCTCGGGGTGGACTCACCATCATTGTGGTAGATGAGGTCTCCACCCAGGGAGCCAAGCCCGGCCACCCGTCTGTTTATGACGTATGGCTCTTGCAGTAGAGCGATATCTATGCTCTCCTCCACCACGTATCGGCACAGCTCTGACATGGCTTCCCGGCAGTGGTGCAGGTTGAGTTGAACTATTTTTATCTTATGTTTGTGTTTTTGTGTTGTGTTACTGTGTTCATATGTGTGGTGAGTGGGTGTGTCGAGTGTGTGTGTGTATTTGGTGTGTTGGTGACCCCCTCTTGACTACTCCGTTTCGGTCTTCGGGTCCCCGTACCAAGGCGGTTGCAGAAGCGCCACACTTAGCGGGGGAGCGCGATCCCTGAGCGGTGTCGTCGTGAGAGGGGTAGGTATGGTGGTGTGTGTGGGAGGTTCGGGGCTGGCTATTCGGCTAGGTGTGCGGTAGTCTAGGGGTCCTTCTGCAGGGTTCCCGATCTGACTACCGCTTTCCCCACCGGCAAGCACCCCCCCCCCTCTGTGTCCTGTTCTGCGTGTACTGGGATGGAGCCCCGACGGTTGTCACTGCGTACTTCAGTGGGGATTCCTGTTGAATCTCCAAGCTGAATGGTGCTTGTCCCACCGACGGGCTCGTTTCCCCCCTGAGTCGTCTTGTCGCGGTTTAGAAGCCGTGCTTGCACCTTGGTGAATTGGTAGTGCAGCATCACGTGGTCCTTGAGGGCGTCCTGAGGGACCCCCACCACAAGTCGCTGGCCAGTTGGCAGCGTCTCCTTGTAGATGAGGTTCCACTCAGGCAGCCTCAATTCGACCCTGTGATCGTTCTGCCCACGGAGCATCTCCAGCGGATCACTACCCGGCTCCCCGAGATTGCCCGGCAGCCAGATAGATACGCGCTGGATTTCTAGTCTGCGAGCCCTCAGTGGCATTTCACCTTGCCCGCTAAGGTCGCATCCGAGCAGCCAGTTGCACGCCTCCTCGGTGCTGGGTGTCACAAGGAAGAATCCCTCTGCCACCAACCCCGAGGCCTCGAAAGACAGGCATCGCCCCCCGACCTTAGCCCGCACGGCGCTGGTCATAATGGCCACCAGCCTCTTCCGAACCATCACTGCTGTGGCCTCGTCCATCCTGCCGCCATCCACCCGCTCGATGATGATGGAGAGATCCGTCTGGCCCACGTGGGGTCGCGACGATCCCTCGGCGCGGGTGTTCTGCCTTTTAGGTGGGCGTTGCTGTGTCGGCTCTTCTGCGTCTGTCCCCTGTCTTTTGAGCTTAGGAGCCCGAGAGCCTACCCCCCCTCCCAATGTTGTTTGAGGAGTCTGGGTGTGGTTCTGCTCCGCCAGTTCTCTTTTCTTCTTTGCCTTCAGACGCTTGTACTTACTTTTTGAAAGCCATTCTTTGAATTCTTCGGCACTGTGCGTCTGTCTGTCTGTCTGTAGTCCGTCTCTAAGGGCTATACGTGACAGGTCGTCCCCGAGAGTCTCAGAAATAGACCTACCGGGACGCACCTGTGTAGCCGTGGATGTTGTGTGATGCGCAAATTCGCCCCCCCCAGAGTACGAGGGGCAGCCCGACACTTACGGTCCAGGGAGGGATTCTCCGGCCTTGCCGGTACCCTCCTGGGGTATTATATTTTTATTTGCACTCATTTTATTTTATTTGACCGGGACTGCCGGAATGGGTTGGGGGATAGGAAAGGATGTGGGGGAAGGATGCCGACTTAATGCTCGCTTTGCCTAGGCTCCCCGTAAGGGCACCGGGGCAACGAGCATATAGTAGCGGGGATGCGGAGGGGTGGGGTGAGGATGTGGGGGTACGGCCTGAGTTTTCAGTTACGTCTGTTTCATAAGGAATCAGACCAATAACAGGGGGCACCTCGAGAAGGATATTACACAGGCCCTGCCTTGGGGATCTACGCGACCTGCGCTCTCCCCCAAGACCGTTCGCTGCTGGGGTAAAAAAAATGAGGGTACGTCTGATCGCTTGTCATGTCGCCCCAGAGGGTACCCGAAGGAAGCGCACTAGGGCTCTCATGCACACGTCTCAGACTTACCCCCCCCCCCCCGAAAATACCCCATGGTATGTTACCCGATTTTTCGTAGTTTTCGAATTATAATTTTTTGAAAATTTCTGGCTTGTCTCACTTTTTCAGTCACTGTGTAGCGCGATCTATTGAGATAAACGCCTGTTCTTTTTTTCTTTATTAGATGAATAGCAGCGCCAGATAATTCTGAAGAATTTACATCCATAACGCTTATCATAAATCTAAAAAAAAATATATCAAATTGAGAAAGTTGGAAATGCTGTTAAAGAAGGACGGCAAACTTCCATGTAATTTCAGACCTTTACTTACCGGCCCTGTACATAAAAGAAATCGGTTGTCGTTTTTAGAACTACGCTAGACTAACAAAAAAGTTAATTGTTTCAACTCTTTTAAAGCTGGGGTTAAAAAGATTTTGAGGCTGTTGAAGGTGGTGAGGTTTTTAATATTTTTTTAATTAATTCAAGGACACTGATGCTTACACATCAGTCAGATTTGGTCCGACTTAAGCGGAGGATACAAGTTCGGGCGTTCCACTTTCGCGTTTCGGAGGCTGTTTGGTTAGATATTTCTTATTATAGTGATACAATGCAACGTACAATATCCGCATTTTGTCTGACTAGACACGGTTCCATGCAAAGTATTCCGTTTCGGAGAATTGAGCGTATCGGCAGACGGGCCCACGTCCGTGCGACGGGTCCCGTCGCAGGTGTACGAACGGGCTTGTTCAGTCAACAGCGCTGCATGATACGTGCAATGAGAACCCTCTATAGGCTTCATCCACCCTATACCCGCCCCATGCAAAGGCGCACTGCGAGTTTGTGAGTACGGCCGCGTGCTTCTACTACTATGCGGCTGGCTCGTGCCGCATCAGTACGCGGCACGAGCGATCTGTCACCTGTAGCCCTTATCACATCATCACAAAACTCTAGAACTAGACAAAGAACAAAAGAAGTACATTTCTGGTGTACCTAAATTAAGTTGGTTTAGCTCAGTGTGGGGCATATTAAAGTTTTACTGCTATAATAAGCTACGAAATAAAAAACATTAACTTATTTATATACATTTATTTAAATATTCTGTTAAATATTACAAGTTGTCCAAGAATGCAGCAGAAGCTCCGAAACGATCCTGATGACAAGCGTACCCCATTTATCATTAAATGGACATTATGTGCGAGCAACACTCAACTGTGTGATTTCCAGCAGCACATTAACAATAATATCCGAAAATGGCTTCACTCCCTTGTAAGTACTACTTATAGTCTAATATGACCCTTCTGCGTATAGACTCAGGTACATGAAGCAGCATGAGCAGGAAATTGCTCTTCTTATTGTTAGAAGAGCTATTTGATTGTTTGCTTCATTATTTGTTTGCTGGGTTTCAATTTGATTATGTTTTTCTGCAACAGGTGGTGCAGGTAATTCGTGAGGGCTACTTTCTCTTACAGTTTGATAAGTGGCTGAAAACGAAAAGAATATTGTTCCCGACTTAATACTTTCCTGTAGCTTTTGTACCTTTTTTAATGTGAATCTTTTTCTGTTCTTGACATAAGTCCTGTCATATTTTCTGTTCTGTTCTACGTCTTGGTTTGTACAGTTGATTATTTTTTTATTTCCTGTTTTTTAATTTTTTTTATCAATACACGCTTTACTTTGCACTTAATAACTACAGTCCACATTATTTCCTCTCCCCTCCTTTACAAATATGTTATTTATACATATTCTATTAATAAAAATCAAACGTAACGTAATGTGAGTGATTTGACATTGACATTGATGACAACAATGGGAAGGCAAAGAAGGATATGCCCATACAGCCTCTTTATCAGTTTGTTTTTACACTTTGCACTAGAAAACGTTCAAAATACAAGTACAGTATATGGCTTTAAAATGTTCATTAAAGTGTATTGATTTAATTGATTAGGTCAAAACAGTTATAATATAACTTACCATAACACAAATGGAAAATAGAATTGATTGCAGTAATTGAAAACTTCTGCGTAGATTAAGTTCAAGTTCAAGTTAAGTTCAAGTTCAAGTTATTTATTTGCTAAGAATAGGTACAAATGTGGTTAATATATTTTACAGTTCTCTATTCAGTTAAATAAATAAATAAATAATAAATATCTGGAACAATTTACACCAAGATCATCTGACCCCAAACTAAGCAGAGCTTGTACTATGGGTGTCAGAGACTGATAAACATACTTAAATATTTCTAAATAAATACTTAAATAGATAATACCACCCAGACACACAACAAATACAAATGTTCGTCACATAAATGTTTGTCATGGGGTCATCGAACCCACGACCTCCGGTGCTAAAGGCAGGATCGCTGCCATTGCACCAACAGGCCAGTCTAAAAACCTGTGCTAGCTCGCACTTACAAAATGTCAATACCTTTGTTGATATTTCATAATATCCATAAGAATTTGAATTTTTTAGCAACTGAATAATATTCATTGTCTCTGCTAACGTTACCGGTTCAAGAAATATTGAGTTTGGGACAGGGTCAATTTGTGGATAATATTTCCCGTTTTTTAAATTTGTCATAAACGTAGCTATCTCCAGTTAAGTTAATGTAGTAGTTATTGAATATTTCTGCCTTTTCATGTCCGTTAGTTACTTCACTATTCCCTCGTTTAATGCCTGAAATAAAAGATTGTGGAATATGCATTTCAGCTTCTTCCTTTAATTACTTTCCAAGACGCCCTGCAAATATTCTGGCTATGCTGCATATACTTACTGTAGTAATTTTTTTGTGCAGTTACTATAAATTTTCCTAATGTTTTTGAGTAACTCATGTGAGCTTGTTTATTGTTCCTAGTTTTACATTTATAATATTTGAAGCGGAGCATTCTTTTAACTTTTGAACCAATTTTTAAGCCTTTGGAAATCCATTTCGGTTTTGACTGCATACTTTTAACTTTAATTTTTAGTTTAGAAAAAGATGCTTTTAAAGCGTCCGAAAAAAATCATAGTATCTATTAAATGCTGCGTTAATGTTTGTTTCACTGTATACATCAGAAAACGATAATGATCGCAAATATCCACGAAATTTAAGTAAGTTTTCGGTACAATAATCTCTTCTGTAAGTGAACCAGTTCCTCACACTCTTGTTTTCTTTAACAGGAAATGATATCATTTGCGCGGTATAGTGATCAGACATGTAAAGAGGCAAAGTCACACCAGAAGATAATTTTATATCACTTAAAATGTTGTCAATGCAATTTTTACCCCTAGTAGGTTCATTTATATGAATCGTTAAATCGAAATATTTGCACACATCCCTGAAATGTTGGTATGTTTTGGAGTCCACCAAAGTATTTATATTAAAATCTCCAGATACTATTAGCTCATGGTGCATATACTTTTTAAATAGCTCATGTATCTACCACTGCTTCTAGCCTGCTTATGACAGAATGAGCATGTCTATTTTGTGAGACAGATTGGAATACTCATAGAGGAAATAAAACCGTTTTTTTTTTGCACTTTTTGTTGCACTACAGAAAAGTTTTGTTTGATTGAAATCGGGAATAATTTATCTTTGACCTGTCATCTTTAAAAATCCCGATTTAATGGAAATAAATTCAACAAATTTACCTCTATTTATTTAACATGATTGTCCGTTTGGTAAGGTTTTTGTAAAATATGCAGTCAAGTTTCGATGGTTTAGCTAAGAGTGTAGTAAAGTTTTTAAACAAGATTTGGGAGAAAAATGTAAGATATTTTTTTTTTAAAACGGCCTTCAAAAGTTCGGGCGAAAAACAGTATTTCCAACTTTTTCAATTTCAAATTTTTTTTAGAGCTATGATAAGCTTCTTCAGAATTATCTAGCGCTATTATTCATCTAATAAATAAAAAACGATCAGACATTTAGCTCACCAGATCGCGCTAACAGTGCCCGAAAAAGTTAGTCAACCCAGAAATTTTCAAAAATATGTAAAAAAAATCATAACTCGAAAACTACAAAAAGTCGGGTAACATACATGGGGTATTTTCGGATACCCATGAGTGTGAGGAAGCCAAAAAAAAATATTGACTCGTATGTTTGAACCACCCTGTATATCGTTATTAGCAATAAGGCAACCTTAATTGTGCATTATTTTCAATGTAAAAGTGAGCTAGTATATTTCTTTGTTCAGTGTAAGTATATTAAAGAATTGTATCTTTAGGCACGAGTATTAATAGAACGTACAAGAACGAGTAACATACGTACATGATGTATTATTTCAGGTGGTGATTAATCTGTAATCCTTGCAAAATCAAGCCATTAACTTTATCCCCGTCCTATATCCAAGTTGTTTTACGAACTGCTGAGTTCATAACTGCGGTTGAAAATAGCCTGTCGAGCTTCCAGTGCTCATAAAAATTCGATTGATTTATATCCAGTACATCTGTATTGGCACCCAACCGGTACAATATAGACGAACAACAAGTCTATCATGAAAACGAAGAATAAAATAGTTCCGAACATATCTTGCTAATGATACGTATGTCTATGAGCATAACGACTATTTCGTTAAAGAACGCACTGGCTCTAAATGCGATATCACACAGCTGTGGGTCTTAAATTTGACGATAAACTCTCATTTTAGAATTAGCCTCATACCTGTAATTTTTTGACGAAAACATCATCAGAGCATCAGCTTTTGAATGTCGTATTTAATAATAACCATACGTTATGAAGTAGTAGGTACCTATACAATATTTTATGGTAGGTAAAGTAGATAAAAAAAGCCCTTATTGTATTATCTAATTTCTCTTTCCTCCACCATCTTTATCGTCCCCTATATTTAAAGCATGGCAATCGAAAGCTGGTCTGCTGGAAGACCTCTTTTTGTGAAACAACTATATTTTGCTAATTGAATACCAATAAGTTTATTTTATAAAGTTAACTTGACTTTTTCAGGATATCTAAATTAAAAAATTTTAAAAGCTGCCTCATAATCTTATTACCTCTATGCAAGAAATAATTTGCTTATTTTAAAAGAAACTTCAAAATGAAAGGATTTAATCTTGTCCACTGTTTGAGAGCTTAAAAACTTTTTTTTATTTAATCACCTTTGAGCACTTTTTTGTCTCTTCGAGGTATGAATGACTATCAGATATTGTTTCATCGCAATCCAGCCATCAAACAGATTCTCGACTAGACTCTACGCTAGCCATCACATTGCGAATATATTCGAACTGATTGCAGCATCTAGTTATTGTGGATACAAACATCGACTATCTATTTATACCTAGTTGCTTTTGCTTTCATCTACGCGTTGGCACGTTTAGTACCTACTTTGTAACGACGTCAAAAAGCTCGTATATTGGCGAAATACAAGGATTAATTAGTCGACTATGAGTGATTTTACTATTCCCATTAATCGTTGCTATTCTACACTCTACAGATGTTCTTATCATTGTAGGATAAATAAATTATGATGTAGCTTTTGCCCTCAACTTCGATCGCATAGACTGATCGTGGTTATTACAAATATTGACCGGAATTGCCAAGTAGTCACGCAATGAAAAAAATAGTATAAAACAAATGAAAGTCGCACAGTCAGCATAAAGTCCTCGAAAATATTCGGGTTTAAATGGAGTGCCAGACAAAACAAACATCCAAACATCGGACTATCGTATTTATTAGTATTATCAGACTAAAATGCAGTCTATAAACTGCGTATAAAATATGTAGGTATGCTAATTGGAAAATTAATCTTCCTGACGGGCATGCGCTGCATAAATATTAACAAAATAAGCCTACACCTACGACTAAAAAGCTTGTTAAATGCATACAAAACAAACTCTTGGTTATTTATAGAATTCATTTAATTGAGTCTCTTGCACCGTTTTTAATTTATCAGATTGATCGTGTGGATGACTGGTAGAGAATGCCTTGTATCATTCAGTCCGCCTATTGAATCATTTATTTTTGTGCAATAAAGTATAAATAAATAAATAGAACGCAAGCACTCAAGTTGCAAAGAACTGGATGGCAGAGCCTCGTGTACGTGGCGGAGTACGTCACACGGGTACAGTTAGCAACAAAACTAAACAACTGACAACTGACATGTCAGCCGCTTGAAAATGTATTATTAACGTCACTTAGAGCAGTTACAGCAGCTTCAGCACTTATATGGTACTGAATTAAACTTAATAAGTATTCAGCATACTTTCTGTTTGTCAATTATTTTCACCCAAGGTGACAAATCGCAACCTCCAGTGGACGTCCTCTTATTATTGCGGGAATACTTAAAAATAAAACTCTCGAGACGAAATGATGGTTTTTCTGGGAAACGTGAATCACATCAATCTGTCATCTCGGAACATTATGCATTTTATTGTGGTGCTGGTTGACGGCGATATTGGCAAACTTCAGCAGGACTAATGACAGTCCGAGGGCTAGTTCACTCACCTTTGTGCTCTTTGTTTGTAAACAAAACACTTTCTACATTAAAAACTTCATGCATGACAATGTAAAAAAAATAATAATATTAAAAATGTGCGTTAGGGTGCTGATAGATTAGAGCATACACTTGCATCAGAACGTCGAGCATTCGCCGTTTGTTAACTTACTCGAAACACAATGCGAACATGACGCGTCGATGTTAAAAACCAAGCTAAGTGGAACGTTACATTACATGGAAATGTTTTTAGAAAACTGAGCATTTGCCTGTATTATACCTACCATTCGTAAAAAACGTTAGTTATATACAAATGTAATTCTCTAGCAAAAGCTCTGTATAGGTATCTACCTTTTAACTCTCCTTCACATGATAATTGCTTCGACTATCTACGTTTCTTCAACTTCTTTAAGCCCCCTTAACAGGCGACGAGAACTCGCTTACTAGAGAGCATCTGAAAATGGGCATGACCGAGAATCGAGTGCCAAGCTTGTGCTTTCAAGCGAACACCTACGCCACTATGCGATGTTGGTGTTAAAAACAAATAAAACAAAAAATATGTGAATATGCAATACAGTTCGCAGGTCGAATCATTAGCAAATTGAGACGTTTTATGATTAAGTAGGTAGTTAGCTTTAGAGCCTATCTTCTATGTTTTATTTCTAATTTATGCGATCTTGGTCTAAATATTACTAATAAACTCATAACTGGGACATCGAGGACAAGAAAAAACATTGAGAATTCCACTAAACAACCATATCGGAAAAAACAGAAACTTTGTAACATGGCAAATAATTCAGTAACTAGACTCCGTTTTTTCTGACCTTCCTTCGAATGTTGAAAACTGGAAAGGGCAAGGTAAAGTTCCAACATTAAAAAAAAACTCGACACTATTCATTAGAAATGGAAATTTATGTTCGTCCGTTTACGACAATTATAAGAATGTAAAAGTTCTAAACACCTGTGCATTCGATTCAGTCATGTATTTAATGGCAAACGAATTTAGTGACAATGTCAGTATGAGAAATATTATCAATGATTTTAATGAAACGATTCCTCAGTATATCAAATTTCTTAGTGATTCGAACCGTAAAGATGACGACATATTATATGTATTACGGGCAAAAATCATTGCACAGTATACCAATAAGCCAACAACAGAAACATTAAAAGCACGAGTTTATGATGTTGCATGTAATGTTGCACATATTTATGAATATTTTTTGCTGAATTTCTTTACTAGTTCCCTTTTTACAAAAGAGTGTAGCAACGTTTTATGTTTCTCTGAAATAATTCGGAGAAAGAATGTATTTTTGCCGTTAAATATAGATATGGTGAATATTTTTGATATAAGTATTTTGGAAGAAGCAATTTCACTAACGGAAGGAGAATCAAAATGTGCATTATGTGAAGGGGTAGCAATTAGTAACTATGATATTTCCAATTTAATTTCATTTGATTTGAACGGAACCGATGCTATGCCATTAAACAAACTACCCCGAACAATATTAATTAGCAATAAAATATACCGAATAATTGGAGCAATTGAATTTGTAGCACCTGCAGATTCAACAGGCATCGGACATTATAAGGGTCATTACATATCAAATGATTTTTTTTCTGCTATGATGACAACAGCACCAAAATTCACGAAAGTACTGATAAAGACATCTTATTGCCTTAAGCTATATTCGCACTGACAGTTGAAACAATGGTGATGTGGCTCTGCTTATTCACACTCGCCTGCGCCTGTTACTCAAGACGACAGTTGTCAAGTCACAGTAATTACATTGTTATTATGCGTCTTTGATTCACTTTATGCAAATTTTTAACAAATTTTATAGTAACAAATTCAGTGTATTATTATGTATTTAAAAGAGGAAAGAAATTAAGGATGTTTATTCTTTCTATATGTAACACAACAATTCAAAAATGTCATTGTGAGGTTGTAGAAATCAGAAAGCAATAAATAAGAAAATTCAATCTATACTGTCTCTTTATTTTGTAACGTGTGAACACCCTACTCTATAGAACTTCATACAAACAATGAATTACGTGTATCTCCTAAAGTATATAAAAATATCAAAATGTATATACATGAGCATTTTGTAATTTTTTTAACTAATGCTTGACATGTTTACTTTTTCTTCAACGTTTAGTTACAAAGAGGTATAAACGTTTTTCACTTTACGAAAATAAGAGGTTTGGGTGAGCACTTTCAAAAAAATATTACTCAAGAACGCACAGTGATAGTGGTTTATTTTATGTTTTACAAAATCATGGTAATAGTCAACTAAAACAATACAAATTATGAATGCCATTAAATTGCTAGTTTGCTAGAATAGAATATAGGCTTCTTTCTATCTTTTAATAACGTGAGGATTGGGTGAGCACAAGAAATGATTTGTAATTTTTTTATTGCGGATTTTGTGAAACTGAAATTCGAAACCCTAGGTAAAATAGATTTTTACTTAAATTGAGTACACTATTGGTATTTGTTAAGTCATTACATACAGAGATACGGCTGACCCTCTGTGAGAACTGGGTGAGCACACATTTCATTAAATACCTTTGGTTCTATCGTTTTACAAATTGCAAGATTGTATTTACAATTATTTTAGAACTTTTACTAAATGGTAAATACATTTTTATTCATTTTTAGAGGGTGCTCACCCAATGCACACGCACATTAATGTTTCTTATTTTCACTGCGATAAATTAGTACCTACCTACATCACTTACTCGGTATAGGTAGATACCATTCATAGGTAGATACTATCCGGTATATAAATATTCTATACGTCTATCCCGATATTTTTTTCCAACTTTAAAGTTTACCTGAACAATATTATTTAGATCTATCGTGTATTTCTTACAGCTGATTACTTGTTGCTAAAATTTACAGTAAAAGCAGCGCCTGCGCCCGCCCGCCCAAGCAACCTCTAGCGCAAATCATTAGCGACCCCGAATGTCATAAAACCTAAATAACAATGATTTTAGAGCCGTTTGGCGGCCGTTTATAATTTTATGATGCGAATATACTGCGGATTTCCTTTGATCAACTTTGCTTTACGTCATAATTATTATAATATTTTTAACAGCATATTTCTAGGTAGCTGTTAATACAACGCTGTACTTTTCAGATTTGTGACCGTTTGTTATGAACCTCGTAAAATAAAGCTTTCATCATCAAAATCGTATTTCTGTAATATCAAGGGTATTTAGGAACATACATCTGGCTCAATTCGTTTCCGTTTACGCAAACGAATCCGTAATCGTATTAGCAAATATCAATTAATTATACCTACTACATAAATAGACCATGTCCACTAATTTACATTAATATCTTTCATAATAAGTATTATTCAATAAATAATAGTTTTCAGCAATGGCCTAAGATTTGTCAACGACCAGTTTCTCAAACCATATCAGCTGGGCCTCTGACAAGGAAATTAGACATATTCCTTGAAAGAGTTATAGTAGAGATTATTTGCAACAAATTCGTTTCCATTTTTATAGTTAAAGTGATAACTAAACGCATCTTTTCCCTATAGTTGCTGAAAAGGAACTACTTACCTAGTTACTCCAATTTTATTAATTCGTATGGGGTTTAAACATTTGGATTTGGAAGCTGGCATAGCATTTTTATGTGTCAATATTTCTGATGCGCCCATTGGTTGTCTGGAAGTTTGCAATTGGTGAAAATCCAAGAGATTGCTTTCGTTTTCCTTCCCGGCACCACTCTCCTCTCAGCTTTTGTAAACACAAAAGTAAACAATATTATTATGTTATGATTAATTTACAGAACATGTCAAGGACATGAATATGGACCTCTAAGTGGTGGCTAAAATACGTGACTAGCACCAGTTTTTCTAAATTGCTTTTCATGTTTATACTAAATCCTACGTAAAAATAGCAAAAAGTAGTAAGTTTGCCTAAAAAATGTCTATAAAAAACTACAATTTTTTGACATAAATCTAAGTCTGGGAAAGTGATAGCGAAGTGGAGAAGTCACCAATCCCATGGTGGTCAGCCGCTGTTATCTAGACTTCTAGAGTGTTAGAGAGCAACATGAAACTCGACTAAACAAGATAAGACTAAGATGCTACCTATTTATCTTCTCGTATCGCTTATCGTATCGCTCGTACTTTTGATGTAACTGCTTTTTTCAAATGTTCTGTAGTGTTTTGTTCTCTTGTATGTACCTACTTAGAAAGAAAAGAGCAATTTGACTATAAATCGATAGAAAGTTCTACAATATTGCATATATTAAGTACAGCAGAGTATGCTCATTGAATGTTGTTGGTAATAGCAATAATCTGCGGTAACAGTCACTAATGGTGCACCACTTTAGCGCCACACCACAGCCGCGTATTGCCACACCTCTGTCTCACGCACTGCTTGTTTACGTTTTTCCTGAACACGTTTCCGACTAAAAATACTCCAGCATCCTGCCGTTTGAGGCTCACGCGATTGGTCGGCGCCAGCGCAGGAAGCCGGAGAGGACTCCGCGGGGCCACCGATCCCGCGCCCCGCGCTCCGCCCGCTATATATGAAAGTATTCGAAAGCCAAACTAGTGTGAAGCCGCAGAAAATAACCCTGAACGGTGGAAACACCAGTCTTGCGGCCAGTCGTGTTGTGCGTCTCATAGTGTTAACAAGTGACATCAAACATGGTTCTGGACACAGAAGACTGGGTAGGTGTTGAAATTTGTCAAGCGTTTAGGGGGAATATTTGAGAAATTACTTGATAATTTACTAAACCCACATGAATGAGTGGTTACTGTAAATCCCAACTTGTACGAGTATGATGAAGTTATCCTCAGGTTAGGTAGACAAAGCTGTCGCGTTGCACCTCCGAGAGATGAAAGCCGATGCACGCGAGGTGCGACGGATGCGCCTGAGTGGACGCTAACAGGTGCTGTCACCGCGCTAGTAACGTGTTGTTGAAATGTTTTAACGCATTTGAGTGACATCAGCTGTTTTAGTGTCTCTCACTACTTTTATTTTTCTGTATTCTTTTACTTCATTTAATTTACTTTTTTAGAATTACCTAGAAGTGTACCTGTGTTTATTTTCAAAGCAACCAATTCAAACACTAAAAAATTTACTAGATATTTGATGAAATTCACTTGATTTATAATTATTTCTGAAAGATGTGAGCTGAATTGTTGACCTAGTCAGTGAATAGCTTAAAACCAAACACGGTTTATCAATTTATTTTGCCTTTCGTAACTTATAGAAAGGGTTAAAAACAATTTTGAAACTTGAATCCAAGCGGGTTAGATTTGATTATGATATATTCTGTTTATCTGTACTTCACAAATGAAGGAATTTCAATTGATTTTGCTACAGTCTAATGTATTTTGTTGTCGGAACTAACTTACACCATGGACTTTTAAAGGACTACACCTTCAATGAACTGAATAACTAATAAAACACAGTTTTTAAAATGTTATATCACTACTTGTCTGATATTGTGACAGCAAACAAATACTTGTAGTATTTGATATAAATGATCCTACATGGGGTAAACACAGATCATTGCCAATAAATAATGTAAGAAGAAACAAATCTTTGAATTTTAATAGGTTACTTCTATTACTTCTTCAAGCTCAAATTTGTAATTTAACGTAGAAAACTTCGATAGAAAACCCGAGACCGCGCAAGAACACTGATTCTATTTTGGTTCAATTGCACATAAAATAAATTTATTGGGAACATTACACTAACGTACAGCGGTACGGAAAAGCAATGCTACAAAAGTAGATCACTAAGATCGTTCAACGGATTACGGAAGGAACATGACGTTAGCTAAGTACACTTGATGAATAATTAATAGATATTTTTATCGTGAGTGAATTATTGTATTTTTTATAACATAGGTTGGTGTTTGCGTTCAAGAATCTGATTTCAATACTTTATACGAGATCTTCCAGCCAAATCCTTTAATTCGCCTATTTTCTGTTATTTTCTTAATAAAATTGGTAACTAGTTAATTGTCACAGTGATCATAAACGCAACATGTGAGCTTCGTGTACGAATAACTGAGTCCCCCAAGTCTTCAAAATAGTGAAAAACATCACTTGACCTTTTTTTGTAGATTACTTAGTTGGTGTTAGTAGCTTATCTGATAGCGAATAACAGAAACAACCAGTAAATGTAATGAAAATGTGTCACACACTACAAATAAATAGTTTATTTTTTATGTGCTAGAGACGTGCCTGGGTGCTAAATGTTGGGAATGTGCTGCCTAATATCTTTGAAATACCTACTAGCGAATACACTTTTTTTTTAAATGTACACTATTTAATTGAGTGATATCATTTGATAATCCTTAAACAGAGGCGTACACATCAACCTTTACTTATGGGCACCTTATGCTGCTGATAAATAAGACCCATTTTGCAATGGTTTTGTAAAGGTTTATGGGAACGTTTCTGTACCTAGCAACATGACCAATGAAGTTCTCTCAATAACAATTATCTGCCCTTTTCTGTCATGCCTTCACACATAAGTTGACAATTTCAGTAGTAGTTTGTGTAGTAAATTAAATATTTTCAGGCTTATATTTATACTTTCAATTCAATTCTTTACAGCAACTTCAAAGAGTACCGTTAAAAATGTACGTATTGAAATTGTTAGCACAACAAATACAACTTTTAAGATATCGCGTGAGTATTATTAAAATAAATGTGCTGACGCACATCATGGCTAGGCTAGGTCAAGTCGGTGGTCTGTAGGGTATTATAAAATATAAATACACGAGCGTTTTAAAATACCGCTAGCCAGTAATTTTGATATGTTTATTCTTTCTTCCAGGCAGATGAGCTCCCACCAGAACAGATTGCCGGTAAGTTTGTTAGAAATGATGTTTTGTTGAATAATTGTGTGCAGACTAATGTGTAGTTATTGGAGTTTGTTGATGGTATCTTTGCCAAATCAAACAAAGATATCAAACTATTTATAAGATACATTAGTTTGTTTAATGCTTACACCAGCGGCAAATGCTGGTGTAGGTATAACATGTTAAACAGTTGCTATGAAGCTTCTTTATCATAATCACAGATTAGAAGAAGCTTTGCTTACGCAGCTATTTACAGCCCTACAACAAAACTGCGAATTTCACAACACAGATCACAGAAATCGAATAGCTGACAAAGATCTTACCCATTAATGAGGGAAAAAACGCTTCTTCATCATGTGGCAAACGTTGAAAAAACTTCGCTCTCTGACGCTCAAAGGCTCTGCTTAGTTTTAGGCCGATAAACATGATGTAATGTGAATGTTGTTATTTTTATTATTCAGCATACCAGCCAAGCTTTGTTTTTCATGCGGTCAAATCATAGTAAATAACAATGGAGCGTATGTTTACATTAAAACGGAAAAATCGCAAGCTTGGCTCGACGCCAATCATACAATGGAAGCTAAGAAATTTAACAGACGAGTTGGGATGAGCGTTACGCGTAATAAATTAAATCTCTCGAAATGTGCGTGTAGGCCTAATTAGTTGCCCCAGAATAACCTAAAAACAACTGCAGAGGGCGTGGAAAATTAAGAAGAAAACTAATTTTATCGTAACTGTGTAATCTCTAAGATTTTGTTTTTCTCAAAAACAGGATGACCGTCTATTTGAACTACATACATAAAATTGTGTTGTGTAAAGAAAGCATTGCAAAAAGCAAAAAAATATCTGAATGAAATGTTACCAGATTTCTGAGTTATAAAATGAAATAAATCCCAAAAGTGAGTAATATTTAACATCTTATAATAAGCCGGTAACAATTTACCATCCCATCCAATCAGTGTGAAATATTACACATGTTAAACTGTTGACAGTTTGTGAGATTGTATTTAGAAGTTAGTTGATCTCCGCGTTCGTTTTCCTATACGTTACGGGAATAATGAAACTAATTTTCATTTCAAAACTTAGTGGAAGACTTCGTAAAATAGACAGGTGATGTGAGCGACATCAGTTAGTCCGTTTTCAAGAAAAGTAAATGTTTTTGACAGATAAATTGAATAATAGATAGTATGTTGTGTATTCTTGAAAAAAAACCTTGGTTTTTGCAGTGTGACAGTGAGTCCCCTGATGATTTAGGAGGGAACAGTTATTTTATAACGTCGACATTATACATTTTTTAGTTACGAAATGCTGAAGGATACACATGTTTACTTTTTTCAGTCAGTAGACTGATCTAGTAAGTACCTACTCGTAATATCTGTTTACATTTCTCTTATCACAGAACTCCAAAACTTGACCAGAGCTTGACCGTGCGTCACCCTGGCCGCTCTTGGCAGTCGGCCAGTGAGAAGTTTACGAAAACTACACTCTCGTCATTGTTTAACCAATCATTACTCAACTTGGGGGTACTAGTTTGTCAAAACAGTAAGATTAAGAAATATGGAACAATTTCTGTTTACAGAAAGGTACAATGCTTAAGTGCATAATTCACTCGTTAATAAGTCAGATCTTTTTTATGCCATTGAGCACATTTTATACTTAGTGTGTTGTAGCTGATCTATAAATTATTGTGTTTTTCGTTGTACAATATAGATAGGACATTAAATTAAAAAAAAGTTGAATTTTTATGGCTTTTTCTCATCTCAGAATCTGTTTCGTAACCTTGTTGGTATAACGAATAATGAACAGCGATTGGAGGATTAAATTCCTAGTCTAAAAAGCTTGGCACCATGGCAATAGCAGTGAGCTGCACTTAAATTTATTAAGAAATCACCACATAAATTTTAGATACAAATAACGTGTCATATCAACTTTTAAATAAATAATCAAAGTGTCCACCACCGTTACATCCAATACTTTAAACTCAAGCGTCTACGAAGCTTTGAACGTTACGGCTACGAACTCGGTAGCTACTCGGCTGTTCTTCTCCAATTATATGCGCCACGATTCTCTTGTTTACTTGTGTACGCCCTTCCAGCACATGTGTTTCCTTCCTCTCTTCTTTCCGGCATTTCTGCAGGCCTTCAAGATGAGGATGGCCAGTTCAGTGATTCCTTTGCATTAGGTACTGTGCTTAACAGCCTCACGACCGATTTCCTTCGGGTGGAGTGAGGTCATCTTGAAGGGCAATTTAAAAAAAATGTTTTTTTCTGTATACACAGGCATATGCCACGGTAATTTTGTAAGCACAGAATATTAATAATATACTCATTTGAGGAGTGAATGAGCATAATTTTACCGTGGAACTGTCACTTTTTGGTATTCTTATAACCATGCTTTATTGTAGAAAGTACAAGTCATCATAACATACTACGTTTTGTGTCCTTATTACCCGTTCCAAAGTTGCACGAAACTTCGTAAATTTGTGTCATAGTAGGCCCCCAGTAACCCACAATACACTCCCGCCCTACGAATAATTTCAGCCAGTCGTTCGCTTTGAGAGACTTCTTTGACCAATTTATCCTAATCACTGTTTCACGTAATGTCGTATTCTGAATATACTGTACAAAATACAGCAAAATCACGCTTGTTTTTATGATATTTTAATAGGCTTTATAAATTTTCTTGAAATGACTGACTTGGTATAATATATTTTAATGGTCAAAATAGCTTTATAAGTTGTTCACCAATCGGCTATACAGCTAATATCGCTTCTGATTCCATATGGTATCAGGCAAACAGCTTTCGTCATTGTATATGCAAAGTGGTACGTCCTGCCTCGGTTCCAGCCAGCCCGCTAAATCTGGCCGCTGACTAATTTAAACTTTATTGTTTGTATCCAGTTTTAATGTTTACATGTAAAATTTATTTCTGTAGACGCAGGCGCAAACCGCTAAGATTTTGGTATTTGAAAACAGTAAGCAGCAGGAATATCGTCAAAGACTGGATAGTCTTTACTGTTGCACATAAACTATCCAGTTTATGTGCAATGAGGTAAACATTAATTCCTAACACTATATCCATAGGGATTGAGATTTGTGAAAAATACAACTTCACTGAAATTACAGTTCTAATTACTACCTTGTTATACATATTATCTAGAAATACGAGTAGTAAATGTATTAGAATAGTTATTAACTACGGGTTTTTACCATGTTTTATGTTTGCGAGTTTCCGATATTTCGGCACTTATTAATAACTATTCTAATGTTAGTAACCATAAAAATTCAAAACAATAAGAGTATTGATCTACTCCTTTGCTCTTTTTTTCTTATTTTTGAAAAACTGAAAGTCTGTAATTTCTTATTACCAAACATTGTTGAAAAGACTACCCCACTTAACAAAAAGAAAATAGTTTGATTTACGTGTGTAGCTGGCTTAATCGTACAAAAGACCCAAATGATATTCATTTAATTTCATCTATCAATCAGAGTCGAATCTTATTTTAATTTTAGTGATATCTTGATTAAAAAGGATGATAACTTTTGTATCAAGAGAGACTCATAAACAATGTTGGTTGGTAGATATACTGTATAATGCGCATACTTACACAGTATTTTATTACTTAGCAGTGTTATTCTAACACGAGCCTTGAGCTTAGTGCTGACTGCACTAAGCTCAAGCTGTTTTTCTGATGTAATAATTGTAATTTGAAAATAACAATTATTCTTATTCTAAAATAAAATATTCGTAATTAATTGTTAAACGTACGCCATTTGTCACAGTGCCACCTACTCGAGTTAGGATACAATTCAAGAAGCTACAGTAAAATTCAACGTAATACGGTTTAGCCGAATGTACCGAACATTTGCCAAGTGACTTAAATCATCTTTGTTCGGCTACTTGTTAAGAATACAGGCGAAATGCACAAATACGTGGTAGTGACGCGATGATATGCGCGTATGCAATAAAGTATAGGATTATTCCGTACGAGCGTATGTGATAGAATTATGTGGCCGCCACGCTCAGAATAAGTAATAGGGTCGCGTTTTCAGATTAGACTTGTTTTTCTGCGCATTACTATTTCCAAAGACACCGAATAACAAAGAAAATGAAACTTTATTATTACTTACTTAATATTCAGACTGAAGTTAGCTGATTATATATTATTTAAATTATTTAAGTTAGGGCGCTACTATTATCAAGTTCTAAAAAACATTTTGAATAGGTACATTACAAGTTAAAGTTTTAGACTGAATTACTTGTGTGTCAAACCTATGTATACCTCAATGCAATTATTAAAACTTTTTGAAAGGCTCATGACTATCCGAACGTTATTAATATTTTGATATTTTCAATTACTAGACAATAAAAAAGATAAAACAGTAGCGTAGTGCTAAGTATATATAAACTAGCAATGTTTGTTACGTCGCGTAAGCATCCTAGTTGCTTTTTGCAACGATTTTTGAGGCTCTCATTAGCCAACCACTTACTTTTATTTTTCTATGATTCCAGCCACTGAGTTATAAAAAATAGCATTTTGCATTTTATTATGTATTTACGTGCGTAATCTATGTACGCTACAACCAACGTTGACTGTGCTCATTTCGCAAGAGCGCGAAGCGAACCTGCGTGGGCGGGTAATTAATAAACGGCTAAAATTCAGAAAAAAAGCAATAAAACTCATGGGACTTTGAGACAACTGCCAAGACATCTTGACGATTAAAATTAACAACGCGACGCCCCGGCAGATATAAAAATCTTGTTTCTAAACTATTTTGTTGCCAAAATATAGTGTGACAGCTGCGCGGGCGCCGGGAATTGCGGATGGACCGGTGATAAGAGATTAAAAGCGTGTTCTAGAAAATGCATATCCAAGCTAATTGTCCGTCTATCCTTAGTTCTGGTGTTGGCGAGAATTGCGCTTGCGTCAGCGTCTCAGCCAATCTGAATTGAGCGGAAACGAAAAGTCGTGAAATGTATTACGATTCATCAAGAGTCATGTTACACGCCGCATGCGTTGCCAGATTAAACGCTTGAAGCTTTTAAAATAAATCTAAATTTGAGATGGGTTACTGTTGAAGGTTCCCGACCTCACGTTGTTTCACATTTAGGGGACCTGCATCTACTTCATCACCTCGATCTATCCACCTTATGGGTGGGCACACCACGTTCTGCTTGCCATCGAACGGTTGTCATTCCAAAACCATTTTGCTCCATCAGCTGTCAGTTCTTCACGCTCTATGCCACTTCAAATATCTAACCTTGAAGGGTTACGTCGCTGTATTTATTTCTAAAACTAATTTAATTATCACAGTAGTCATTCCCTTTTATTTTTTCATGTCTACTTTTTGAAAAATATCATACAATGTCATCATAATAACCTGGCTATAACGTTGAGATAAATCTATCTGATTGAAAGACCTTGGCCAGCAGGACGTTAATTTTCATAAAATAGGAAGCCTTATAATTCACCAAATCCACATGCTATCCTTGAATCATGTAATTTTGTATGTAATCAGAATCTAATGAGCCCAAATTGAAAGATTACCTAAATTACTCACATTCTGTGTGAAGGAAGGAGGCTTTTCTTCCTTTTGATAACTTTATTTTAGTCTCCAAGGAGTTATACAATACCCTACGAATTACGTACGACTAAAAGACGACTAATGATGTTGGTAAAACGTGTAATCCATAACTTGTAAATCGATTTCTCGTACTTTTTGTTTGTCTTTTCTTACGTATTCTTGTCTATGGTACTAAGTACGAGTATTATCAAAATATTGAATTCTATTTAACAGGTTAGGTAGCGTACATTTACAGAACATAATACCATTGTCTCCAATTAATAAATCGGTAGTTTAAACGTATGATAGTTCGTTAGTCAATGCCATTATTTCTCATACATTTATCTATACTAACATTATAGAGAGGAAAGATTATATTGTTTGTTTGTTCGTATTGAATAGGCTCCGAAACTACTGGACCGATTTTAAAAACCCTTTACCAATATGAAGCTACATTGTCAGGGAGTGATATAGGCTATATTTTATTATAATTAAACAAAACATTCAGTGAAAAATAAAAGTATATGTAAATCAAGTCGGAGAAACGCGGGCGAGATGTACTGATCTACCGACGCCGCGACGTGTAATCCAACCTTTGACAGAACGAAGTCTGTCGAGGCAGCTAGTATTCATTTATTAGAAATAATTTTGATATTACGTCACATGATATCCTTAAAATGAAATCCATATCCGATGACCTGGTGCGGGTTGGAGAAATCCGTTGAAAACAAATAGGCCAAAGCCGCTTACAGTTGCGCTCCATGACCGAGGAGTATGTCCAGCAGTGAACTTCTAATAGCTGGCTCTCGATAGCACAAAAACTTATGCATAGTTACACATATATGTACAAGCTCAAAATTTGGTTAAAACATTTGATAACGTTAGCTATTTGAACAAGACAAATAGCAACAAAATGTAGAGCGTGTGTGTGTTGGTTGGCTGGCGTCCACACGTTCTCGTAGTTGCTACTGTATGTCATGAGAAATATGTGCTTCGGCTGTTTTATTTGTTGAATATAAAAAATCTAAATGTTTTCGAGAACTTGATAGTAAAATGTTTACTATAAAATTCCTTCTTGTTGCAACGTTGATAACTCCCCTTGGAATATTATCATCTTCAGAAGATGGTATAACTATTTAATTATATGACTGAGCACCAAATAAAAACGCAACTAGGATATTTTAGACCAAAATCATTATTGATTTGAAACGCGAACATTTATCACAAAATTATTTTTCCTGGCTGAGAATCGAACGCACGACTTTCGGCGCTTTATGCAGAATGATACCTCTTTCACCAACGGGCCAGCAATAAACCAAACATGAATTATATCCACGTATTACAACAACGAATGAAGTTTAAAACTCAATGAAAAATGGCTTGAGCGGTTAATATTTCAAAGGAGTCATTAAAACTTTGAAAGAGTTTATTTCGGTTGTCTACTGAGATACACGATTTTATTTTTATGTGAAATTATGACGCACGGTCGTTATGCTGCCCACAGCAGAGTTAATATGAAATAATATTAATGACATGCTCCTAAGAGATTGACATCATGGAGAACCATTATAGTTGTTCTATTAATCTCATTTAAGTAGGCTGATCTACTTGGAATTATCCTTTAGGAAGCCTTCAAGTAAACCACGCCCAGTTTTTTGACCTGCCGAATGGGGTTAAAAGTTAAACCTTTGGCTACATATTAAATGGCATTGCACTGTGCGTTTTTCATGCTTAATTCATTCTATGTACCCGATTGCTGTATCATTATCTTCTGTTTTGAATGAAATAAAATATAAATCTCATGATATTGAATTGTTTGTAAGACTGTTTTTGATTCTCTGAAAGTCAAATGCCACAAAAGGGCATCACACCACCCCCGGTTCACCACCTGGCAGGGTACAGAGGAGAATGGACAAAAAGGTATGGAGTTTGGTCCAAATGTCCACCACTAACGAGACCTGTGTAATGAAATACCTAGTCTACTAAATACTGAGTCATTATAACCAGACCGCAACCAAAAACATGCTGTCAGTAAAAAGTTATGACTGAATGAAAAGTCATGTTTTTTTACCCTTTTAAGCTAAAAATATTGTTGATAACATAAAACTGATATAGTTAAAAATTAACATTATTCATGTTCATCAACAAAAATGTCTAGATTTGACAATATTTTTCATACAGTAAAAACTTTTTACTCACAGCTTATTTTTTTTGTTCCTTATTGAAAGTTACTCTCTATTTATGGACTATAAGTCATTAAAGGTCTTGTTTGTGGTGGATATTTGGACCACTTTTGTTCATTCCCCTTTACGAAGTTGCGTGAAACATTGGTAGGGTAAAAACTGGTAACAAGGCCACAAAATGTATTATGTTATAAATAGGATTCATCTATTTCGTACAAATAAATATGATTATAAGAATACCAATAAGTCAACATCAATTTCGAACGCTGAGTATGTTTTTTTAACATACCATCACGACTTTATCCCAAGCGGGGTAGTCAGAGGCAAGTGACTGTGCCGTCACGGTGAACGAAACACTCAGAAGCCCACTTTTTACCAATGGTATTAGAGCCTAACGTGGTAGGTGGTGAGCCTTTCGCCGTTATCCGGGTTGATTTCGTTTGTTATGGATGTCTTCCGTCCCTGGAGAGTTAGTCGGATATTTAACAATGAACACAAAGATTTTGGTTTTGGCCAGATTTAAACTCGGGTCCACACGATCCACTATCTGAGTTCGGGTGCTGAGCCACTAGGCCACGACGTTTTTTTAACGACCGGAAATTACCGCTACGACGTGTTCGAGTCACCCTCAGGGGTGACTAAAAGTTTCCCTACATGTGGTTCCAAACCACCGAGTGAAATTACTGGGAATTCTCCGGAATATTTTCCTTTCTGCCACCAGCAACCGCTTCTCCTCATTAAGTGTCATTGTTAAGGATAGAGCTGAGTGGTGAAATCTCGTATCGGAGGCCAAGTTCCACTTCGGATCGCTGAGCCAGCGCAGTAGTAGTAGTAGTAGTATGAGATCAAAGCATTGTTTCCGTCCACTGACTTTAGCATCCTGGCATCAGTGGGACCACTGAGGCTTTGAGAAAATTAGACATTTGTTACGTCTTATCTCGGGCATTGTGTAGAATGCGAGAAAACTTGACAGAATTTCCTAGTAGTGCCGTGCCACAGAATATGGTAGTGCTTATCTTAACCCGGCACTGCAATGAAAAATATGTTTTATTCATTAGACTAATAAAAAGTACTTATGACAAGTCAAATAACTTAGGTACCAGCAAAAATGTACATAGTAAAAATAAACGTAAATAGAATAATCATAATCATAATCAATCATTTATTTGCAAGAATGCAATTTTAAAGTAAGATCTTGATAGTATGGTATGTCGGTAGTATTCTGCCTGCAAGCAGACGCCATACTATGATGGTAAATAAAAATCATAAACAAACAAAAACATAATACGACTCTACCACTGGTACGGCTCTAGCACTGGTTTGGAGGTTGTTTCCAATCGAGGCTCTGCCCGGGTGCCCCGCGGATGTGCTAGACGGCCCTGGCCCGAATCGCATAAAAAATGCGTCGCTGCAGCAATGGGTTAATTAAAAGTGGTCTTTTTTTCAACTGAAAACTCTAAACTTACGTTTTTAGGAATGTATCGTAAATAAAACGCAGCATGCTTAACTACCAAAAACCACAAAAATAGAATACATCACTAGAATACAAAATCTATTTCATGTAATTTGCATTTCTCACAACGTTTGAGCTAATATAGGAATCGCATTCGTGACCCTATGCCTCCCAACCGGCGTTCTCAACCACTGCACTTAATAATGAAACAATATGATTAGTTGTGAAATAATCATCTGCACAACAAATTGTTTGAGATACATGCATATCTCGGATACTATTCTGATTGTTATTTATGCGTGCGGCCTATATATGAAAAGCAGCTAGACGCAGGGCGCGTTGCACACACTGATGCACCGAAATAGCTGCATTGCACAACTAAATCGCACTAACTCAGTGCATTGAACTGCTGTCCTAATCCCATCGCACCCTGCCGAGCCGATCAGTGTGACTCTTTTTATTGCCAACGCAACACACCTGAGGCATTGCGTTGCATTTCTGGAGTGAAAAGTCTCGTGTCAGCAGTACCATGCATCCTTTCAACATCGAGGGTACTATTTCAAGATTTAGTGACCTTTTTCTGTTGCGTAACTGAAGACTGACCCAGTCGTTTGTTGCAGTCCTGCGCAAGGCGTTCGATGGCTTCGACCACAACCGCTCGGGAAGTATCCCATGCGATTTCGTCGCAGACATCCTCAGGATGATGGGACAGCCTTTCAACAAGAAGATCCTGGAAGAGCTCATCGAAGAAGTCGACGCTGACAGTGAGTATATGCTTAACTTTCCCCGGAACTTTATCAAGGATCGTTATTATTATTCATGATCTGATAACGTGTATCAGATCATGAATAACATCGAGTATTTTTGTTAAATTCGATGAAGACGATCAAATTCTTGCACCTCAAGTAACAACTTAGTAGTACAGCACTTCCTGTGTTTGTTTTTTAAGTATTTGCCAAATTAATGCATTGTTCTTAGTGTTTAAAGTAACCCCTACGTAAGATGCGCCTTACTTAAATCTCAACTATTATATTTTTCCAAACTGATGTGAAATTGTCTCATGTTTATTATCAACCAGCCGCTAAAATCATTAATTAGGTCCTACCTTATCATCATGTACTAAGCTGATTGTTTGAAAAGTTTAGTCAGTTACTGTTGCATCCTGTGTTTGGCAAAAAAATATTGAATTTCGTCCGAAAGGACCTCAATTGTAGCGCTGATGTTTGAGTCGAGATAGTAGCAAATTAGATTACCATCTTTGTTACAATCTGACTTCAGCCTTATCAATTTCTCTTAAAGACCTACGTCGATTGAGGATGTAAGACAGTTTGCGGTCCTAAGTTAGAGCCAAAATCTTATAAGGGGAAATGTAATGAAATCGCTTTGTGAATGTCAATTTTATTCTTACTTTTTATCCGCCCTAACCAAATACTTAGATCTACTCCGTAGGCCGGACAGCACGCATAGACGAATGATATTAATAGATAAATTCGCGTCGTTTCAGAGTCCGGCCGCCTCGAGTTCGGAGAGTTCGTTACCCTCGCAGCCAAATTCATCGTTGAGGAGGACGCTGAAGCCATGCAGAAGGAACTGAGGGAGGCATTTAGGTTATACGACAAGGAAGGTGCGTATTTATACAGTAAACTTAGCAAGCTGTAAGCTCTAGAATAGCATATGTTACATCGTCGTCTCTTTAATGACAATGAGAAAAAATTGTTAACAGTTGGTAACTTTATTTCGCAATTTTAGTAAGGCGAAGCCATTTTAAACAGAGTCTAGTTAGTGGAAAAAACAGATGATCCTTTAAAAGAACATCAAAAGTTGCTTAATCAAGAGTCAATGACGACGCCTCCTGATCACCCTACTCCACTCTGCCCACTGAAAGTAAATAGTAATTTATTTACCAATTAATATGATTATAATAACACACAAGATATTATGTATTGTATTTTATAAGAATTTATGAATTTTATATGTAACATTTGCATGCCTGTTTTGGTGAATTGAGCGGACTTTGCTATTTATACCAACTATTGTACCACTTTTCGAGCGAATAAATGAATCTGAATGAATCTGAATCTGTCAGACGATGGTTTCTTCTTTGGCGGTTCGGGCAGTACCAATATACAAAATACATTACTTTCTGCTTCAGGAAATATATTATTTAAAACTACCTGAGCGTCTAAGCATGGAAAAAAGCAAATGTTTTGAGCTTTGTTTCAAACAGTAAATTAATATCCTTTAATATCTGACTAACTCACATAACTCTAGTAATCAATGCCTGTATGAAACTAGGACATAGAGCTGTCTCTTGTAACATCATGTAATAATTTATAAAAGTATGAGTCACGTTAAATTGAAGGTGACAATTTCCGGGATACAGGCAGTAAAAACGGTGATCTGGAAATTTTACGATAGGTACTTGCGTACATAACAGAATATTTTTAAACCACCACAACCGACTAGAATCATGATTTTCTTTTCTTTATGTCTTCCCTGCGATAATGTTACGTGGCGATCCTAAACTTAGTATACACAACAGCTTCCCAATAAGTTTGGGCTCCGAACTCTGGATCGGGGCACTGCCTTAACAGTGTAAACTACTTTCTTACTATCTCTGTGATTTTGTAAATGGTCAACTTTATAATGTGCTCTATATCTTGTTTAATGGAGTATATACTCACTTATGAAACTAGTTTTGAAAAACGACTTCGTTTGTTCCAGGCAACGGTTACATTCCCACATCGAGCTTGCGCGAGATCCTCCGTGAATTGGATGAGCAGCTAACGGAGGACGAGCTCGATGGCCTGATCCAGGAAATCGACACGGACGGCAGCGGAACAGTGGACTTCGATGGTGAATATCAAATCATGAATTCTTAAAGAAATTCATTCCACCTTTTAGCATATTGATATTGCATCCTCATCAAGGCACCATGGCAAAAATTTAAATCAGAGAAATATCAGTATCTTAAATCATCATTGCATGTTGACAAAACATCATTAGAGGCAACAACACAATACTTAATGAATATTAATGCCATATTCCTTACTGGGTCACTTGCTTTATAAATATTATCTAATAAGTAAGTAGTAAAGTTGTTGGTAACGTTTTTAGTCCCAAACGATAAACTTTTTGTCAAATTCAAGAACTCTTGTGAACATACGAGTACTCTTGAATGAAGAACTAATTATACTGGCTGGCTTCCGATCGCGTCTACAGGACTAACCTCCGTATACTCAAACGCTAATTAAAAGTTGAGGACACCTTAAATTGATGCTGCCCTGTCACATATAGAAATGAAAGGGACAGCTATACATGCAATGACTGCTCAGCTTTGATTGACGTTTGTGGATACGGGCGTGACTTGCTTGTTATGAGTAGCTCTTTCAGCTTCATTCAGGAAAGATAATATAACAGGATACTAAGTGCTATTCTTATAATATGTTTTCTTCATGCCCATTCACTGCAATTTACGTAAGTACGCGACCTGAACCTCGCTCTTTCTTTTGTTGCAGAGTTCATGGAGATGATGACGGGAGAATAAAAATCTATTCTATTCTTTTTTATTTTTATGGTCTAATTTAAGGAATCTCTACATTTCGGTACTTCAACCTTTCGAGTCTTGGGAACATTGGACAAGATAATAATATTAAGATGAAATGAAAGTGCAACATCTAATTTCATTGGCAATAATAAAGTATTATGTATGTATTGTACAAAATATTATTTGTTCTTGTTTAATTGATGTGTGTGATTGCGTAATGTTTATACCTACTTATTAATAAATCTTTTATTCTACTATCTATGTTTATATATAGAAATATGCCACCTTGGATTTTCAAGCTTAATATAACGTCCAATTTATATAAAGACAAAGGTATTATGATGAAAATTTCCTAAAATAACATACGAAGTGAACTAATTTTTATTTCTTGAGATCTGTCCTGAGATAAATATAATGAATTCCCTGTTTTAAAGCGGTCACCAGATTGTCCTAGATAATGTTGATGACATAAAATTCAGGAAATTTGGCCCGCGGCCAGTTCCAAGTAATGGGTCTATTTGAGTTGGTATTCAGCTTTTGTGATTCATTTAATAGGTCTAAAAGTAAACGAAAACACTTGTCAATAATATTTTCATTTATTAGGTACGTAATTGTTTGTTCTGCAACACAATCTCGCATGTACAAATAATTCAGCAAACTATTTCGGGCCGACACATTTACCGAGTAGCACACAAAGCGACATATTATAATCTTAATCTTACACTCTATTACCAATTTGATTTGACACTGAGACCCATTCGTTTATAATAAAATAGTTAAAATAATGACTATCTTATTAAAGGAGCTTTAAATTAATATGGTACATCAGGACAGCGGTATAGCACTTTATGTAGCCTTTGAACTAATATTAACCTAATTTCTTTCTACTGTCATGTAATAAATAAAGAATTGCATTGTATTCAGATTATCTCTGCGCGATATAAATTATACAAATTCAAACACGCTAGTGCCATACCCCATTACTGCACCGATAATATTTTAATTGCATTGACATTGGAAAAATCATAATAATTTGCATTACTAACACTTATTCAATATACCAAACATAACTCTCAAATAACTTAAAAGCCTACATAAAACGTAGGCCTTGTATAATAATACAAAAATAAGTAGCTTTACAATTACAACGATAGGAATAGAAACTTATCATTAGGTTCTAAAATGTAGTGGTGAAAATGTGTTGGGTATGTGGGGATTCCACTAAAGCGGAACGCACTGAAGCGGTAAAATGGATAGGTACTTAAAACATTAATATATTTTATTAAAGCTTTGTCATAGACTTAAATACGGCTCAGACAAATAAATACTTACACCATATGCAATTGAGAAATATTCATAATTAGGTTGACATTGTGGCCAGTATACATACTTATAAACATTTGAATACACATTATTATCATAGAGTATTCAGGTAATTAATTAGTTTTTATATTACTATCATAAACGGAAGTATTGATTTTTAGTTTTTATATTACTATCATAAACGGAAGTATTGATTTTTAGTTTTTATATTACTATCATAAACGGAAGTATTGATTTTTAGTTTTTATATTACTATCATAAACGGAAGTATTGATTTTTTTTAAATCAGGCATTGTCTGACGTAGCAGAAGTAAATACATTATCACAATTTTGTCGATTTAGCCACTTCTTCATGGCACTTATAGCACGTTTACAAGTTAAACTACCATTCCGACCGTCGCGACTGATGCCAACTTGGCCGTTGAGCTGTATATAGATTCATGAACAGCAGTCGGCATGACAGTCAAACATATCACTTGGAATTGGACAGCTATTGGGCCTCACAAGTCAGAATGGTACATTTAAGTGTGGAGACAAAACTCAATGACACTCACTCGGCAACGCTCTTCGAAATAAATAATTATACATGGCGCCTTTGTGAGATATACCTACTCCTAGCTAAATACTATATCATATCTCAAAGTCAAATGTAAAATTCATTGGTAACGTATTTAAAAACTAAGCATTACGAGTCTTCAATTAAAAAATTACAACTAAAGAAACAATTCATCTGTTTCTTCGATGCATCAATATGTACATTCAGTGTTTCTCACAATCTCATTTAGCTTCTTGGCTTCGGATAGCTAGCTTTATCTAAGTTTTCATATAGAACTACCTACGGATGAGATCTCGATTTGAACTATGCTTTACCAAACACCCATTCTCCTGTTCAAAGCTAATTACTTATCAGAATTTACAGCATAAATTAATTTCTTCATCATTCGAGGGGACGTTGCGTAACGTTTCCCGTATGCCTAGAAAGAACTTACTAGTAAGTTATCGAAACAACAAACGTACTGGGAAATGATTCATCAACTTAATTTTCATCGAAATTAGATAAGTACACAATGTCGATAAGTAGGTATGCATAAAACTCTTTGGATACCTTTAGAACTTCTATAGATTTGATTGCAAAAAGCCGGTTAAATTCCGCGAGGCGACAAAGGTGGTCTTATTAAATATTACGTAATTTTTACCTAACTAAGTAGTTTATGAATACTGTTTAAATATATAGATCTTCATTCCATGTTAAACTGGTCTCGCGTTCTGGAAGCACCGCTCCAGTCTCGATGCATCCTAGTAATACTCTGAAACAAGCAAAAAAACTTGAATACGGTGTCTTCTTCTACAGAAAGTTTACTTATTAGGAAGCAAAATCTATCAAAACAAAAATTTTAGTATCCAAAAATTGCAACTCAAAAACGCTTCGAGGTCGAATCATTTTCTTGTCTTAAGTAATCATTGCTTTCCAGCTTCCAGAATAAAAGTAAGGTCAAAGTAGAAGAAACGATCTATCTTGAACTTACATTGGTACATTCTAAGATAAGATAAGATGGAATGGATGGATGGAAGATAAGACAATTCATGGTACAAAAACTGATGAAAATTACAAGTATTACAAATGAAGTTGATGTACAATTAGGTGGTTAGTCTACCAGTAACAAAAATTTTAGTATCCAAAAATTGCAACTCAAAAACGCTTCGAGGTCGAATCATTTTCTTGTCTTAAGTAATCATTGCTTTCCAGCTTCCAGAATAAAAGTAAGGTCAAAGTAGAAGAAACGATCTATCTTGAACTTACATTGGTACATTCTAAGATAAGATAAGATGGAATGGATGGATGGAAGATAAGACTCTTCATGGTACAAAAACTGATGAAAATTACAAGTATTACAAATGAAGTTGATGTACAATTAGGTGGTTAGTCTACCAGTTCGTAGAGGGTGCGTCAGAGTTCACTTAAATTTTCAACTCCGATAATTGGAACTACAAAAATGTTCATCCTAACAATCACAATTCCTAACTACTCTGTTTCTAATGTTCCCTCTTCCTAATCCGAATTATCACCCTTCCTAAATTTTTTCTTCCTAAAGTTTTTATCCATACAATTTGTAGTTACTACCGACGATATTCATAACGGGTCGGGGTAGGTACATATTGGCTCACCTAAAGTTCTTTACCGGAAATTATTCTTCCTACCGATGTGTTATCCGAACACATCCTTTTTTTTTTGCGTCAGGAAATGCGTTTGGGCATTCCCAAGGCCCTGGGTTCGGGACACCTGGGATATGTGGGACTCGGAACTCCTGGGCAAACAGAGACCCCTACCCACTAAAACCTGACGGTGGTCATCTTCGGCGCAGAATGGAAGGGACCCGGGATCCCCAACGAGGGAGAGACTCCTCGCAGGACCCTTCGGCGCGCAAGGCCGCCTGGCAGCCAGCCTCGGGAGGAGCAAGCTCAACTCCAGTGCACGATAACACCACTGTGCCCGAAGACACGCGTTACCGTCTTCCTCGGGATCGCAAACCGAAACACACGCAGGCCCCCCTACGTGCGCTTCGCGACCCCAAGGGCCCTTTTAGTCGCCTCTTACGACATGCAGGGATACCTCGGTAGTATTCTCGTCCCCTAACTGCAGGGAACATCCGAACACATCCTAACCTAACCTGCTCCTCGCTAACCTAAGCGAGTTTGTTTTAAAGTCGCTTCTGGCCAGTACTTCTACCACGAGTTGCCACTTAAAATTTACGTTATCGTTCGCGTAAAAAAATGTATTGGGATTTGACATTGTCACGTACTGTGGGTACGTCTACCAAGAGTTGCCACTTAAAATTTACCTTATCGTTCGCGTGACAATGTCAAATCCCAATACTCTCGTGGTAGACGTAGGTACTGAAGCGACTTTAGTCAGAGCGTTTCTCACATTAATTTAGACATCACATTACTTTCTGAATAAGAGTAAAAATTATGGAAATATATGTTTAGGGATAAAAGAGTTATGGAAAACAACAGTAGGAGTTAAAATATATTTACATTAGTGATATTATTAATTACAATTTCGTAAACATGAGTGTTATGAATATGAACATCGTCGGTAGTATTACAAATTGTATGAATGAATACATTAGGAAGAAAAAATTTAGGAAGAGTGATCATTCGGACTACAAATCGGTAGGAAGAACAATTTCGGGTAAAGAACTTTAGGTGAGCCAATATGGACCCGTGCGTGGACCTAGTACCGCCTGCTTGTTAATGGGTAACTGGATTACAATGAGTCTGGGCAAAAATACAGGTTACAGCAATTGTTTAGTTGCTTAGGGTCACCACTTCACCAGGTTAAGACAAGTAAGCAATTTTGATACCCAGTTGGAATTTGTAAGATGTTAGGGAAGTTCGTACTAACAAGAATTCAGATAAATAGGTTAATGGCAAGATTGTACATACCTTACATTGGCCGCACTGGCTGTTTTGACTAGTATGGTGTGCCTACACTTGGTCAGTGCAGAATCGGGGGCGGCGGTCTCGTGCGGGAGTTGTTGAGCTTGGGGATCGCGCCGAACTCTAGCAGGTCGGAGTCGTGGGGCCGCGAGGGGCGGCCGAAGCTCTTGCGGCGTCGGCTCAGCCACGGGGGGGCGGCCCCTTCGCACCACGCGGCGCGCGCCCAGCCCCCCGCCGCCGCGCCCACCCGCGCGCACTCCCGTGCGTACGCTCGGTACGCTGCGCAGTGGCACCGCGCGCCCGAACACCCGCACGCGTCCAACTCGCACGCTTCCCGGTAGTTCCGCGGATTCACCTTCGCACTACACTCTGAAAACGCTTCGTACCGCAGGAAGCCCCGGCACAACCGTCGCGCCTTCAATATCTTCGACTGACGGCACCGAGACGCCATCCCCGGCCGCTCCTGCTGGCGCGTGCAAGCTCGCTTCCCCCCGACGCGCCATGACGTCCCAAACCGCCACGTGTCGTTTAATAATTTCCCATCTCGAGTCCGCATATCGTCCCTAGCGACCGAGTTGAAGTTCCCACACAGGCCACACAGCTTTCCTTTGTACGCACTCGACACAGTTACCTCTAGAAAACCGTCTCCGTCCCATAACATTTGCACGCCTATCTCCGCCTTTAGCAACACTGAACCGTTACTGCGCGTGATCTCGACTATACCGTTTTCCCTATGAGGCAGCATCACTCTTTTTCCGTTAACTTTTATTCGCATCTTCTTTCCCATGTTTACTTTGGTTCCGCCGATCCGTAGAGTCGCCGTTCGGGTCCAGGAGGAATGTAACGTGTTTCTGGCGTCGTTCGATATCCTTATCGAGAAGGTATTGTTGACGCAGTCCGAGACGAGTTGATACTTGCACGACCCCTGAAAACTATAGAACTTTCCGTCGAAAGTTTTATAGTGGGGATCTCCGAATACTGTGCAGATGCCGTCGATGTCGATGCACTTGGGGCAGCACTGGCCGGGCAGCTGCCGCAGCGTCTGGTCGGGCAGACACGTTATGACCGGGCACCGCTCCATGGCGCAGCGCGGTTCCCCTCCGTGACATTCACATGACTTGCAAGCATCTAACTGCCACGTTTCTCCATCCTGAAAAAAATACAGTGAACATTACTACGAGTACTGATAAGTATGGTCAAAACACGGAACCCATTACCACCGGGTTTTTGAAGTTAGGTTTTTTATGAAATTGATGTACTCCCGTCCGGTAATGTTTCAGTAAAACGAAAATCAAAAGGTAAAGATTTAAAGGCTGCTAAACTTTGAATTCTAGACTAGACATAGGTACATATATTCATTATATTTTATGAGGATGCTTTACAGCTCCTATCATGTGAAGGACCTTTGAGTAGCTGCCACAGCCAGCTTCAGTCTTCTCCACCTGCGGGCACACAGCAATACCGTTGGGTAACAAGGCTGCTATTATTCCTGCAGTAATTTCTATCGTTCCTAACTTAGACATACCTGGTACATTTTTTCAGCAATGATGCAGGCAGCTTTCGCCTCCTCCACCTGCGGGCACTCTGGACAGCACTTCCCAGGCTGCGGGGGAAGTGCACGCGCGCCGCACGTCAGCACCGGGCACGTATGCCGCGTGCACACAGCCGTGCCGTTCATGCACGTGCAATCCGTGCACGGGTCCACCCTAAACGCACACAGATGACCGTGATACTCCTTCCCGATTATGCATGGTTTCGCAACCATACTTCCTGAAACTGATAAATATAATTGAACGGGAGGCACTTTTAGATAAAATATTATCTCCGTAAATCCGTTTGACAAATTAAACGCGTGCGTAGTTTCCGGAACGATTTATTATGACGATAAATTTAATCACTTTGCCGAAATGGGGTTTGCGCTTAACTAGTGCAAACTAGGTGAACACAAATAAAGTAAATAATCTCATGGGGCAATTAATTTTGTTAATTATCAACTCATTATGTATTGATTAGCGCTCTATTTAAAGGTATCGATTTTAAGAGTATGATTTGAAACCTGCTCTTTTTACAAATCAAACTAAATTTAGCAACCTGAAATTTGCCAACTGAGCAATATATTAAAAGTGTACTTAGGCCGTCGAAAAGACAAAGTGAACATGTGTGACAAGTGTCAACTAACCCTTAAATAGAATAGGAGTAGGACGTTCACGGGACCGCTTTTGGGTCACACGCAAATGATGCAGACACATTGACATATCGCAATATGGTGTCAGTGATGAATCTTCTATAAATGTTGCCTAAGTTGCAGTGCTCGAAAAAAACAACTATGTTGTAAGCACTAAAGATAATGAATCAACCTATGTACACTTAGTTTGCGATAAATGATTTGACTTTGACTTTAAATACTCACTTGGTAGTATTTTATCTGCCGTAGGATGCGAGCAGCGAGGGCAGCACTCGCCGGCCGGCGTGTACTGATGAGCGTGCGGGCACGGCAGCACGGGACATGCTCGTTTGGCGCACGAGAGGGCGCCGCGGACGCATCGGCACGACAGACATGGCTCCTCTGGTATCCTGACGTCGCGCCCTTCCCACACACGCTGCCCGTTGATCACGCATTCTGAAATGAATTAATAAAATAAGTTTCTGAAATAATACTTCAAAATAAGTCAGTCTTACTCTCTGTCTCGATATATATGTACTTACAACGTGTGTTAGGGCGCCTTCAAAGTAAAATGAAAAAGGGCTGCAGTAGTGCTACTGTTTATTCCCATACAATATTTTGTGCAGAGCCCTGGCCGCACCACTGACGCAACAGCCGCGCCACTGCCATGACACGCGTGTGGTGCGCGTGGTCACAAATATAACCACATGGACTCACCCACTAAGCCATTCTTCACGGGTCTAATAGAGAATAAGAACGTGTGTCTGCCACATGCTCGTTAAATAAGGACAATCTACGAGTAGATCGTAAAACACACAGACATGGTCAATATGGAGGAAGTACGAGTAGGTACGGTCTGCATGCCTGTATGATCAAATATGAAAAAAAGACCTACTATAGGTAGCAACGACTTCAAGCTTGTGCTAAAAGTGACATAGCCATGTCTGGGTCTAGAATAAGTAAATTAAAAAGTGGTTAACTCTTTGCCATAATTATTGATTTGATTGCTTTGCTGTCGTAGTGCTGTCATGCAGATTGGCAGAAGCTTCTGTCTCAAAAATAATTCGTAGTGAACATTCAAATCAGTAAATCTCATGCATTAACAATGAATTCGGATTTCAATAATGATAGCTTGATTTGTATTAGAAAATTGTAATGAATAACAATGCGAATTCTAAAAAGACAAAAAAATGCTGCATTACCAGAAAAAGGGTGAGTGTTGAAATTGTGTCTGATCAAGTTTATTTTAAATCCTTGAAGATCCCTGGATGAACGAGGACCGTTTTGTATGTAAACATCTTAGTTTGATTATAGCCTGAAGAACTTTTCACTGGATGTAAACTTCGCAACGTCAGTAAATTCGCCATCCAGGTTTAACTAAATATACCTACTAAGCTAGTGTTTTCTTAAATGTTCTGGTCGCCATGGTGGCATGGCGCATCTGCCCACCTGTCTGGGATATGGTTCCCATCGTATGTTATGTTAAGTGAATTTGAAGATTTAGCATAACAACAATACTGTATCTTTATGCTGTGTTGTTTTAGCGTAAGCCTAACTGGGACGATTGCGAACCGTCGAAGCCTAGCGAACCGAAGAAGACCAAAACGAGTCCATGGGGTGAGTGTCCCATCTGCTGGGACGAACTAGGCAAGAACCCTATGGCTTCAACTAAATGTGGACATGTGTATTGTTTGAAATGTCTAGAGAAAGCTTTGAGTGTAAATAGGAAGTGTCCTACATGTAGAAACTACTTGAGAGGAAAGTCGGCATATCATCCCCTATATTTAAATTGTATTGTTGAAGATTTGAATGAAACAAAGTAAATATATTATTCTTTTGAATTAAGAATTTAAAGTTTTCTTTTTACACTTTTGTAAGAAAGTAAATGAATATAAGTTAGTTTATTTTTAATTCTTAACATGATTTAGGGACTTTTAGAAAGTACGCCAGTCCCTTCAGCATAATAAATCACTCAATTGACATAACCATGGCACAAAAACGCTCAGCTGCCTCCGATGCAAGATTTGACAAAATCGTTTGGAAACTTCCTACTGATAAGGTCTAAAAGATGCACCAATAGCTGACGCTCTCTGTGATTTCTTGACACAAGTGACAATCCGTCAACAAGTGTTACACATCTTCGACTTTAGTAGTTACTACACAGTTTGGTGATTAAGTTTTTTGCATTAAGAAAGCAAACCATTATATCTACATAAAGTGAAGTTTCCACCTCGGAACCCGGGTTCCATCGAAAGGATTTTTGTAAAACCGTTTGTAATTCGTTTTTAACATCGAATAGGTACCTACCCTAACCTTTGGGTATCGATAGCATCTTAACTAGCCAGACACAAGAGCAATCAAAATGTTGGTCTTGTGAATGCTACCTGAGTTGGGAATCGAATTCGCGCCCTGAAAATTACCTACCTTACCTTTGTTCTGGATCTTGAAATTTGAATCACCCTCGTAGTTTCTGTTTTTCAATAACTCAGGTAAAATTCCACATTGGTACTGTAGGTAAGTAGTACCTATGTGATGTCGTTCTTTTTTTTCCTCACGATAGTATTATTATCTTTTTTTCAAATTCTTCGTAAAAAAAAATCTTAGACGCCTAAAATTCAAACTAGCAATCATGTGTGAATTCGACATGGCATAGACCAATTTTGATAAGGCTTTATCTTAAGAGAACTACGAAGTCTAAGACCAAGATCTAAAATCGGTACTTACTATTATCTTACTTATTGAGTGTTTTTATAATTATTACTAACGAACATCTAAATGTATGTTAAACTGAGACAAAAATAATTTAATATCGATAACAAGTATCTGGTTAAGATAGATACAGCTGTTCTGAATCTAAGATAAGTCCAAGTTTAAGCTAAGCACGCTTAAAGATCTGTCGTATAGTCACCCTTCAGTCATAATAAAATATATGGCTTGTTTTTTACAACTGCAATTTTTTGGCGTAATGTATCTTCTTAGGCGGAATGCTTAGTTGCTGACGATATAGGAAAACGTGTGAGTGACTGCAACCGATAAGCGTTAGAATAATTTTCACTACTTTTTTCGGTACTAATGGAAAATCTGGTATTTGTACACTGAAGGACGATTTTAAGGAATCAAATCCATATGGCCTGAATTGCTTCTAATATCAGGTTAAAAATGAGCTGTAGGTATGTGATCTACTTGCTTGTTGATCTTTTAATCCGCTTATAGATATTAATAATAGGTTCTCCAAGGCCTTTGAAATCAGACTAAATTTTAAGACAAACCCCTCGCTTTGGTGTCATTAAATATATTATCCACGTAGGCGCCACTATAGGATATTGTGACTAAACGCTATTGTATTGTTATGCCTGTTTTAAAACTAAGAGTCATGCCAAAGTATTTATAATAATAAGTATTGACTTAAACAGAAAGACGAATACCGTGATTACGAGCGCCATACTCGTACAAATAAAGGGTGTAGTTGGAAGATAAGGAGACAAACCTGAATAGAATTTCGTAAAAGTTGAAACAAAAGTGCAAGCCATTATTTGGCAACCGGCGAGCATGGGCGGCGCAGGCGCAGCCGACAAAGCGCGAACTCTATAAATTAGGGGAGACGGTCGATGAATCAATCAGTGTAACGAACGAGAGAGGCCGCACACGGGGATATGCTTTGACCACCTGGCGACGGAAAATATACGAAATATTCTAAATTTTGGACAAAGAGAGTAGATTGGAGCGAAGAAATTCAAATGAAAGCCAATTCTTGACTTGGCTTAAGCCGACCTCATCTTCACATATTTGTGATAAGTTGACAAGGCTCTGGCGACCGATTGATGGCAGGATAACCATCTGAAATGACATACTTCAGAGCACAGAACTACAGAAGTAACCGGCAGCAGCGTCGCGCGCGCCGTGTATCCGGTATATCCTAACCAAACGTGGCAATTATCTTCAAAGATGATAAATTTAAGAAAATAAGTTGCAAGAAATAAGCAGTGGACGACTTATGGCTGCAGATGATGAATTTGAAAAAAAAAAACGTCCAAAATGTATCCTCCAATAGATAAAAACTATGCTTATAAGTAGATACATTCATAAACAGTAGATATATCTTTGAATACAAAGTCAACACAGTCGCGTTACAAGTTGAATTGAGTTCAGTGACAATGAATAACAACTCAATTAGGTACCTAAGTAAAGAAACATCATAGTCAAGTTCCTTAACAGATTTTTTAAGAGTTATGTATAAATGGTAATATTCATGATAATAAGCTAACAGTGTAACTGTAACTCGATCTGTGAATACTCATCACCTCTTCCTCATTCGGCCAGTTGCGGAATGTCAAACTATTATACTTGAAATGGCGTATTCCTTTGTCCATAATTGTGATAGGCGAGTAGTTTCGAGTACGCTTTAGTGCACACAATGAGAACCCGCGTGAAGAGTCTCCACACTCATTTGAATCTGTAAGCTGAACACAATATCATTCGATGGTGTGAGTCCCCACAATTATTTACACTTGAGTGGCTCGCCGTCTGCGCATAATATAATTGTGACAATGAAGACAGCCAAGTGTCTGTCGTAAAACTAGAGACGACTACACAAAGTAGGTTGTCCTTTTGTAGGCAAACAATTAAGTATTCATCGTCAGTCCAAACCGTTTATAAACTCGATGTGCTTCGTCACTGAATGAGTATAAACCAACTGCCATGTGACAAGGCTCATCGGAATATTACAGTTAGATTCCTAACAGCAGTTTCACTGCAAGTGTTTTGGTTAACAGCAGTGCGAGGTACGTTAGGCTCTCATACTCGTAGTTACGAAAATAATTAACTTAAGTGATTGCTTTTTGCAACAAGTGTTCATTTGTATTTGATATAGATAAGCAAGAAAACTGCAATCGATTATGTAATCCAAGCTAAAGCTGCATTTCACAATGCTTGATGGCCTTTGTTAAGGAATAAAAAATATTGACAGATTCTAACAGTAATAAATTGGTCGAAGATCATGTTTCTGACGGAATCGTTTATCAGTAACATACAGCAGTTACTATGTTGAAGCGACTGTAGCCAAAACATTAACAGAACTTTGGTAGTGAAACTTGAGGAAGATTATTTTATTCGGCCTAATAGGGACGGCTTTTTTACTGTCACTCACTCGATTTTCCATTCCTAGTGAACGGCTGACTTGGTGAGAACGATCCTTTGCATCCTAAATGACTGTCACCAGACAGAACACTGTTTCATGAAAGACACAAACGCTCTTACTCTACTCCGGTACATATTTACGAAGTTTCGTGAAACAAAGGACACAAAACGTTGTATGTTATGAATAGATTTCATGTATTTTGCAAAAATAAAATGTTTGTTAGAATACCAAAAAAATCAATATCAATTTTGAACACTGTTCTTTTAATGACTAAAAATTCACGTTAGGTACTGATTGTTCGATGAACGGGAGTAGGGTCCCTCGTTTCGAAGGTGCATAACGGAGATAAGTTATGCGTAGATCTGGATTGCTATTGCTTTATCATAAAACATATTTTATGATATAATGCTATCCCGCTGCCAAAAATAAACTATGTTACAAAAAATGTTAAATACACCTCCTTGAGAAAATAATCTACAGAGAGAAAATAATCTACAGACAAGCATTCAGCCTATCTTTACAGCTGCTTCTTTTAGAGAGAAAGCAGCCAAGCTGCAATTAATCAGCGAATTCTCTACTCGATGTCATAAATGACCTAATTTAGCATTTTCCTTATGCCAAAAAAGGGTATTTTTGCTTAGCTATAAGGGGTGTATCCCACTTTTCCCTTCCATTAATGGATAATCAGGTATTGTTTGTCTGTCAATATCAATTGCGACTAATCACAATACAGGAACTTGACATGCGTGCCAACAGACTCACCACTGAGGATGCACAAGACCGCGCGAAGTGGGCCAAGAAAATAAGAAAGGCGGACCCTGGGACCCCACACACCAGTATGGGTTCACAACCGGGATAGACCGCACGGATGATGATGATGACAATACAGGAACTTGAAACTGGCAATGTTTTCTTAAAAAAATATTACTTTGCTGACAGTTATGCGTAGTAAATAATTTTTAAACAGTAAAAAATCAGAAGATTACAGCTAAAACTTAACATGAACAATTATATTTAGATAAACTGTTCAACTTCTCTTAACCAAACAAAGAATCAAACACGAACTTATAATATGAATACTAGGTATATACGAGTACAGGTACTGTATCCAACAAACTTTTTCCCAGAAGTTACGTAGACAGACAAAGAAATAAGCATAAATCACCACCGTTATCCAAGAGATCCAAATTGAAACAAGTGCTTTAAGGCAAGGTGGTTCTGCACAACATTTCCCGAAGGAAACTGGTAAGCGCCATGCGGACCGAAAATCACTAAAATATTCGATTAAAAAATTCATATATGTGATAAAAAAAACCATTGGATGAAATCCCTCCAGTTATCTTCAAACTTCGTTTTGGTAAAGGGCCTATATCATCAGATATAGGCCCAAACATAGAAGACAAAATGTCACGAAAAGAGGTAACTTTGTGAATCGAGCCAACTTTATCAAATCATGCTTTCGCCGGAAGAATTCCCTGTATTATCCCCTCAACAATATCAGTAAATTTTATTAGATTTTAATTTCACTGTTTACTACTTCAATAATGAATTCTAGAAACGTGTTTTCTGAACCACCTCCCTTTAACATGTTATGTTAAACTCTCAGTTATAATCTTTCAAACGAGCTAAGAATAAGTAGAGAAGATGTACCCGAATAGTTTAATCACTTCATTAGCAAAACTTTACGTAACACATTACTAGTTTTAAGTTGATAAATATCCGCCTATCCGCCAGACTACGGAATTCCACAGACATTATTTACCCTAGCCGTTAGCAGGTTAAAGTTTGAGTTAACTCATCGCATAGGTCCTGCGAATTGTAGCATGCACAAAGAAACTTAAAAACTTGTATTTGGTTTGTATATCTCATAAGCGATTATGTAATGGCTACGAATGTGTATTCGAAGCACGTATCACGCGTACATCACAGGCTAATTATTTCAATTTCTCAGGTCGTCGACGCAAGCATACCTAATAATAACGACTCTCGTCAAAACACCTCAAGAATTTTGATGAGCTAGGGATTTTTTGATGCTCCACCAAGAAAGTTTCGAGATTTCCTGATAGTGTGGCAGCAATTGTCTTCGAAGTCGCTCATTCAGTTTTTCGGCCCTGTTGAGATTTATATACTTACCAAACTTGATAAATACAATTTGGTCATTAATAATGTAGGAACATAAACGCCCAGCAAATATGGAGTTGCTAATCTTTTTTTTTAATTAAGGCTCGAAACTAAAATACATCATTCTGATAAGACAGAATCTCGAAAAATTAACAAGTAGACCGAGCAAAAAACCTAATTCACCGTTGGGATCGTAAAACAAACAAATACAGGGCACACCTCTCGGAGCCCGCAGCGCAGTGGGCGCGCGGCTCTTTGACCACCGCACAAAAACCACCGACCTTACCCTACCTTTTAAGTAGGTTGTTAAGTTTTTGATTTATGGTCAATAATAGAGACGCAACGCCGTGGGAGACTCCAACCACGAATGTATTATTTTAATGAACCCCTGTGAACACATATTAAGACTTTATTTCGTCTTAAGGTAGAATTTTATTCCTTTGTTCCTGGTTACAGCGGGTCCGCGAAACGACACAGCCCGGGTGGTCTGGCTTACGTCCATTTCAGAAAGCCTCGAACCGACCATTATCAATGTATAAAATAAATAAAAATAAAATGCACTCGATTATCATTTCTTTTGACTGCAATAACAACAAACAATCGAATCCTTCGACGCTCATAATATCTTCGCACGTCATTACAGACTTTATGGTTTACAAAAACTATCAAGTTATTATCATTTTGGCGTCTTTTGCTTCATGCTAGACCAACAAAAACTTAAAATACTATACAAAGACTTTATGAACGGTAGAGGTTTTTTAATCTTTTATAAAGTGACATCGAAGCGTTGTACAGACTGATTAATGACTCCTGTTTTTTTATAATAGTAATCTGCACTTTGTATTGTACGAACTGCTACTGCGCAACCGTTTGAATACCTTTGTTGGTGACGATGCGTGGGCGACGCGTGCCCACCAGGCTATTCCTGACACATAAAATATGGCTAGCACTAACTTCATACTTATGTGTGTTCCTTGCAGTCTATTGACTATTTCATAAACAATATAAAAAATCTATCTATAGACCATCTTCAATAGCTCGTTTCTTACAATTTACGTTCATATATTCTAACGTAAATCAAAATTGTATGAGCATGGTTAATCTTCGTTTAATGGTCAATAGCAACACGGTACTATATCCCTTGATCTTGCCTAGCAACCGATGGGTAATTAATAAAATATAAACATGGCCAATAAAACGATACTCTGGAATGTGTCGGCAGCATACAAAAGCGATTCCGAGTCGTCATCTTGTAAATTACTATTATTTGATATGGAATTAATAAACTTGTTAAGGTTTGGAAGCGGAGGTAAATTGCCTGTGGTTTTGGTTTTATTTAGTTCGCGTGGCGGCCTGTGTTTGTTTTTGTTCGGGATCGTGTTGGTTGTTTTTTGCCGCGCATGCGTCTGGGTGGGCACTCCCGAGACACGGCTGCGCCAGCGCCGCTCAACAATTATCTCCGTTGAAAAACGTACGTAAGTACTCGTGATGGGAAAACGTGGCGTGAAATGGTGAGTAAATTCTTGTGAGTAATTTAACCCTTTTGATTGCTATGCGCTTAATGCTCGTGGTAGTGTCATTAATGGAGAAAAAACATTTCAATGGATCGCAAGCAATTTTCTAAAAATGTTCTACACAATTATAGACATCGAAGCTTCTTCTTTGAATAAAAAAGTGCAAGATAATTAATTGAGCTGTAGTAAGCAGTTTTTCAACTCTCAGATGAGTGAGGATATTAAGTGAGTAAGTTGAGTGAGGTTAATTGCTAACAAATTCATTCAAAATAAACTATTCCAAATCAGTTTCAGATTGGATTACACTATCCTGTTTTCTTAGCGTCTTTACCCGGATTAGCAATATTATTGCCTCATGTCTTGAAATAATGGCCCAGCTAGCACAACATAACAAAGAAGACATATCAACACAAACTGGACAGCCGTAATCGGTAGCACCCTTGCTTCAATATTATGGCATGATCATGAGCTTTGTTTTGCAAAGCTCCCGTCGGATTATACAATTTTAGAACTTATGCTTTGTCATACAGGATTTACTCAATTCAATGTGGGCCACTCGTCGTAAGTAGACTTTTTGTCGACAATGTCTACAATGATGTTCCGCGAAGTCGTGGATGCTGGAGAGATGGCCTGGAAACGCCAACTGGATTTCAGTGGTTGCAGACCTGCTTCAACCGGCCACCCTGGATGTGTGGCCTACATTTAATAGTCGAAGACATAACCATGATCTCAAAAGGCTTACCGTCACAAACTGGGCAGTTGTAATGCGTGTGCCTCTGGTGCTTCGGCCGTTCGCAGGGCGCGTAGCACTCCGGCTTAGAGATGGTGACCACGCCGGCCTCGCAGCGCAGGAGTTTCCCGTCGTCCCCCCACTCGGTGTGGGAGGCGTGCTCGGTGCCGTTGTACCAGCAGCCCTTGCAGCGCGTGCAGCAGCCCTCGCGCGGCATCACTACTGCGCAGTCGTCCATCAGCCCACACTCTTCGCCTCCACTCCGGCACTCCACGAAACCGTTCTGTAAATATATAACATGTTTAACACTTTATTCGGAAAAACATTTACCAGTACTGTAACACTCGCAAATGCACTGTTAAGTCACTGTCAGTACTCACGCTGTTATCGTTACTGACTGATTGCGTGACTGAAATTTGGGGAGTGTAGTGAAGTACTAATAGAGAAATCCCCGAAATTCCTATAAGAACAAAAAAAAATAAAAAAAACAGGTACGGGCGTTCTAAGTCGCGATATAATATATAATAGATTACGACCACATGCACATCTTCGTTGATGCTGACCACCTTGAAACAGTGTACCTTCTTTCTTCTTCTCTTGTACCTTAGAGTAAAATAACTTCCTTGCCGATTTCGGCTGGGTGACTAGGCAAATTCCATCACAAGCTTAGATGTTTTGCATATGGCTTATGTACCCAATTTTAGCTGCGAATACTAGGGTTACCGTACCCTGAACACACACAGATGTACTTTACCGTGTGATAGTTTTCTAATATCATACATGTATTTGAAAACTGATGGGGAAATCTAGCTCAAAGAATATAATAACTTTCAGGTGTATTATCATACATACTCGTACATACCATCACGACTTTATTCCAGACAGGGTAGTCAGAGGCAAGTGACTGTTGCCGTCATGGTGAACGGAACACTCAGAATCCCACTTTTCACCAGTGGTATTATAACCCAACGTGGTAGGTAGTGAGCCTTCCGCTGCTATCCGGGTAGATTTGGTTTTTTATCTATGGCTTCCATCACCGGAGAGTTAGTCGGAAGTTAAACAATGGACACAAAGATTTTGGTTCCGGCCAGATTTGAACTCTGGACCACACGAGCCGCGATCCGAATTGGAGTGCTTTACCACTAGGCCACGACGCTCTCCGATGTATATTATCAATGAGCAAAAATAAAAAAATAAAAATTAGATTACTTAAGAAGACACTTTATAGTCCATTTCATTTTAAAATGTAAATTTTATGCACTGCCATTACTGTGCAATTTACTGACATAATTATCAACTAGATCTCACCTACATAGATAACGGGGTGTTAAAATTAATGTTAAAGGAAACCGCCTTATTACCTGGCTTATCATTATAACGTTATGCTAATTGGTTATACCTAATACCGACCTAGTATGAGAACCTAATCGCCATGAGTCAATGTTTAGTGCAACCACCCGGTGCCAAAAAGCAGGTTAGCTGTTTAAATTACCCAACTAGTTTGATTTTTGCTATTATAATCACAGGATTGACGAAAGTTTAAGCAAAGATTACAAGAAAAATCAAATAGCAGTTTTTTAGAAATCAGTAAGTACCTAATAATACCACTAAACCTTTTAAAGTTTCTTTGGTTTCTAAAGGTGAATCGACAAACCAAAACATTGTCCCTTGTAGCAGATAGATACAAAAATTTACAAAAAGCCTAGATGTCTGAATATAGTATAATTTATTTCATAAATTTGGTATTTCATAAAAGAGAGCGTCGTGGCCTAGTGGTTAAGCACTCCAACTCGGATCGCGGATTGTGTGGTCCCGAGTTCAAATCTGGCCTAAACCAAAATCTTTGTGTTCATTGTTTAATTTCCGACTAACTCTCCGGTGATGAAAAACATCGATAATAAAACCAAACCGAACCCGGATAGCGGCGAAAGGCTCACCACCTACCACGTTGGGTTCTCTAATACCATTGGTGAAAAGTGGGCTTCTGAGTGTTCCGTTCAACTGGACGGCAACAGTCACTCTCCTCTAAATACCCCCCCGTTCGGGATAAAGTCGTGATGGTATGTATGTATGTATAAATTTGGTCGTATTTTGTTAAATGCACAAAATTTCTCATGAAACTCTCCGTCATATAATTTCAAATAACATGAATATTCAAATTTTGAAGAATAATTATGCGGTTTTATTACAATTACAAACATTTCAATTAACAAAAACACCCATCTGACTATTTGGTTTTTTGGTTCATGTTACTCATCTTGTAACAATTGTAACTAAAAATATTCACTTAAATCATCATCGAGACATTATGAGAATAATAACCATAAATTGTGCCCCCACTTCTACCAACAAGACAATTACTTTAATTACTGGCAGATGCAATCCGAATAGATATTTAGATTTTATTTATTAAGTAGTGAAGAAGTGGAGATAAAATGCAACCGTTATTATTGCTAAATCATATTCATCCTTAACAAGATCGAAACTCATTCTCGTAATTATTTTAATGTGTTCTTAATGGCTCTTTGTTCTGAGACCATTTGCATGAACACTTGCTTTACTTGGGATACCTTGTATCTTGCGCACGCGCCTAATAACTTCTACATATGGATATATCTTGATTACAACATCGCAGGACGTTTTGAACCTTGTGCTATTGAAATAAGATTATTGTTTGTAGTTGTTAAGATTATTGTTTGTAGTTGTTTGTAGTAAACGCAGGAAATTTAAATATTAAAACACATTGGCAAGTTGATATTATTCAGTGTTAGGACTCGACCCAACCCTTTAAAGTATACGTAGGTTGTGGATACACTTAGGACTGCCAAAAGAAACATACTTCATCTACATAATTGCCATCTGGTTTTTAAAAAATAAAATTGTATTTTTTAATAATTCTAAAATTATAGGAAAAGCCATTTTTGCAAGTATTTTTATTTTCGACAAAGAATATAAATTATTCTTCAGAAGCAGCTTGTTAGAAGCGCGGTTCTATGTACAAGTATATGCGTGCGTTTCCACCAGAGATGTGCGAGGATGCGTTGCGAGGAATGTGTTTGTTAAGTACCAATAGAATCGCGAAGCTAGGTGAATGAAGCAATTCTATTGGTTCTTAACACACACCTCGCATATCTCTGGTGGACACGCACCCGTACTGTTCTTTTATACAGTCAGTTAAAGTTGTTTCAAACTTTCAGAGGAATGCAAATCATTGCAGGAATGGTTACTGCCATCATTGTACGTGAAGCTTTGAAAAGAAAAGTAAAAACAAATAAACAGAGCAAAAGGACTTTCGCAAGAGTGCAGGTCTGTATCTACAGAAACCCTCATTTTTGTAATGGAAAATGTAAGGATGATTTAAATTATCATTTTTAGATGATGATGGAGATAAGAAGTCTTAGGGATGTGTAGGGAATAGAGAGAAAAGCGAATAGCAATATTATGTGTGTATATGGGAGTGTCTTACAAATTGATAATATTTAAGTATACGTACATTGATTTAAGTGCCTGTGTTTTATTCTATTTCGTTGGTATTGTGGTATTCCCCACTCACACAGTCAATGTTTCCACTTAGCCTAAAGTGTCTGCATAAATAAAAAAGATTGGCTTTTGGTTCATTTATGGTTTATTTGTTTTCCTTTGACATTCAACACAAATGCATAGTTGGTGGAAAACCCAACCATGCAGTTGCTAAAGTGAACAAAATCTACGACTTGTAAGCAACAGCTATGAAAGAAGTTGATATACTGTGTGATATAACACAAACGAGCAAAAATAGGTTGCCACAAATTACAATCGATATCTCTATATCGATCGTAATTTGTGGCAACCTATTTTTCTCGTTTGTGTTATATTCGTATTCTCTAATATTAAATTGTGCGTTGTTAGCAATTAAATGGTATCTGTTAATTATTAAAGTGCTTTTTTTCTTACGAATTATATCTAAGTATTCCTAAAAGCTCATCGATAGGTAATTTACATCAGTGGATGTTTTAATTGTTTAAGTGTCCCCGGAATCCAGTCTGTACATACGGCTTGTTAGCATCCGAGCTGACAGACATGATCAATATTGATGGATAATATTTGCACAAATCTGTACACTTATCAAACGTTTTAACACCAAACATGGCGGAATCGAATCTTACCAGCTTAGCTTCTAACAAGTTTCGTTATAATTCACCTCGATTCTACGATTTTTCTATATTTATAGCTTCCAATAGATACTCGAATAAATCATTAACTATGTCATGGTTAAACTTCGGAGTTTGTAACAATTAGTGAGTTAACTAACAGCCAAAACTCTCGAGAAGCTGGGGGCCTACTCCGGTACAAATTTACGAAGTTACGTGAAACTTTGGAAGGGCAAAAAGGACACAAAACGTGGATTATGATTCGTTTTCATGTAGTTTGTGCAATAAATATTGGGTAATAGAATACCAAAAAACGACATCAAATCATCGTTAAGTGTGTTTTTTAACGACCGGAAATTCACGTAACTACGTATTCGACGTACGGCAGTACACAGCACCAAGAAACCATTACTACACAAAGTACCTGCAAACCGTACAGCAACGCTTTAGATATAGCTCTGGCATAAGTATACGTGTCCACGGACTACCATCAGGCAGGCCTTATACTTTTTTAGGAAGTCATTTAATCATAAAACTCTCATATAGATTCGAGTAATCGCATCTGTTCGCGAAATTTGATCAGTTTATTTATTAAAATGATTGTTTGTTGAAACCCATTGATCTCGTTCGGCAAGTTTCTTCGAACCGCACGCAGAGTGTTACGAGGCTGCAGGCGTAACTCACTTCCCAATAATTTTTGTTTCAGTGTACGTCCAGTACTTCCCGAGGTCACCCACTCACGGCTGTTTATTGTTTTTTCTATACTTCACTCGAACTTCGGCTCCGTATCTCTTTGAAGTAATCCTCAAATAGTGAAATATTTACGTTTTCTACTCATCGGTTAAAAATAACTGTAAGTCTGTCGACTACCCATTACTTATTAGTAAGTAAAGTGTATCGAGCATAAAATTGAACAGATAACACAAATTTGGCTAAGCATAACGCAATAAAACATCTTGAACGCGATATTTTTGTGGTTTACGGCGCCGATCGTTTATTTCTGGCGAAAGCAGGATTAGTTCGCGAGTATGTTATGATACAACAGATTATCTGAGCATGAACCAATCACTAACCATACACAACTGACCTAGTGAACGTAATGAGAAATGATAAAACACAAACTAGACCGCTTTTAGTCAGCTTCTGACCTATTCTGATATGAAATTAATGATCAATTAATGATACTGTTTTATTACAGCTCCATTATCGTGTTAAACATGTTTGCTGAACTTGGAGATTTAATACCTGAAAATTTTCGATTTTGTAATGAAACGTTGTTTTCGATGGTACATGCTCGTCGATTATGGGTACTCCTGACCTGACCTTTAAATGTATGAAAGGATTAGTGCATGAGAGTGGAAGAAGCGCAAGAGGTGTGTCAGGACCGTAGCGAGTGGAAAGATGTGGTCTCTGCATACGCTGTTGGGAAAAAGGCATGATGGTAAGTATGCATGTATGTTTCGATAGTACAATGTCAACAAAATTAAAACCTTACATTTTCAGTTCAAGAAAATATAAGCAATAACTCAAAATAAACAAATGTAGGTGAATGTCGTATACCATTTTAGTTCGTTTGGTTTTTACATAGTGGTTACAGGAAATACCCCTTATTTATTAATAATCAGTGACCCAGCAACGAATAAAATGTTGTAAAATAGTATGGCCACCATTTTACCTGTGATGAAATCAACTTTAATGCATTAGTTAAGACCGCAGCTGATACTATGTTATAGGAAATCTTAATGACGCATTTTATCTTACAAAACTTTGAATTTAGCTGTAAAAACATTTGCAGGGAAAAAATATCTCTATACATATAAACAAAAAAAGCCAATAAACTGCTACGACGAGCGGCTACGAAATGCAACGTTACCATTTTCTTTGTCTGGAAATGCATTTCGTAGCACTAGTTACAACTACTACACAATTACTTATGGCATGTGTTTGATTTAGGCATAGGTTATTAACAAATTGTTCAATATTTTTTTGAATACATATTAGGGCTTTTCTCAACGATGAGAGCTGTTATTTTCACAAAATGTGAAAATTGAACTTCTAAAAGTCCCTCGTAGACTTTTCACCTCCAAACTTCAATCTGACATCATCATTCATATATTAATACAGGGCAGAGTACCAATTGAATCTGAGTGTAAAGGTGGGTATAGACTAAGTAGAGCATTTGCAAGAGTATACAGTACAATATTTTACTGTAACGTGTTTACGAATTAATATAAATTATTATTATTCGAATAATTTAAACTACACACTTGAATTTAATTATGAATGGCCATTACGATTTTATAATTTTGGTGACCATCATGCTCGCCACTTCCCGTTTCACTGATAAGCACCGAATATCCACACCAGAAACAATATCCCAACGTTTCCTGGACATTGTGCAACTTATCTTCGTGGACCTTCAAAACTGTTTGATGATATTTTGCAGAGATCTAACAATTGAAGGTTTTTAGTTCAACTGGCTACGTATCGAAAAGCCATTTTGACAAGTTTATGGGGAACTTACAAATAAAAACCATAATATTTTTTTAAAATAATAACTTGAAACATTGCTTAAAAAACACACATAGTTATGTAGGCTGCTGATGGTATAAAATAATCCTACCGAAAACATTTTGACCCAACAACTGTTATCCGATCTCATGGAGAGCCAAGTTTCTAAACTCAGTTAAAATATGTGCGTTTGCTTTGCTTTTCTTGACGGAGGCACTACCGTGCGTCCATATGTTTGCATTGGAAATGGTTTGATATTTAGTATGTAAGTCCTTTTATTTCCAATCTATGCAACCTTTGCGGAACTAGGTAACAAACATACCCCCTACAATAAACTTTTAGCTGTCCTAACATTTATAAATTGCCTTTCATGAATATTATGTTTATTTTCGTAGAAAAATGGAAATGCAAGTGAAAAATAAATTAGCATCTCGCTTCAGAAACGAACAATTCTCTCAGCATAATCTGCATTCTAATCCCTATATTTAGCTTGCGATGTAATGTTCCGGGGTACTCATAGTACGATACTTTATGCGCTAAAAGGTCTTTACGTTTTAGCGTCTTTTCATTCGATAGATAGATTTCAGTTACGGATAAGCTTTCAATTGGATTACGAAGGCAACGATAAAACGCAAGTTTTGAACTATATTTGGTCTTGATCACTGGATTAAACAGTTTATAGGAGGAAATAAATCTTGAAGTGAGCAGCTGGAGGCAGTACAGCAATGGTGCTACTTGAATTGTTTTGGGGGACCACACTTATATTGTACCTAATATTTAAATCTTGTAACAAATAGGACTGACCTGAATAGGTGGCTCGGAAAGCCCGTGAAAAGAAAGAAAAATAATGAGTAGCTGTCTAGTTCTAGTACGACGACTGTGATGTATCTAGGTATAATAAGGTAGTGCACGAAATATTAACGTCTCTATTAATTACCATTTCATCACTTAAGAACGTTGCGATGCAATAAAACTGCTAAAATACGTCTTCTGTACCCTTTCGTGATGTAACATTAGTTTTGAAATGTTTATTTCTTAATTTACATAGTGGAGCCGCGGCGTACGTGTAGACTGCTCGCGGACCCTGTCGGGTGAGGAGGCAGATTGTCCTTTTCAGCAATAACTTATTCGATAACATTTATGAACAATGTTAGTTGCAAAGTTATAGTAAGTTATAGTTTGTGGTTTATATTTGGGCTTTATTTTAACGGGAGAATTAGTCAAGCCGCTTCCTGGCGGTAAGCTAGTTATTCATAAAACCACAAAGGTAAAATTTTAAGTAAGGCAATACAGTCTTTAAACTTCTGTTCTGAACTAAGAACTAATTAGCATAATTTGTTATATTATTTTTTTCATATTTCTTTATGATATTCCTAAAGTTTCCTCGAAGATTTCTTAGCTATGGGCCGCGTAAATTATCTATAAATACTGCTATCGGCATTCATCGTGTTATTTATCATTAACTATGTTTGAAAAAAATATTTGCTTTTACAATTAACAAATTCTTAACTAATAATGTTCGAATAACTTCATTTGAACCTAATATTATCTCAGACAGCCAACCTTGCCAATTAAATCAATCTTTGCGATTTAATATCTTAACGGGCAGGACGACCTTACGTTTTTATTTAGCTTGCCGTGTTTAGAGCGGCTGGCTAATCATATGCGTTTAAATGCAAGTAGGTACCTACTAGATGTAATTGTATCGCGAGTAAACGATCCCGGGGCGCGCAAGGCCGCGGTGGCGCGCGGGCGGCTGCCTCGCTGGCGCCTTCCACACTTCGGTTTTTACTCAACATCTAAACAGTCAAGCCAAATTAAAACTTACTGGTACAATGCTTAGTGACATTTTACTTTGCTAATCTGTAACGCGTTGGACAGGAAACGTTTTGCACTGCAAACTTTTAGAAATGGGTTCTCAGAGTGTGCTCATTGCGCTCGCTGCAACCGTAGTGAAAATAGGTTAGGGCTTTTTTTCGTGAAACCTAGTAGCCTTAATCTAACTTTGTCTATATTATTGCGAAAAGGATAGAAACCCTAATGCAAACGATTATGTAAATTTAAAGTGGCAACACGTGGTAGTCGTATTGAATTATTTTTATTTAAAAAAAATATTAGCTTCTGAAACCTGATTCATCATGTCCATTGCTTCTTTTCTTCTTTATAATCTTTATGAGTATTTATTTACTTAGAATGTTTTATGAGTGGGTTATTAACAAAATGATTACTTTACATCGACCTTTTTGCAGCGTTTGAGCCCAAATTTCGCATGCTAGGTATTTAAATTTCCAGTTCTTAGTATAATACAAGTCCACGTGCGTGCGAGCCGATCTAAGAAATTCACTGTTTGTATCGTGCTTCGTTAGTTTATTCCTGACTAAAAGAATGACCACAGTATCTTTACTATAACACTGTAAGTCGAGACAGTGCATTGAACTGACTCAAAGTAGATAGCAGGTTTCCATATTTCAGGGTACCGCGTGAATACCAACTCGTTGTCTGAGTGTTTAATTTTGTTAAGTTTTAGGCGATCGTATAGTGATTTTTCCGATAATTTATGTGAATCTATGATTTGTTACAAAACTTTCAAATCATTTCAATAGGTATGATTAGTTCTTAAATGGTACACGTTGAAACCCTTGCGTAAACAACAATAATTCGTCAACTACCGATCAAAGTCCACGTAATGAACCTGCATCCGAAATTAAACTTGTTTTTTTGCATCATGGCAAAACATAATAACAATGTCGATGATGTGTAGCATATAAAAAAATACGCGGTGCTAGAAGAACCGGTGCGACCGCATACCGCGCGCGCGCTCGCGGCAAGGCCTCGCCGGCACCTGCGCCTCCCGCGCCCGCCCCCGCCTCCGCGGCCGCTCGTGCTCCCGCGCCCTCCTCTCACCCACTTTCACATCACATGTGCTGCAACTCTGCACCCGACGGTACCACGCACCGACAACGCTAACCTACCCTCGAAACTAAACACCATCGCGTCTTACCAATCACCTAAAGCAGTCGAACACGTTTTCACAACATATCCGGGTTTAAAAATTATTTTAAAAATTACCTTTTAAACATTCCTTTGCGTTCTAAAAGAAGATAAATCAATGTCATTCTAATAATTTATAAGAAATAGCTCGAACGGTGACATTGAATCCGAGTGCTTTTTAGGTTGCCGTTTTGAAGCTTTCTTATCGTCCAGCAACTGTATTTATGACGATACAGTCACTCGTGAATTCTGACTTCCAAACTACCTACTTACATTAAGAGAACAGGCTAAAAGTTAGTCATGCTCAATGGACCCCCACGCTGCAGGCATTCATGAATCAGGTATGAGATTACACAGGAATGATGAATTTGTGAGCAATATTCTTAAAATATCGTCACTTATCCAACATTGTTTCTGAGTAACACAGTCGGGTCGGGCGCAATATGATCATTACGGGTACTTGACTTAGCAATTTACTTGTAAGTACATATAAAATACAATTTATAGGATATTAATAGACGGCAGGGCCTCGACAAAAATAGCAACTGGTGTAACATTACTTAATTACGAAGCAAGACTGACGTTTCTACGCGAACGTTAGAAATTACTGGGCATGATTCAATTAAATTGTCACGAAGGGACTCTCGGACTATTATTACGCTGCACTGCACTTTACTGTTCATTTATTAATGTGAAATTTCATGCATAAATTTTAATTTACAGATAATTTACTGTACGTAAATATCCGTTCCGATAGCGCTTGCAAAGTAGTACACGAAGATAAAAATGATTTGTATTGCTCCATATAACTAAATTTTTGAACTAAATATACGAAAATGCATCCAGTATATCACACTTTAGTACTCCTACGAATAAAGAACGGATAGTAATAAATATAGTATGTTATGAATGCAAATGATAACAATAAAACTGAAGCACCACTTAATGCTACCTACTGGACAATTTATTGTTTATGTAGTCTGTTTTACTCAGGTACGAACTTTATTTAAATAAAGCTACGATGAGAAAGTCAGCGATATTCCAAATGCTCCAGAAGCGAGATCAAACATAATAAGATTATTAAAGGTAAAATGAATTGCTTCAAGTTATTTCAAACGGAGAAATTTATTGCCATAACCAAAAGAGCTCTCGGGCTCATCATCAAAAGTATTTTAATATTTTATTTAGAATAAGTATGTCATTATTTGTCAAACAAAATGTAAGGAAATGTAGCAGAATAAAAGTAAGTACGTAGTAAAATAAAAGCGATGATACGTGACGTGATAGACACGGCAAGCATTGCGTCTCGCGCGCATCTGATAGTTCGAATCCGTGCTTCGATAAATGACATAGGCACATGGCCCATTAGAGTAAGCGGTGTGCGGGAGCCGCGAGATGCTATCTCGCCGCTACTGGACTTTATAAAAAGGCAAATAGTACCCTCGCGACTCGGGTCAACTCGACAAGCCGCGACATTGCCACTGCACACCTGCCGGAACATCTACCTCTCGATATCCATCTCAAATGCAAATCACCGGAACACACGTCTAACCCACTTCACCCAAGCTCACCTGTCCAAGAAGATTGATAAATCATAAAAATTCCATCAACAACGGGACGGGATCACACAGTCGTTATGTGGCACGCGACAAAAAAGCCCATTAGGTAAGCAAATGTATATTTTAATACAGAATAAGCGATAAATCTCGCGTTGGGCTTTCGAATTCCGCGCAAGTCATCCGACGAGGTGAGATCGACTGGGAAATACCACATGATATACGGTACACAAACTCACTTGCATACATACTGATGTCGTGTCGCCGTCGCCGGCGGCTATGCAGCGGTTATTCACTTATGAAACGTCAGATGTATAAATGAAGGTAAAAATGTTAGAAGGAATGTTTGAGATAAATAATAAATGAATGCTAAGAACAGTTGCGTCGGATTCCTGGAGTGGCTGGAGGTTCCGCATTGTCAGTTTTTGCGCGACGTGGGCGCCAGCGGCGTGCGCACGCGGCGGCACGCGCCCGCCGAGCCAAGTGCGAGCTTCCTGTAAGCTCCGCTGTTTTAGTCCTACTCAAATTAAATGCAAAAGTTCCGATGTTTGTACCTGGACATTTCCCAAAAAGCTTATCGATTTTGATTTATTTATGCATTTTTCATTGCACACAATAAACGCGACATTATGCGACTTGATCTTTGATATCCAGTTTATGGCATAAAAATAGGATACGTTTGACTATGTCCGTCGGTAAATAAAGAGACAATTGAATTGAACTTTAGGTGGGATGGTTCTTCTCCGTGTTTATCAAGGAAATTATTTTATTACTTACTAATTGCTTGTAAATAACAACGGATAGTTATATGAATAAAAAATAAAGGTTTTAGTTAGATTAATTCTGCAAAAAAAATATTAATGATTATGTTAAAGCACTTTCATTAAATTGGAATAGACGAGGTAGTATTTGAGTCTTTAGAGGTAGTTAAAAATAAACTTGGATCCCTATGCGTAAACGACGTTCCATTATAAACGGTCATTTGCAGGTTAAACTTCTCTCGAGTGGCTGCATACGTCACGTAGCCGTGTATTTAACAATTAGCACCATTGCTTTGAAGTTACTTACGGTTATTTGTGCGTTAACATTAAGATGTCTTCCCGTCATGGTTAGTAGTAATAACGCTAAACAAGTTACTTCTCAAAGTTAACTATTTGTGAACACGCTGCATAAGTATTTCAATTTCGTCAAGTATCTTTTGGTAAGTTTTACTTAAATAGCGCACTGAAAAAAGGTTAAGGCTGCATCACAAGCAATATGGTATCTGATAACAGTTAAAATGTGCCAGAAAGTTTGTAACACTGTTCTCTTTGATTATGATTATGTTTAGAAATTAACGAAGAACAGTCTCAAAATATTTATACATAGGCGGTACCTACTTATACAATGTTAAAACAGGTATTGTTTACTGATTAGGTTATTTCAAATAAAACATAATCGCTTGGCACCTACCTCTTCACACCTCGAGGATATGCGTTTATTACTACTAGAATCTATAAAGTTTCAATAAACTCTTCTGTTGCTTAGCAAGGAGTCATAAAAGTTTGAGAATGACTCTGCGTTTTATTCCAAATGTGTTTCAAATTCTCTGCGTTTAACGGACTATTGCAACTAACCAAATGTCGACATTACATATACAATTTAATACTTTCTAAAATATTACTATCGATTCTTGAATTACGTTGGTAATTTTTACGTATCAATACAATTCATTAAAACTATAATTGCCTGTTTCAAGCTATCAACGTCAAATAAGGTAGATAATGACCCGCAGCAATGCGGAATACGACGCGAGGAGGAGAAAAGAACAAACATCCAAATAAGGATGGAACGAAGAAAAATGGCAAAGGAGCATACCTTACAGATGCAGCGGAAGCAGCTGCTGAAGTCTTGCTCCAGCCTTGCGTCCTGGAGTCGCACGGGCTCGCCTTCGTTGGAGCACGGAGCGCGTTGGCCCTCTGCAACAAACATCAACAATAGTGTATTTGACTATTTTTTGCTTGAGGTATTATCAAAAGACCTCTCAGAAATAGAAACATTGGAAAAAAATATTTCGAAAGCACCAATACTCCCCGAGATATTAAAGAAGTTTTAAAAATATTATTTTTGGATTTGCCTAAAACCCTACAAACTGCCACTTGCAAATGACGTCATTTGCGATCTATTTCATTGCGTTCTGCAAAGCATTTGTTCGGTAGCCATATTTAGGTTCACATTCATGAATGGTTTCTTAACAAAAGTTGCTTCAAATTGTGTAGATTTTTTTATTTTATTTTTTATTTATTTATTGCTTTCTCGTATGTAATACAAAGGTCTTAAAAGTAATAATAGTAACGATACGGACCCTTTCGGGCACAGCAAAAGTAGATGAGAGAAGGACTTACAAATATTATAAATGAGCCATCATCCACAAACATGAGGAAAAGCTATTCTGCAGTATGATATATTATTTATTTATTTATTAGATAATCAAATAGTTTTTTTTATTTGCTTTACACTTTCAAAAATGGATTTTCCTACCCAAGTTTGAAGGACCATACAAATTGTGCATAAGTAAACAAACTAAAAGTTTTTATATGGCACTTTTTTACTGTAATTTTTTGATTGTATTAAGTTATTTTTAGAATCTGATGATATTGTCAAAAACTCTTTATTCCTTCCATTGAATGGCTACTATGTACAGTTCTCGTCATCTCAAAAAGAACGCTGATCCTGCGCAGTGAGAGAATTGGGGGCCAAATTCATAGTATGAAACCCATCGGTTCATACATTACCCGCACGCTGAATCCACTGTCAGCCAGGGTTCTTTTAACGCGACGAGAGCTAATCGATCTACGTAAAGTAATATACCTGTGAATGGTCACAGAAAACGCATAGCGAATAGGAAAATAAAATAAGCGTTATTATTAAAAAGACTACATTCCTTTTCTTCATTTGTGTACGTTTCTATGTCGGCTGGAAATCGGGATGGAATTAAAAACTTATTGTTAGGTACTGCATGTGTTACAAACAAACCATTGTCAGATCAAAGAATCGATCTATCAGTCCTTGAAAATTTCCTACTCAAACTAAATTTTTCGTGTCTAGCAAAAGGTTGTTTAACAATAGCTTTTAAAACACGATATGGCATTATCAGTATGTGATGTAGAAACTTTCTAAGTGAAAATGATATTTATTTAATTAACTTTTTCATTTCAAGGGCACCATACAAATCAGCCGAACAGTCACTATTTTCTATTAAAGTCAATTAAAAAAAACTAATTTTGGATTAAGGTACGTTACTACATCACTTAACGAGTATGTCATATCATTTTTGTGAATCTTCTGATAATTACCCGGTATATTCATTAAGAATATTGGAATCGAAGAAATCACGATTTAAGCATCCAGGAAACATTTAACCTTCAGATCGATGCATGCCGCCGTCACTGTAATCACCTTTTGTTTCGTTGCTATTATTTTAACGACACTTCCTTATATAATTTATTGCTTAGCGTTTCACTTGTTGTTAGCAAGTACAATATTTATTGTTGCCTGTCTAGAATAAACGGAAACCAAAGACAGAGTTGTGATTTTATTTTATTAAAACTTAAGGTTGGATGCAGTGTTAACATTTATACAAAAATACTCATGTATAGAATTATTGTCTGTCTATTAATTCGTCATAGTAATGTAAACCCGCATCGGTTATAAGAGCAAGTTACATAAAAGTTTAACGATATCTATATTTTTCGGCATTTTTAGTACTTTTGCTCTTTTATTTCTTGAAACCTTTAATTATCCATCACTCTTGATTTAGTTGGCTTTTAGGCCCGTATGCTAGAATCGTACCTACTCAAGCACTGATCCGTGCTTCTAAACTAAACTAAATCTAAACTCAAGTACAATCGTTTTAGAATACGGGCCTTAATTTAGCGAAACTTTGTAAATGTTGCATTAAAGTAGACCCCCAGGTGTCGCAGCAAGCAATTGCTGCAATATGCGTAGGAACAATTTCTGCCCTATAACTAATGCCCAAGCAAAGTGTTGCGTTCTGTAGTTATATCACTACATTAACGACTACTTACGCACCGATAGCGATCTTTATTACGTCGTTACGTCACTTCACAACTGACAACTGTAAATGAGCTTAATAGGATAAATAATCGATTGAAATTGATGTTGTTATACTTAAGACGCAGTCTAAAGATTACACCATACGCCACCTTTGTTAATACATCTCATTCAATAATAGGGTTACTACTGTTAGGGTTTCAGGAAAAAATAAAAATATGAATAATAATCTTAATGAAGCTGAAGACAAGCTTCACAAGGATTTATTTAAAAAGTGGTTCCGTTTCTCTCGTATTTTTTGGTATACAAGCGAGATCGCCGGGTCACTGACCAACGAAATCCCCGTTCTATTCCCGCAAATAAATAAAACGAATATTTGTCTAACCAATTACGAGTACCTAATCGTCAACAAAAACGATCAGATAAACAATAAACTGTTTAACTAGATACTATAGGAAATAGCTAAACATAAAAATCTTAAGAGCCTATTTTGTAGAAAGCTTTCTCGTTCTGTTAGCTATTACTATTCTATTGGATTGGATTGCTATTTTATGCAACACCAAATTCCCATAAATACACCTCTGTAGATATCGATTAAGAGATTGTAAACTAAATTGCATTCCTGAAAAATACAAGACCAAAGTAAATGATAAGATCCGCGTAGTGAAAAGCGATGACATTTGATATGAAAAAATAAAAAATCAATTAATCGTGGAGTTTCCCCTTGTAGTAGAATTTAATATTACAAGGATGACAGCGACTGAGCGTCGGTGGCGCGCAACCTGCTGATCACATTATTACCTCGATTTAGATCTACGGATCCGCATTCTTATTATGTACCTACCTAGCAATCTTTGGCGCCATCGCCGCCGGTCGCAATGTCCTGCGCAAATATTTCGGTAATTAATGTGTGCTCACCTGAGGAATGCCTCGCGAGAACATTTGTGGCGTGTTTACCAACCAATCACAAATATTTGAATTGCCTCACGTGTTTTTAAATGTTTTTTTCACAGTGTTCCTTATTATTTTCTGGAGTTATCATTAGTTTTTCCGGATCAGCTACACTAACCTAAAATTTGTTAAGTATTCTAGCAAAGTATTTATGTTTTTAATTTTTCGAAACGTACTCGTAGCTGTTAGATTACCTTTATTTTGCTTACGTCTTTGTTGGGTTTTTACTAAAAAAACAAGACAGACGAGTATTTGATGCTATTAAAGTTATTTCATTGTTGGGATAATTGGTAGCCATCAATTTTCCTATAAAAAACATTGTGATACTCAACCTTCTCAGTTGTAGACAAGTCGTATTTACATTTCATAATAGCTATCTCGTAGCAACAGGCGAGATTTTCAAGGCAAACGAATTTATAAATATTTTGAATTGTAAATGAATAAATTAGATAGGTAATTCATATTGTTGAAGATTTAAATTATCTCAGCTAGTAAAAAGTGGCTTTTGAGGAACACGACATTCCTATTAACCTAATCAGGAATTTCATACTGTGAGTAGGTAGGTTGCTAATTATTATTGGACGCTTTGGTACTAATGTTGATTTGTGCGATCGAATGCTCGTCACTTTGCTGTATTCTGTTTATATGTGTCTTTTGATTCGAGTACTGTTATTTTACTCATTTATGGAAATGATTTTAAATTAACTAATATTATAAAGAGGAAAATTTGATTGTTTATATATTTGTTTGTAATGAATTGGCTTTGAAATTATGGGAAAATTTCTATCACCAAGATAAAGCTACATTATCAGCTAGTGACATAGGCTACATTTTTATTTTATTTTGGGCTATATTTTGACGGGAAAGACTTTTAAAAATATTGTAGTTTTGGCAACATCGATATCAATGCATGTGAATTGACTTTCAGTCAGTAAGTATGTAAAGAAAAATGCCTTTTACTTCAAGAACGGGGCCTAAGTAGTTTAAATATGAAAGAACATACTCGGAGTTCTCCCCCATAGATTTCCAAACCAACGCTTGTAGGTCATCTGAATATGTTTCCCTAAAATAATAAAAGTGTAAATAAAAGCAGACTTGATAATCCGAACAAATAAAATATGACACAGTTTGTTACCAAGTCAGAATATAAAATAAAAGCCTGTTTAAAGTGAGTAGGTGCTTAAAAGTTATTGTTACAATGTACTTACTAAATGGAGGTGCGACTTACAATGTGGTATTATTTCCTTTAAATATTAGTGTCTCCCATTATTGAAATTTACATTATCGACGCAAAAAACGGCACACCTATCCAGTTGTAACAAGTTTGCATAAGTTGTTACAGCTGCTTCGTCGCTGCTTCTCAAAATTAGCGTCCAGCACGAGCGATGAACCTTCAAGTAATATTCCATTATCCGCTAATGATATTATTCCAGCAAGTGACAAGGAATTATGCAAATAACGAAATATACGGTACCTTAAACAGTTTACACGCACTTTGGTTGCGGCGTGTTGTATTAAAGACGTACTAGTACGCGGAGCCGTAAAGGCCCTCCGACACCAGGAGTATTCGTATGTAATGTAACAACCTAGTAGGTACGAGTTTTCAAACGCATCGAGCGTATTTGTAGGGCATATTCAAGGCAGTACGTTTACGTAAATCTGGATCTTAACATAATGCCAAGTGACAATTCATTCGACAACTCGCATCAAGGGCGTTAAAGCGGATTTGCATTGAAAATCCCATTGGTTTTTCCATGCAAAACCCATTGGTGTTAAGATCCAGATTCAGGTGCAGGTAGTGATGACAAATGATAACTACAGTGCGTAACTAGTTACGATACAATTTGTAAAAAAATTACATCGAATAATGAATAATGAAATTACATTGCGCAACGAGAGAGCTTAAGCTGAAAAACGAAGCTTGGATTATGACGTATTTCTGTGAAATGAATTTAGTGCGGTGGGTGGTATTGTGAGGTGACGCCGAAAATAGAATCTTAGCTAGATACATTACAAGTGAATTGTCTCGGTGAGGAAGCACCCTGAAGTTGTCGGCTCGGTGTTTATCGGTCATTTCGTTAATGGCGGCTAGATGAGGATAATTTTTTGAAAGTTGCTCCCGTATTAATGATCAATCACAGCCTCCGGGCGTACCATATCTCCACTATCTATCTAGAAGAAAATATTAAACGTTGCGAAATGATAAATCTTAAATTTATTCATTTTAGATTTTCAATGCAATTATTCGAAAAGCAAAATCTTATGCAATTAATGCAACGTTGATAGTGCTTTAAGGTCCTCGGCGCAAAATGTTCGTCACATATTTGCTATCTACAAGATATTGTAATTTTATTCAACAGAATATATCTGAATATACATATAAGTATCGTTTCAACTATGAGTACTACTGATACTAGACATGTTTCTGACGGCATATTTTGTGTCCTTCATATTATGGAGATTTATACATTTCCATACTGTCTCCTAACAAGATGCACATACAAGGCATAAGTAAGTAGGTCATTTGATGAGAGTGTATAAAATTGTAGGGCTGGCAACGAAATTATTGCGTCTTAAGATCGTTCTTCATGATGAAGCCTCCGAATCTAGTAAAGTAAATAATAGATAGAGAAATAGCAAATCCAACACATGACTACCTAGATAGGCCTGGCTAGGGTGTTGATAAAGAATAATTATATTTATGTTATACCTTAAAAACATAAATAAATAATTAAACTTTGTTATGGACCAACCCTCAAAACACACTTGAAGCAAAGTGTATATACACGACGCCAACAGACGTAAGACGTTCGCCCAACCAGGGCTGCCAAAATCACGATTAGTACCGCACTTCAAGTTTTTAATAGTTTTTATTTTATAGAAACGTAGCTTAAATCTACCGGACGGATAGAACACAGCATCGGCAGCACTCGTGAAATAAATGTATTCTGTACGTCTACCACGAGTTGCCAATTTAAATTTACGTTAACGTTCGCGAAAAATAATGTTTTGAGATGACACATGACATGCCATTGTCAAATCCCAATCCATTTTTTTACGCTAACTATAATGTAAATTTAAAGTGGCAACTCGTGGTAGACGTTCTGATTGTTGACTGAAGGACATACTAAGACGCGTGATGGATTAAAGTTTAGTTATGTACTTGACTTACGTTTTGAAAAAAACAAAAGCATTTTTCCTACAAAATTAGAAATTTATTGGTATAAAAGGGCAGCTGTGTGCAAATAACCAAAACTTAATTAATTCACAGTCATCATTAAACTTACAAGAGGTGAATAATGGTAATTCTAAAAATTTAAAACAAGTTCTACATCTATACTTACTCGTATCTTAAAAGGAACAAAGATTTTTTAGATTTTAATGGAAAAGTTTAATCTACTGGACCGATTGTTAAAACTCTTTTCCCGATATAAAGCTGAATTATCAGCGAAGGACATCGGAGGCTACATTTTTTTGGCTATATTTTAACGAAAGAAATAATCCAAGCGAAGCAGCAGGCGTAAAGCTGGTAGATAATAAAATGTCCATGGCACACTCGACTTGTAATTTTCGCCTTTAAACGCCTCAGGCGGGCAGCCCTGTTCGACGTATAGGCATTCCATTGCTGCAGCAGAGACGAGCGAGTGTGATCTATGTGGGAACTTGCTTCGAGCTTAGTTTCGCAACATAAGAATTGTCGTTGGGTTTGTAACCGGTAACTGTCGAGAGGCAATGTCGAGATGCATGTGAAACTTACAGGATGGTGACAGTTTGCCTTGATCACTGTTGTGGATACATGTAACTCTTGAATTGAAATATTTTATTTTATTAACTTTACTACTACTTAGTTAGGTGGTTTAAAAGCTCTTTGCTTTAAAAGAATGCACCATGGTGCCACTGCTAGGACACCGTGGTGCAATTACTTTACTACGTTTAATAGTTTACTGTTCATATGCAGAAACGATACAGCAGCCCTGAACCAAGAACGCGAAAATAATAAATATTTGTAATAGGTAATTTTTATGACACGAAAAGTATAAAATGAAAATATTTATTACAAACCAAGCTCACATACAGGTCTATTATGTTAGTAGGTGGATATTTAGAACTGTGTTAGTAAAATTTAAAGGAATAATTATTTTGGACATGCATGAGCGACAGTGACAATGCCTCAGGATTTGGTTGTGCACTCTGTCCGACACCACTTTCCTATGCCCTACGCTATCCATGTCCATATCATCACGACGTCACAGTACTCACTGATGACGCCGGTGGAGGCGACTGCGCTGTGGTCGGCGATGCAGGCGGCTAGTATGAGCAGGCAGGCGGCGGCGCGTGCGGTGCGTGGCGGGCCCCGCATGGTCGCTAGTCGCGGCGCCGGCGCCTGCCGCCTCGCCACCCTCGCATCACACCCTCGCGCCACGCCACTCGTGTGCAACACCTGCAAAAATGATAGGAAGTTAAGAAATTAAAAAATAATTAATAGTCTGCTTTCAAAAAGGCAAAACAATCGGTTATCCGATTGTACAAGGTATACGATGGTATACAGATTAAAGATAATGCACATGATTGTTAACAAGGGGCATGATATAGATTAGGCAGCAATCAGAAATAATAAATACTGATTATAACGCTTGTAAAAGAAAACAATAGAAAAATACCGTGCAAGTATTCGTAAATAAGCAGAAATAACGGTTAGTCACATGTGACGGAATCCAAATTGGCCGTACCCAGTGGCTTGACGATAACAGGCGGATCGGCGTTAATTACTCGTACTGTAGAAACAAAAGCTTGTGTGACGTAATGGAGTCAACGAACGCCGAATTATCGGTTATTACTGCAATTGACGAAACGATACGAAAGTGCGACAAGTGTAGTTGATAATGCAGGATGCGGATGCGAGCGAACTTTACGCGCCCGCGCAACTCCGCGCTCGCACGCGACTTCCAGATCTAAAGCTTGACCCTCGAGTGACCGCATGTGGGTATCAGGTTTTAATAGAGGCAGTATACATACATGGAATAATTCGGACATCTTTCAAATTGCGAATTCAACACCGATACGGCGGGTAAATCGATCACTTTTGAATTCATTTCCACGTGCTTAGATTTGTTTACATTATCTGATAGAAAAAGTCTACGAAATATTATAATGTAATAGATCATTTCAAAGTTAACACATTTGAATGTTAAAGTAGTGTATGAAATATGTTAAAGTAGTGTATGAAATATGTTTAGTCGTTTAGAGTTTTTGTTTGTCTGCATTCTTTTCAGTTTACTGTAGTAACTTGAATCGGACACTTTACTTTGTTATTCCAAAATAAGTTCAAATAAATTGCTGAGATATTTTATTAACTGACGCAACGGTCGGAAATCATATCGCATATCAACATATACAAAATCAAATTTTAAAATCAATTATTCTGTTTTTAAAACTAGTGAAATTTCAACATAATTTAATGAGAACATTCCTGTATTGTCTACGTTGTAATAAAAAAGAAAATTCATAGACTTAAGTTTAGCAAATTAGCAAAGTTGTGTCAGAATATTTTGTCAATCGATAAAGTTACTGAGCCAGTTTAAACTCAGGACTGCACTTCAGACCACTCGAAAGCGCGAGACTTTCAATAAAATGCAATAAATGTTTGAAATGACTTGTCCTGCGGTCTGTCCAGAATAATATAATGACATGCGAACCCTACACTTGGCCCAGATGACGCAAATATCCAGTGCCACTGCAACGGTACCGTAGCTCTTGCAGCGGAATAATATCTATCTAATAACATATTATTTCACCTTTAGCTTAACGTAATTAACCTGCTTTTCATAAGGTTCTGGATTTAATGTTCCACGCGAGTCTTTAGGCAATTTTTTTATTTGAATTTGCATTTTGTTAAAGAGCTCATAAATAACATTTGAAGCTTTGTCGCCTTAACCGAATCAAGAATTTCTCAAATTTTTCATCCGATTCTTGTTTCATCAATCGAAAAATGTGTCTTTCAAATAAATAGCTTTGCTTAGGAGAAAAATACGCATCCAGCTTTTTAATCGCAGTATCATAAATGTCAGTTGCAATATCCATCCATCGATTAAAACAATGTAACTAAAACGAAGCAAACCCTATTTAAATAGCATATGAAATTGAGAGTTATCGAAAGTTTAAACAACTTACAACACTATATTATAGCTTGCCTCATTCAATTTAGGTACAATCTGAAGCAACACTTAAGCAAATAAAATAAAATAAAGTGTAATCAAGTTTATTCACAGGCTGATTTACAAAATATCTCAATAATTATTAATTACTAGCGTCGCGTTCTAATATTTTAACTAAGTATACGAATAATTCAAAGTTTTATTATAGGTACAGGATGTCCCGGGTAACCTGTACCAGCGAAGGTCTGTGGTCTAGGGATCCCAAAACCCAACGATAGAACCTAATATATGTTCCGTGATTTTTGGTAGTTTTCGAATTATGATTTTGTTACGAATTTTTAAAATTTCTGGGTTTTGTCACTTTTTCCGTTACTGTGGCGCAAATAGTTGAAGTACATGCTTATTTTTTTTATTCGTTAGCTGAATACTAGATCGATTTGATTCATAAGCATTTACAGCACTAAATACTAATTCAGAAAATAAATATGTAATTGAAAAAGTGGGAAATACTGTTTTTTCCCTATGTTTTGAACGCCATTTAAAAAAAAAAGTTACATAAACTTTTTCTTACAAACCTTTTTCAAAAACTTTACTGTTTCATCAACTATTCATCATATAAATTTCAATGAGATACTTTAAGAGCATCATACTGAAATTTTATAATACATTGGGTCCTATTCATAGGTTTTGGGGTCCCCAGACCACAGAACTTCGCTGGTACAGGTTACCCGGGACACCCTGTTTATATATGACCGACCTCACATCCTGTAACTTATTAATAAATCTAAGTTATCGGACAGCCAATACAGTGAAGTAGTTGTTGTTGTTTTTATCCTGCTATAAATCGGTTTCATGACTCCAACAATACTAAAATGTAAAACTTTATTACCATACACCTTATCAAGTTCAAAGGTTAAAACTGAATTACCCGACCCAAGCCCACCTAATATATGTATTTGCAATGCGTTCAATTACACGGCATCGCAATAGGAAACATTTGAAATTTAACTCGAGTTGGCAAGTTAGTGATAACAATTCTGGTAACATTATCGGTTAAAAAATACCGGTAGCCCTAAAGGAATTGTTGACTACGGAATGTCATACGGTAAGGATAATTTTTAACAAGCATGTTTCTCGGATCATGGCACAATTAATTATCCAGACAGAGCTAATCAGTAAATTGCCGACCCCGAACAGTGGCCCGGTCAACGCCACTGATCGTCGCCCTTTTAATTAGACTCCAACTTAATACCTACCTACACATTGAAAGGACACGCGAAATGTTGCAAATACCTACCAAATTCGTTGTGATTGATTCTACAGTTGATAGAATACACAACGTCCTTATTTTTTACAGCATACCGCGAGAACGTTGACCTCGTACTCGGACATATAGCATTTATTCATTAATAATAACAGCGTGGAGCAAAAAGTGGTTCATATAATGTGCGTTAACAGGACAGCTGCGATGGCACTCGCGGCGCGCGCAGAATCTCGCCTTTCGAATATTGACAATTACGCTAGTTCCGGTTTTAGATCCTCCTCGGTAATGTGTTTAGGCACACTTACTGTAAAAAATAACAAAAACATAATTGAAATGCCACACTCATTCTTTTAGCTGTCAAGCTGGAACGCTCGTAGCATTATGGTCGCGTGGTAAGCAATAAATTAATTTATTGGTGATTATAATTAAAATGAACCGGTACAAACTGGCTCGCAGACCAGAGATCCGTCCTTCGTGACTGATCGGTGTCTTTTAAGCCGTTATTATAATGTTATTACTCCAGGCATTTATGAAATATTTTTTACCTCATCGCGCTTATTGTGGAATGCGTAATCTTAACTCGATGTATAATTGAAAAAAACTTGTTTTTGAAGTAGAAGTCGCAAAAATAAGTAACGTGCTATTCATCACAAATGAATCCGTTTTTTTCTTTGTTTTTATTCTTTTTGTGTAGAAGGTTAAATGCGGAACAATAATTAACACCATCTAGGTCTCATTAAAAAAGGTTTCAGCAATGCTCACAATGTCTTATTCATTTTTATATGATCGGTTTCGACATGACGTTGTCTGATATTCCAAAATATTCAGGTCTAACATTTTAATTTAAGTATACACCAGTAAACAAAGCAAAGGAGTGGCAGCAAACGCCTCTGGGTAATAGGTAGCTGCCTTATTTGCTGCCAGTATTGTTTATTTTTTTGCCTGATGCGTCAATGGGCTCATTGTCAATCAACAAAATACCAATTGGACAATAGAAGCCATGAAAAAGTTTTTATTAGAACATAAACATTTGTTTGAATTTAAATCTATGGTACTGAGAACTTTGTTATGCAACAGAATTTGTATTATTGGTATGAAATGCGGTCCTCGTGAACGTCTATATATGAATGTTCTGTCTATTAATGTTAGAATTTGAGCTTTTTTTTTCTCAACAACCAAATTGTACTCTACTAACTCGCACTGTAAAATCACAACAAGTTTAAAAGAGTAACTACCGAGTTTCTCGCCGGGTCTACTCAGTAAGAGTCAACTCTTCCGACGCGGTGGTGGAGTCGCATTATGTGTGTATACTGTTTATTTATATATTTATATTATTATAGTATTTATGTCTATTATTTAGTATATTTTTTGCATATTTTTTAAATTACTGATTAAGTCTATTTAAATAAACATATTTGAGTTTGAGTTTAAAATAACTGAAACAGCCCAGAGGTTTACTTATATTAAATGTCCAAATGTGAACTAACCTGCGAAGTTGCCGGCATAAGGAATTCCAGATTCACTGCAGACAAATAGACCAACCTCACAGGAAGAATTGATCCGACTGACTCCAAACAGATAGTGACAGATATGAATATTCCTCGAACAAAAGTCGAACGAGACGCGAGCTGAGCAATCCTGGAAACCCGCGCTAAGCATTCAATGGAATGTATTTAGTTTCATTTATAACCAACATTAACAATGGCAGCTTCGGAGAAATTGCATAAGCTACTGATAACATTCTTTATGATGTCGTTATTGCATCTACTTGGGATTAAGAATAAAACATGCAGTTTATCTTGTGGTGCTACGGAAGATAAGGACTACCGAAGCAACTACAAAACTTAATACAGATATTCTTTGCTCTAAAGCTGAGTAAAGTTGCTAAACTATTTCCTACAGAAGCTTCGACAGATCGTAGTATGTACCACGAATATTATGGAGACATGTGTTATCTCACTGTTGCCGTAGAAAAAATGGGGGGAGAGCTGTCACCCACCAAATAAAACATGGCCGGGTGGTTTCAATAATTCACAATGCCGAAAAATTCGGTGGTAGAACAATGAAACTTTCGTTACACGCACTATTTTTAACAATGACAGCCCGCCCAATCTATTGGAGTATTGACCATATAGATAATAAATATTGCGACTGCTACTTTTCCTGCCTCATAGTATGTCGTATGTGCTAGACCCAATAGAAAAACAATACAATTTACCGCTGGGAGGTACATCGACAGACGACCTACACCCGTTCGTCGAACACTACGTCAATTTTTGGTCAGTCAGTCGAAATTGATGTTGGTTTTTTGATAGTCTAATAACCTTATTTTCATGTACAAAATACATGAAACTCATTCATAAAATACTAGTTTTTGTGTCCGTTTTACCCTTTCAAAGTTTCACTAAACTTCGTAATTTTTTACCGGAGTGGACCCCCAGTTCTTTGTGCGTTTTATAGTTTCAGCAATGCGTCGTGCGTGACACTTAGCTTCTGATCGAACATTCGAACTGCAATCAAAGTTTCTGTGTAGTGGTCGTAAAGTAGGTCTAAAAAACACGGACCTTGATCCTAACGCTTTGGATGTCTTTCTTGTCTTACGGTGAGTTTGCTACACTTACAGAACTTGTCCCAACAATCAATTTAAGACAATTCATTATAATATTAAAATTAGCAAATATCTACAAAAGAATCTAACCTGGATTAGCCTCGAATAACTTAAACGTAAACGAGAAGTTTCAAAATTGCTAGTTGATTTGAAGGGTCTTTTGCTTGATCGTTTCATTTAACGCCAGCCCAGTCATACTGAATACCTTTTTGTTTTTGTCACAAATAAGAAACACGTGTAATTGAATTTTCTTTTAAAAACAACGATAAAATCCAATTAAGGCTGAGGAAATAAGCTCCAGTTGCGTATACTTAACATAAAATCTGTAGTATCTATTTGTTGTAACATGCCTATTGCCGTCTTATCAGTGCCTTATGGTTAATTACATGGATAATTCATGAGAGCTTTAACGAATAGGTACACATTAATTAGTTATTTCTCTCTACGCATTCGTAGGTATTGTGCGGTCCTTAACCGATAAGGACGGTATTAATTAAAGTGTCTACATTTTTATGGAGGTAGGTATTTGTGAGGTACGAGTAAGTAACTTGTTTTCATGAATGGTGTATCATTATCAATCATAAAACTTTATGAAAAACATTAAAGTCAGTGAATCCGATTGCTTTTACCGTGAAACGCCGTGAACTGAAACGCTTTTGCGGTGAACATTGCAGCTCATACACAGGACTTCAAAATATTTTGTCACTCAACACAGTACAAATGAGTATGCAATTAAAATACTGGTATTCGTTTTTCGTGTGGTTAACCACACAGGTCCAACCTGGTTTCGGAGTTCATGCTACTACCTAGCTTAGTAACGATTTATTTTTAAGTATTTATGAAAGGTAGCTTTAACTTTTCTTCAGTTTTTAGTTTGATACTAAATTATTAAATAGTTTTTTTTTCGGAAACGTTGATTACAGTGAAACACTCCTAAAATAGTGCAGCGCATTCGCGAAATGATCCCTAATTCTTCCCGATGTCGCGGTTTGTCTATTAATAGTCTTATTAAGATTTCAACATACATAATGTCATGTGGACGAGTGCATTTAGAAAGCAGCTTTTAAAATCGGGCGTAGGGCCTGCGAGCCGAGAGCGAAGACAGCAGCTTAGGGTTGCCCCCTGCTACAGCATGAAGATCCGCGATTATCATTTTGAGGGTTAGAGGTGCAGCACTGCCATAATGTATCTATCTCATATTGTATGATTCAATTCGTACGTTTCGTCCACAAGTCACCACTATCACGCTACCAAACTTCGAATTAGCAGTGCGAGCTATTTTTTATCGTTCCTTAGGGTAGGTGCCGAAGAAAGTATAAATACGTACTGAATGGCCCTTTTCATGTTGCTTCTGCGCTACGTTATGCTTCGGCTAGCGGCTCGTCGCAGCGAGTTCGTAGCAAGGCCACACCAACGTACTGAATTAATATATTTTACATTTTAAAACTACCTCAGTTTTTCTAACTTACCTAAAACGTGATATTTCAGTACGTCAACAAACCAATAGTTTTACTACAACCTCAGTTAACGACCCGTTTGAGGAAGAGTTCGTGCAAAATTGCACAGAAATCTTGACAGCTTCTAGCTAGAACCGATTTAGCCTACGCATGAACATCCGTTTTCGGAAAGCTCGGCTAAACGGGACAGCTATCTTTTGGCATAAGCGACGTCACACCGAGCGGTAGCCCTAGTGGACGGGCGTCACCTACTTTCACGGAGGCGGCGCGGGCGCAGCGTACGCAGAGGCTGCGCGACAAGGTCGCCGAGAGGCAAACCACTCGTCGACAGAATTTCTTCGCCGCAGAAACCAGCAGTGTTGTCGAAACTCAAATGCGAATTCAGTCAGACGCACAAAACCGGTAAACCGGTATGCAGTAATAAACATTTGTTGTTTTTTTCCTAACACAAAAAAATCTCTGAATCCCTCGATACTTTTTTTAAAGGCTGTACAATATAAACGGCGATTAATTTGAAAGCCTAGCAATTGTATAAATTGTTTTTACTTATTTTAAGTGGCTGCTATCAAAATTATGTATGAAATAGTTAACTCTACAAACTTGCTTAATACATTACAGTGGGAAGTTCCGGATATTTGGCAGAATCTGTCTCTTACACTGAAGTACATCCATATTAGTAAATTTGAAAGATTTAATTTTTGTTTCTCACTAAAAAACAATATTTATATTAGTAATAGAGATATCGGTAGTAAAATCGGTAGGTTCAACAACATTAAATCGCGCATACCAGTTCGGGAACGCGGTCGCAATAAAAACGCTCGGATATATTTCACGCGTACACAACATTATCTCGCTCTTGGCTCCGATTACTTAATGCGCGGCTAACTGTACTCGGCCCGAAACCAGATTAGGTTTTGTGAGTTCGATGATCGGCAGGGGCAGAAACCCCCTGGAAAATGCTTACGCGCCCTAGTAAAGACCCTTGAACCTAGAGCATTCAGACGGTTTCAGCTTTTGAAGTACCTGGTTCATTTTCAGTCATTTTATCAAAAGTAATCAAACTAACTACCATTTTTGTTTAGATGTTGGATATGTTAGTAGACTAGTTGAAATTTAAAAGTAAATAGGGGCTAAGCGGAAACACAAGACTGAAAAAAAACGTAATCGAATCTAAATCGTGATAATCACAGGCTGGCGTATATTATTCACGTGTTTATGAGCAAACCCGTAAACAACGATACAAATCATCCAATAATGGATTAAATTTTTTGATTTCGTGATACGTCTTACTGCTACCCCTATTCGTTATTGAAACAGTCGACCACAACTGCAACGTAGCTTAGTTATTCATTTTAATAGACGTTAACAGAGCGTTCGAGTACCCACGTACGAGCCACAAGCTGCTTGTGGCCGCGTTTAGTGGCCCCGTACACTCGGCCACAGTCAGCGTCTCGCGTTTGTCTCACTGCGGCATAAAATAACATAAAAACACAGCTAAACATAAAATAGACTAGGATTCAGTGCAAGATTGTGCAAGTTAATCCAATATTGCATAGGTAAATCCGTTTTTGAGCATCCTGTCTGAAAATGAGTACTTTTAAGTGCAACCTAGATCTAACTGAATCAAATTTAGCGCCGGTCTCGGAATATATTTTTTGTTTTCAATTAGTGTTCAGTTTCATTTGTAAATACAAATATTCGTAAAATATATTAGCATACAATTGGGAAGGTACTTATTCTTAGAAAAGGGTACACAGAAAAAGAAAACTAACACTAAGTTCGATAACGAAACAATTTCATATAAACGGCATAAGCTACATAATACTCAGACTTACATGGGAATTACTTAAATGATTTCATTTGAGTTTAAAGTTTGCAACAGTGAAGCTAATTATTATCTTAGTAAACTGCGTCCAAATAATTGTGTTTTTTAAAACTGAAAAATTCACAGGATCGTAAAAATGTAAACCCACTTCACCCACATTCCGGATACTTATTTAGTTATATTCATTCACTGTTTAGTTAAGATTGTCAACTAGCCATTGCACAGTTTTCTCTCAAGAAAAACGCGATAGCAACTGGACTGCTGCAGCGTTACAACACAGCTACCTATTTCTACCTGGGATTATGCCGAGACTTATCTTAATCAAATATTGGAAGTGAATCCATGATTACATCTTTTGTTTGATATGGTTAGATAAATTTGGGTCGCGCTTGGGGATATTTCCTTTGTAACTATGTCGTTTTGGACTTTGACCCAGTAGGACTTATAAACCACTTGGACACATAATCAGAATTCATTTAGAAAGAAACTACAAAGTAAAAATGGTTTGATAATTTTGGAGCCGGCTACCATTTTGACCGCATGATCCAACATTTCAAGCGCCTAATTTACGACCTTCGGATAAAATACAGACTATTTACACGCAAAACATGGTCCAACTTTTCGTATTGACACAAAAAGGAATCACATTTATGAATAAAATCTTTCTTCTTTTCTAAAATGAGTAATTTCGCTACATCGATTCACGTAAAAGTCTTACCGTGTCAACTTCATATAGCTATAATTCAAAGAGATAGATATTTTAACTGTGTACTCTCAATTTATTTATGATAATGTAGTATATGTCCGTAAAAACTTGCATCTCTTCAAGATAAACAGTGATGTTCATAAACTCAATACCAGAAAAAAAAATAAGCTCGTAACTCCCAGTCTAAGACTGCATAAGGTAGGGAAATCATTTGTTGGTCAATGTGTAAAATATTTTAAAAAGATTCCGCAAACTCTTGTTGAACTGCCTGTTCACAAGTTTAAGTCACAAATTAAAGCTAAGTTAATGAAGCGAGGTTATTATAGTGTTGAGGATTTCTTAAATGATAAGCTTTGTGGTCATCTTAGGTATAATCTGCTCATCTGCACACTTTTTCGTTATGACTTTACTCTGTCAATTCAATTTTTGTGTATAAAAACAAGATTGAAAAGAGTAACCATCGAGTTTCTTGCCGGAGTCTTCTCGATCGGAAACAACCTCCGAACCGGTGGTAGAGTCACATTATATTTAATTATGATATGAACTATCATAGTATTATTTTATTTTTATTCAGTATATTTTTGCTACAATTTTTTTTTTGTATATGACTTGTCATAAGTACTTTTTATAAGTATATATGAATAAAGATATTTTTTACTTTTACTTTACTTTTACTTTTATATCTCTGATTAGAGCTTACTATAGTTGTTATAAAGACCGTAACGTCTGACATATAAATTTGTTGACACTTATTGAACAAGAATAATAATTATTATCCACCACAAAAAAGTCATATTTTTTTTTCAAGGTGGAATGTGTACAAGCAAAGCGTTGCCCAGCAACAGTGGCCACCAATGGATAATTATACAGGAACTTTCAGCTAAGTTCGCTTTAGAGCTTATTGGTTAACGAGAGTCCTTAGGTACCTCTTTCTTCCATCTAATGTGATGGCTACGTGCTGGCAATTTTTATGATTGAGTTCAAAAAGTAGTTTCCAAATTTATTTTGCTGTCTTTATATATTTATTACAATTTCGAACCCACATTGTGGTTTATTTACTTATATTCCTTAACAAGTTTGGCACACGGGCGTCTACAAATCAATCACCAATTTATTGGCCAAATTGAAATGATATTATTGAAGAAATGATTCATTGATACCTACCAATCTTCAAGATCATCAAAAGTATCAATTTATTAAATCTTGCTGTTTGACGTTGGGAATTGCCGGTTTTAATTATTGCATAAAAATCGTCCTTTCAACAATACGTAGACTAAATAAGATTCGGAACGCCGATGAACTGTACATACAGTACGCAGAAATAGCTAGTTACAGTTTTTGCTCGTGTAGACGAAACCATTGAAGATTTCTCCGTGGATTGTGAAGTAAAAACAATGAAAACCGTTGATTGACAAGCCGGCGTGTGCGCATGTCTGCGTCTAGCTAATTGAATTAACAGGGTCGAACACAGCATGTCCATTAAGACGTCTCACAGTGTGCAAACAGAGGAACAGACCTAAATGCGACTTGCAAACATCAAAGTGACGATTTTTCCTTAAACGCACGCAAAGGTAAATCATTAATGGTACCATTTACTCGAATATATAACTTAGTTACAATAATATTATTAAAACTATGTACTGGGTATGATAACATTGTGACTGTGACCTTATTAAGTGTTAGAAACCGAGTTTGTGATGATCTTGTACGAATTAAATGTAGGTAGGTTATTAAATGACTAGATATTAACATTGGAAGTGTACATCAAGTGGCAAGTTTTGGCAATATTGGTTGATAAATTCTAAATCTTCTATTTTTTCTGCAATAAAATTGTTTTAAACATTTGGAGCCTATTTAGGAGCTTCAATTGGACATTGCTTGCCAATCTTTACGACTTACGCGTTACTCATATTATGTAAGACTTTGTCTACCATGAGTTTCCGTCACGTAAATTACGATAGTTGAATGCAGAAATTTGTAGTATTTTAAGTTCCATGTCTATTTACTAAAGGCGCTGTACCAAGATCCCATACAAAAACGTCAACGCTGACGCTAGTGACTTTGATCGGTTGGGGTACAGAGGCGTTCACATCAAGCTTTACATAGGGGCACCTCATGTTGCTGACGTAAGACCCATTTAGCAATGGTTTTGTTAAGGTTGATGTGAACGCCTCTGTACATACATTGATTTAGGTAAAGTAGCTATTTGATTTTTACTAAAATAGATTCGAGAACATGTTTTGGTGATTTCCCTACCTGCCTAAGTACATGACGATTTGATAAACTACTTTTGCACTAAATTAGTTATCTTTTTAGTATTCTTACAAAGCTCTATTTTCGATATAAAAATCCCGCTTGTTCCCTCAGACCAATGTTGTTTTTTTTAGTTTCTGTATTTAATTAAAGAAAACCTTATGACACGTAGCTGGCACTCACAGAGGTGGGAGTGGCGGGGTGCGTTACGCCACGCCCTTTCGCCTTCACGCCTACGGCTAGCAACTGCATTGGGAAACAACTACTAAGGAGCTGTGTTGCATTCTTCTTGTCGCGTTAGTCAATCATGCACTTCCAAATGATTTGCATTTGTACTGTAAGCAAAGTAGCTGACTTCCATTACTTCGTGCTGGTAGCTTTATTATGTCACCCAACTTAAATTATCTTGGGACGTCAGTCAGCGCAGGTAGTCTGAATACCTTTTTGACATACAGAAGATAAATTTAAATTGAATTATACAGTGTGAGTCTTCATAAAGTGCCCAGTAAAAAAATTGGAAATTATAGTCATTTTTACGGACGAGAAAATAATTTTAAAAAATCTAGCATTTTGTTCAGTTTTTATTGACATTTTCAAAAAGTATTTGTATGACGCGAAAGCGGTGAGTTCGCGTGTCAAGAAGGAGTGCAGTGTATCTCATTTGATCCACGCATAGCACGCGAACGATAACAAGTGGCAACTCGTGGTAGACGTACTGACGTCAAAATCCAGTGGATTTACACAAATCATATTTTCTTTTTGTATGAACTAAATTAATATTCATTCTATTGAGAAATGGCGGGCTCAGCTACGTCACAGTAAGCGACAAAAATGTGGCACGATTAGTTCTCATACAAACGGGGCGCTCTGCTTCAGATGTATTGTTTGTAACTTCGAATGTCGCCGCCATGTTCCAAAGAAACAACACGGGGCCATAAGTTGCGGTAACCGCATTCCATCAGGCGCTACTATGCGCGCTTAACACCAACGTTGCTTAAAAAACTGTCGGTTTAGCATTGTTAAGCAATGTTATTCTTTTATTTACTTTCAGTTCGTAATTGTACAGTAATTAGTTTCGCAGACACAACAATCGACGACTTTTTATACTAATCAAAACCGCAGCTGCATTTCGTGACTAAAACAATTGCTGTTATGTTGTCGTAGACTACAATAGCGCAGGAACTCGATACCAACATTTTTAACCTCGCACATGGCGACAGTTCGAAGGTGGCATACGCCTTAATGAGTGGAAAATGTCCCTGCAGAACAATAGGGTTAGAGATATGAGATGAATTATTAATAGAGTTAATGAGCCGCGCACTGCACGGCCGATAGCGGGGTGAGCGGGCGACCTCGCGATAGTGCCCACGCAGCCTGATTGTCGCCAACGGCCGGCCAACTCTTTTTACAATCAATTACAACACTAAAACCCTAACATAAAGCCATAAAGCCTATAATCCCCCAGCATTGATTACGCAAAAGAATCAAAATCGTGGCAGGTTCGTGCACGCGCGTGAATCCCTAGAATCCCTTGAGTAGACTCGCGTCGTGCTACAATGGCACGAAATATAAATATTCTGCGAGTGCGCGCAATAGCACGCCTGCTTTAAACTACTCAATTTGTCTTTAGCTCTATGCTTCTGGCTAATCTCAGCAAGTGGTATTGAGAAATTGTAGCTACCTACTTACATTATAACACAAAATTATACGGTAATCGTATTTGAATAGTATGTATGTGAGAAACTATTTCTATGAAATTAATGTTTTTTATTTTGTTTATGTTATGAACGAGTTGAAAGTATAGATTGAAAAAAGCCCACTTCTGCCACGTTTGAACTTCAGATATATGAAAAAAATATTATACAGGTACCTGTCTGTTAAGTGAGTGCACTCTTGGATGGGCTTATTCATGATTATATTTATTTCCTGATGGTGGTTTCGTTTCGTCTGTTCCAGAATGAAAAGAAGAAACTTCCTTTTTTCCGTTTTTTACAAAAAATACAAAATTACTGATAACCAAACTCAAAAACTCAAACTCAAATAACTTTATTCAAATAGACTTTCACAGTAAGTACTTTCAAATCGTCAAATTTAAAGCAAGATATACTTAATAATAGACATAATTACTATAATAATATAGATATGTAAATACACAGTATACAGACATAATTCTACTCTACCACCGCGTCGGAGTTGTCTCTTGCTGAGTAGACCCGGCGAGAAACTCAGCAGTTACTCTTTTGAACTTGTTTTGGGTTTACAACAGGCGTTAGTAAGATACAATGTGTCATTTTGATACAAATAAACCTACTGAGTGTCTAATCTAAAGAATATAAAACAATGGAAAAAAATCAAAAAGAATATAAACTTAAGGCCATTTAAACAATTAAGAAATAAAATTGTTAGTCAGTACAAACTAAGTATTAACTAGGTATTACAATAAAATATCTGTTACAATAGAGTTATCTAACTAATCGGCCCCGCATCGAGCAGAGAGCTTACACCCAGGCATTTTTATCTATGAGGTAGTCTTTTGTAGTATAATAGCCCTTTTTTAATAAAGCTGTTTTGATGTGATTTTTGAATTTATGTAGTAGTAACTCACAAATGGCTTTTGGGATCTTGTTGTAATAATGTATACCTTGCCCCATAAAGGATCCTAAAACTTGTTGTAGCCTAAAGAGTGAAAGCGCAATTTTATCCTTATTCCTAATATTTTTGCAATGTATATCACTGTGTTTAGTATAGAGACCAATGTTTTTTCTTACCAAAACAATGCAGTTGTAAATATATTGTGAAGCTACAGTAAGGATACCAATTTCCAAAGCTCTCTAAGTGAAGCCCGTGCACGAAACTTATAGATGGATCTGATCGCTCGCTTCTGGAGGACAAAGATGCTTTGTATATCCGCGGCTTTACCCCAAAGTACAATGCCGTGAGACATTACACTGTGGAAATAGCTAAAATAAACCGAACGAGCAGTATCAACATCTGTTAATAACCTTATTTTTCTCACTGCAAATGCAGCCGAACTTAGTCTGCCCGAGAGGGCTGTTATATGAGGGTTCCATTGGAGTTTTGAATCTAATATGATTCCGAGTAAAACTGTAGAATCAACAAGCTTCATAGTATTTCTGTCTATTTTTAGGTCAATGTGGTTATCTCTATCATTAGGCAACTTAAAATTAATACATTTAGTCTTAGATTTTTTACTGTGATGTAGATTATTTACTGTGAACCATTGTAAAACCTATGAAAGTGGGTCATGTACATCATCAAAAAGGTTTTTATTTCTGTCAGTTTTAAAAACTAAAGACGTATCGTCTGCAAACAATATACGACATCAAAATTTATCCTTTAAGTAAAAAGGTAAATCATTTATAAATATCAGAAATAGTAATGGACCCAGAATAGATCCTTGTGGTATCCCCATTTTAACTTGTGATCCTGTAGACAGAACACTGTTAACATCAACTTTTTGAGTTCTCTAACTAAGGTACGAAATTATCATATCTAAAGCATTATCCCTTACCGCGTAAAAGTCAAGCTTGCGTATAAGTGTATCGTGATCAACGCAATCAAAAGCCTTGGACAAGTCACAGAAGACGCCAAGAGCGTTCTGTGAATTCCCCCAAGCCCCAAAGATGTGTTTTAGAAGTGCAATGCTAGCATCAGTAGTAGAACGCCCTCTAGTGAATCCATATTGTTCACTGTGCAAGAGATTGTTCTTATAAAAATGGCTTAATAGTTGTTCTTGAATGTTTTTTTCAAAGATCTTACTTAAAGCTGGTAGGATGTAAATAGGCCTAAAATTACCTGCGCCTTACTTGTTGCCTGTTTTAAAAAGTGGTACAACCCTACTGTGTTTCATTAAGTTTGGAAAAATCCTTTATCAACACAATCATTGAATATCACGGCCAAGTAAGGGCAGGGCAATCACGTCAATTATGTGGCTACCAATTTTAACGGATAAACCCCAAAGATCAGTGGTGCCTTTTAAATTAATTAATTTAAATGATTTTAATATGTCTAGTGACTCCACATCTTTAAATTTAAAGAATACACTGCAACAAGATGCATTATCTTTCAACAGCAGTTCTGCTTCAGTTGGTGAGAAATTTAATAAAGCTGTAGTGATTAAAGGTATATTACTAAAATAATTCTCAAATGCTTCAGTACTATAGACGATGCCATATAAGTAGGTTGAGTTGAATTTGGTTATTTGCTGTACTATATTTCTTTCTCCAGAGTTTTTTTAAAACTACATCAAAACGCGGCATATACGGTTATCGCATGAAAGGATTTAAGTTTCAGACTGGATACTTGACACAACTGTGCTTCAGATTGGCTGCACCATCATCAGTCATGATTTCAAAATTATATGAGATTTATACCAATTTTATATCACGTAGATCACTAAAAACAATGACACTTTAACTTTAGACGGACAATAAGCCTTTCCTAATGACTACCTACTTAAAAACTATATTAACAATTGAAACGTTACAACGCGAATACCTAAAGAGATGATCAATTTATGAATCAACAATAATTGAAGGCAGAAAGCATAATTAATATTTTATCACTGCCTCAAAGTGTCGGAAACTATCACAATAAATACAAAAGAAAGTGACTCAATGTTTACGAATGACAACAGGAAAATATAAATCTTTGTTTAACGTAATTAGCAAACTTTGCAACTACAGACTGAACAGGATTTTCATTGTTAAAATAACATCAATAAAATTTAAATGAAATGAATAATATGTTTTCTCAAATAGACTTACAAAGAGTACTAATAACAATAATACATAACAGAACAAGACTAGCAAAAACATACTAAATAAACGTCAACGTACCTACGTACCTACAATCAAAGTATGGAATATCATAAATAGACTTATTGTGACTCTACCTTTCCCAACCAAACTCGATGGTTACTCTTTTTTTTACAGAGTAAAGTCAGAACAAAAAATGTGCATCATTTAAGAAATCCTCTACACTATATTGCTAGACTATAACTAACATTGAATTGAAAGTTACACTTTTTTGTGATTTATAAAATTAAACGTAATTAGATTTGTAAATCTGTATGCAACAGTCTGTATAAGCTAAGTAAATGGCGTTTAAACAAAAAATAATAAATACGCTTTAATTACAAAGTTAAAGCTTAATTTCTAAGTTATTTGGCTGTTTTCTTAATGTAAAATTAGTAAGAAGAATTGGTTTCAACAAAAAAATATGCTCTAATTTTAATATACTTATTTTCAAATTTGTACAATGTAACATGATTAATAATTAGGCTGTGACTGGGCTGTTTTGTTCAGCCTAGGGCATATTTCAACTTTTAAAATATAACAAAAGAAGCGTATCTACTTTGAAAAATCTAAATGAAACGAGTACTTAAGTTTACAGGAAAGATCGGCGCAATAGTTAGTCATTCATTTTATTTAATTACAACTTGAATGGATCCCGCGACCCGTTATCATCAGTGTCACAGCAACGAATGGCACACAATCCGTGTTTATGAAGTCGTCCAAGATAAATCATATACCTACACATATTATAACACTAACAGATTAGCTCTATATCATTGCCCTAAAACAATTATGTTTTTCAGTCAACTGACCTAAGTCTCTTGCACGTCTCGGCGGGAACATGCACATAACAATTCAGATTTGAGTATGGCATCAGTGAGTGAAGAGAACCGATCATTCCGATCCGACCCGCAACAAGACAGTATATGCTCAAAAACGGATCTTGGATGCGATTTACAGGTAATGCTCATCAGCTGACGGGGTAGTGGTCGAAATTAAAGGTGAATGAACTAGGTGATAGCACCTTTGGGCACTTAATGACCCAACACTGCAAGGGAATACATGTTCAGTATTTTCATCACGCACTAGCTGTTGCCAGGGACTGTCCACGCGTGGTTTTAACTTTTAAATTTTTTCATCCTTTATGTACATAACATCTCAAGTACTCTACATTTTAACTCTGCTTTAAAAGTAGATACATTTTTTTTATATTTATAGACCCTGCAAAAATATTTTCAAACTTTCTTGTGAACTTCATACTAAAATCCATATAAGTTTCAACTTCTCCAGTAGTTCTTACGTCGAATCCCGTTTTTTGGTGTCTCACATTCTAATTGATTTTTCTAAAAATAATAAATGAACAGTTATTTTACTATCTAAACATAGTTATTAGATAGATAATGCTGAGTATTAGTCTGATGTTGCTAATTATGTAACACAAATTATTGTATAACGTAATAACCGACGACACTATGGCGTAGTGCGATGTAGCACGGTTTCTCGCCTCGATTTTCGTAGTGTCCCGGGTTCGATTCCCGGTCGGCTCAATTCAGGAAATGATCTTTTCTGAATTGACTTGGGTCTGGGTGTGCTGGGAGACGCCCCTGGCTTATTTTCCTTGTGTGGTACCTCTTAACACGGGAATATTAATCCCTACTTCGAGACCATTACAAGAGGTGTGTTGTCTGGGGCATATTTATTTATTTTATTTATTTATCTAATGTATAGCTTCCGAATAATCCGTAAAATAATCATAAAGATGTAAATAAAAACTGCTAAGCAGTTTATTAGAATTAGTGATTTATTTCGTTACGGCTGAGTACCGTATTATTGAAATCGGTTGCAATATTTTATGTTTCCTTGTTAGTGCATAGGAGGACACAGCACGATCGAGAGAATTGAAAAATTGGTATTTCTAAAATATTATGCTGTCTGTTGCTGACCTCAAGCCCCCCGCAAAGTTCGATAGAGACAACTGCACTCGGACCGAAATTAACTATCAAAAGTTAACAAAATAGACGCTTCGTCGCCGTTGTCCCCTTCCCATCAACTTCACCAATTGAAAAACTTTTTTTAGTAAATTGGAAAAAAGATTATGCCGTGTTTCTATGTTTTCCTTATTTCATATAATGTAGTCAAATTAATTTTCTGGATGTTTGAACACAGCGGTAAATCTGAACAATTTTTTTAGATTTTCCAAGGGTCATATTTGATAATTAATTAATAAAAAAGGAAGACATAGGGACATAATAGGGGTCATAGATTTTTTGGAAAAAAATATTCCTCTGTTAGCATTATACAGAGAGGAAACACTTTTGTATGGCAAAACGGCTCTTCTGTTTCCTCTTAAGCTGCTGGCACAACGATCATTTAAAACAATGGACATATTCATTAGCTAGTTTCTATTGGTTGCATTTCAATTATAGTTTATTATCTGTTGAACGCGAGCTGTCTCGGGCCTACATGTACTTCTTATCAGTCAGCCCCGGCTTCGTACAAGTGCAATTTTCTAAGGAATCTTTAATAAATAAAATTTGCCTACGTTAGACTACTTTTCTACCAGAGATGTGCTATGTAGCTATGCTGCGAGGATGTGCAAGCTAAGCTACGCAACGAATAGACCGTTTCCACTGATGCTATGCTATGTAACGGAGCGAGGAAGACGCGCAGTTCGAGCTATGCGATGAACCAACAGTAGGGAAGGCACGCAAGCTAGCATCCATAGCACGTTCTTTTCGTAACTTTAAATCATCATTTTCCACCTAAAGACAGAAAAAAATTTAAGTTCGGCCTGATTCAAGATGAAAAGGTGCATTGTTATTTTAATGCTAATTTAAAAATAAACATCCACTTGTTTTTAAAAGCTTCAGTTCGTAGGTATACCACGAGTTGCCGGTTCAAATTTACATTATCGTTCGCGTAAAATTTTGTATGGGGATTTGACATGACATACATGACAATGTCAAATCCCAATACATTTTATACGCGAGCAATAATGTAAATTTAAATTGGCAACTCGTGGTAGACGTACTGATATTGTAGTAAGATCTATGATTTATTAAATATTTTTTTTGCAATATCGAAGAAAGAATGCTTTGTATTATACATTTTAGTAAATTTCCTGTTCTTTGTAACCGTCGGTAACTTTATCTGAAACGCGTTACATCATTGTCCCAGTATGAGTGACGTAATTGGTATGCAATGATAATCGAAAGGCAATTTAGATACTGCAGAAAACAATGTTCTGATCAGTTTGAGTATCTGATAATTATAAATTCCTCAAATAACATGAAAGATTGCACGACATATCCTTGTCACGTGACAATATTAAGGCAAATATTGTTTACGAGCTGCCCAGACAGACTTCGTTCTGTCAAATGTTTGACAGCTGGTGTACATTTTTCCCTTTTACATTTACTATTATTTTTCCCTGAATTTTTGTTCAATCATAATAAAATATATCCTTTAACACTCCTGAATAATTGAGCTTTCTATTAGTGAAAGAATTTTCACGATCGTATCAGTAGTTTTGGAGCCTATTCAATACAAACCAACAAACAAACAAATAAACAATCAAATATTTCTTCTTCATAATATCAGTATAGATTGATGACGCAAATAATAACTTCTTATTTTGATAAAAAAAATCGAATTCAACAACAATAAAAATCTAATCTGTAACACCTTTTCAATCACATGATAATTATTAATTTTGAATGAATTGTCACTTGTAGGAATTTCAATAAAAAATTGCATTTAATTATTGGCTCCTAAGATGAATTGTTTATGGTAAGATAGTGTATCCAGTTTAAATTTAAAAGATTATTTTAGAAAACAAACTACTCTTGCACTTGAATAAAAACCAATTGGGCCAAGATCACTTTGCATGGTTTCCTAATTTGATCTTTCGTTTTCAGCCCGTCAGCGGTGCGTTCCCTACGTGCCATATCGTTTTCGGAAGTTATTTGATAATCACCCTGTATATTATTTTTTAATCAAATTGTCTGCCACAATAATATGTAATTGTAGTACAAGCGCTGGCTTGTTGTACAAATCACGCCATAGAACATTACATACTCGTATGTAACGTGCATATAATAACATCTCTGTTTTCTTTATTAGTCATATTAGTAAATTATTTGAAAGATATCTTTTTTGTTCTCTATACTTTGTTTCTTCGACTTTTCGTAATTGTACAACATGTACTAATTATGTAATTTTGGGGCTGACAATTTGATTAAAAAATAGTATAGATTGATAATCACCCGGTAGATTCACTTTATACAAATGTTTTTGTTGATTCCTATCGCAATTTTTGGAGAAAAGAGTTTCAAACGCACGTAGGGAACCCGTCAGCGGTTACCTGTCAAATAATGCATCCTCTACGCCAGATATTTACTGAAGAAATTGCTCGCTACCCTCAGTTAGGAAAAATAACTTGACTGGCTATTAGGGATGGTAATACTAGATCGTTCCAGCACTGTATTTGTCATTTTTTAAGGTGTTTCGTCACTCCCTAGTACTTCGAGTACTAGGAGTCATGTAGAGGCGGGTTCAGGAACGGTATGTCGGGCTCCATGCGCAGCGCCTGCTGCGTGGGCTCGTAGTGCCCTGGACGAATTGCATGGCAACCTGAGGGTTTGGTCATTATTTACTGATTGAGAACAATTGAGGGAAAGCGATTCCTTTGCATTGCCCTGTTTAGGCTAGAAGATAAAACTACTGTAACTATAGTTAACAACCAGATCTGCACCCTACTGCTCAATTTATCACTACAGTCGTGCACAATATGATATTGCTTAAAATATGATCTCAAGTTATATTCTAATTCGTTTTAGTTACTGTATGTCATGTATGTGTTAAAATATTTTTTTGTCCTTTTTATATTGACTGGCCTGTTGGTGCAATGGCAGCGATCCTGCCTTTAGCACCGGAGGTTGTGGGTTCGATCCCCACCCAAGACAAACATTTATGTGACGAACATTTGTGTTTGTTGTGTGTCTGTGTGTTATTATCTATAAAAGTATGTATTCAGAAATATTTAAGTATGTTTATCAGTCTCTGACACCCATAGTACAAGCTCTGCTTAGTTTGGGATCAGATGATCTTGGTGTAAATTGTCCCAGATATTCATTATTATTATTTATTGTTATCTTATGTCTACCATGAGTTTCCGTCACGTTAACTAAGATAAGACTTCAGAAATGTGTACGCATGTTCTTTTCCAATTCTATTCTGATTACTAGCCAATCACTGTACCGAAATCGCATACAAACATTACATCACTGGTGTAATCTTGTAAAGTCATGCATGATACAGAAAAACTAGCAGGATTTCCCCAGGTCAAAATATATAACCCGGCTAAATGAAAACCTAACTCATGGCAAATAATAAAAAATATCTCTTTAATCTATGCCCATGTTACCAAATAAGGTCGGAAAAGAACGGGTTTATGTTATTTACATAGTTCATCACACCCTTCAAGTTATCAAAATAAGTTTATTAAATGGTCGTATCTTTAACACTTTTCAATTCTGTCACGAAAAATTTACGTAATAAAATTGTTGTTGCTACCAATATGAATAGTCTATTCAACACATGTACGCCCATAAAAGATTCCGTGTACCGGGTGTGTCCAAAAGGCGTATATAAATATATAAATGATTAGTAAATGATCTACTTTGTTAGTTTATACAACAAATCATAAACCAACAGGTGGCCAATTAATTAAGATACCTTGCGTTTATCATCATGCAAGAGTTATCAAACAAGACTATCGAAAATACATTTTCTTCTTCAGGATATAAAAATATAATAATAATCTTTATTTCAGACCCAATTTACAGATCCATTTGGGGTCAGTAAATCTTTTTCAGTTTTTACGCGTATAAGTGTACAAGGTCTCATTTAAATTTATCCTGGAACTTTTACCTGATTCTGCATCTTACAAACTGACACAAATTCGAATAATGTTACTTTAGTAGATATCCGTTAAAATAGATAAATTGGTGCCTAGTTACATTTCTGAACGTTGAATAAAAATCACTATAATTGAAAAAAAGTATCTGATCAAACTTAGCTAAAGGAGCACAATATCAATAATTAATAACAGTTATGCAACAATTGAAACGTGTTAGTGTTAAAAGTCGCATCTAATTTAAGAGAGATTTCAACGTACTTGGTACTAGTAAGCAATTAACTAGACTAGTGCATACAAGCCACACAGTCGGGGGGCCTACTCTCGTTCGTCCGAAAACAAAGTTATATGAAACCTTTAGGCGTTAAAAAAGATAGTTACAGTTCGAAATTGATGTTGAGTTTTTGGTATTCCATTCTTTTTATTTTATTGTAAGGCACCGAGGGGTTCTGACATCCCAGATTTTGTATACTCAGAACCAAATCGAAGTTAGATGCTTCGGACGTCTTCCTGATTTTACATAACTTAACCTTCTTAATAAACTTTTATAGTTAAACTGTAAGTATGTTTACAAAATAGGATAAATAACTTTTAGATGAAAAAAGCCCAATCCTACAGAAACGGATACTTACTCGTATCTACTAAATACTTCATTTTCAATGTTGTATCAAGCTTAGGTTAAAATACTGTGGAAGATTCACGAAACTTCGTCACCGGAGTAGCCCCTGGTGTCGGCTAGTAAAATTTAATTAGCCTCCTTGTCTGGTACTGTCGCGACAACGCTTCGACTTTCAACCGAAGTGCCGTTTAGTTAGAATGCTCTTTATCGCTAACTTAAAGGTTATCTCTGTTCATTTCAAAGTTTAACTCTTTTACCACGTGATTGCAGTATTTCCTCACATAGAATTTTTGCTATGAATAGAATGGCTTTAATTTAAAAACATTTGGATTTTGGTTTGCTGTTTCAAGAATAGCTTGTTTGCTACCAGCAGGGGTACACTTTGGTTTGTCTAAACATATAGTAGTAGTAGCCTTAGGCGTCCAAAAATATCTACAATCGCTTCGACGTGAAAGTTTATTTTAAATTATTTAAATGTCACGTGTTTCGGTCTAAACATGTTAATTATAAAAAAAACATCCTGCTAGAAGGAGTTTATAACCGTTTAAAATATTACAGAACTTGATTTATCGTGTATCGTAGTACTAAGGCCTAGATTGTTATTTTCACGCCTATAAAAATATAATACGTTTCTGAAATCATTTACTATAAATAGCTATTTCTATTTGCAAATAATGATATGGCCACCATTTAACCGCATTTTTTTAAAAACATTATTTGTTACTCAAGAAACTGCTTGAAATAAGTACTAAAACTAGCTCACTTGAGCTAATTTTAGTTTGGACTTCCAAGTAATATTTTTGTTTATTTATTTATATAAAAGCTGTTGAAACATTGTTGATTTGAAATAAAAGCACGAAATAAAATAAATATAATATAAAAGTTATGAATACCTACCAAATAATTTAGTAATTTTTTTGTTATTTCAGTGCCGATTATTTCAAACATTAAAAGTTGTTTACTATTAATAAAATAATATATTTCCATATCACTATCAATGCATCCGCAAGAAAGGATTACCCGTCTCGTCAGTAGATAAGCGAAGCAGTTGGAATAATCGAATAAAGGAATGACTATCCATGTTGTCCGAACTATCGATGAATCACGCTCGTCACCTTTCGCTGAAAGCGATGATATGGCACAGTGATTTCATAATACGGCTCGCCGTTCCAGTCGCAATTACCCTGTGAGTTATGGGTAGGCGAATAGACGGGACTCTCATGCCGCTCCCGAACGAGTCATACGGGCCAGGCAGGAATTCCCAAATTAGGTACAGTCACCAATGTCTCGGAAACAACTGCTAACTGAATTATAAGTTTGTGTAGACTTTATTACTCTTTTTCTTTGTTCTTAAACTCCTCACCTATACTAATATTAAGCTGAAGAGTTTGTTTGTTTGTTTGCCAGAACGCGCTAATCTCAGGAAGTACTGGTCCGATTTGAAAAATTCTTCCAGCGTTAGATAGCCCATTTATCGAGGAAGGCTATAGGCTATATATCATCATTCTAAGCGGACGAGGTCGCAGGCAGAAGCTAGTTTGTAATATTCATTTCAATTTAACCACTATACATTTTTTATTGATTAATGAGCGCTGATGTTATTACAGGCGTTCAAGTTGTTTGGCCGCAGATCGCGATGAAGTTTTATTTTAGGCCAATTCTCACTCACTTATACGTAGAAATTTAAAAGAACTTAAAAAACTTTACGGAAGGTGCAACTACATGTACAATGAACAGCAAGCAGCGCAGGTGTATTACTGTGGACTTCGTACCGTCCGTCCCCACGTAATATGCGAGCTCAAAGCGATGAGAGCTCAACTAATGGCAGCTGCATTTTGTTTTAATTTTCGTGGTTGTACAGTGACACCTTTTTAAACACCATTGAAAAATGGATTTTATGTTGATATCATTAAAGTGCCTACATACAGTGCTAGACGTGCTGTCGTTTGTTCATTGAAAACTCACAATATCGATATTGTGTATGGTGTATACTATCAATTTTCGTAAAATTTTGCTGACTTTCTTTCCGTGTAAATACAAGTTTTCCTTATTTTTGTCATTTTTTCTTGTTAAACAAATGTATAATTCAATTAAAAATAAATGGACGCATCATCCAAACAACCGTTAAATGAAGCCGATAAGATTTTGTAACCACGGCAACAGCAGAAATGGAGATATTAGAGAGAGCGTAAGCTGTAACGAACAAGCATATAAGTTACTATGTTTGACTAGACATAAGCTTAAAAACAAACAATTAAATTCATAAATATTATTATATTTTTGCATTTGGTCAATTTGATGAACAAATTTTAACTTATTACTACTTAGTTTACCCTGGTGAATGATAATCATAAAAATAATGATAAAGTTTTGGCAGACACGCGGGTAACTGAAATCGTTACTGTACGTCTACCACGAGTTGTCACTTTAAATTTACATTATCGTTCGCGTAAAAAAATGTATTGGGATTTGACATTGTCATGTCATGTCATGTTAAATCCCATTTCAAAATTTTACGCGAACGATTTAAAGTGGCAACTCGTGGTAGATCTCTATTAACTCCTAGCATTAACATTTTAAAATAGTTCTAATAGCAGAGATCGTACTTTTGACGGCTGTAGCTTGAGACTGAACTTAAAGGAATTACCAACAACCACACTATCTAAAAAACTAAGTATATTTGAAATTCAAATAACTTAGATTTTCGGCAAAATTCATAAATATCCTGTAAAGAATTTACAAGTAACAAAAGTTTACTCTATATGAGAATAAATGAAAATCTACAGAAAACTTAAAATTGTAAGGGAAACACTGCAGCGTTCAATAGATTTTCCTCTCGCTTCGATAGAATTTGAAGACGTCAGGCTGCTTACAAATACCAGTAAAACTGGTCAAGGTCATCAAACGTTTCTTGTTGATATTTTAGTTCATAGGTTACAATTTAACATGTAACCGTTACGTGTTGACTTTGATTACGATATGATAACTTTACGTTACGCCGTTCAACTAACTTCAACTTTATAAAATACATATATACTCGTAAGCTAGCGTCGAAAATATATTTTAAATGAAAATATGAAGTCAATCTTAGTTGAGATAAACAGGTTAACAGTGTTTTATCGTTAATTCCGTTTACTCATTTTTGTACATATACCAAGTAAAGTGGCTCAGCTCATCGTGTGTAGTAAATAGCGAAATAGCCTGCAAAATGAATGAGGGTTCCCTTTAAACCAGGATTGAGATATTACACCCTGCCCTTCTAATAACTTAACTGCTTCATTATATTACCAAAAATGGGTTTTGATAATATATAATTACTTAGTTTACTCTGGTAACAGTCTACCAACGTATTATGTTGTAATTCATAAGTTTACTGGAAATTGTTTGCAACTAAAACTATTACTGAGTATTTAAGACAAGCTGGTTATGAATCTCAACCAACACAAAAAAAATTGCAAAGTGTGTGTCAAAAACACAGAAATGTGTAATTTTTCTTTATTTGTCTTTACTTATTATACACATATCGTTTCTCATTATTAAAATAAATTACTAAATGTAAATTTCAGGGACAAATTGAATATTTGTATCTGCTATATTGACAAAGGTCCATAATATAAGTTCAACATCCTTACTATACTTGTCAAAATCTATACGTAAGACAAATGCGTTATTTTATGATTTAACCGGAAACAATTTCTATTTTATACTATTCGATCCACGTATTACACATTAACATTAGTATTACATATTTAATATTGTCCAAAGTAGTACGTTAACTACTTAAGTATAGATTGGTAAATAAGGAAGACTAATAGTAATTTATCATCTTGTTTTTTTAATTTGAAACACCCAAGGGGGCAGGTATGTAAATACCTTTGTCAAATCGCACATTATTTAACTTGCCCCAACATAACGAGGTTACATCAACTTGAGTGTCTACTTGCGTACTTACTTATACGTGTACGAGAACTTGGTTTCAACTTGTTTCGTTGCTATGCCATTAACTTTCTAATATATCATAGACATAAAAAATACATATTTTCAAACCGATATGCAAGTATGTGTAATATAAACCGGTCTGCTCAGATAAATAGTCATATAACTCACCTTAAAATATGAATATTTCGTCCCTCCGTGCCGTTATATAGTATAAACTTCACTCGCGATGCACTGTTAAGGAAGCTCGTTTACGTGGAAAAGCACCTTTAAAACTTCGTGTCGGGTCGGTGGAACACGCGTGCGGAAGAAGTTTTGGCCGGCGGTAAAACTTTTCGGAAAAGTTTCGGGCAACGGTACGGTGTGGCTCAATCGCGCTCGGAGGCGCAGGCTGACGGCGCGCGGCGGCGGGGCAGCGCGTGCACTGAGTGGCGAGTCACTGTCTGTGCTCGGGCAGCGAGTGCCGCCGCGGGACTCTGCCCCGCGCGTGCGCCTGACCTGTTCCGCGCAGCCTCCCGCGCCCGCCGCGCACGCGGCAACCCGGCCGGCCCTCGCTGCCTGCAAGTGCACTACCACCGCTCGTAAACAATGCACAGACCACACACGCTCCCAACTCCCGACCCCAGCCTGCTATTATCGACATCACATTTTAGCACCAACTTAAGTTTGACAGCCTGATAAAGGATAACTCGACCCCTGCTGACATTTGTGCAGATGAAATGAGAATCAGCAACTGCACGATATGTCGTTTCAGTCACTTCCTCCAACGTAATTAAGAATTCAGTTCGACCAGATCTGAACATTTACTGATGACATGACATGACTGTGTTTTCACAGCTTCCCATTTTTACTTCAAACACCTAGGATTCAAATCTTTTACGCATACGTTTAACAGATGAGTTTTATAGACATATCTATTATATAATTGTATTTTTTTATATCTTTACTATACACTTACAGAAGGTATTTGACAAATAAATTATATATAAGTAATCAGTGGCTCAAAGAATGTCATCTAAATGAACGGAACTTGGGATTTATAATTGTGGAAATTGCATTTCCCTTTGATATTATCACCCCATGAAAGTTCGGAAAGGCCAACTCGTAGTGACGTTTTATTAAGGAGAAGAAAAAGGTACGTCTTCATTACAATAGAAGATGTGTACATTTGTACACTACTTGCTGAAAAAAACACTTTAAAACAATGTTTGAAATAGTATCTTCCCAAAACCCGAAAAACAAAATGCTGTATTTTTTTATTTTTTTATTTAAATTCTTACAATAATTTCAAAACACCATCTTCGAAATTGACATTGAATTGACACAATATTTGATATTGACGAGTTGATTGACGTTCCTAGAAATCTTTACTTTTAGGACGTTTTAAATCAAAGTGTTGTTGTGGGGTGTTGTGGTTAAATTGAAATCGGCGCCTAGACGGAATAGGTAGATTAACCCATTTCGGTCTGATATTTGAAAGGGCTCTTCTGCTCATCTTCATCTTGTCCTCAAAAGTAAGTAGTAATAATATTCATAAAATCTCTCATTTATTTGTTCTTACGTGTCTTCAATCTTCCTACTTTACTTTAATTGACAAGTGGAGTGTGAAGATGAGTTTCATTCATTCTTTTAATCAGAGTGTGCCATCGTAGTATTCTACAACCTGTCACATCCTGTTTTTACATGAGTAAACCGAAAAGCTAGACATCATTCCTTATCGCAATACATAAATAATGATAACACATTCCATTTTATGAGCATGTTGAATCACTATTAGAACAAGTAGTATAAGCCAAACTATGAAAAAACTACCTACGAGTAAATAATAACAATCGTTTTGCCTTTTTTAGTTGCTGTATTTACGAGTACCTAAAGATTTAAAGAAAGGCCAAAACTCTACTGCTCCTAAGCTTGCTTCAGGTCTGAAAAGGGGTCGTCGTCATTTTACTGTGAATTTACTAAGCAACTTAAATCTAGTTTCACAAATATGGTACAAATAACGTAATATTGCGCAAAACACAAAATTTTTGTACTCAATGCAAAATGTAATTTGTCTTATTTATAAAAAAACGCAAGACTTGGCCGGTAGAACTTTAATTAAATAGCAATACCAAGTAAAACTTAATGCTAGAAGATTATCGACAAAGGTGCGTGCACTTGTCAGATACCACTGCTTCCTAACATTCAAGCAGCCACTTGATGTTGCGCCTTCTTGAGGTTGATTGCAAATTCAATCGTCATTAATCATCACAAATTGAAGACTATGTCTATCAGACGAAGGAATGCTGACGTAATGGTACATTTAATCTTATCAATTACATGTTTTTTATCAACCTAAGCTTTGTCTGAACCTTTGTGAACTAGTTTGATTGTTAAACGATTGTCAGCTGTCTCTGTGTCGGATTTACCTGAATAATATAACTACCGCTTGATTGATAGATGTTAATTTGTAAATCCTACATCAAATGTGTTATTATTTAGATATAGGAATAAAATATTATCTTTGTTATTAACTGTCATGAAAAGTTGTTGACAATCCTTTTGTCCTTTATTACCTACAGTTAACTAAAGCTCAGATCTCACTGCAAACTTCGAACCGTCTTTGTCCTTGCGCATAGTAAGCTCGTATTATAGTGGTCTCACGCTTGAACTGTGTGATCATGGGACGATTTTTTTTTCACTTGAAACTATCATCATCATCATTTTCAGCCTGTGAGCGTACATCGCTCGACTTCTTAAGTTACCGTCACTATACGAAGTCCTCGGCTTTCCGCATCAATACGCTTTCTTTCTACTACCTTCTTGGACGTTGGACCACCTAGCGGGTGGTCGCCCTACTATATAGCCATTTAGTCAGCCGTCTCCACTCAGAACATGCCTACCCAACCTTCCATCCGTCCTTGACTCCATAATAAAAGGCAGGCATCACAAGAACTATGTATTTGTAATTAATAAACCCGTGGAATATTACGCTAGCCGTAACCGAAAACAACTCATCAACCACTAAGGCAAACAGCGAAATTGAATGCTCCTTAAAAATAAAAGTGCAAAGCGAATACGCTTCAGTAGACACTACTCATTTTATGATTCTCTCATTTGAGAGAAGGCTCCGTGGGCACAGGGTGTTCGTTCAATTTAATGTTCCTTAGCGTGGACATTCTATTACGAATTCGCGTTCATGGATAGATGGCAAGGACATAATGCGCCGTGACAGCAGCAACGAAACATGTGTTTACGGAATGCGCGAACGCACGCTCTATCAACAAAGGTTGCGGTTTCGCAATTCACACTTGATGCCTAAGACTCAGATCATTATCTGACATTATCGATCGGCGTGATTAACTACGCTAAAGTGATAATGGCGTCAGTAATAACCGGCTGCGGCGAGACATGCGCCAGATAGATCATACGCCGCAAATTGCCTTTGTTCAAACTATCGACGTTTACCTGTTAGTTCTAAGGCTTAACTCACACTTATTCAATACCAGCGGCGTTATACGTACATGCCATCACGACTATATCCCAAACGGGGTAGTCAGAGACAAGTGACTGTTGCCGTCATGGTGAACGAAACACTCAGAGGTAGGTGGTGAGCCTTCCGCCGTTTTCCGGGTTGATTTGTTTTTAACCGATGTTTTTCATCACCGGAAAGTTAACAATGAACACAAAGATGGTTCTGGGGTCCGATTTGACCTCGGGACCACACGATCCACGAGCCGAGTTGGGGTACTAAACCACTAGGCCACGACTCTCAAAATGTGGTCGTCCAACGTAACGAAGGCGGGTGCAGGCTTCCTGGCTGTTCTGAAAATGTACAGGGAAAAGTGTACTGGAATCTGTTAAGCAGTGGAGTAAGATTGTGGCTGCAAATATTAATGATAATGATGGTTACAAATGACAGAATCACTTTCATATTAAGGTGGGTACGTTTCATGACATGCATCGGTTTATTTCAATGTTTCAATGTTTAAAAAAATCATGAACAAACTAGTTGATTTGATTGTTGTGACAAGTGTTTTTTCAATGGGCATTTGATAAATTATCAGTGAAATTCAAAGATATAGTCCATGAGTAATAAGTTACGATGATCGCTCGTTGGCATGTTCTACCTAATATCTTAGGCACCCGGCCGCGTTTTACTTCAATTTGTAAATGACAATTCGTAAATCTTGTTCTCCTGTTCTACAAAAAAATACTTAAATTGAAGGGATTCCTTTGTCCTTCTTCAGATTGTCTGGGCACATGATTAAGAATATTGAAACATTTTGTTGCTTCGAACTCTATGCAACTTATTGTTTCAAAATCAACACTATATATGATTATCCGTCTTTTAAATTTTTATTTATTACATCGAAACTTCTACTTCACTTGACCAAAAGTTCGAGCTACGATGCTACGACGCGACGCGGCGATTCGAACGGCTCCCGTCAGATCTTATCATTTCTAGTAAACTCACCATCGCAGACCTGGTTCACATACGCGGTGATTAAGCAAACGCCTATTGTAGCAATACCTTCCTTTGTGATAGAAGCTACGCGCAAATAAACTAACTTGATGAGATCTGTCAATCTGTACAATGCTCTCTAAGGTTATGTAGTAGAAAAGTGTTTGAGGTTGCTCAGACGTTCAAGGGGCTCTTATCCAATATACGATTCATACAAGGTGAAAACGTCAAAGTTTCTTGTTAGGGCCTGTAAATAAGTGGCATAAGATTGCGCTACCACCAATAATCATGGAGTGGAAAAAGTTGCGTTTGGCTAAGGCTGCTCTTATTTACTGGTTACTTGTAAAAGTATCAAGTCTGTTTTGCCCCTGAGTCTTGTCCTAGCTGATCAATCTGTAATAATAAGTAATAACACATAAATGCCACCTACGGCTCCCTGCCTGGCTACTTTGTTCAACTAGATTGGAAGATTTGCGGCGCGACAACTCGTCATCTCACAGACGTATAAATTACTCATAAGAAAATAGTCATTATGACGCGCTAACTCAGTCCGTTTATTTCTATTTCCCTATCAAGTCTGAGACGTAGGTGATATGATCATAATCGAACTGTCACAAATAAAGTAACGAGCCAGTTGAAACAAAGCATGTTGTAAGTACAATGCTATTTAATTAAGTCGGTTAAGATGAATCCAACATGGTCGGCATCAACTATGAATATTTATCACTTAAGATATTATTCATTAATAATAATTACAACGACGCTGTAATTAACCAACTTCGCATTTGCAATTTGTGTCACAAAACGCCAACATTAAATTACAGGGATAATGATCAGTATCAATCAACCACCAATTAACATCTTACATAAGTTTCATAAAATAAGAAAATAATTGCTTTACATAGGAATATACTCTGTTAATGTGTTTAGAATAGGTAAACGGGTGCAATTACACGATAAGTAGAGGCTTATTCGCAGATATCTCAAAGAGGTATGTAATTTCCCGTGTTGTATCTAATGTGATCGGCGCGACGCGGCCGGCGCCAGAGCCGGCGGCTTCTTATAAAAGACATTTATGCTAATGCGTCAACAAGCAACAGCCGAGTGCGGACAACATTTCTCGTCTATATAACAGCTTATAAATTATTAAATCTATTCCAGCTATCGTATCAATCAATCAGTGGATACGTACGTCGGTTTTTGCGTGACACGTGTCGGAATGTGGACGTCGCGGATGAAGAACGCGAAGCTAAACTGGAGTTATAATAGCGTCACAACGAAGAAAATATTTATTTTTAAAACACTATAAAAGGAGCTTCAAGCTTAGGAAAGCAAATGACCTAACTAGTTTCATTGAAAACGCACTTACTCATACAGCTTACATCAAAAGCTCTGCCTGTGAACACCGCCTTAGCAAAAAATAGAAAGGAAATAATTATTTCATTGAACTAATTATTAGGAAAGATTTACGAGTATTAGTCCAGTCAAGGAAAATTTGTTTGTTCTTGATAATCAGATAATTCCTACACTCAAAAAAAACAAAATCCTATAAAGACACATTGAAGTTATAACTATAGGTCTAAGTGTTTTCTTTTATTTAAAAATTAACTTTCCTATCTTGTGAATTGATTTTCAATTGTTATTACATAAATTTAAATTTTCACCAACTTTAGGCTTTTTATTCCTTCACCGGGAATATTAAATATTATTTTAAAAACTTCGCATAACATGTTGTTTGGGGTCGAGGGGTGGGAATATAACTTTGGTCCCCTTCCTGAGTGTGTTGTATTGGCCAGCTGATCAGTTATCTTTTATCATTAACATTAATGAGAATTCTCGTAAGTAAACAGCAATTATATCCAACCTACAGGGTTATCGTTGTTACATAGAATGTAGGATAGGAGGTCAACGATCCAATTTAACATTTGAGTGTATTTATAACATAAGAACTCACTAGATTAAGAAGTTCATGTGTAGGAAAATCATGACTAGATAGTTATGAATTATATTCGTAGCACATATGAGAAAGTTCTCCTAGGTCTTATACGAATATGTGTGTCAGATAACCCTTTGCCAGACATTTAACTACAAACTGTGAAGAGCAAATGTAAAAGAATTTGTAAATTCATATTTCAATTCAACTGAAGCTTGGCGCAGTCAAGGGCCTCTCCTAAGGTGTGCTACAACTGCCGGTTGTGAGTCTTCCGCGTCCATCTATCAAGATAATATATATAAAAGGGCTCATAATATCAGTCTTCCACACATCTATACTTTGTTTAGGTCAAAGCCCGATAAAATTGTTGTATTGGTCAAAGGGGATTCAAATTTAAAATCTCTCTGTATAGAAGTTTTGGTCAAAAGATTGCGTGCGGATCATGTATTCGTCGTTACTGTGAATAAGCTACGAGAAGCAGTCTTTGAATGTTGGATGTAGCAGTTTGGTATGTGCCATACATACAAAACGTGCAGTAATGGCAGCTCTCCGTCTGGTCGCCCTATGCCGTCGTAAGATAGATTTTATTGTTATTACCCACCTATGTAATCCATTGAGTTCCAGGTGGCATCATTACGCCAGAGTCGAACAGAATAACAAATAACCCTTACAAGTAGGTAGTACTGGCACCAGTTGCTATTAATTATGCAAACTTATTTTTATGGTCATGTTCAACGACCAGAGTTTGCCGGGACTGATATATTAATATATCGCACGATCACCGCTCAAAATTGTTCGCGAACAATTTGATAGATCGATAGGATACAAACATAGAAACTAAAAAATGACAAACACGCCGAACCTGCGTCTTCCACAACCCGGGTGGCTGCTCTTCGGACTGGCTATTGAGCCATTAACAGACCTGGCGAATTTGTCTAGTGTTTTTTACGCCGTGGCCCGTGAGCCGACGTTGTTTCATCAATGTTTTAAGGCAAGTGCCTTTTAAAACCCGAAAGAAATATTTTTGTAAATATTTAACTTTCGAACTATACAGGGTTATTAAAAAAACATCAACAACCTCGCAAGAGTAGGTAGCTACCATCATACAGAACAACATTTGTTCTACGACTTTTGATAATTTGACACATTTTACTTTCATACAAAAATAAATATCAATTTAATTTTACGTCTGAATGTTCTTATCTCTGTGCGCATGGCATCGCAAAGTAAGGTAAACAAACCCTTCCGAATCACGGGGTGTAAATCCGAATCACTTACTATGTACTTAATATCACTATCAGCATAATCGCGCGTGATTCTCGCGCGCGTCGCATTTTCGTATGTGAATGGAACATAGACTTACAAATGTCACGACAGTAAAATAAAAGCTTGGAATAACATTTTTAATTAATGTATTGAGTTATGATAAAAGTCGTAGAACAAATGTTGTTGTGTATGATGGTAGCTACCTAGTTTTGTGAGGTTGTTGATGTTCTATCAATAACCCTGTATATCTTTCGGGTGTTAAATGCTTGCCTTTAAAACATTGATGAAACAATGTTTCAACGTAAAACACAATAGACAAATACGGTCTTTAGTATGTGTGTAAAAAAAAAGTAAGTAATAAAGTAAGTAAATTAAGTAATAATTAATTATTACTTAATGACCAAATTAAGTACAAAAACTTATTAAAAATTATATCAATAAATAAATAAATAAATAGTGAAAAATGGAAATGGTGTATCGTAAATGCTAAAAAAACCTCTTATCGATAGGATAGTTGGATTATCTGACCCGCAGGTCTACGTCATTGATAACTTTGGTTCTACTAGGAGCATTAACTTTGGTCAGCAGCATTTTACAACTTAGATATGACTGCAAAAGGTGATAATCCACTAACGTAGGTGTAGAAAGATTTTCTAACAATTTCTAACGATTAAGTAATTTTCATGATCGTAAATTCCACATTCAAGTTACTAGATGAGGTTGCGTTGCAGAATGAAATTATTGATATTTATTTAAGGCAGACAAGTTATTGTATTGGGATATAAGCTCAACATAAAATCCCAAAGTAGGCACTGGTGATAAAACGTTATTTTCGTATAGTAAAATGTTTTTATTAGATTCTCACGACGCATAAGGCCTATTAGCAATATAAACATTTTCTTTGGTGACTCAGTCAATCGGATGATTCTGAATGTCTCAGACAACTTTAACATTATTCCTTGTTTGGTTTTGTATGTAAACAGTGTTGTGGTTGCCACTGCCCATGCAAATAAGAGTACTCTATAAAAATACAAAAATAAAATTCAAACCGCAAATGTATACCTATGTTATTGTGAATCATTGTAATGTTTGGGCAATTGAGTCAATCACATATAATTAAGTTGATTAAAATAATGAATTTCCTACTTAACCCAACGACTAATATAAGACTGTGAAAAAACAATTTACCTAAATGATAATTATGGTCAATGCCCAAACCTTCAAAGACTATCATACGAAAAAAAGAAAAATACACCCTTTAGGGATTTATCATCGGGTGGTCACTTACTTGTGCATTCGAGGACGACAAAGATTATTGTCATGTAGTTTTTACCATTCACTGTTTAATTTGTAAGTATAAATGAAATTTGGTATTAAACATTAACTTTTTTAAGTAAGTATGAATCTCACCAGCTGGTCGTCTGTCGATGCGCCGTCGTCCCACGGTAAATTGTATTGTTTTTTTATTGTGTCTAGCACATACTATGGGCTAGTCTATATCTTAGATTATTACAATTAAAATTTAAGTGCTTATATGTAATGTAGGTACCCAGAGAAGATGAATGCAATTAAGTACAAAAACCTATTAAAAATTCTACAATTAATTGCTGTCTCATAAGAAATATCCTCCTAAACGCTTCTGGCGAAGTAGTTAACATTGAGCTAAAATTATTGTTCTTGCATTATTTTCATAAGTTATTCAACGCACACTGGCGAGACGTGCGCGGGCGCGGATGGTGGTGGACGTGTCAGACCGACACCACTGCGCATCCAGGGCTACCACAAAATACCAACAACTAAGCAGGACAACCATAAACCGCCTATAACCTGGATAAAAATAAAAATATTGGTGTATACAGGGAGCCTACTCACGTTCGTCAAAAGGCGTAGCGTAAGTCTTTAGGCGGTAAACAAAAGATACTTATAAATCGGAATTGATTTTGATTTATTGGTAAGTATTGCCAATGTATTCTTACTTTTTAGTTTTACGAACCTTCGTAATTTTGCAAGGAGTAGCAGATCGCGTCACGTGAAACGCTCGCAGTGGAGGGCATGATTCTGGGCAGTACGAACGGCGTTCAAGTAGCAATTTGGTCTTAAATGAATTCAGTGTGCAGGTACAGTACACAAGACAGCAGGTAAATCTTTACACGTGGCACCTTCTCCAAGAAGGTGGCTCATAATCTGGGGGGAGGCACGACATTTGCACACGTTTTTCGTGAAATCAGTGTATCCCCATCGACACAGGTTATCTTTGCAGTGCCCAGCCTGGGTTCGCAATCTGTTCATACTTCTCCAGGTCGCCACAAACGGGGCAACAGTAGCCTTTTCTGGCACAAGCTGATTCTGGCCTGTTGGGAGGTTTTCAGATAAAAGGGGGACGGACTTAGCAGAACTTCAACAGCAACACAAACATCTGTAGCACCTGTAGCATCTGTAGGCTGTAAGCAGCCGATATAAAACCTGTTTTGCAATGGTTTTGTAAAGGTTGACCTACTGTCTGTACATAGTCTGGATTATTTCACGTGACGGGAACTGTGCATGTGAATGAAAGAAACTAGATTTGTTCATCACGAGTCAACATAGGCATTAAGTACATCAGTTGATAATTCTAAATAAGCCGATAGGGCCCTATTCGCGCCAGCAACAAAATGTGTAAGTACATATCTAAAGTTAATAATAAGAAATATTCTGATTTCGGACCTTGAAATTATAGAGCGGGATAAGCATTTAAGGTCCAAAATTTTTCTGGTAGTTCTAGAGATAAGAAAATCAATTAAAAATATGTGTATAGCTTGGTTGGCTGTTATCAGCTTGGTTGCGTATACAATTTATTGCCGGCAACCAAATCACCCGAGCACTTATCAAACACATATTTGATGCTTGGGAAAGCAAGCAGGATGCAATAGGAATATTTTGTGATCTTTCGAAAGCGTTTGATTGCGTGGATTCTGAAATCCTACTGATTAAGCTGAGACATTAAGGTGTATCAGATATTTCGTCTATACTTATTAAATCTTATCTCACAGACAGAGCACAAAAAGTGAGTATCAACGGAACCACCTCTTCCGGTGCCACCATTAGCATGGAAGTGCCCCAGGGATCGATATTGGGCCTACTGCTTTTTCTTATTTATATCAATGACCTTCCTTACTTTGTCAAAGACATTTGTGAAATAGTATTATTTGCTGATGATACCTCGTTGATTTTTAAAATCAACAGAGGTAAGCAAGCATTTGACGATGTAAATAATACTCTTTCAAAAGTACTATGTTGGTTCACAAGTAACAATTCATTACTTAATGCAAAGAAAACAAAGTGTATTAAATTCACTATGCCTAATGTTAAACAGGTTGATACCATTATTAACATGAATGATGAGACATTAGAAATTACGAACTCTACGGTATTTTTAGGAATTAATCTAGATTCTAAGTTACAGTAGGGTCCACATATAACGGCTCTGGCAGGGAGACTTAGTTCGGTCGCTTGTGCTGTCAGAAAAATTAGACTCCTGACTGATATTGAAACAGCAAAACTAGTGTATTTTAGTTACTTTCACAGCGTTTTGTCGTATGGTCTACTGTTGTGGGGCTCAGCTGCAGACCTTAACACCATTTTTGTACTCCAAAAAAGAGCCATTCGGTCGATAAGGTAGAAGCTCCTATTACAGAGGCAAATGGCGACATTTGAAAGTGAGAAAGGAAAATAAGCATTTACAAATAACATAAAGAATGAAAATTTTTTGTTTCGACAAAAAGATAGATTATATTTTACATTGCTTCTGACACTGTATGTTTCTGAAGTGATTAAATACATAAAAATATATATTTAGGTGCTCAGGTCGATTTTCCCTATAACGGAGGTATAACTAAGGTTCGGTGCAGAAGTGCAGCAATTATCGCAGCATAAAGGTGATGCCGCGATAATTGCTACACTTCAGCACCGACTCGGATCCGACAGGAGTGTACAATCTCGGAGTGTCAGTATGGGTTTCGACCGGGTTGCGGGACCATGGACCCCGTATTTTTGGGTTAAACAAATTTTATTCTCAAAAAAAGATTTACATCCACTTGCATGAGAACAATCATTTTCTTAATATTATATAATAATGTGTACTGTCACTCGAACTAAGTACTTACTCATCTGGTGCATTACAATTTTACCAATTTTACGACTGGGTTTCAGTTACGTACTGCGCGACTTTAAATTTGAATGCACCAAATGAGCTTACATTTTTAATGGCTGAGGGTATTTTGTTATAAAGCCGCGCACCTTCAAAAGTGATCATTTTTTTGCCATAGTTGGTTCTTACCTTGGGTAATACAAGAAAGCTTGCGCGGCGTGTACTTCGTTTAGCAATTTTGTTAACGGTGTTTAGAGCTATGCTAGTATGGAGAAAGTTATTCAAAAAATTTCTAATAAGAATACATGTGAAAAAATTATATAACTGTTTTATGTTAATTATTTTAGTATCTAAATATATTTTTGAAGTTGGTGTTAGAAAGTCATATTGGAAAATATTTGCCTTGAGAACGCTCATGGAGGTATACAGACTGAAGAATACACCTCTGCATCTACTTTTCTTAGACATGCAGAAGGCCTTCGACTGTGTCCCTCGTGAGATGATCGGCTGAGCGCTGCGGTCCAGGGCCGTTCCCGAAGTCTTTATTGACTGTATCCGGGACATGTACCACGATTCCAGTTCCATAGTTAGGACTGCGGTTGGTGACACGCTTCCCTTCCCTATCACCGTTGGAGTACACCAAGGCTCCGTGCTTAGCCCGTTTCTGTTCAGCGTAATAGACGTTCCGTCAAACAGCATCCTAGACCACCATGAGCACCCACCCTGGTTGCATAAGTATGCTGATGATATAGCGCTAGCAGATTCGGACAGGGGATGGCTAGTACAACGGGTGGAAAGTGGAAAAATTCACTTGAAAACGGCGGTCTGAAACTTAATGTGGCGAAGACGGAGTACATGGCCTGCAACACCACAGATACCCAGTCCGTCCGCATAGGCTTTGACGTAGTCGAGCGCACGGACCGTGTTAAATACCTGGGATCTGTGTTAAGCGCGTCCGGGGACATCGACCGCGACGTTAGAGTCCGAATTTCCTCGGCTTGGGCCAAATGGCGTGAGGTGACTGGTGTCATTTGAGACCCCAAAATGCCGATCAAGCTGAAGGGGCAGGTCTATAAAACCATCATTAGGCCTGTCCTTTTATATGGCAGTGAACATGGCCGTTACTAGACCGACTCAAGCAGGAGCTGCGCGTCACGGAAATGAAGATGCTGCGGTGGATGTGTGGAGTTTCACGCAATGATCGCGTGCGTAACACCCACATCCGCGGCAGCCTTCGTGTTCGTGACATCGCAGATAAGCTGCAGGAGTGCCGCCTTCGTTGGTATGGTCCTGTCTCACGGAGATCGGAAAACTACGTGGGCAACAAATGTCTGACCATGCCGCCTCGCCAGGTACCGGTAGAAGAGGTCGACCCAAGAAGCGGTGGCTCGACGGCCCTAAGGGTGACATGCGTGCCAACAGACTCACCACTGAGGATGCACAAGACCGCGCGAAGTGGGCTAAGAAAATAAGAAAGGCGGACCCTGGGACCCCACACACCAGTGTGGGTTCACAACCGGGATAGACCGCACTGATGATGATGACTGGTTTGTTTTATGTTTAGGCTCTGAACTATTTTTCCTATTAGATTGGGAACTACAGTAATGAAACCTGGGCACTAAATATCACAGAATGTAAATGTCAGATTTTTTAAGTTTATAGTTTATTATTACAAAAACAAATCGTCGTCTATATTTTTGACAAGTGACTAAAATTTAATGATGTGATTTATTTTTAGAATTGGTTCAGTAAGCGCTTTCATTAAATACCACACACGATAGGTTTCACAGCAAAAAACATTTTATATAATAAAAGATGTCACCATAACTCCTACAATTTTTTTATTTTTTGCTGTGCTACGGGTCAAATTGATTCGCATGGCCTAAAGATCAATCGTTCCGATTTTCATGCCTTTAACACCATTTGCAGGTAAATTAAGCCTACCGCTAGCACTAGTATCTGGTGGCACGTTAACAGTGGTGGTGGTTTTTTGCTAAATCCAGGTGCCCTACTCTGGTAGAGATTCACGAAGTTTCGTGAAACTTTGGAAGGTTAAAAAGGACGCAAAACGTAGTATGTTATGAATGGGTGTTATGTATTTTGTACAATAAAATACGGTTATTAGAAAACCAAAAAATCAACATCAATTACGTAAAGTAATTACGTGTTCGACGAAAGGGAGTAGGGCCTCAGGTCTATCGATAGAATATATCGAATTAAACCCCTCAATAAGCCCTTTTCACTTGAGAGCTGTACATACAGCAACGTGATATCAACACTATTTCTCTCGCACATTTCTCTAATAATTATCAACTATAACGTATTTTAGAAATACGTTTACCTACCTAGCACCTTCATTATGAAATGATAACGCTTACCAAAACGATTTATGTTTGATAAAAGCAGTAGTTTTTCAGGCTAATGAATAGTGGAAGTCATTAAAAGTCATCGGCGGGCGCTAGGAATTAATGAAGGAACAGTCAAAGCCAGATAAAACTGAAAAACAGGTTTATTGTTAGAAAGCAATCAGATCAAATAGCCGAAATCAGCGCGCCAATTAAGAAATCATTCGTACCCGAAATGAAAAAACACTCGATCGGAATCGCAGGATCTAAGGCTCGGGTGAAGTTTATGGTATGGTTTAGATTTTCCGTGAACTAGACACGTTACTTTATTTAAATATTAATTTCAGTGATTCGCGCTACGTATTGCATAAGATACATATAGCCACAGCTGCTATCGCGATATTGAAGGCCTACACGCACACATGCACGGTTCAACACGATTCAGAAAACGCTATGCTGTAGAGCAATGTACATCTTCCAACCGACGGAGTAAGGGAAGTAGCAGTGGGCTAATAGTGACAGACAACTGGAGCAAAAATCAAAAATTAGTCAAATTAAAACATTTTAGTAGAAATTCTTCATGAATGAAATAGACTAATGCTAAGCATAAATATGCTTCCAATAGCATTCAATTTTTTTCAAGTTGTTTACATTTCATTATTCCATATACCTAGACTAGACAATCTGCAGGTCTAGTGTGGTATTAATGATGAGGACAGGATTCAAGGAAGATCTTTGTCCATGTGCAAGGCAACCCTGTCAATAACGACCCTTTAATTGCACCATTTAAACAATATTACGAGTACTTTGGTGATATTAAATCCTACTGTTCCAGAATAACTGATATCTCATTTGCAATAAAACGTTCAATAAGTGTACAGCTAAATTTTATTACGTCCCACGCAATGGAGCTGAGATCGATTCCTTTTTTTATTTCTTGCACAACATTCATCCATCGCTCTAATGGGATACCTATTTGTTTTTGTAAGTAATAGCTCCTCCATTTCGTTTCGAGGAATCGTTTGCTGCTACACTAGTTGCTAGTTCTCTAGTTTTAAATCAAATATTGTATAAGTCTTCCAACACAAATTCGGTCCTTTGCCACCATGACCCCATACCATGTGTGGTGTGACTGGTGGGCGTTCCATATAAATACTCGTACTCTTATTGAAGTTTTTCAGTTTTCAAATAAGTTTTTAATAGAATATATAATAAGTACTTAAAACAAGATTGACGACTAAAAGGCGAAAGTTCCCTTGTTTCCAATCACAGATATCAAACTAGATAACGAAAGTTCGTGTCGTCTGCTTGCAATACTGTGACGTCATGATCGCGTTTTAGTGATGAGGTAAGATGATTTCTTAATGGAAAGACCGCTCACCGTTTGCCTCGACCAGAAAGGCCTTCGAAACATCCTGAAGGCTCCACCGAAATTAGCAAGCCATTTACTTTGAATGATATAACTGTTGCCATGACATTTCTTAAATAAGGCAAAGCTGCGGGTGTGGATGATGTGACCGTTGAGCAAATTCAGCATTTAGGCCCAATCGCAATCTCATGGCTCTTAGCCCTTTACAATAGCTGCCTCACAGACATAAAATTACCAAAGCTCTGGAGAAAATCGAAAAATTACTGCCCTCCTAAAGCCTGGGAAACCTCCCGAAGGCCCAGAAAGCTACCGCCCAATATCGCTCCTTTGCCATACCTATAAACTCTTCGAAAGACTCCTTCTAAATCGTCTTACACCAGTAATCGACCCCAAACTCATTCCGGAACAGGCAGAATTTAGCCCTGGAAAATTGTGCACAGGTCAGATATTAAAGCTCACACAGCACATTGAGAATAGCTACGAAGCTAAAAAAATCACATTAGCATTTCTGGTCGACCTATCAGCAGGTTCGGAACCGCCGATATCAAGTTATCATGAATTCCAACAGGGCTGCGTCTTGACACCGATTCTTTTTAATATGTATACGAATGATCAGCCAGAACTCCCCCATACCAACAGGTTCTTATACGCTGATGACCTCGCTCTTACAGCTCAAACCACCACCTTTTCTAAAGCGGAAAAAGTACTCACAGAAGCTCTGGAAAAACTCGGGACATACTACGATAAAAACGCTTTAAGGCCAAACCCGTCTAAAACCTTGTCCTGCGTCTTCCATCTTCGAAACCACCAGGCTCATAAAAAACTTAATATCAAGTAGCGCGAAACCAACATCAGACATTCCGACCATCCGATTTATTTGGGGGTGACCTTGGATAGATCCCTCACATACAAAAACCATTGCCTCAAGACCAAGCAAAAAGTAGTAAGTTCTCTCTCGCCTTACCACAACATCCTGGGGAGCCTGTCCGCATGTCCCGCGTACATCAGGGCTGGCACTCTGCTTCTCGGTGGGTGAGTACGCATGCCCAGTGTGGCATCGCTCCTCCCATGCGAAGCAGGTAGATGTGGCTCTGAATGAGACATGCAGGTCTATCACAGGGTGCCTTAAGCCCACACCACTTACAATGGTTAACCCCTTGGCAGGTATAGCTCCACCACAAGTAAGAAGGCATATCGCCTCCGCGGTAGAAAAGAGGAAGCAAGAATCAGACGACCGGCATCCGCTTTTTGCTTCTACTCTTTGTAATCCCCGTCTCAGAAGTCGCAATAGTTTTCTTAAACGTACCTCTGCAATAACGTACTCGCCTGGTGAGGGGCGTTGTAACCTGTGGCAGGATGCTCATGCTCCACCACCAGAATATCTAGCAACTACTGAGCACCTACCTCCGGGTTGCGACCTGCCGTGGCCTACATAGAAATCGCTCAACCGACTCCGGACTCAAGTGGGCCGCTGCAGAAGTAACCTGAGTAAGTGGGGATACATCACCTCAGACAGAATACAATGCGAGTGTGGCGCGCCAGAACAGTCCATGCAGCACTTGCTGCCCTGCCCTCAGTGCCCCGTCAGCTGCTCACTTCAGGACCTTTATCAGGCCTCCTCTCTCGGAATAGCGGTGGCAGAGCATTGGGCTGCTACCGTATAGTTTTATGGATCATAGACACGAAGAAGAAGAAGTGATGAGGAATTGTCAATTTTTAACAACATTAATAGACAGACGAATGATAAATGTAGTTATAATATGAATATGTACATACTTGAGTGTGACTCTTGTTACCGTGACATAAATACTGAGTGAAGTAGCATCAAAAGGAACGCATTGCACATCTTTTGACAGATTACGTCCATCCACACATCTATTGCAATTTATGCCTGTGATCACCATCTCTTTTGCATTGAACGTATGATATTTAATTTGCATGATTTTTATTTATGCTGAAATTGATTTAGCGGCTTATTCTTACACTGTTATTCCATACACTACATGTTAGTAAGAGGAAAGAACTCTACCGTTGTCCCTTAGTAGATAAACTACCAAAATAATGAAAGCTTAGAAATATTTTCTTAAATGAAACTTATTTTGATTGCCAACTTGCTCACTTCGATCAGCAGACAGCGTTTAAATATTAAAATAGGAACACAAATTAAAAACTGATGTATCCAAGCATAATTCGCTAAATATTAGTCATTTAGAATCGTGTGAAAATATTCCCACATTTACAATCACTGTTATCCTTTAAATTATTCGCCATAACTTTTAGAATCCGTTTCAAACTGCAGCCATTCAAATAAAATCCGGACTGAATTAGCTGGATATTCCTTTTATAGAAACAATGGAGTATAAAGTATACACCGAGTCCATTTTAAGAGGCTATTCTCATTGTGTGCCAGGCGTGGGCGCCCCTCTGTTTCATTCAGATAATGTGCTGTGTATTTTCTTGATGACGAAGGCTTCGCGGCTCCGCGACACAGAGGCGGCGACGAGGCTCAGCCGACAGTTTTTGTCGCCGCTAGACTATGTGGCCAGCACTCAAATACTAATTTAAAATCTTATCTTGACTCGAAGACTCCACTTTTACTGAACGTAGTCGTTTTTCAGTGTAGTTACACCCCAAGAACCCTTGATAGACGAGAAAAACGTTCTGGTTAGTATCTTTTACATATATGGGTAATTTATAACAGCATAACTAACATAAGTGTAGTAGTCATGTCTCATAAAAGCTACCTTCTCAGATGGTATTATAGGGGAAATGGAAAAACCTACCCTTATGGAGATGGCACATACTGCTTTAAGTCCGCAACAGAAACCAATGAGGGAATATGGCGTCGTCATTTGCCTTGCGATTCGAAGTAAATAAGCAACGACCAAACCCGCACTTTTATTTATCTTTAAATATTTTGCTAGGGCAATGAGCGTGAAACGTCTCTGTCACTAAAAGCAATTCATCTTCCATTATTTTATAATAAAGAGGAAAACTTTACTGTCGCTGCAGTGTGAGTGTAGACAGCCCAAAAGTTAATTTATTCACAACAGAGAAGGAAGTCAAAATGTAGGAAACTGGCTCGCTGCCCAACTGGCCATGGACCTAGTGTTGGGAAAAACTACACTCCCTATAATTTTGAAATATAACTTCTAACCATGATTAAATGGCCTAAGACTCGGTTCACTCAGTGTTTATACGTCTTGCTCTGCTTCGGTAAAATTATAAGACTTTGTTCCGCAGAATGTTTTTAAGTAGGGATCGGCTACAAACGACATCAAACGGTTTTTTTTTGTCTGTCCATTAAAACCACTCTCTTGTGAAAATCATTCAAGTAAATTTAGCAGAGGAACAGTGTTCTCATGTAACTGTCATGTGTAAAACATTTTTTTAAGGGTTATTAAAAAAAAAAATATTTGGATAACACTTTTAAATTTTCAAAAAATCTATATTCCATCGGAAAAATAACATCGTGTAAAGTTAATTGATAAAAACTGAGATATTTCTCATAATCATAATTTGAACTAACCTGGGGCCGTATTACCATCTCTTATAGCCAGTCAAGATAACTTCCTCAACTGAGGGTAGCGAGCAATTTCGGCAGTAAATATCTGACTTAGAGGATGCATTATTGACAGGTAACATGTGACTGGCTGAAAATAAAAGATCATATTGGGAAATCGCTCGCTACGCTCCTTTTAGGAAATAAACTTAACTGGCTGTATGAGATGGTAATACGGCCCCTGTAAACATTTCTAAAAAGACCATAATTTCCACAAAACATTTATTCTTATGGAAATAAAATCTTACCCTTAACGATCGAAAGACGTTGTGCGACATTCATGTTGTACACTCAGCAACACAATTATTAAAATTAGTCAAAGTCAAATCTCGATTTTGCTATGGAAGTGTAGATTCTTCCTATCCATGTGTTCTATATTGGTATCCTAAAGAGTTTGATAATAAAATATAATATTTTTTAGTTGCATCTTTCGTATACGAAATACAACTCGAGTCTCGAGTTCTGAGAAAAGCCCTTAACTTGAGTTAAGTTCCCTTCACTATCCGGAAGGAAACAAAAGCCTTTGAGAACGTAAATCATGATCAGGACGACTATATGGCGCGTGAAATGCCCGTTCTATCGTTCTCATATCAAATAATGACGTCATAAACATGATAGAGCAAAATTATGTTTTGAAACAACTTGTAATAAAACTCAAGAATTGTATGTTGGCTTGGATTTACAGACATAAAACTAAGATAGAATGCCAGACTTTAAGTTATCGTTGCGTGTTAACTTTACGCAACCTAGATACTCGAAAAGCTTTTCAAGAGATGCGTAATCTCTTTTGTTATGCCAAGTTTATAGCTCCTCGTTGAATCATGTTCACGCAGAATTACAGTTTGCATTGTCCTTGATTAGTAGGTACAGCCAAAGGCATAAATATCTGCACGTTTCAAAAGGCTTTCATACAGATATTTGTGGCTAATGTTTTTCTGAGATATTTTCTAAGCCTTGGAAACGTATGAATATTTATGCTTTTAAATGTACTAGTACCTACTCTGGCATATAGTTATCCCAAGATTCTTCTATAACAGCAAAGGGTTTGAACATTATTGTTTGGAGGCTGGCATAGCCACTTGCCGCCATTTTTGTCTCAATTTTTCCGCGCACTATGAAAGTTTTACATATATAGATAGAGGATACCCAAACAAACAACATCTTTTTGGTGATATGGTCTCAAGGGTCACGTTTCCGAGTTATTTTGGGGTTTGAACCTTTGTGGCATAGCTGACGCTATTTTGTTTTAAAATGGCGGAAGCTATGCCACAAAGGTTCAAACCCCTCTTTGTACTGTGGTTTTCTAAGGCTTCAGGCCAACGATACTACAGTTGCGAAGGTCATTTTGCATCAAAGTTTAAAATATTTATCTATTTAAATAGCCAATAAAATATTCCCGAAGCGTGCTTGTATCGATAGCGCTGTAGCGTCGCTTGTCCCACATAGCTCGAGACGCCTGATTGACATATTGATACTGACAGATATAAAGCATGAATCGACCTAACCTACGACAAGTATTACATTTGTAATTAGTCCGAGGTAGTCTAATGACAGGCTAAAGACCGGCGTTAGCGGTTATAGATCATGCAAGTGAACCACGAGCAATAAATAATATTTTAATCAATAGGATCGTTAAGTCTCAATAGTATTATCGGTTACAAAGCGTTTATCTTCGTAACACCATTTACAAAAGTATGACAAGCATTTTGTACCTATTTCTTAGTGCGTGTACCTATTATTTAGCATTATAATAGGATGATGAAATATAGCGTAATCATACCTTCAAGATAAACAATTTGCACTTAATCTGTTGACCATTTTCAAAAGTTACAATAATTTTAAGTTATCAAGTTCTGCTAACATGTGCATGTATGTACTTACCTAACACTTAACTCTGGAATAAAAAGTGTCCCTAATGTGTTGTACCTAGTAATCAGTTTCGATAAGAATCTGTAAAAAAGAGACGAATGCTGAGTGAATGTCTGTAATTAGCTATTTACAACGTAATACAGCTGAAAAAAGGTGTGCGTACTCTTAAAATCACATAAATATTTGACAGTTCTATCGGCCTTCCTGTGCCTGCATGTACCATGTAAACGTAGGGTCAATACAGGAATAATGGCTGGGCATTAAAGTCATACTCTGAAATTACGTCTAGTAACTTTATACAAATTTACCTCAAGCTTACACACACGCTACTTAACGTTAGCGTTAACTGCGCCTGCGCTTCAATAAAGTAATACTTAGACGTATCTCCCCGGGTGTAAGGCGATCGAGGTCACGCGTCCAGATACTCGAGCCAATAATGACAAATTAATTGACTGAAATGTGTTTCCGTCGAGAAACCATTAAGACAAAGTCGAATATGTCACTCATTTAGTCAACGCGCCAAACCCAAGGGCTGATTGGCCCTGTTAACCTCCAGCTCCGTCTGCCAACCTATAATTGAAGCGAAGCCTTGATACGTTTCAATTGTCTGGGATCATTTTACTTGCCTTGATAAGCAGTTCACAAACAAACAATTTGTTATACTGCACATGTCCGAGCATTCATAATCAAACTTATCAAAATGTTGATTCGGCATTCATCCTTTCTAAACAAAGCAGCGGTTTTAAAAATCTCAAAACGTTATTAAATGATCCGAAGCCAAAGTTAAAAACAAATCTTTCAAAATTGTTGGTGAAAACATACAGCCTAGATCATTCATTTCATTTTAAAACAGGAGATGGGAACATCGTAATAGAAAATAGGGGTATAAAATAGAATGTCCGTGTCTCTAGCCGGCCGAAAATTATGAACATTAATTACTTAATTGTGCATTTTGCGAATGAAAAAGCTTTCATCCTGAAAGCTGCAAAATTTGACACAAAATCAAAACCTAGTCAACCTAGGTCAGTAGAATAAAGAGCGATTAAGTAATATAACAATTTCAGCCATAAAACTCCAAAAGGAGTAATCTTGTAACGTCCCTATACGCCGCCACGTTGTTAGTATCCCATAGTAGGTAATCCCTTGCGAAAGCCCCGGGATACAAGGCCGCACCACAAATTGTTAGTTTTATAACGTCATAACATTACAATAATAATACAGAGAAATACTAATAAAAACCCTCGTGTCGCTTCAATATTTAATTATAATGTTAACAGCTATAATATAAGATTAAATTCGGAAAATATGTAAAATGCTGTAATTATCCTTGATAAGTCCTCTGTCAACGACAACGACATCACTTAGCAACCCTCGCAAGTTATGTGCAGGAAGAAACTAATTAAACTGGTACTTATTCAAAACATCATAAATGAATTACTGTTATTAAAATTTATATTTACGATAATTTATAAAGCGCAATATCATTGCCGCTGCTGCAACAGACAAAGAACCGTTTCTTTACAATACTTCAGTTGCAAGAAATCAATATCCGTGGCATTGGAAAGATATGATGTCCCTCTGTGCGTATCTGCAGGCTTTGTATGTGAACGAATACATAAATAAGAAAGTAAGTAAATATTATTTATTGCACAAAAAATAATAATAAGTTGCAGAAAATCAATATTGTACAATTTGGGCGGCTTTATCGCTAAAAAGCGATCTCTACCAAGCAACCCACAGGCAAAGGAAAATTTTCAAGGAGGACGAGTGAGTGTTTGAATTATTTCAATATTTCACAATATAATACGAGCAAGAACATCATCATCATCATCATCATCCGTGCGGTCTATCGCGGTTGTGAACCCACACTGGTGTGTGGGGTCCCAGGGTCCGCCTTTCTTATTTTCTTGGCCCACTTCGCGCGGTCTTGTGCATAGTGAGTCTGTTGGCACGCATAATACGAGCAAGAATAACATACAATAAATACTCAACATATTAAAAATACTTTATCTACGTACGTAGCAATCAGCTCAGTTATAACCAAAAATGACCAGAATAGAACAATGAAAAATATTAAAAAGAAAAAGGGTGATCTAATAGGAAGGAGTATTATCAAAGTTCAAGGAAACGTGCTTTGACAAGTATGGGTAAGGCTTGGGACTCTCTGACCGATAAGGATATCTGACATAAAGCATGAATAAGTGAATTTATATTTTTGGCATTTACCAATGCACTAATTTCTACACAAAGACAGAAACTAGAAAAATTCTGAGTGTTATGTGAGCTGTTATTAGCAATAGAAGAACTAAAGCTTAAAGATGTGTGGAGTGAAAACAGCCAAAAAAGCAAAACGCTATAAAAATACTATACTGCTGATGCTAATTCGCGAACAAACAATTTTTATTGATTTTCGAGGAAATACAATTTTATTAATTTTTAAAAAACATTTTAGTCCCCCCGCTCATAAGGTAGTCATCATAAAACTGACTACTTAAGATTCATGTCATAATAAAATATCAGGAATAATTATTATAACTCTATTCATTACGCATCACTTAAGACTGTTACCTTGCAACGTAAAAGGGATAAATGAAGTTTTTACTTCTGTTATAATGAATGTTTAATTGCCTTAGAGCATACTCGGGAAGCCGTTAACAAAGACATGGCAAACGTTTGTACAATGCCTACGCAATTACTTTTATCTCAGTGATGGTTGAGTGTGATGACGTCACATTCTAAATGTGTCTGTCCACTTCAGAACGTGGGCTATTCAACTGAAATTTTCGTAGGGCGTCACTGAAAGGATGAGTTTAAAATCTATAACCGTTGTTCTTATTAATTGTAAAAGTACTATTTATGGTTTAACGGAGTACGTAGCTTCTACTGTTTATCAGTTCATTCTTTCATCACTTTACAGTCAGTCATATTATCGTTAAAGGCAGTTGTCAGCGGAGTCGTGGACCTTGAGATAGACAGACTGGTCGCTCTTTCGTTATCTGGGGCTTAAAAGTATCCTTTTTTAGCTACACTCGGATTGGGGTCCGCTGGTGAAAATGTCCGACTTACATTTCGTAAGTCAAATAGAATAGCTGTATCTTGTGTATCTTGGAATGTATCTTGGAATGTTGTGGTCACACATCTAAAAAAACAATGCATGGTATTGATAAAAGAGTTGATATCCAGAGCATGCCTGCATACGAGCTGCAGTTAGCACTATTGAAGATAAAAAGAGGTGTAGCGAAAACCTTACAATATTTTTGTATAAAGGTCACAACTCTCAGCATTAAGGAAACACGGAAGGAGGATTTTTTTTTGATAACTTTATTAGTAGAACAAAATATTGTACACTTTTAAATAAGACGTCACCTTTCCAAAGGTGCTTAAGTTTTCGACTTACATAAGCACTGGTCTGAACCAAACAAGCAAAGTTAAGTTACGAAGTATGCACCGGAAATTGGTTTAGTTCAGTTTTATTACCAACAGAGTATTGACTCACGAGAGATCCAGCAGTTATACCACATAAATGACGGCTTAAGCCAAAGTTAAAATCAAATTTAATACCTACCACAAACAAAAGTGCATGGCCCTAAGCCCCGCCAGTGACGGCAGCCACAGATTAAGCAAAGCAAACTGACGCATGAGTTCGATGTGAGACCGCCCACGCTTCCGATACAATTACAAAGTACCTATCATTATCGGTTCGTTAATCCTAAATCAACAACGGATTAATCTGTACAACTATTACTGTACAACGCGAATATAAATATGTACTTAATGGTCGACGTAAATCGGTGTGATGTCAATATTTGATAATACATGACGTAGCACCGTATGATAGAAAGCAAATCTGATAACGAAACTTGACTGCGACATGAGTTCTTATAATCTAAATGTCATGCATGTCCAGATAGTCAGCACATAATGAAGAGTTCACAGAAGGACCGCTCGCACCCTTTTCCTAAACTTGCGTGAACCGCCCAGGGTCACTACTATATTCGTCTGAATTTTTAAAATGAAGTCGTAAGGTTATATCTACTTGATAGAACCGGTCAAAAACAAAATTCATCATGTGAAAAATTGCACCAAGTTCGACAAAAACAAAAACGCTCGCAACAGTGCGACTTGCCGCGACACTGAAACTCATTGGTATCGCCTGTAAACTCACTGTGTCTGTGTGCGTGATCAAAATGGCGGGTTTGTTCTAAGCGGACTATCTGTCAGAGGCGCCCCGCCGCATGCGTCTGAGAGAGCATCGTGGCCTATGGGCTAAGCACCCCAACTGGGATCGAAGACCGTGTGGTCCAGAGTTCAAACCTGACCAGAACCAACTTTGTAGGTATTCATTGTTTTTCCGACTATCTCTGCGGTGATGGAAAACATCGATAAAAAACGTAATCAATCAGAATAACGGCAGGCTCGAACCTTAGGCTCTAATACCTTTGGTGAAATGTAGGCTTCTGAGTGTTTCGTTCGTTTGTTGAACCCGGGACTATGAAGGGGAAGGAAACACATGAACTGGAACAGCTTTTGTGTTTATTCGATGTTGTCAAAACAAACCACTTTCTATTGCTTACTCAATACAAATTCAAATACTACAACAATATCATAAATGTTAAACGTGATCTCAAAACAAAATAGTTAATGAGAGAGCTGATAAAAATAAGAGGTCACAGTTTACGTATGGATGGAACTTTCAATGAGTAGATAAGGCGCCATTCATGTTTCTTATTTCCATCGGATTTATTGCTAAGGTCAGTGAACTTGGAGATTGTTACCGTTTTTAAATAAAATCGAACTTAACTATTCAGATTGGAATTGTGCAGACTATGATTTCTGCTTTTCGCTCGATCACAACAATTCAAGTATAAAAAGTTAGTACTGAGTCAGTAAATAGTTTAAAGAACTACTTAACTAATAGTTTCAGCTGTGAAATGAAATTGTGAAAATTTGTGCTGATAGACACCCCAATTACTGGTATGACAGAAGCTGAGAGTGCCACAAACATGTTTACCTATGCATAAATTTGTAAATTAGCTTGCTCATTTTGTATCTTAGTAGGGCTTTTAGAAAAAATAAAACAAAATATAACTCTGCTTGACTACAAAACAAGCAGTTTTGTAACTTCTGACTCTCTTATAGCGTCTGATTAGTGGAATCTGGACACTTTTTTTTCATTGGATAGCCGAGTGGACATGTAATCGAGTTACCCAATACGACTGTTTCTAGATGTATTTATTGACAAATGCCATCATACCACTTCACTGGGACTTCATTTAAGATCAGTATCTAGTAACATCCGGCAAATTGGCGAGGCACATATCGGACGTAAGCTACGTTTATCTAGCAGACCTTTGGCACCGCTCGCAACAGGGCGAAAGTAGGGCCAATATTACTGTTATTTACGGCACATGTGTCACTGGCGTAGATATTTCAAACAAGCGCGGTACTATCAATTAGTTATAAACTAAGTTCGTTATTATTTAACTTTAAATCTAACTTGTTTGTGGCCTGTTTGCTTTCAATATCTTCGCTAATGTCATTCAAATGTAACATGACGAGCAATCGTGTTTATATTGAAGTACTTAATTTGGGTCCTTTGGTTGTGATCCTACCTTCAGTGTACTATTAGGTACCTTTTCTGTGTTTCAGTGCCGTAGGCCGTGATACATTTTCCGTTCGGGGAGCGAAGTCTCAACTCAATTTCTTTAAAATATCGCAGGTCTTCTGCCTGCTGTGCCAGAAATCATGAATTCAATTTCTATGAACACTTTTAAAATAATAGGTCGACCCAAGAAGCGGTGGCTCGACGTCGATAAGGGTGACATGCGTGCCAACAGACTCACCACTGAGGATGCACAAGATCGCGCGAAGTGGGCCAAGAAAACAAGAAAGGCGGACCCTGGGAGCACACCATTGTGAGTTCACAACCGGGATACACCGCACGGGTGATGATGATGATGATGATGACTTGTAAAATAATATGTGTGTTTTAGTTCCTTAGCACAAACTCTACCATGTTTGAGATTAGGTAATGTAAGGGTTGAATAACTAAGATAATTATTTAAAAAAACACTATACTGTACAATATTCTAGTACTAGATTAGTAAGCTACATTCTTTAAGTAAAGAGCTCTAGCTAGTAAGCTCAGTCTCGCCTGGTAGTAAGCGCTGACGATGTCGATAGTGGTACACGCTTATCCAGAAAATGCCTATTCACTCTGGCCTTGAAGATACCAAGGTCGGAAGTATCCGGAAACACAGACGCAGCGAAAGCGTTCCACTCCTTAGCGGTGCGGACCAGATAAGACGCAGCAAACCGTTGAGTGCGGATTGCTGGAAATTGCTGTGAACTGTGTCGCAAAGCTACTAACCCAAATCGAATATAAAATGTGTAAAAAACGGCATTTTTTTTACTAAGCCAAGGTATCTATGATTGAGATATTTGGATTATTATTACTGTAATTGTTTAAATTGCTTCATGTTTGAAATTTCGTTATGGAAAGATATATTTGAAGACCAATATTTATTGGTGTTCTGTACACTCACGTGAGGTGAGGATTGAAACCATACTTTTTCACAAGAACTAAGTCGGTGGGAATGCAAGATTGCAGGCTAAAATGGTAACCTGCTAGTATATAAAAGAGCTAACACGCGTTGCTGCCTCTGTTAAGGTCCCAAAGGAACGATGAAGAGTAAAAATAGCGATCTTCAGCCCAGCCGACCGTACAACGGGTTATATATGAGCTTCTTATGTCTACCATGAGTTGTCGGCACGTAAACTACGATAGTTGGCTCAGAAATGTGTATACCATTTTTGGCTAGGCTGTACTTAAATCCCATACAAAAAGTTCAACACGGACGCTAGCGGCTGCTATTGGTGCCAACCTACCTCACCTACGCTCCAGCAGGAACCCCACACTGCCTAAACAGCGGAAAATGTCCATGGTTTTCCGTCAGATGGAGTTACCTATTTGCCTCCAGAACGACAGCCACATTCCTTCCGTTTATGTGATTTTATCAGTTTGAGGCAGAGATGTCAAGGCGTATTTTTAAGTACATAAGCTACTAAAGAAGCACGAAGCATACTTATTGGTGCATCCCATTCACTTTGCATAGGTTAAACGTCTTCAATGTCCAGGTTTAGTCTGTGACTATTGTGACCTTTCGTTTCTTGTTTATGCCCATTATGGAGACAGAGCTTAACATATTCTAACTTTACATTTTATAATTAGGGGACTTTGAGGATAAATGAACTACTGTGATCATCAATATTGACTCGCTTGCTGGTGCAATGGCTATAGCATAGAAGGTCTACAAAATATTCATATTATTATAAAGAACTTTGTGATTGTTACTTGCATGATTTTGAGGATGTATTAGTATTAGCATGTTTATTAGTATGACACTAACAGTGAAAGTTCTGTTTGATTTGGTCCACTAATGGGTATGTGCTGGCCCTTTACAATATAAATGGATATAGCACATGAGTAAAGCATTAGTCACCTATGCGCAGGACTGATCAAATAAAATCCGCAGTGGGAAACCGTGTGTCAGACTGCGTCAGACAGTCTGCAAACAGAGACAATGGCGGGAGATCGTGAAGACAGCTGTGTCCGCCTCTAACACTAATGTGGACGCCTCAACGTGACCACGACCGCTCTGCCAAGAGTAAAACGACAGAGAAGAAGAAGAAAGCAGTAAAAACTAGACTACTTATTATCTGTCCCTCTGCTGAGCTGAGGCCTATCCTTCAAGTAGTCGTCGCCATAATTTATAGGTTATGGATATTAATCCATACATATGGTGATTACACCATTAAATGCGTTTTGGGGATCCCAAAACCTACAATATTTATCGATATTTACCCGACCTGGCGGTTGAACTCAGTACCACATTTTGGGTTGAACGCTATTATTACTATTTAGCCACTAAGGCGCCGTAGCACATACATACTCGTATACTTTAAAATGCATTATCGCTCACATAATAGAATAGTGAGATAAATGTCATAGACCTTTATGATAAAATGTTTTACGATAAGACAGCAGGGGACAAGCGAAGCATTTTCATAGCAGCCGGTAAAACGATCACTGTCCTCAAGTGCACTGCCTGTTTAAGTACATAAACAGGCAGTTAGACCTTTCGGCGTCCTGCGAAGCGCATTTTGCAATGGTGTCTGAATCTCAGAGCCATACAGACACCCTGTATTATATCAGAAACAGAGTAGCCAGCGGTTTAAGTAGCTTAAAAGCAAAACTTTTGTGACACCCCTTTAAAAGAAAATGAGTGCTTAATCAAAATAAGCAGTTTTTCACCCAAACGCAACCGTCAGCCGTCGGCGGTTGAATAAGAAGCACCTGTTTAGAGATAAATCTGCATCATTTCGTGATAAATCTCACTGACAGTCCTCCATAATTATTCCCGCTTTCAATTTTAAATTTTGAAGTGACGCTGAAGATAAATGAGTCAGGAATTACAGAAACTGTGCGCATCGATGCGACCGTTATGTTCACAATGCCACCCAGATAAGCGATATTGATTTTGTGAACAAAAGTTTGGTTCCTTTGCGGCGTGGCGCTAAGTGGTAACCCACAGGGTTCCCGGAGCTCGGCACATTCCGTAGATAAGATAGGCCTAGCTGCATTGCAATCCGATCACTCATTCGACATCACTGCACCTCTGTTACGAGAATCTTCTTGAGACTCAACATTGTCATAAACGAAGACATCTTAATGTAACGGTTTTTGTCAAAGTAAGGTGTAAGTTTGTATTACCTGATAGTGCAGATTTTATCATTTTCGGTAGATTAGTTTCCCTGAGGGTTAAATGTTTGCAAATTCTGACATAAAAACAAGGTAATAAGGTTAAAAATACATATAGTATTATAATAACATATTGTTTTAAACTTTCATGTTCGCAACATAACTAACATAACAATAAATTATTAGTTACGTGGTTCTACCATGTAAAAAATATTATTGTATGAATTATGAAGGTAACAAAAAGATAGTAAGGATAAATCATGGTGTTCAGAAATTTAGGGTTGATTTCATAGGGAAAAATGGTTGAATTCCTAGTTTCTGTTAAAACCTAACTTTAGAAAAAAAGGAGGAAATAACGTTTATGAATTTCAAGACACTGGTACATTGACAAACAAAACAGACAAAAGGGTAGCTTAGTAGGTAACACAAACAACAACAAGACGAAATATGTAAACACAAAGAGTAGATACGAGTATCTACTATACCACCAGGCAGCGGCATCTCGATGTCCAAAATAAAAACCTGTGTTGATGGTATTACACATTTATGCTGTTTTCCTGTCTCAAGATTTGATATTTAGATACTTCATTAGATCAATTACACTACAAGGTTTAATATGATAACTAATACAAGATCAGAAATCTCAACAACACCTACAACTAACTTTTTATTTACAGTAAGAGGTACGAGGGGTGTTCAATAAAAAGTAATGGCATATAAACTCCTTGAACAACAAAAAAGTAAATTCTGGCAGGGAAAGCATTTGATAAATAAAAAAAATAAAAAACATGATTTTCTTTTCTTAAATTTAAAAATAGAAGTCATACGTTTTCGTCGTGTCGGAACGTGGTACGCAAAATGGATAAAATTTGAATTAGCGCCGTAATAAAATATCTCTGCCTGAAAAATTTTACTACTGAGCAAGTAAATCCAGCCTTGAAGGGAACATTAGGGGTTAATGCTCCTCCGTACCTATTCTAGGGTTGCGCGGTGATGAGCCGAGTTTAAGAGAGGAAGAACTTTTAACTAAAGACGACCCGTGCTCGGGACGCCCTACGACGGAAGTTACCAAACAAATGATAAAAAAAGTTGAAAAAATTGTTCTGGCAGATCGTCGTGTCACTGTTTATTTTGTAGCTGAAGATCTTAAGATTTCGATAGGAAGTATCCATAGTATTATACATAATGATTGAATCCCTCAATCATGGAGCCACTATTACAGGGCCCTTATACGCAGAACAAATAAAAAAACTGCGTCAGGAAATACGCGAAAATCGCCGCGGCAAACTTGCTAAAGTTGTGTTGTTTCACCAAGATAACGCCCCCGCACGACCCAGTTACGATGACTGCTATCCAAGATGCTGGATTGGAATTAATGGAACATCCTCCATACTCACCTGACCATGCGCCTAGTGATTTCTACCTGTTCCCGCGGTTAAAAGAACAACTGAGAGGTCGCAAATATGGCAACGATGAGGAAGTGAAGCCGCCGTACAAGATTTTTGAGCGATCAAGATGAAGATTTTTTCAAGAAAGTAATCTTAGGTTTTTAAAAACGATATAGGTACCAAGTTTATAAACCTCAAAGGTAATTATGTCGAAAAATAAAAAAAACAATATAAATAATATATAATATATAACTGCTTTATACCTACTCATTATCTCTTCTTATTGAACATCCCTAGTACATCTACAGTAAGAAGCGAGCGATTTGTCGATGCACGTTCGAAACCTAGGGGTCAATGCAAGTATATCAGAGATAGCACAGCTATGCATCTGGCCGGACTCGTTAAATAGCACAATCGGGGTTCTGTCCGCGGTTTTACGAGCAATAATAATGAACGGGCTTATTCAATTATCGATACTAAGAAGCGAGGACCAATGTCGCAGGGATGACTGATTTACGCTTCACGACAGTGATGATCTCAATGAGTAGGTACGCTGCATCGCTTTCTTCATTATTTCAAAAATCTTTACAAAAGTATATCAATGTGAAAGGAACTCTGCCTGCCTGTTAGTTTTGGTGTCACACTTTAACCTCTTAAGAAGTATATGTAGATTGGAACTTGGGAAAGAACTTAGGATAGGTACCTCTGGTCTTTAAAATAATGAGATTAGAGACTTTGACTTTCTAACTTACTCTACACAGTGTGGAAACATCGATAAAAAAACCCAAGCAACCCGAATACCTCACCACCGCTTGGTGAAAAGTAGGCTTCTGAGTGTTCTTTTCACCAGTTGCCACACCAATTGCCGCTGACTACCCCGTTTGGGATATAGTCCTGAGCATTTGTATGTATAATCCATAATCTACAAGCATGCATGAAATTATTAATGAGAGTGAAAGAAGCGCAAGAAGTCTCTGTCTACCCCGTTAGGAAAAAGGCGCGATTGTATGGTATGTATAAATGAAAACGGGTAAGTAAGTAATTAGTTGAAAAATGTGTGCATCGACAACGGGGCCGCGGGCTACGGCTGTGGCTGCGGATCGAATTAGCTAATTGAGAAGGTTTCGTCGCCAGCCAATTGCCCCTGTCTCGCTTATTCGTATTTATCACTGGCGACACACGGGATCTAACTGTGCACGATTGAAATTGCATTCTTAACTTATTTTCCAGATGTCTATGTGGGCGTCAGCAACATATTATGCAAAATATTTATTGATGGGCAAAAAAAATGTCATCTAAGGCTTGATCTTCTTCAAATCAACCTGTGTATCTTTAAAGTGCACTTTAACTTTGATTTGAAGAAGTTCAAAAACAGGGAAATTTAGGTGAGCAGAAAAAGTAGTACATTGTTACCCTAGGGGTGAAAGTAACTTATTTAGTCCCGAGACGGGGTTTGGCGCCCGGAACGAAGTGAGCCAATAGTTCGAGGGACTAAATAAGTCTTTAACCCGAGGTAAACACTGTGCTTTTCATTACAAATACAAGGAAAGTAAAAATAAAAACATGAATTAGCTAAAGGAAAAATGAGTAAAATAAATGAAGATCGAATTGCCGCTTTCCCGCCTATTTTGTTTGTTTTTTTTTCTGTGGCCGGCCAGCTATTCAGCCATTATTTTTTATTTTCATCATTGGAAAAATGGTAAATATTTTGCCCAAATCTAAGTTATTTTAAAGAAATTGTTGAAACTAAATTATAATAAAGTTATTTAAAAAATATATATTCTTTAATCAATACTTAACTTTAAGTTATTTCAATTTTACATCGTGGCTGTATAGAAAGTTGGAACATGGTTCAATAGATATGTGAAAAAGAACTAGTTTTTTTTAACAAATTTGACAGCTGTCAGTTGAAAGTGATTCTCCCTAGGGATGAAAAGTATTACTTTCATCCCGCTCCTCAGGCAACTTCAGACCTACTTTCAGAGTATGAGTAATTAAAAATATTTTTTTCTGCTTACCTAAATTTATTCTAGTATCATTTCATACTCATATAACAATCTAAATCTTATTTCTAGTTATTTAAATGATACGTTTGGATATCAACAGTATGAACTCACTTCTTGAAATTAATGACATAGTGATTTCCTGGTTGCGTATGTATAATTGGCTATGGCGATTCAACTCGCAAGTAATGGAGTACACCAACGGCTTCCAAGTTACGTGTTTGGGATTAACTGCTAACGTAGCTTTTATTGACATGTAACAACTTTTGAGGCGCCATGTTCGACAGTTGCCCATTATCGTATAGGCCCAGGCCTATCACTTAAGTGATAACAGTTAATTGTAAGCTTCTGGAATTGCCGCTGCTTGGCATCATCATTACCAGTTGTGGCCGTTGGTTTGCCGGCCTTCTAGTAGTCACATGGCAGAATAACTGAAAGTATTTAAAGGCAAGTGCAGTCGGGGGAGGCACGAGGAAAAAAGCTGGAGGTGCGGTCGCTCGCTGATTACACGTCACTCAGAGAGGCATGGAAAGGTGCATGCTAGGAATCTCGTTAAGGGACAAGGTCCGGACGGAACGACATAATCCGGCTAAGAACCAAAGTGACTAACGTAGTCCAGAAGTGTAGTGGCAGTGGGCTGGCCATATCTGTCGCAGAAACGATGGTCGGTGGAGTAGACGGGTTCTCGAGGGGGACCACGACTCGGCAAGTGTTGGACGTCCACCGACACGTTGGACCGACGACCTAAAGAAAGTGGCTGGTAGTGACTGGATGGCAAAAACGGGAGATCGGGCTTTGTGGCGCGCCCTAGGGGAGACCAATGTCCAGCAGTGGACTGCTATAGGCTGAAAAGAAGCGGTCGCTCAAAGCGCAAATAGCGTTCGAGTAGAAGGCGCGTTTTAGGTAGCTTAAAGAGAAAGAACCTTAATTTTATTGCATCACTCTTTTCATTAGGCTTTGCACAGTTCAAGTTTCAGCATGTTTCAGCATTTTTGTACTATTGACTATTGCACACCTGGTCGTTATATAGAAAATATTTCCTGTATATTAGTCGTTAATAATCCCATTAAGGTTTGTGTCGAAACACCGGATCTTAATCCGCAATTATATTAATGTCCTGCATATAGAAGGCGCTAATACTCAACAAGTATGGGCTCCAATTAAAATATTTATAGGACAGTAATTTTATTTATCGTTGGCATATCAAATTACATAAATGCATAACTATTAGATAATTTATTTGATTCTGAAATAGCACTTCTAGGTAAACAACAGTCTAGCTTTGTACGAGAGCGTCGTGGCTTAGTGGTTCAGCACCTGAACTCAGATCGTAGATCGTGTGGTCCCGAGTTCAAATCTGGCCAGATCCAAAATCTGTGTGTTATCGGTGACGGAAAACATCGATAACAAACCAAATCAACCCGGATAACGGCGGAAGGCTCACCACCTACCACGTTGGGTTCTAATACCATTGGTGAAAAGTGGGCTTCTGAATGTTTCGTTCACCACGACGGCACAGTCACTTGCCTCTGACTACCCAGCTTGGGATAAAGTCGTGATGGTATGTTTAGCTTAGTACAGTAATACCTAACGGTGCCTAAAGACGTACTCGTATTTAGACGAAAATTTCTTTTTCTGTTTTATAGCTGCACAAAGAAGTCTAGAAGAAATTAGTAGCTATGTGACAAATTATGATTTTTACTCCCAATGTATAACAATGTTGCTGAGGTAATTAAACAACAGGTTTCATATATTTCACATAAAACAATTAAACGTACAGATAGATAATTGATTTAATGTTAATAGGTTGAAAACAACCCTAGTAATAGTAAAGGAAAATAATCAAATATTTTTGCAATCTTCTTGAAAATAACCCGTAGCTATAAAAGCTACATAGCATGTCAGATTTCTATTTTCGGGTGTTCCGCGATCGTCTTAGGATTTTTGGAAAGATCCAGATTTTTCCATTATCCTACCCAAGTTCTGTGAAATATAAACTACTTACTGTAGCTATTTATGTCGCCTTATGTTTCCAGAGCGCCCAGCCATCGCACGAGATGGGCGTGTGAAACGCGTAACTTCTCATGGGTCGTGCTTTTCTGAAACCCTACCTCGTCCGCTAATCTATGTACAACACTGTTGCTAACGAGGCAAACGTACAATCATCAGGAAGATAGCTTTATCATCGTCAGATGTCTACGGCTAAACATAGGCCTCCCTTAGCCTCATAGTTTTTAGGGAAGCGGTCATATGCAGCGAGGATATACCAAAATCCTGCAACCTTGACGCTAACCGTCTCAATTCCTGGAAATCAGTTGTCCGCACTGTTTGTACCCACAACCGATTCAACTTCCGCTGGGGGACATAGCGCCATCAGTAACCTCGGTTTTTGTACGGGTTTCCTCATTTCCAATTTTATTCTTTCACATTGGAAAATAACGGGCCCGACCCTGTCCACAGCTCGTTGATTGACCTTGATCTTTCCTATGCAGCCCATGTTTCAAGGTCACGAGTTGAAAGTACCCAACTAAACAAGAATAGGGAAATCTAAGAAGAAAAATCATTCAGTCCTAGCGCAAACGGAACACATTAATAACATAAATCACTTACCTACCACATCCGTTTACCACCTTTTTTTTTTCACTTTAGGTTAAAAAGTCCTAAGAAACCTAACTTCGTGCATATCTCTACCCCTCACGCAAATTAAAACCTTTTTTTAGACGCTTACTAATATATAACTATGTATAACGGTCACGATAGCGCTTTAATAATAGGAAATCTTCCAATTCTGAATGGATTCAAATCAATCAATGTAAATCCACTTATTTTCGACATCCGTTGCCATGACGGTAGAGCTCCGACTAACTGAAGCAGTGTCGATGATAAGCATTCCTCTTTATATTACTAACTAACGCTACCTAATTTTAATTACGTGTTTTTTATTGAATTATGACGTATTTTTTCAATAAATGATTATTTTCGTGTTTAAATAGAATATATATCTATGAATCAAAATTATTTCCAAAAATTTGTCAACATCCCTCTGGAATTAAAACAAGTCTAGAAAAGTTCTTCAGATAGACATAAGTTGTGCATTGAACTTACTAGTGAGTACAATCTGCAAAGCTTTCCAAAGTACATTAGATAGGCTGGTGAAATTTGCCTATCTTCTCTCCTGGTATACTAAACGAACTATAAAATGACTCAGGTTATATTCTTAGAATGTATTGTATTTTACAACAACGTCAAATAAGAGCGGATTCAAACTATAGCGTTTTAGGCGCATACAGGCGTGCCTTTTGCCACACGCGTTGACGTGCTTATAAGCTCGTATAATCCATATAAATACTGGCTCACCACTAGGTACCGGTTCGAGCGAACACGCCACTATACGCGTGTAAGCGACTATAGACTTATAAAAAGTATTTATGACAAGTCAAATACAATAAAAATTGTAGCAAAAATATACTGAATAAAAATAAACTTACGTGCCGCCCCCGCCAGGTACCAGTAGAAGAGGTCGACCCAAGAAGCGGTGGCTCGACGTCGTTAAGGGTGACATGCGTGCCAACAAACTCACCACTCAGGCTGCACAAGACCGCGCGAAGTGGGCTAAAAAAATAAGAAAGGCGGACCCTGGGACCTCACACACCGGTGGGGGTTCAAAACCAGGATAGACCGCACGGATGATGATGATGATGGGTTAATGTCATAATTATACATACTGTGACTCTACCACACCGGTTCGGAGGTTGTTTCCGATCGAGAAGACTCCGGCAAGAAATGGTTACTCTTTTCAATCTTGTTTTTATACACAGAAATTGAATTAACAGAGTAAAGTCATAACAAAAAAGTGTGCAGAGGAGCAGATTATACCTAAGATGACCACAAATTCTTATTATTTAAGAAATCCTCAACACTATAATAACCTCGCTTCATTAACTTAGCTTTAATTTGTGACTTAAACTGGTGAAGAGGCAGTTCAACAAGAGTTTGCGGAATTATTTAAATATTTTACACATTGACAAGGAATGATTTCCCTACCATATGCAGTATACGCGCAAAATGAAACGCTTGTCTGAAAGCGCTTTATTTATTAGTATGGCAACAAATGATTAAGCTGTGAGGCTCTTAGGTTTTGGTTGAGCAGTACAGTAGCCTATTTTGGTTATTCTTTAGCACCACCCGGAGGACACGTGTAGGTTGACGAGGGGTAATCTGCCTGCGGACGCGAATAACCGTTGCCCTTCCTCTCTAAAACCGCTCTAAGTCACACATGGTAAGCCGCTTACTACTTATCGTTATTTTATGGCACGCTGTTTGTACATAAATTTGACACGTCAGTAGTAAAACACAAGTAAAATGAAACGTTTATGTGTTTTTCTTGATTTGATTCTATTTTACTGTTCGATCTCACCAGTTTACGGCTTTCTTTCCCACGATCATAACAGAAACATTGGTTGGATGCCTAGAACAATTTATTGCGTACTAACAAAAGACGAGATTACTTGCAAAACGCAGTAATTGTTCCTCCCGCCATTTTATTGTTGGTCGTAAATGTGTTTGTTTTATGTTATTATCCATCAAACGCAGGTCCAGATCTATTGCGGAGGCGGAAATTAAGTTGGCGAGGAGCAATTGGCATCTGTAGGTACCTAGCAGCTCTGAAGGTTCTGTCATACCTCAACATATTTGATTTTTATAAAACTAATTACAGCCATGCGCTTCAAACAGTTGCATTTCAACCACACCGGTCCGACTCCTCCAGTCTCGCGTCCCATTCATTTTACTACTCGTAGTGTCCCGAAAAGAAAGTGAGGCTTCCCTAATTTAGTTAAGTATAGTTACTAAACTTTAGTGATTAACAAAAAGTGGTTTAAGGCCCGTATTCTGTAACGACGCTCAAGCGTGAATCTTGACTTGAAACTCGATTTAAGCAGATATCTTATTCCAGAACCGCCCCTGAGTACAGATTCATTGATCACAGTTTAGACTTATTCCGAAACGTCACTCAGGTACGAATCGGCGCTCAAGTAGAGATTTGATCTGTGATCACGCAAGTGACCTCCTGACCACGCTTGAGTAGAGATTTGCTTGTAAAAAACGATGGATTCCTTCAAGGAAGGATCCTTAGATATTTTTGACGACCTCAATAAATAAGATAATTTAATTTTCTCATTCCTGGATTAACTACAATTTGTAATTACCCATAAATAAAAAGAAATTCAGTACTTAAAAAAAAACGAAGTTGGTGGTATGCAAATCTAAATGTAGGGGTAGGTATAGTAAACAACACACACATATACACCAAGCACAGATTATATCGAGTGCCTCCCTTGTCAGGTTACAATTACGTTCCGTTACAGTTAATAGCATAAATTAACAAATAACAAGATAAAACTTAAATAGTAATAGTTTCAGTGTAATAATTACATTACATGAACAAGTTAAGTATTGAAAGGCTAATTAAACCTTTTCTTGGTGCAAATCCATTGTGTATCGGTTTGTTTTTTACAATAAACACATTGTATCTGCTTGTAATGGAACGTAAAAGTGGTAAAAATGAATTGTTGTAAACGAAAACAAGCTTGATTCATAGACAAAAAGCAAACTCTACTCAAATCTAGTTTGAAACTCGATTCAACTGAGACCCGTTTGATATTCGTTTTAGAATAAGCAACGTACTCAAGAACAGATTTTAGACTCAAGAGTAGATCAGGTAATCACAGTTCAAAGCGCGCTTGAGCGTCGTTTCAGAATACGGGCCTAAGACTCCACGCGGCTGCTGTCTAACAGTTCTAAGAATAATAATAATAATAATAATCATTTATTGCTTGCCAGAATCTTAAACTAGGTACATAAGTAGGTTAACTTTAATTTATACATTGTTTTGACTATGGCCGGTTGACACCTGAACTAGGATATATCCTGTGTCTCAGGTTGCCAACCCTCCACCCCAAAATTAATTAACATAATCTATTGTACTGCACGTTCACATAGAATATAACTTTAGTAACTTATAAATAACAAATGTAAAGCAAAAAGTATAATATAATTTGTTTGTGCGCGTGTGTGTGTGTGTGTGTGCGCGCGTGTGTGCGTGTTTGTGTGTGTGTGTGTGTGTTTATGGTTTGTATATATGGTTATTTTTCAATTAAAATATTTTTTTCTGTGGTTAAATGGTCAAGCTCGGAAAGTTTCTGGGTCACTAAGCTTTTTAATGTTTTTCTGTTCATTTTAAAGATAGGTGTTATATCATTGAACCTTCTGTACAGGAAATAACCCATGTGGACCACCTGGCGTTGGGCAAGAGCTGTTTTATACGATATCATTGGAGTGCGCACTCGTCTCTTTGTTAGAGGCAGTTTATTCGGGTCGAAGGACGTGTGATGTCGAAGAATTGAGGTCATGACATACAGTTGCCTAACAGTCAGTAGTTTAGCATCCTTGTAGAGTTGGTCGGAAGGGTATCTTCTAGGTTTGTGGAGCATAACCTTAATCACAGCCCTTTGCGCTCTTTCCACTTCTATCATATGAGTAGCAGCAGCACCACCCCACACAGGTAGACAGTACGTTAACACAGACTGACATAGGGCGAAATAGATTTGAGTAAGCAGTTTAGTGTCAGCTGCATCCCTCGCGTTTCTAAAAATGTGTAGAAGCCTTCTAATTTTTTTGCTTAGAGCTGAAATGTGAGGTTTCCAGTTCAAATTTTGGTCCACGATTACACCCAGATATCTGTGTGCATCTGTTTGGAGTAAAGGAGTACAGTCACAGGCGGATCCAGCAGCTAAGACCTTGGTGCATGGGGCTAAGTGAAGTTTAAGACTAAATTGTGAGGGAGGTTTCGACACGTAGTTCATCCCGAAGCAAATGTATTTAGTTTTGGCTATATTTAGTGTGAGTAAATTGCTGTTCAGCCATTGGGCAACTTTTTGAAGTCCTTCCTCAGCAAATTTTTGCACTTTTGGCCACGTCTCCCCACTAAATATGAGGGCCGTGTCATCCGCAAATGAAACTGTGCTACCATGGGCCAGGTTCAAGCTACACAAGTCATTAACGTAGACCAGAAACAGAGTCGGACCAAGAGTGCTTCCCTGTGGAATGCCATAGGTGATGGGTGAGCTACTGCTGTACTGGTCTCTTATTCTGATGACCTGTCTCCTGTCGGTTAAATAACTACGGAACCAGTCAAGCACAACTCCACGAACCCCCAAAGTTTCAAGCTTGCTCAGGAGTAACGGTATGGATACGGTATCGAATGCTTTTTTTATATCAAGAAAAACAGCGGCACACTTTTGGCCTTTGTCTAAGAGGTCAGTTACATTGGCTGCAAGGCAAGAAACTGCATCCTCCGTACTTTTACCGGAGCGAAAACCATATTGATTGCAGGAAAGAAGCCAATTACTTTCAAGGTATTTTGTAATGCGGTTATTGACGACCTTCTCAACAATCTTACCAATAGTGCTTAGTAGAGAAATAGGCCGATACTTCGAAACCACGTCCATATCGCCATCCTTATGTATGGGGATAACAACTGCTTCCTTGAAAATGGTCGGAAACGTGCCAGTATCAAAGCTCAGATTACACAAGTGGGCTATCATAGATGATAAAATCGAATGAGAATTGTAAAGTACCGCCGGTGGGATACAATCCATGCCAGAGGCGCTGTTCTTTTTCAGATTTAGGATTATTTTATCCACTTCAATATAATCTGTTGGAGTTAAGATCATAGAGTGGACATTTTTCGACGAATTGTTAGTACCTCTTGTAGTATTTCCTATTGAGCTTGTTGTAGTTACTATTTTACTGGCTAATTCACTACCAATGGTTGTAAAAAAATTGTTCACTGAATTTAGAGAATCTTCTGCAGTTGGTAATATGTTTAAGATAACAGATGCATCTGAGGCGACTATACGACGTCAACTGAGCGTCGCGAGCAATGGATGTATTGATTTCAATAAAAAGTTAGGTTTTTTATTTATAAGGTACACCAAGAGTATACATACATACATTCATTTTAAAATTAAAGATAAGTAATTGTAATATATGCATATAACAATTACTAGGGTATGCACCCTTATGAAGCGTACACGGCTTTTTTGGAAATAGGTACAGCATTTCTTAACAACTAACTATGTTTTTTTTTTCATTTTCATACTAATCTTACATGATAGAAATAAAATTATAAAAATCAAAAGTAAAATAAAAATAAAAATATAAAAACAATCAAAGATACAAAAGAAAATCACTCCCAGAACCGAGCTTGCGTTTAAAATTTGCTAACTTGTCGTGGAAAATGTCAATCTGTGGCCCTTTTTTATTCACCCCATTGTAGCGCAAGCAACACCTTGCCAACGGGGCTTGAAGACCGAGATTCGTCTTTGCAGTTGGTAGGTGGAACAGTTTAGCCATTGGGTGTCGAGGAAGTTTGTATGGGACCAATAGCCTGACACGTTCCACGAGCTCAGCACAATTCACTCTACCATTGACGAGTCTGTGCAAAAACGACAGATCCTGTACTGCACGCCGGTGACGTAAAATCTTCATTTTGTGAAAGGACAGCCGCTGGCTGCAAGTGGCCCTGTGAGATAGGCCCGGCGACCGAAACGCAAGGTATCGCGTAAATGAGCGTTGAATACTTTCGATTCGCTGAGACTGTACTGCATAGTCAGGGTTCCATGCTACACACGCATATTCCAGATGACTTCTTACCAGAGCCTGATAAAGTAATTTTATTGTTGAAGTCATGTGGAAACCTTTAGAGGATCTTTTCAGAAACCCCAACATTTGTGCTGCTATCTTAATGATTAGCTTTAATTATGTTATGTAGCTATATGTACAAGAGCGCAAACGCCTAGAAACTGTAATTAGTATGAAGCACCTATAAATAAAATATCCCTGGACATTATTCAACACAGCGCCATCTAGCCCCAAAGTAAGCTAATTAAAGCTTGTGTTATGGGATACTAGACAACGGATAAACATACTTAAATACATTTTCTTTTGTAAATACATACTTATTATACATAGGAGACACCCAGACCAGTACAAACAGACATGTTCATGCACACAAATGTTTGTACTGTGCGGGGATCGAACCCGCGACCTCTGGTGTAGTAGCCAACTTCTTAACCATTACACCAAGTGGGTCAATAACCTAACCTATACTTATATACTTTACATATCTACCTAAACATGTTGTTATTATTATTATAAGTACCTATTATAAATATACGCCTACGCACAATATTATGATATCTACATTTCTAGGTAAAATAATTATTATGACCATATCAATCGGCAAAATACTTCCTGAACTGCTTCCGTCAACGAAGTAATAAAATAACAATTAAATATGATATCTATTTATCTTCATTAAAACATAGCTTGCTATGCCGACTTTGATTGACGATACATAGGCAGTATAACCACAGGGGCGGAGATACGATTTCTAACGGCCAGTAAATAACTAAGCAAAAGATGTTAGTTCTAAACTATGTAGTACTTAAATAGCCCATTGTACGTAGCTTGAATTAGTCATTCATAATTAAGTTGATTTTTGACCCTAATTTTTTAGAATAGTTCTTAGTCACGGAGATTTCTACCAGGTACCTTTTTGTTTACGAGTTTTAAAAGGTATTTACTTGCGTGGTAGAAATCCTGGAACGAATAATAATCTAATGTAAAAATCTAAAACATAAAAGGTTAGTTTTTTATTCATAATATTTTGGTGTTTTATTTTATATTTATTTTGGGTAGGTTTGGATAGAAAATATGTAGATACGACTCACGTCTGATTCTGCAGCAGAGGCATGACTTCAGATAATATTCCCTGTTCCTGCAAGCAAAGCCACTAGCAAAGGTTAGCAATATAAATACGAGTATAAACAACATCGCATTTTTTTCACTCCATGACTTCATAAATAATATGGGAAAGATAAGAGGGGGCCAAGTAATGTGACGTCACAGATCCTTTAACCAGCGGACAATCAAGACGCTTCTTAGACGTTTACAACATTAGCTCATTACCGGTCAAAATCATACCCTACTTTTTGCTTCGCCTTAGTATTGCGAAAACAGCTGGGCGAATGAATCGGCACGATAAGCTATACCTACCTATTTGTCACATCTGGAGCACCTTCCTACTGACTCAACTATTATTGGAGCGCGACTCATCAGTTCATCACCGTAATGGTAACTCATTGAGAACGACCATTTATATCTGCAGCTTCTGGGAACGGCGCCGGTGACGTGGCGGCTACCTACTAAAGTTTCGGAAAAAACCGAACTAGGAAGTCTATGGAGAATTTATTTATATCATGTGAAGGCCCAGGAATCAATGACCTAGTTTACGATGGCACTAATTACTTACGTTGAATTATTAGTTTTCTAGCAGAACTGAGAGATTTAGTTAAGAACGTAAAACACCTAATGATTAACACGAGTACCTTTCAGCGAAGTCTGAACTTATAGATTTAAAACCAAAGTTAGAAAATTGCCACGTGATCCTAGGGTATTTTCTATTTATTTTTTATTTTTTTTATATTGCCCGGCAAGATGACCTCACTCCACCTGATGGAAAGCGGTCGTGAGGTTTATCTTTGTGTGGGAAATAGTGCATTGTAATGGTAAATGCTAAAAATTAGAAATAACTTAATAAGATTCACAGAAATTAAATTAAATTTTGTAGCTTGAGATCAATGCATCTTGTCATGAATATCTGATTCTTTCAGCAGGCTGTCGGTATGAGCGACGTTGCCTCTGATTAGACCAACCTAGATCTCTTTTTTGACGACACGGTTAGTGTAGTGCGCTGTAGCTAGGGCTTCCAATACCGGGATCCCGGTATTGCTCAATACCGGTATTTGGCGTTTTTTTTGCCTTTTCTCAATACCGGTTTTGAAATCCAATACCGGTTTTAATACCGTAAATAGTGATGCTTGGAATTGTCACATATAAACTGCAAAATGTCCCTTATTTTTGACAAATCTGCACCCTTTTTTCCAATGATAGTTGTCTAACGGGCGCGACGAAAGTCGCAGTTATTGCGTTCCTTCGATGTAATGGAAGGGTACATTCGACTAAAATTCTACAAAATTGTATCTTACTTTATTTTAAAACTAGCTGTTCGTCCGCGGCTTCGCCGTAGGCTGTTTCTTCAGTCAAAATCTAGCCTAAATAAAAAAATAGCCTATGTCACTGGTTGATAATGTAGCTTTATATTGTGGTGAATGAATTTTTAAAATAGTAGTTTCAGAGCCTTTTCGTTACAAACAAAAATTAAATCTCTCAAATGAAACTCTTCATGATATTAGTATAGATACGTTGTTTGTGGCATTTGTCCTTTTAATTAATAGGCCATAATCGATCATAATTATAAATCCTAATTGATGAATTAAGGTTTAAAACAAATGATTTATTTTGAGGCGTGAGGCTGACGATTTGACAAAAACTTTCAAACGTAGTTTTTTTGTCTGAACAATAACTAAGGAATTAATTTAATGACTAAGACTCTTGATAGTGTTTCTGGTTTAAGAACTTTATTTCTCATAAAGAATTACACTAATTCACTTCCTAGTAAAATATTGCACATTTTTACAAAATAACAATTTAACATAGCGAGCACACACAGATTGCTAAAATTATTGTAATATAACGGGTAGGTGTTTCGGTTAGTAGTAAACATTTTGATAAGTAAAAATACTACTTTTGTTTTTCATAGAAAATTGGAGGGTACTGTTATCAATTCAGCTGTTATACCTTGTGCAGCAGAATGAAACAAAGCTATTAGTAATTGCTTTTCCCTAAGTACATCAGTATGAACAAAAAATATATCATAGGAATACGGTTCTAAATTCTATTTGTTTGCACTGGTAAAATCACACACGTTTTTTAAGTGTCGTTTATATACCATCATGATACTTACGATAATTTTCTCAGTTTTAAAATAAAATTTTAGTAGTCATAAGGCAAAATAAATTGAGTTTGTTACCTTAAGGGGTATGCCACTATGATATTATAGCCTAAAAGCAGATATTAATATCAGATGTTGTGCGATAGTTACAGATCAATATCGAAAACAAGTAGTTTCTTAAAAAAAAGTAATAGATCAGTAATAATTGTAAAAAGGTAACCTAGTTTTAATTTTGAGATTTACCTAGTTACTATAAAATAAGACAATTTTTATAGGAAGTTGTTTTTTTTGTAGAAACTTTAAACGCATAAAACAAATTTAATTAATATAATTATGCCTTTTACTAATATTATAAAAGTTCATTTTCGCGTAACTGAAGTCAGTAGAAAAGTTACTGGGACTCTTCGTGCTCTCTACCGATTCCAGAACTTCCTTTCCACATTACCAAGGCTCTGCTGGTACAAGCTCTCATCCTTCCTCTCATCGATTACGGCGATGTTAGCTATACTTAGCAACATTTCACAAGAGCTCCTAAACAAAATTGAACGTCTGCTTAAGAATTGCATTCGCTTTATCTTTGGGCTTTGACCATGTTTCTAGCTACCGGATGAAGCTGAACTGGCTGCCTATCCGTTAGCGTAGATGCATTCGTATTTTGTGCACACTTTTTCCAATACTCGTTGATCCTAATTATAAATAAATAAATATATAAATATCTGGGACAATTCACACCAAGATCATCTGACCCCAAAGTAAGCAGAGCTTGTATTATGGGCGTCAGAGACTGATAAACATTACTTAAATATTTCGAAATACATACTTAAATAGGTAATAACACCCAGACACACAACAAACACAAATGTTAGTCACATAAATGTTTGTCATGGGTGGGGATCGAACCCACGACCTCCGGCGTCTTATCCTGCTTATTTAAAAAAATAATTCACTTTCTTCGTAATTCGCACAGCCGTCAGTTGCGTTCTATAAATACTTACTCTTCTGGCTTTTTGTCCAGTTCCTTCACTGTTTCGGCAATACAACTTAGGAACAAACTGCCGGTCTCGGTAAGAAAGGCGTGCAGTAAAAATATGCATTTAAAAAAGCCTTGCGTAAGCACTTTAAAAGTTTGATGACGCCCCAACTGTAGTTTTAACATCCTCTTGGATCTTCGTATTTTCTACTTTCTCATGATATACTTATAATCTATATATGGTTTGCTATTATTATGTATATGGGTATGTTTATTGTTATGTAATCATTTTGTTTTAAACTATTTTCTTTACACCGAATTTTAAACTATTATTCTCGCACTGCCTGTTATATTTCTGTCTAACTGTGTGGTTGACTGGTAGAGAATGCCTCTAGGTATAAGTCCGCCATTTGTACTATACACTATGTGCAATCTTACTAATATTATAAAAGTTTGTGAGGATGTATGTTTGTTTGTTACTCTTTCACGCAAAAACTACTGAACGGATTTAGATGTAACTTTGCAGGAATAAGTACTTAGATACAGCTTAAACATTAGAATAACACATAGGCTACTATTTCCCAAGATTCTGTATAAAAATGTTACAGAAATGAAGTTCACGCGGATGAAGCCGCGGGCGGAAAGCTAGTAAAGAATAAATAAATACAATTAATCGACTAAACTTACGGCTTACTTTACCTATACTTAGGCCATGTGATTTGGAATATACCTAATCAATTAAATAAATAAACCCTGGGGATATCATAACATTCTTAACACAAACATGCATGAGTTGATCCTAACTAATCGGAGCTTGAACTTTGCGTTAAAGAGACTGAAACAAAATGAAACGACTGAAAAATAATCGAACGAACTTGGCGCGAGTTCCATTACCGCTCTAAATGATCAAGGTCCGAAATCGTTTTACGCGACATCGATAGGATTTTGTTTGGTTTACGAAATTTTACCGAGTTTACAGGCATTTATTATTGCATTCTCTTTGTTATCAAGTTTAAATATAGCTAATTATCTATAAAATGCAACAAACGAAAATTTTGCACGGGACTAGTTAAAACTCATTTAATCAAATTCTATGAAATTGATACATTTCTACACGTGAACAGGAGCTTTTTTTCCCCAATGACGTAAAAGGCACTTGGACCTAACGTTTTCGCGGGAAATTCAATCCACGCCGATTAAACTCTATTTTTTTCCGAAAGTACATAATTTTTGGAGAAATCTCCTAGGGCATCATTTACGAACATCAACCCACTTTCCGAGAAACTGACAAATAGCGAACGAACTCCGTCGCTATTCACCCCATTTTATGGCACAAGCCTAGATAAGTCATAGACTCGCAGCGCCCTAATGAAAGAAACATTCAACGTCATTAAGAAAAAAAAATCAATTCCTAACGTTTCCTAACCTTTTTACTCTGTCGTGGCTAATGTACAAACCGTACAAGCCAAAAGAAAAAAAAAACATTCAACGTCAGAATGACGTCTGTCAAAAGCCGCCGCGGTCCGAATCAGTTGGAAAGTGATCATGTTCATTTAAACGCAACTCAAAATTATTTAATAAAAATAGGAACTGATTAGGATAGGCAAAAGTAGCCTATCCGTTACTGACTGAAAGTAAACTGAAATAATAAAGGAATAAAGAAAAAAACTGAAAGTTAGAAATGAAGAAAAAATCGGTTCTATCCCCTTTAAGTAAGGGGTTCTCTATTAGGTCTTAAAAAATATATCATAATTTAACACAGAGTTTTTTTCCAATAATCGTAATTTCTCCGAATAATAACTTGCCCGACCATAACATGTCACAATATCACGTCTCCGAAAATTGAGATCCCTAAATGCGATATGACTAAAAATTGTTTGTCATATAAATTGCAATCAATAATAACATGTGAAAGTTATTACTTTTAAAATTACAAAAAATATTATTTACCCTTATATAATTTTGAAACTTTGTACCAGAAAACTCTTGTATTAAAATTTGTTTTTCTTTTAAAATTGTTTCATTCTACCAAAATCCACTTGGTGTATGATGTGCCTGCTCGTAGTGGTAGTTACCTAAGTATTAAAAACAAATAGGTTCCTTGTGCAGGCAAGTAAATATGCAAAATCCATGGCTTCTGTGATGGCTCTGGCGCTGCAGGACTCCGGCGCCGGCGCCACGCGTGCCAATCAACACACTGCTCCTCAGCTCGTAGGCCGCCTCACCCCTACGCGCTTACGTGGCTCTGAATCACACTCTAGGGGTAGGGCAAACAAGACTACGTGGAGTCGGTTTTAGGGTGATTATTTTCTGTCAACCTAATTTTCATCGAATATTTTCAGGATTAACAATTTTATTATAAACTAATATTATGCAATAATACCATTCGGATATATAATAATAATAAATATCCCTGGACATTATTCCACACAGCGCCATCTAGCCCCAAAGTAAGCTAATTAAAGCTTGTGTTATGGGATACTAGACAACGGATAAACATACTTAAATACATTTTTCTTTTGTAAATACATACTTATTATACATAGGAGACACCCAGACCAGTACAAACAGACATGTTCATGCACACAAAATGTTTGTACTGTGCGGGGATCGAACCCGCGACCTCTGGTGTAGTAGCCAACTTCTTAACCATTACACCAAGTCGGTGTAATGGTTAAGATATATGACTTTATAGCATGAGAAATTAGGGGAACCCATTATTATAGCACCTGACATTATGACAGAAAAGTTTTAGGAGAAAAGATGATTGGGTTTAACCACATTTCGAATATTAGAGCAAGTGAAGGTTATAAGATGTGTTTGGAAGGGTAGTAATTTTCGGACAAAAAAAATCAAACACGAAGGGGAGTACCACCGTCAGGCTTATCAACTTGCTTGAAAGCGATTACAATGAGGGTTTTCTGAAATGACCTGCGTGAGATGGCAGCACTGTAGCGTCAGGTTCAATCAACTGACAAATACATACACTTTTCGTATTTTTGGATATTTTTTTTGACTTGTTTATTCTTATAAACATTATTAGAGGAATATTGTTTTCTGAAAGGCCATAGTTTTGTGCAGTGCTTATGTGTACAAATAAATCAGGAGGGCATAAGTTTCCTACGGGAGATAAATACCAATTAAAAAGTGGCTTGAAACCATTCCCAGTGATAAACTCTCTCCATTAAAAAAATCCTCATTGATTAATTTATATTAATAAAGCATGATTTACTATGCTTAATTAATACACGTTATTGTGTTTTGAGAGCTGTAGTTGATTATAATAAAGATGGTTTATTTTGCTTTATTTATATCAACTTATTTATTTATTTATTTATTTATTTATTCATAATACAATTGTGGCTTACAGTAGAACCAAGACGCACACAAGCTTAAAATTAAAAAATTACAACTATTACACTAATAACAACATAAAATCATATATTAAACAACAAAAACCAAACCATACAAACAAAAAAAACAAAAAAATTAGAGAATTACTAAAAATGATACATACAACGTCTACTAATCAAAAATGTCAAAAAGGAATAATATTAAAGAATTAAAAAATTATACAATGTCTATTAATCAAAAATGTCAAAAAGGATTAATCTTAAAGAATTAATCAAAATTATAAAATGTCTACTAATCAAAATGTCAAAACTAGAATAATATGTCAGAAATAAAGGTATACGTATTAATTAATTAAATCAAATGCCAACATTTTATCAATAACTACGTGGAGTGACGTCAGCAAACTCATCATGCTGTCCGCAAAAATATCCATTTCGTCATGCTGAGTGAGTATGTCCCCAAACAAGAGTAAAGCGCGGTTTGCTGGCGCAAATGCCGCTCGTTCCGTTCGTGTCACTGGTCTCTTTAAAAGACGCGGCCTACGGCGCGGAGCCACCGTCCTTTCCTCGCTCTGCATCAGTCTCCTGGGCACCAGTAAGCTAACCCTCTCTAACACTGACTGGCTATCTAGCTTATGGTGCATTATGGATAGATAGTGCCTTAGCATTGACATTACCCTCCTAGCCTTCAGGCTTTCTAATTCAACCATACCCAAAACAAATGAAGATGGATATCATCTTGCAAATTTTCTCTGTATTCGTTCTAACTGGAGATTATACTTTTTTTGGTAGGGATCCCATACTACCGCAGCATACTCTAGTTTACTTCGAACGTACGCGTTGTATAAAGAGGTAGCTACCCTAACATCGTCATAATCAGCAGCAGTCCTAATTACAAATCCCAGTGTCCTATTAGCCGAATTACAAATAGATTTAATATGATTGTGGAAGTCTAATTTAGTATCTAATATTATACCTAAGTCTCGTATGCTATTCACTCTAACCAAAGGCGCGTCATGTAACTTATAATCATTAGTAATAGGGTTCCGTTTTAATGAGAAGGTGATAACCTTACATTTAGAGTCATTAAAAGGCAGATGATTATCTGTGCTCCATTTCGCAACTGTGTTTAGATCATGTTGAAGCGCCCTAGCTTCAACCTCAGTACTGATCCCTAAACTCAGTTTTAAGTCATCTGCAAATAAGAGGCATTTAGCTGAACTCAAATTTACTGGTAAGTCATTTATAAAAATTCGAAAGAATGTTGGACCCAACGTACTACCCTGACTAACTCCAGATCTAGTAAAATACTGATACGATTCGAAACCACAAACTCTAACACATTGACGGCGGTCACCTAAATAACTAGCAAAAAATTCCAGGAGTTTTGGGGTGAAGCCTATCTTTGCTAACTTCTGTAACAGCATGTCATTATTGACTAAGTCAAAAGCCTTTCTAATACTAAAAGCCTTTTTAATACTCAAAAAAACACAAATAACTGCAATTTAAAAGTTGAAAAACCAAATCAAATCATGTAAACAAATACTAGTACCATAAGTTACCTTTCAATGAGCTTTTCCTTAGTACCAGTGGCTTTTGCGTCTATGTTTTTGAGCTCAATCTTCAGTTCGGCGACTTGTTTCTGGCCGTAATCCATGATAAAATCAATAACACCTCCATAATAATAGAATTTCAAAAAGCATGTAGGTATATTCATCATCCGTGCGGTCTATCCCGGTTGAGAACCCACACCACACTGGTGTGTGAGGTCCCAGGGTACGCCTAAAACATATATATTATCGGTACGATTAGATGGGATCTGACAGCTGTTTGGACCTGACGCAACGGCAGCGCTAACTGGTGGCAGAAAAAGTATCGAAAACCCTCATTCATTAGAGCAAATCCATCAAAGGATAATGCACTCAGGTCACTCAGTGGCTGACAAAAACGCTGTGAATGGTTTATTCGCAATTCGGACTGTAGGGTAACGGGTTTTTCGCGCGGTTCGACTGCCGGCCGAACCGCCAAGAGCTGTCATGTCAATGTCAGTGTCCTGTCAGGTCAGTTATACTTTGTAAAGCTAAGCTCAACAAAGTTTTGTTGACAAAATATTAATTAAAAAATCGGTTCATATTTTGCTTATTGGTGATATTTGGTGAAGGTAAGTCAAGTGTTATCTACTAGTACAGCCCTAGGCATCTACTATCATGCCTACATCTTACATAAAACATGTTTTTTTCGATGCTTACAGAAATCGGGCGGGAAACTTACTTCCTTGACAACACCTATCAAACCAACGGTATTCTACACTAGTCGCTGAACAGACAAAGCTAAAACTCATAGATATGGATAAACGAAAACAGTATAAAGGCCCTCCACCAAAGCGGTTCAAATCCCAAGATGACGACGAAGACAATGACATGCCATGTAGTTTTGAAGACCAACTTGCTGGAATGGAAAGTGAGTTTGACATACAATCACAAGAAGTCGTTGGCGAGGGTCCTGAAAATCAGACTACAAACGTTAAATGGTGTAGACCACCACCACCAGATATGGACCCTAAAAACGATAAACTAGAATTTCAACAATTGGATATTGATCACTACAATGGCCAACCAATACAGGGCATGCCTGGATCACAAATCGGGCCAATTCCTATCATGAGAATGTATGGTGTAACAATGGAAGGTAACTCAGTTTGTTGCCATGTTCATGGATTCTCTCCCTATTTCTATGTGACTGTACCTGTAAATTTCACGGAAGCTTCATGCAATGATCTAAAAACAAATTTAAACAAAGCCATTTTAGAAGACTTGCGCTCTAATAAAGATAATGTCAGAGAATGTGTTTTAGAAGTACGGTTGGTAAAGGCTCGATCTATTATGCATTACAAAGGTGACAATGATATTGTTTTTGCTAGAGTGTCAGTTGCATTACCCAAACTAATTGCTGCAGCTAAACGGCTAATGGAAAGACAACCCACATCTTTTGGCCTAATGGATCCATCATTTTATGAAACCAACATTGATTTTGACATAAGATTCATGGTAGACACTTCAGTAGTTGGCTGCAGTTGGATTGAATTACCAGCTGGTAAGTGGTCTCTCAGAACAAACAATTCACCCATAAGACCAGAGACTAGATGCCAGATAGAGGCTGATGTAGCATGGAATGCATTTATAGCCCATCAACCTGAAGGAGAATGGTCAAAAGTGGCTCCATTTAGAATCCTTAGTTTTGACATTGAATGTGCAGGAAGAAAGGGCATATTCCCTGAACCTAATCATGACCCTGTCATACAAATTGCATCAATGGTCATCAGACAAGGTGAAATGGAACCATATTTAAGAAATGTGTTTACACTTAACACATGTGCACCGATAGTAGGCTCACAAGTTCTAAGTTTCCAGACAGAGTATGAAATGCTGGCCAAGTGGGCTGACTTCTTTAGAGAATTAGACCCAGACATTATTACTGGCTATAACATCGGCAACTTTGACTGGCCATATCTAATAAACAGAGCTAAACATCTAAAGATTAACAACTTTGACTTCTTAGGTCGGATTAAAAACATAAGATCTGTGATAAAAGATGCAGTATTACAATCAAAACAAATGGGTCGCAGAGAGAATAAAAGTATTAATTTTGAGGGAAGAGTGCCCTTTGATTTATTGCTTGTCCTGGTTAGGGACTATAAACTGCGATCTTATACACTGAATTCTGTCAGTTATCACTTTCTGCAGGAACAAAAAGAAGATGTGCACCACAGTATTATCTCTGACCTACAAAACGAAAGTGAACAAACTAGAAGACGTTTAGCCATGTATTGCTTGAAAGATGCCTACTTACCACTTAAATTACTTAATAAACTCATGTGTATTGTTAATTACATGGAAATGGCCAGGGTAACAGGAGTCCCACTGCTGTGTTTGTTAACTAGAGGACAACAAATAAAAGTGGTCAGTCAACTACTCAGAAAAGCTAAAGATGCTGGATATTTAATGCCTGCTTACCATGGTCAAGGTTCTGATGATCAGTTCGAGGGTGCCACTGTCATTGAACCTAAGAAGGGCTATTATGGAGACCCCATTTCTACCTTGGATTTTGCTTCACTGTACCCAAGCATCATGATGGCACACAATTTATGTTACACAACTTTATTGCCACCAAACATGCAAAAGGATGTAGATTCAGAAGATATAACTACCACACCAACTAAAAATATGTTTGTCAAAGCTAATGTGAGAAAAGGATTATTACCTGAAATTTTAGAATCTTTACTAAGTGCTAGAAAAAAAGCAAAAGCTGATTTAAAAGAAGAGAAAGATCCATTCAAAAGATCAGTACTAGATGGTCGACAACTAGCTCTCAAAATAAGTGCCAATTCTGTGTATGGTTTCACGGGAGCACAGGTTGGAAAACTACCATGTCTTGAAATATCAGGGAGTGTTACAGCCTACGGGCGTACTATGATAGAATTTACCAAGTCAGAAGTAGAAAAGAAATATACAAAAGCAAATGGGTACAAAGAAGATGCAGTTGTAATATATGGCGATACCGACTCAGTTATGGTAAAATTTGGTGTAAAAACTCTTGAGGAAAGTATGGACTTGGGCAGAGAAGCAGCAGAATTTGTAACAACAAAGTTTGTAAAGCCTATAAAATTAGAGTTTGAAAAAGTATACTACCCATATTTGCTTATAAATAAAAAGAGATATGCTGGTTTATATTTCACAAGACCTGACAAATATGATAAAATGGATTGCAAAGGTATTGAAACTGTCAGACGAGATAACTGTCCACTTGTTTCAAATATGATGAGCACATGCCTCCAAAAGCTTTTGATTGATAGAGACCCAGATGGCGCAGTTAATTACGCAAAACAAGTGATAGCAGATTTGTTATGCAACCGTATTGATATATCTCAACTAGTAATCACAAAAGAGTTGACCAAGAATGACTATGCTGCAAAACAAGCTCATGTTGAATTAGCAAACAAAATGAAAAAACGTGATCCTGGCACAGCTCCTAAACTTGGTGACAGAGTTCCTTATGTATTAACTTGTGCTGCAAAAAATACTCCTGCATACATGAAGGCTGAAGATCCGATTTATGTGCTAGAAAACAGTGTTCCTATTGATTTCAATTACTACATGGAAAATCAACTATCAAAGCCACTTTTGCGAATTTTTGAACCCATTCTTGGTGATAAAGCTGAATCCCTTCTTCTGAAGGGAGAACATACAAGAACCAAAGCCATGGTTACATCTAAAGTAGGTGCTTTGGCTGCATTTACTACAAAAAAGGAAAAATGTATTGGTTGCAAGGTTGTGATGCCCAATGACACAAAGAAAGCATTGTGTAATCATTGCTTGGAAAAAGAGGGACAACTATACATCACTGAAGTATTTAAATTGAGACAGCTTCAGGGGAAATTTGCACGTCTTTGGACTGAATGCCAGAGATGTCAGGGCAGTTTACATGAAGAGGTCCTGTGTACTAACAGAGATTGTACTATATTTTACATGAGAAAGAAAATGGGTATGGAGTTAGACACCCAAGAAAAAACGGTTTTGAGATTCGGAGAGCCTATTTGGTGACAAAAACTACACTGCAACTAAGTCCAAAGTGTTATGCTTAAGCTGAAAGTGCTTGTCTGCACTGAAAGCCTGTAAACATCATGGGTCTTATGATTAATATTAATGATAATTTGTTACAAACCAATTGTTATTAGGTTAAAGAAAGAATAAAAATAAATCTTAAGCTTTTTACAATGTTTATTGTATCATTGCCTAGCATACATTAATTTTACATATACAAAATGTACTATCAACTAAATAAATATGGAATGTTAACAATATAGAAAGGTAAAATAAATGTAACATGAAGAAGGACCATTCCCCCCCAATCACCGTCCTGAAATAAGTACAAAGGCAACATAAACTACCTACTCAATTTATTTCATTATGCTTCGTTTGGTGATGGTCAACATCAATTTGTCAAGTATTTTTTACCACAGGCAAGCAAAATGTTTGGTAGGGCAAAAAGATAAAGTTCTCACCTCAAGGTCAGCCACCAGTGGCAACTGGGACATATTTTAAATGAATTCCCAGTTGCCACCGAGTGGAGCCAGCGGTGGCGAATGGTAATTTATTAACCCGTTCTATTCACAGAATATTTAGTTTGGTAGTTAAGCGTTTTGGATGATCAATGATCACAAAACCAAATGACATTGATAAGAATGGTAAAGGGTTTGAACATAGTCACCATTTTCAAGTCCGCGCGTGATGAAAGTGGTTTAAATAGAAAGAAGACACTTTTAACAGACAAAAAATGTTTAACAATATGGTACCCTAAAGTGTCACGTTATTTGAAGTTAAACATCGTTTTTTTTTTATATTGCCCGTCAAGATTACCTCACTCCACCTGATGGAAAGCGGTCGTGAGGTCCAGATATTTGTAGAAGGTGAAAATAATAAAATAAACACTTGTTGAGTGACTTCGTGTTATTTTGTTAACAATTAACAAATTTCTGGATATTTATATTGGTTGGTTATGCGTATTGCCCCCTTTTTATGAAGTTTTATTCAGTGAGTGCTCAAAATAATAAGGTAATATGGTTTTTACTTGATTTTAGGTATAAAATCTACAAAAAAGTTTCAAATCAAAATTAAATATACTTTATTGCATAGGAGAATATGATAGGAAAGGCGAATAGTGACCTTATCGCTATGAGCAATTTCCTCTCGGCGACTTAAGGGTGCGGTAACATTTTGAAAAGAATGGCTGCGTAGCTGCCACTAAGGTTCCAAACGCCTTTGTTAGTTTACAATAAACATGTAATATTAAAAATGACCAACTAAAACTTATTGGTACACTCCAGACTCTCAGTGTGCCGCCTTACAAAATTGTGTTAAAACCACTTTTTTAAAAATCAACTTCACTAATGATTAGCAACACTTTTATAGCGGGATGATAAAAAGTAGATTTGTCAGTACACATCGAAAAATCATCCACTTCAGTGTTAAAGAGCTTTTGTTTCTCATCCTAGGGTTCAAGTAGACAGGACAAAAATTGTCGTATCACAGTTACAAACAGCCTCAATGATGGAAGATACTTAAAGAAAATAAACGAACACAAAATAATTATAACGCTTATAAAATTTCGTAGGAATGAGATTTCCTTTTTGGTTATTAGTTACCTTAACTTATTTTAAATAAAAATAGGATACATATCTTTAACAATAATATTATGCAAAATAATACTTTTGAATTTCAAACTCAAACTAAACAAAAAACAACCTTAAATGTACATAACAAGATCATAACTTACATACAACTGCCAGAATAGAACTTTGAGAAGAGTTCTTACTAAAACAGTTTTGAAGATTTTTGGCAAATAACATGCCTTCGGAATAGTAATAACATATTTCTGGCTCAATAAATTATTGCAAACACATACTACTCTCTTGATACAACATAATAATAAAATATTTTAAAACATAAATACATTTTCAGATATTTACTGTCACATTCATTTTATTTCTCATTAGTTAACATCGTGTGATCAACCACTAAAAACAACATAGGTACCTATTGCGTAGTAATTAATCGCTCTACTTTTTAAGTTTTTATAGTGATTTATGTGATTTTATGAGAATCTCATTATTGTCGCTTTATTTCATCTATTTTCTTGGGATAACGTTCTACTGAGACTCTGTCTTGGTGTCTTGTTGTTGGATTGTGGCTTACAGTTATTATTTTTTGGCGGCACAATGTTAGGAATTGGCATTTCGAATGTCGAATTTGCAGCAGTGGCACTGGATAATCTCATGATATCTTCAAGTGTTCTGATAAATGTGTCACAGGTAGCGGTTAGAAGGCTTGATGCATCGTCTATATTCTGGAAAACAGAGAACAGACACAGTTAGTTAAGCTGAATTTTCGAAACTTCTGATTATTTCAATACGTGTTCGGTGGCTAAGGTTAAGGAACCACGTTGAAAGGCCTGCGCAGACGAGGGATTACACTTTTTTGTCCGTCAAAATAGATCCCTTGCAAACTGTATCTGTAACTGTAAAAAGTCCGCCAAATAACTGCGGACGCCCAGCGTAGCAGATTAAAGTACGCGGTTGCCCGTGAAAAAAATAGAACGAACGAACTATGAGCAGTCAACGCACACATTAGTCCGCGGTAATAATCGAGTCGAAATAAAGGATGACCCAGTAATCTCTTAAAACCTCTTCTCTCTTTCTGAAACTTCATGTAAATTACAGCACAACGTAATCTCAGAATATTTAAATACTCGCGGACATCAAATGATCGTACGTTGTGCGCACCATGTGCGTTGAGTCCGCGTTAAATCCGCGGCGGACTTTTTATTAGCGGAGCGTATGTTTTTGTTTTTCGGAGAAAAGTCCATCGTCTGGGCAGGCCATAAATGTCATGTTTACAAAACAAGTCTGATACGTAGACAAACTGTATAAACCTTCAGATCGCTTTACACCAAAGCTGGCAAAATTATCGCAAAATAAAACAAGGGCTGGTGGCTTTGGCGTATAAAATGGCTTTAGATTAATTCCACAACGGTTGATCATACTGAAATCAGTTTGATGATGAGTTCACCACATCGGCCTTGCACAGAAATTCGACCATGTAGCCTCCTCTCAACGGCGTTGTTCGCGATTAACACCAAGAACATACCCATCCTTCAAGGCCAGCTATAATAGTGCTATCTTCACCATATTCACGACCTCCAAGAAACCTATAAAAACGTAAAAGACTATCGATAGCGTCGTGTCCTTTCCAAATAGTCACACACAACATCGGTAGTTGCCAATAGTTAGCGATACAATTGACACCGAATAGGTAATATGTACTTGCTAATGATAAAATGCTAATGCTCAAGCGACCGAAACAGAACACACTAGTTGACGATAGTGGAAAGCTTGTCGCAGATGTAGAATCACGCAAGGGGTTGTGGAATACCTACATAAAAAATCTGTTCGAGGATGTTAACAAGGGAATTAATAATCCCCCTAGCGACAATACTGAACTTCCAATTATAAGGTTGGAGGTAATTCAGGCTCTTAAAAAAGCGTAAACTGGAAAATCTCTTGGACCAGACAATATTCAGGTAGAGATTCTAAAACTCATCGAAGAAGATCTAGTAGACTCATTAACCAATTTATTTAACAGAATATATAACTCGAGAGACCTTCCAAAAGAATGGCTAAAATCAACCTTTGTGGCTCTTCCAAAGTATGTAGAAATTAGTAAAATTGACCATAACCTAGTTCACAAATCAAATAGATCTAATTTAAGAGACGTAAAGACGGGTGTACCTCAGGGCTCTATTTTGGGCCCAGTTTTTTTCTTGATTTTCATGAAAGATCTCATTAACTACTTAACCAGAGTCATTCCTGAAGGCTTGCTAATGGTGGTATTTGCGGATGATACTAAATACTAATGCGATCATTTTAGGAGATGATATTCCCGATGTTAATAAAAGGGTTAATCATGCATTGAATACAGCTGGAGCATGGTTTAAGGCAAACAGCCTCGAATTGAACGCAGGGAAATCTAATTTGATGCTGTTTTGAACAAACCCAGGAACGAAATCACAACAACTACATTGTTTTCTAGAAGACGAATTTGTTACTACCGCTGAGGAAGTAAAATTTTTGGGCGTTTATCTAGACAGTGATTTCAAATGGAAACAGTAACTGAGCAGTATCGAAAAAACACTAAGATCGGCATGGTACGTGCTTAGGAGTTTACGGGATGAGGTCGATGTTGATACATTAAAAACAGTGTAGGTACTTTGCACTTGTCGAAGCCAGGTTCATCATCATCCGTGCGATCTATCCCGGTTGTGAACCCACTCTGGTGTTTGGGGTCCCAGGGTCCGCCTTTCTTATTTTCTTGGCCCACTACGCGCGGTCTAGTGCATCCTCAGTGGTGAGTCTGTTGGCACCCATGTCACCCTTACCGACGTCGAGCCATCGCTTCTTGGGTCGACCTCTTCTACCGGTACCTGACAGGGGCGGCATGGCTAGACATTTATTGCCCACGTAGTTTGCCGATCTCCGTGAGACATGACCATACCAACGAAGGCGGCACTACTGCAGCTTGTCTGCGATGTCACGAACACGTAAGCTGCCGCGGATGCGGGTGTTACGCACGCGATCTTTGCATGAGACTCCACACATCCACCGCAGCATCTTCATTTCCGTGACGCGCAGCTTCTGCTTGTGTCGCTCTAGTAACGGCCTAATGATGGTTTCATAGACCTGCCCCTTCAGCTTGATCGGCCGATCATCTCACGAGGGACACAGTTGAAGGCCTTCTGCATGTCTAAGAAAAGGAGATGCAGAGGTGTATTCTTCAGTCTGTATCCCTCCATGAGCGTTCTCAAGGCAAATACGGGGTCCATGGTCCCGCAACCCGGTCGAAACCCATACTGACACTCCGAGATTATACACTCCTGTCGAATCCGAGAATTCACAATGCGCTCAAGGAGCTTCATGGTGTGGGACATCACCTTTATGCCGCGATAATTGCTGCACTCCTGCACCGAGGCCTTGCCCTTGAAGACTGGCGTGATAATGCTCAGTCTCCATTGGTCATATCTTCCCGGTGAGGAGAATGCGGTTGAAAAGGTGGGTAAGTATGCCCACACCACGAGAGCCCATCGATTTCCACACTTCGATAGGCACTCCATCGGGTCCGACAGCTTTTCGGTTCTTGTCAAAGCCAGGTTAAGGTATAGTATAGGATTTTGGGGGTGTAGCTACCTCTATAACATTAAACGAATGCATTTTATACTGCAAAAACGAGCAATTACGGTAATTGTCCGTATAAAGCAACAGGAATCGTGTCGAGAACATTTTAGAAAGCTTAATTTATTAACAGCACCATCGCTATACGTTCTTGTAGTCTTATGTTCAGTTCAGTTACCATTTGAGTTTTAGAAATACCCTCAAGCCGTTTTTTTTGGAAAAGTGTTTGTATAGCGTAGCAGAGTTGTAGGCTATTGTTATTATTGCTTTATTTTTGTAATTTGTTTCGGAATGTTTTGTTTTGAATTTTTTTGACATTGTATTTTATTCTAATTTATTCTTATTCTAAACCGTACTGACCTTATAATTAATAATTGTTCTATTTATAATGATATTATTGTTTTTAAAATGTGCATAAAAGTAAGCGTAAGCGCAAAAAAATGTGTTTATTTACGACATCACATTAGAAATCTCTAAAATTATCAGTGTTTCTCTACTATATTATGTATGCGCCCCGGCGGCGCGTTCCTATAAATAGCACGTTTATTACATTATGTAAAATCAACTTATAGGCAATGTATGTATATGTCACCGGCAATCTGTATAATTCAGGTATTGTATACAATGCCTAGGCAATGTATCCCTAGGGGTTGTACAGTGTACATACAAGTATTTGTACAGAATGCATTTATTGGAAATTAGTTTTGTTCAATTTTTACTCACAAAAAACTTTTTTAAAGAGGTGTTCCGCTCTGTAAGGGGGTTTATTGGGTTGCGAGGAGCGAAGCCACGAGCATGTTAGGTTAACATGAACAAGCTGTAGGAGCCGAGCGAGCGAAGCGAGCGTGCCGCGACAGCGGCCAGTGAGTGCCAGAGACGAACTGGCCTCATTTTCTTTATGCCGTTTTATACTTTGATATTATAACTAAAGTAAACATATTTTAATAAAGAAATCATACGAATCAATTTCATTTTTTCCCGCCCGAAATATATGCCAAAGGACGATTCTGATAGTGAAATTATTCATAATGCCCGGTAAAAGTGATAAATTCAAGCTATCTCAAACTTTGATTTATTAAACTGCCCACGAGTAGTCTGTCATTATTCATATGGTCCGGCCAAGGTAATTAATTTATCTAATTGACCAATGCACTTGGTGCCCTGCCCAGTTAATCAAATAGCCCGTAACGTATAATATTATGTATACAATCTGTATTCTATTTAGTATCAGCATTGCAACCGTGCGGAGCCGCGGCGAGTCGCTAGTTTTTTTATATAAATTATTGAGCCACCATCAAGCTATCCACTTTTGGCAGATTGTTCGACTGGCCTTTCTGAAATCCTTCTTCCATCGCGCTTATCTGTAGTTTGCTATGCCCGAAAAGGGCAACTAAGTTTTAAGTTTCTGAAATGTATACCCTCCAGCTGTGTAACACTTAGTTAGCAAATAAATACTTTGATATCTTATAGGATTTTATGATTTTTTACAATATTACTAAAAAAGGATAGCTACCTAATGTTAAAGATTTATAAATTAACCTATTTCGGCAAAAGAATCACAACTCCCACAGTGCGCGTAAGTAGTTTTACTCGAGTTTCAATAGGGCGGCGGGCGGCGCGGACGGTACCACTGGACTTGTGACGTCGCGCACGAAGCGCGCGACATCTCGGAGATTTCAAAACTGGTCTAAACTTCTCGCAGCGATAACTTCGCTAATACTGCATCGATTTAGATGAAATTAAAACTAAGGTAACCTACGTCGTCCATACTTTGATATTATTTATATTTTAGAGCAACATTTTAACCCTTTTGTCACCCTCATTGAGCGAAAACCTGTTTGGCTTTAGATCAGGAGTAGGTACGAGAGAAGCTCTATTCGCTATGAATGAACGTCCTTGTCCAGAAATGTAGAGATATGCAAATGGATACTTTCATATGACCGTGTTCGGCACGACATACTTCTGCAACGCTTGTTGGATGTCGGACTTGCTGGCAAGGATGTGCGAATAATACAAAATCTGTATTGGCATCAGACTGGAACAGTAAGAGTCCAAGGTGAAGAAACGGATGAGGTGGCTATATGTCGGGGAGTAAAACAGGGCTGCATACTGTCGCCGCTCCTCTTTGATGTGTATTCCGAAGCTATTATCTCAGAGGCTCTAGAGCGGCGAGAATGGGGAGTCATAATCAATGGCCAAATTGTTAACAATCTTAGATACGCCGATGACACTGCTCTAATTGCTTCCAGTCCAGAAGATCTACAAAATATCGTAAATGCCGTTAATGAAGCAGTCAGAGAGTGGGCCTCTCTATGAACATCGCAAAGACCAAATTTATGGTGATATCGCGGGATCCAACCCTCATATCCAACATTACAGTTGCAGGAACACCTATTGAAAGGGTCCGGCGATACGAATACCTGGGTGCATGGGTTAATGAAGCATGGGAATCGGACAACGAGATCAAGGCCCGGATCGAAATAGCCCATGCGTCCTTTAAAAAAATGAAAAAGGTTATTTGCAACCTCCACGTAAGTCTCATTGTGCGAATGCTGCAGTGATATGTCTGGCCTATAGTTTTCTATGACTGCGAGGCGTGGACCGTCAAGGAACACATACGCCAAAAACTGGAGGCCCTTGAAATGTGGTTTTACCGTCGTATGCACCGAATAAGCTGGGTCCAAAAAGTTACGAGCAATGAGGTACTCCGCCGCGTCAAGAAATCCCAAGAACTCATGAAGAACATCAAAAGAAGAAAGGTAGCATATCTCGGGCATGTGTTGAGACATGAGCGCTATCATCTTCTTCAAACAATAATGATGGTAAAGATTGAGGGAAAAGACGAGTTGAAAGAAGAAAAAAGCCGTGGCTGAGAAATATCAGAGAGTGGACTGGAATTGCCCGCGTGGAAGAACTGTTTCGGCTAGCGAGAGATAGGAAGAAATTCGCGGAGGTGACGGCCAACCTCCAGTAGTGGAGAGGCACTGTAAGAAGAAGAAGAATGATAAAAGAGAAACAATCGATTATATCGATAGTATTGTATTATAATAGCGATAGTACAGTCGCTTTCACATCAACCTTCACAAAACCATTGCAAAATAGGTCATAAGTTTAGCAGCATAAGGTGTCTTTGTAAAGCTCGGAGTGAACGCGTGTGTACTAACTAATTTCCAAGGTCAACTATCGATAGTAAATAAATAAATAAATTTCTGCGACAATTTACAAAAAGATCAATCAAAGACCCCAAGATCATCTGACCCCAAACTAAGCAGAGCTTGTACTATGGGCGTTAGAGACTGTTAAACATACTTAAATATTTCTAAATACATACATACATATATAGATAATAACACCCAGACACACAACAACACTAATGTTCGTCACACAAATGTTTGTCATGGGTGGGGATCGAACCCACGACCTCCGGCGCTAAAGGCAGGATCGCTGCCATTGCGCCAACAGGTCAGTATGTTTACATGGTAGACATACCTGGTCAGCTTCGGTTACGTCTTGTCATAGTTCAGTGTTTTGCAATTTGCATAATTTCAATTGACATACATCATTTGGCATAAAAACAAAAAAGCATAATGGATTTTAGCAAATGTTCCATTACGCATAAACATGACAACGCAAAATTGTTATAAGGCATAATCATAAAAACCATAATCAATAAAATCCATATTATTGTTTGCCATAATTTTATTAAGCACACCTCAAAACGCATTATTTTATTATCTCACATTTTGTTTGACACCCTCTTAGAAAGCATAACTCATTAAAGGTATAGTCTTATTATAAAGTATACCTCATCATTTCAGCCGAACGACGCCCACTGCTGGGCATAGGCCTCCCCCAAGGATCTCCACAACGATCGGTCCTGCGCTGTCCGCATCCAGCGGCTTCCCGCGACCTTGACCAGATCGTCGGTCCACCTTGTAGAGGGCCTGCCCACGGAACGTCGTCCGGTACGCGGTCGCCATTCGAGAGCCTTTCCGCCCCAACGGCCATCGGTTCTCCGCGCTATGTGTCCCGCCCACTGCCACTTCAGCGATGCAATCCTTCGAGCGATGTCGGTTGTTTTTGTTCTGCGGATCTCATCATTTCTGATTCGATCGAGCAGGGAAATACCAAGCATCGCTCTCTCCATTGCTCGCTGGGTGATCTTGAGCCTTCTTATGAGACCCATAGTAAGGGACCACGTCTCACTCCCATAGGTCATTACTGGCAACACACACTGGTCAAAGACTTTTGTCTTGAGACACTGAGGTATTGTGGACGCAAATATATGCCGGAGCTTCCCGAACGCTGCCCATCCGAGCTGGATTCGACGAGAGATCTCTTTCTCGAAGTTGGACTTACCTAGCTGGACTGTCTGTCCCAGGTAAACATAGTGGTCAACAACTTCGAGTGTAATGTTCCCAACGTTAAATGGAGCGGGTGCAATATGGGCATTTAACATGATTTTTGTTTTGTCCATGTTCATCTTAAGACCCACTCTTTGAGAAGCATTACCGAGATCTTCGAGCATTATGTACAGGTCTTCCAAGGTCTCAGCCATAAGAACTACATCATCGGCAAATCGCAGGTGTGTTAGGTACTCGCCATTGATGTTGATACCGCGTCCTTTCCAGTCCAGAAGCTTGAAAATATCCTCCAACGCAGCCGTGAACAGTTTCGGAGAAATAACGTCTCCTTGTCTCACGCCTCGCTGTAGTTGGATCGGATTAGAGCTCTGGTTCTGTAATCGGACCGACATGGTGGCGTTCTGGTATAAGTACCTTAGCACCTCAATGTACCTGTAGTCTATTTGGCACCTTTGGAGAGACTGCAGTACTGCCCAGGTCTCAATCGAATCAAAGGCTTTCTCGTAGTCCACGAACGCTAAGCAAAGTGGCAAGTTATACTCTTCGGTCTTCTGTATAACTTGCCGCAGCGTATGAATGTGGTCTACGGTACTATAGCCTTTTCGGAACTCTGCTTGTTCGGAAGGTTGGAAGTCGTCGAACCTGCGAGCGAGACGATTCGTAATGACTCTCGAAAACAGCTTATAGATATGGCTCAGAAGCGAGACGGGTCTGTAGTTCTTCAAGAGAGTTTTGTCACCCTTCTTGAAGAACAGCATCACATCGCCTCTGCCCCATGCTTTTGGCGTTTTTCCCTCGAGGATGACGGAACTGAAGAGCGTCTGGAGGACCTCAAGTATCGGCTTACCGCCCGCTCTCAGGAGCTCGGTTGTGATTCCGTCATCACCCGCCGCCTTGTTGTTTTTAAGCTGCTTGAGAGCCATCCTAATCTCGTACAGGTTGACGTCCGGGATATCTTCGGTATAGTGTCGGGTAAGCTTGGCTCTAGGATCTTTAGTCTTGCTTTCAGCAGGTGTTTGCGTGGAATATAACTGTCCATAGAAACTCTCAATCTCCCCCAGGATTTCAGGTGTTGACGAAATGATGCTACCTGCCTCAGTTTTCAGCCTCGTCAATTGGCTTTGCCCAATAGACAGATCTCTGGCGAAAACTTTGGAGCCTTTATTCCGCTCAATTGCCTCTTTAATACGCTGGGTATTCAATTGGCGAAGGTCCCTCGTCAAAGACTTAGATATCTGTCTATTGAGTTGCCGATAACGATGGGCATCCGCTGAGTTCTGCAGCCTCATTTCGTTTCTCTGATCCATGAGTAGGAGAGTCTGACTGGAGAGTTTCTTTGATTTGGGACGGCGGGTTTTAAAGTGCTTGGACCCTACCGTACAGACAGTATCCACCACCATGTTGTACAGATCGTCCACATCGATGCTGTTCTCAAGGGCTTCGAAGCGGTTTTGAAGCTCGAGCTGAAAGCACTCGTGGTTTTGAATTTGAGCCGGTATTGGTCGGAGCGTGGATTTTATCAGTCGCGCTCTCTCAAGCTTTAGGTCGATATTCAATGTGCCTCTGACCATGCGGTGATCGCTTCCTGTCTTAACAGCGTTGATCACAGTGACATCATTGAATATATGCTTCTTCGTCGACATGATAAAATCGATCTCGTTTTTGACTCTACCGTCCGGACTGATCCAGGTCCATTTGCGGCTTACGGGCTTCTTGAAGAAGGAGTTCATCATAAAGAGGTTCTCCCTCTCCATGAAGTCTGCCAGCATCTGGCCCCTGTTGTTCCGTTGCCCAAATCCAAATTGCCCCACTCTCAACTCATCATCGCAACGTTGCCCCAACTTTGCATTAAAATCCCCCATCACAACCGTGTAGTGGGTTTTATAGCTATGCATGGCTTTAGAGATCTCCTCATACATAGCCTCCACTTCGACATCGTCGTGCTTTGAGGTCGGAGCGTAGACCTGAATGACATTCAGCGAATATCGTTTCGATATTCTGAGTATCAGGTACGCTACCCTGCTCGAAACACTTCCGATAGTAATCACGTTGTTGACAAGGGATTTGTGGACGATGAACCCGACACCACCTAGGGACTGTTGGTCGCCCTCCCGGTGGTATAGTAAGTTACCGGATTGCAGGATTATCGAGTCCTCCCCCTCTCTTCGGACTTCAGATAACCCAATGATATCCCAATGTAACTTACTAATTACCTCTTCCAACTCTATGAGCTTCGCGTCGAGCCTCAGTGCGCGCGTGTTATATGTTGCCAGGTCGAGTCGTCGTTGTTGGCAGCCGGATCTTACCCGGGGATTCCTAGCACCCCCTGCCCCGCCGTTACCATAGCCGCTGCCGTAGCTAGGAATAGCAGGGCCGCCGGGGACTGGGGGCCGATTTTTTGGTTGTGCAGCCATTTTGGGGGGGGGTTTGCCATAATCGCCACGCTTGGCAGGCGGGTTGGCGATCGCAGTATGGCCTGCTGTTATCCGGAGACGCTGCTGCCCATCTCCTTATGGCAATTTTCCCTCGGTCGGCTCTTACGACACCCACGGGAAGAGAGGGGGTAGTGCTATTCTTTTTTATGTGCCGGCACTACACAGCACGGCACTAAAGTATACCTAGGTAACTAATAATTTACAACGTTAAAAACCAGTTTTTTTAGCATTTTTTTTTTAATTTATTTTGACTTAATGAAGTATTTCTAAAAGCCTATTCGTGATGTTTTTATTTTAGCCTCTAACAGAAAGAAAATCAAATTGGTTTATATCATTCATTGGTTAGGTTAGGTAAGAACTGCGACCAAACAACGCACGAGCCGAGCGAGCGAAGCGAGCGTGCCGCTTCAGCGGCCGGCTAAGCGCCAGAAAACTCGCTATTTAGTATTATGCGTGCATGCAAGCATGCTTGATTTCACGCATTGTGAATAAGGTTTATTATTATTTCAACTGGGGACGCTGGCAGTGGGCCGGGTGATTGGTCCGCTTGTTATGAGCCATTTCACCCATTACCCCGGGCCCCCCTTGCAGGGGTAGTGAATAAGGTTAGTTCAGATGCATTTACCTGTACTTCTGGCCCATCTTCAGAGTTAGCAGCACTTTTGACTGCATGCACTTGTTGCATCATCAGATCACAGTAAAGCCTCAATTCTGACTTCTTATTACTTAAGGAGTTGGTGTCATCAAAAGCTGTAACTGAATTTTTAAAGTATTTAAAAATATTAATCAGAATTTATTTAACAAACATCACCTAACAGAGTGCACTGGGGCCAGATAGGCAATGTCACATTTTACTGAACTGTTTTGTAGTTCTTTTTATTAAATAAATTCGGTGTTGCACTTTAGGCAATTCTTTGTTAGATTTGTTTTTAGGTAATGTATAACTTAACACCAAAACATTCTTGTTTTAGTATCAAAATACTAGCTGTGCATCAAAATATTATAGGTACACCCCAAAAGTAGCTTTTTAAACTTAAATTAAAATATTTTTGTCAAATAAAACTTAGAAAAAGAAGCATTTTGAATGCAAAGTTAATGTGCTGTCAGTGTTGTTTGATGCTTGTGTCTTGAGACATTTCATATGTTTTTTTGTTGCATATAAATTGGTGTAGTAAATAAATAAATATCTGTAACAATTTACACCAAGATCATCTGACCCCAAATTAAGCAGAGCTTGTACTATGGGTATCAAAGACTGATAAACATACTTAAATATTTCTAAATAATATTTCTAATAGATAATAACACCCAGACACACAACAAACACAAATATTGCGTCATATAAATGTTTGTCATTGGTGTCCTCACCAATCAACCCACAACCTCTGGCACTAAAGGCAGGATCACTGCCATTGCGCCAACAGGCCAGTTAAAGTAGTAGTTTTTTTATGATAGGAACATTAGCAATTTCACATGTATTCTTTTAATTTTGACAGGATTTAAATATTTTCTTTATCTATCAGCTTTAGAACTCAGTACTAAAATTTTCCTCTGTTAACTCAACTGGAGGCAAGTGGTAACATCAAGAGGGTGTTAATTCATAGTTCCAAATTTAGATCTTGAATATTATTTATTTCAATATAATTATTAAATTACATGAAAGCCATACATTATCATCATGATTACCAGCTGAGACTAAACATTTGACAAAGAAAATAAAGTTCCACCTTCCAAGACTGAGATATTGAGTTTAACACATCGTCAGTCGAGATATTAAGACACAATAGTTACAATTTACTGCATCTGGTGCATCAATTAACAATAGGCCTAAAAATTAGTTGTCTCAATTTTCATTCAGTTACAATGATTGCAATTCAAGTGATTGTTCTTAATTTAAGATTTGTATGGCTTTCATGTAATTTAAAAATTATAATGAAATAATATTCAAGATTTGAATCTGGAACTCCGAATCTTAAATCATTCAGTAAAACAGACACAAAACTGCATGATTTACCTGTTGGTATCGCTTTGGAATCTACACAAGCTTTAGCACTTCCTAAAGCTACAAGCCATTTTTGTCTGTCCTGGGGCGATGGAGCCCTTAAATACATGTGCTGCTGGCCAGGGATAACAAGATCCAAACGGGTGTTGTCTATATTATTTACTGTAAAATTAAAAGGAAAAGCACCATTCAAAATAACTGTACTTCATAGTTAAGTTAGTTATACCGAAATCACAATAAAATAATAGACTTACAAATTATATGTTACTGAGACTGAATTCTTTTTCTTACCATTTATCTGACACACTGACACTTTAACAGATCCTTTGCATCCTTGATTTACCTCTTCTTGTGATTTATAATAAGAAAGAATCCCATTTTCTAGTACGAACCACCTCGTTTGCCAACCTGCACCAAAAAACAAAATAATTACATGTACACAATTGAATTACGTTAAATAAATACCATATTTATTACATAACCTGCTTACCATTCCAATAATTGGTCCATTTCCATAAAATACCTTCCATAAGACTTTACGGATGTTTCTGCTTTAATTTATAAATAATCGTATGTTGCATGTAAGTTGTAACTAAAAATTTTAAATTATTTTGTCTTGTTGGAGAAAGTCAGTCAATTTTCTGACAATTGTTTTTTTAACAGCGCTAATGCATCAGCATTTATATTTTTAGTCAAAGGGTAAAAATAGTGATGTGATTGAAACTTGAAAGAATGCGGTGTTTTATTTCACCCACTCAGAAAAAACACCATTAGCCACTAAAGTGCTTTCTGCAACCACGGTTGCATGAAAACAGACGTCCAAGGGTCGCTTCGTATACTCAACAGGCTCAAATAACTGAATCACTGGGCCGTTTCTTTCCTTTTGAAAAATATATTTTTTTAGATAGTTAAATATGCTTGGTGAAAACTGGCTGCCGCCTATCAAAGAGTAAAGTAATAAAGGGGGGAAGAGAGCCCTCTTGCGAGTTTTTTTGGCACACAAGTTTGAAGCGCCACCTAGAATTTATAACCAGAAACTCATGCATGCTACACACTTAAACCTAGGTAGGTACCTACCTGTAGTATAGCACCATACTTTTTAATATTGACTGAAATCTTTAGTCTGTTTTTTAATCTCGGCCACTAAACGTTCAACCCATAAAATCAACATCTGCTAGTTACAGTTGTTAGGGTTTCATTGTCAGGTCAGTCTCCAGAATTAAAAAACAGACTATTGAATTTCAACTGGCTTACAAACAGGTAAAGTGAAGGAAATTCTTCCTCAATGACGAGTTATTACTTTCTTCCTATACGCATTGTTGTAACACAATTAAGTTATATGAACTGACTCATTGTGCCACCCTCGCTATAAGTTTGGAACAACAAGTAATCGAAAATGTATGTATCATTTTCCACATATCAACTCATCACTGAGAATTATGCGGAAAAGTAGGAAATAAAACAACTTTTTTCATTTTTTATTTTTGTAATGTCTGTATTTATTGAAATTTAACTGGGCAGCAAGTTTTGTCTCATCATCACCAGTGTATGTAATTTTACCAGTTAGGATCCGATTTACCGATCTACACCAACTATATATTAAAACATTTACTGTAGTATTTATAAACCACTTCTTTAGATTGGTACTTGCATCCAAAAGCACAAAGATGGGGCATCGTAATGAGGCTGTTAATAGCAGATATTGATAAGTGTCCTTTTCACAACAAACACAACACAAAAAGCGTCTCTTTTCGCACCAAATATTGTTATTTGTAGCGTCCTTTCTTGCAAAATTCAAACACAAACGGCTATAAACCGAATCGCCGATTCGACACAGGAAACTGCATTCTAAGGACAGTAGTTCCAAAACCAGGAGCCAGGAGCGAGCTCAACTTAGCGTCACTGGTGATAAAGGCACATAATTAGACCGAATAACATTTAAAATGCGTACTTTGATGTGTACTATCAAGACCACAAGACGCGACAGTCAGCCATCTTGTGTCTGTTAACGTCAGAAATTACAGACGTTATAATAAGAGACATTTAGTCATTGTCAAAACATTCTGGTTCTTGGTTAGAACATTTAGATGCCACCTCTATCTTTGCGATGTTGGTGGTTCAAGGCAACTGTCCCCCCCGTGCCGCTTATCGTGGATGATGATGTAAAAAGTGTTCGTAAATTCCTTAAAAATGCTAGAATTATGTATTAATAAAGGTGTTGTATATCAAAATAATCTTCAGTTGGCTCTGTTTCAAAATATGGGTATTTCGAAACAGATTTTCATATGATCACCGAGTATTTGTCTGAAATGTGGACAAATTGGTAAATCATTATTTTTTTTTGCTGATAATGTGATTTTTTTATTCTATTTATTTACTTGGTGATTCCTGATAATTAATACCATGTTTCTTACCAAATATTAAAGATAGGAAACGTATCTTTCTATAGCTGAACATCTCATTGTTCTATTTTCGAACACATATTTAATTTATTCATTTATTTCCGCTGACATCGCGAAATTTATTTGTAAACTTCGAATTTTTTTTATGGTTTGTTTTTCAAGTCAAACTTATGTTTAAAATTATCTTAATAAAAAGGAAAACTATTATTATGATGGATTAAAATATAAAAAAACATATGTCATCGTGCTGTATTCTACAATAAAAACTTTTTCGTTCATTAATTCGTAAATTTCTCGCACTAATGAAGATTGATATTTTTTGTAAATTATTACTAAATATGCTAAGCATATTGTATTTAAAATCAAATAGAGCATCTATTCCTCAGTTAGAAACAGTGATTTACATAGACCATGAACAAATGCATCACTCTAAAAAGTCATTCGTTCGTTAAAATAAATCAAAGAATTTTTAAATGACAGTGACAGAATATGCTTGGTGAAAACTGGCTGCCGCCTATCATGGATGATGATTTATTATGTGTTCGTAAATTCCTTAAAAATGCTAGAATTATGTCTTAGTAAAGATGTTGTATATCAAAATAATCTTCAGTTGGCTCTGAAATACCCATATTTCGAAACAGATTTTAATAAGATCTCCAAGTATTTGTCTGAAATGTGAACAAATTGGTAAATAAAAAGTGGTTGATAAAACTATATTAGGATCTGTACCTGAAATAGAAAATTTATGCAAGTGTTTTGAGAGCATAACTTCAGAAGAATGAAATAAGATGATTAATCATATTATTCACATTGAAGACAAATATGAAGAAAAATTTAGGAGTGTAAAACAAATCGAAAGTGTCAATAGAAAATAATATGAAATTGCTAGAAGCAATTCAGAAAAATCAATTGATGTGGTGGAGTATCTGGAATCAGACTTTGATTATTATAGTGTATAAAAAGGCACAGATCAACATGGTCTAGCCACTAAAGTGCTTTCTGCAACCACGCTTGCATGAAAACAGACGTCCAAAGTGCCACCGTGCAACCACAGTTGCACGGCGGTATGTGGGTCGCTTCGCATAATCAACAGGCTCAAATAACTGAATCACTGGGCCGTTAATTTCCTTTTTTTTTTTTTAAAAAAAAACATAGATTAAGGACCAATGCATCACTCAAAGTCATGCGTTCGTTATAATAAATTAAAGAATTTTTAAATGACAGTGACAGAATATCCTTGGTGAAAACTGGCTGCCGCTTAGCATGGATGATGATGTAATATGTGTTCGTAAATTCCTTAAAAATGCTAGAATTATGCATTAGTAAAGGTGTTGTATATCAAAATAATCTTCAGTTGGCTCTGTTTCGAAATATGGGTATTTCGAAACAGATTTTTATAAGATCACCAAGTATTTGTCTGAAATGTAGACAAATTGGTAAATCATTATTTTTTTTTCCTGATAATGTGACTTTTTTTATTTTATTCATTTACTTGGTGATTCCTCATTATTAATACCATGTTTCTTACCAAATATTAAAGATAGGAAACGTATCTTCCTGTAGCTGAACATATTTTTGTTCTATTTTCGAAAATTTATTTTTAGACATTTATTTAATTTTTTCATTTATTTATTTGCAAACATCAAAATTTTTTTATGGTTTTTTTTTAAGTTAAACATATGTTTAAAATTATCTTAATTAAGAGGGAAACTAATATTATGATGAATTCAAATATAAAAAACATATGTCATCGTGCTGTATTCTACAATAAAAAAAAAATTCGTTCATTAAGTCGGGTATTTTTCACACTAATGAAGTTTGATATTTTTTGTAAATTATTACTAAGTATGCTAAGCATATTGTATTTATAATCAAATAGAGCATCCATTCCTCAGTTAGTAACAGTCATTTGTTTAGCTTAAAGCCACACGTGTGACTCTTAAATCGCGTTTACATCTCAAGCGGCGAGTGGTGTGAAATTTCATGCGTGGCGCAAGCGCAAAACGGGGATCCCACCCGCCGCGCCAAGCACGTTAGTGGCTAGGGATATTTCAATTAAACCTAAATAACTAAAACTTTTTGTTAAGACACTTACACATTAAAATAAATCTTGTTCAATAGCCTATCTCATCTGATAAATAACCTTATAGATAAAGTTAAATTTTAAAAAAACTTAGAATAGAGGAAAATCTGAGACAAAATTTCAATTTTAACTTTATTTTTGAAACATCAAAACCTAAACAAAACAACTATTTTTTTTATAAAAAACTTTGAAAACTTAAAATTAATAATCCGTGGATCCACCTAAAAGACTCTACCGACACATCTGCAGCGGTTCTGCATACTCAAAACAAGGGTGTCAATATCCTGTTGTGGAATACTGTCTCAAGTCCTGCTAAATTGCAAGAAAAGCTGGTTTTCATGCATAATGTCTTCAGGGAAACTCCTAAGAACTCTTCTCTGAAGCATATCCCAGGCATGCTCAATAGGATTCAAGTCAGGGGATTGTGCAGGCCAGTCTAAAGCTTGGATATCATGCTGTTGTAACCAACTTGTAAGGATACGTGCCGTATGTGGACGGGCATTGTCGTGCATTAGCTGGAAATTTTATCCCTTTTGCTTTCTGTGGGGCAAGATTACAGGCTCTAGCACCTCATCTCGGTATTTGGAGCAGTCATATTGCCTTGTATCCAAACGAGGTCATTTCTACCGCCGAGACGAATTCCTGCCCAAACCATAATCGTGCCACCTTGATATGCATGAACTTGTTGTGGGTGCTGCAGTCGATTCCAACGTCCACGTTCTCTCCAAACGCGTAATCTTCGCGAATCAGGATGAAATCCAAACCTGGATTCATCAGTGAAAAGCACAAGTGACCATTGAGAATGGTTCCAGTTTTCGTGTGCAATAGCCTATTGTAATCTTCTTCCTCGATTGCCTCTCCTTAGCGCTGGTACCCGAAGTGGTCTACGAGCACGTAGGTTGACTTCATGCAGTCGTCTTCTCAAAGTTTGACCGCTTACCAGCAAACCATACTCTCTTTGTAGCCTTTGAACCAATTGCATCGCCGTTACATTTGGTTGACTTCGTGCAGCATTTACTATGAATCGGTTCTGTAAATGTGTTGTTTTGCGTTGAGGTCCTGGGTGCCGTTCCACCACTTCCCCCGTGACACGGTAGCACAGAAATGCTGTATATTAGCTGAACTACTGTCCACAATATAATCCTAAGCTGTACAAGCCTTCTGAATAAGAGAGTTAGAGGCGCTGTAAGTGCTTAATTAACTCTATGTTGGGCACAAATTAATCAGCTATTAGCTGAACAACTGTCACTTTAGCATTATAACAACATTATTTGAGCATTATTACAGGTAACTGTCACCCTAAGAGCTGAACATTTACTGAATTATAGAGTAAAATGTAACCAATTAAACAGCACACTGGCCGATTAATAGAGTTTGTAGTAGCCAAGCGTTAACAAAGTACCAGGATCTTTCAACGCATCTTTGAAGTTGAATATTCTTAAGTGGCAAATTTGTGAATTAATATAATACTAATTCTTTACTTTGACTTCAACTATTATTGACGTTTAGTTTGTTCGTCGTGTTTATTGTGGTAAATTGATAATTTCGTTAACGGTAAGTAAAAACCTTGATTTTCCTTAATGTTACTTGAAATTCGAATGGGAAAGAAAGTTTATTGTCAAATACTATACAAATATAATCGAAAATTTTCACGCGCTATCAAATTATTTCTGTTTTCTAGTAAATAAATATGTAAAATGGGCAAAAATAAAAAATGAATTTTGTCATTTTAATTTGATAATAAGCTTTTTATCTGCTCATATACAATATTAACACTTCATAGTCATACTTTTATGCTATTGTTGTTAACTAAACAAAGATCGGCGATGTGAATATAGGTAACTTATTCAATAGATCCGTTAAAAAATGGCTGCCAGCAATGTGAACTGTATTATTCACAATAAAATGCAATGGGGTTTCTAAGTGTTCACTTGTGGACCGTAAGTCAGCTTGAGCTGACAAAAGTAGTTCTTGTGATAAACTAATCGGCCACAGGTTCTTAAAAAGCATAATAAGGGTAAACATGTACGCAAATACCAGTCTCTGGTAAAACAATTTAGGGGTCCGTGAATTTTTTACAATTCAACATCTGAAGTAGCTATCCTTTTTTTTTGTTTCTTTACTTATCCGATTTTTAAAGTATTTTTTATTGAATTACTGTCATAGGCTCATTTTTACCTACCCCAGTAAGTAAATAACAGTTTTCACTATAAATGTAGAAATTGTGAATTTAGTCACTAGGTATAAAAATGTCGTGCTTTTAAAAAGTATGACCTAGCGCTACTACTACTACTACTAGCTACTAGTCTATCGGACCAATAGCAGTTAGACGTGTGTCATGTGTGTTCAGGATAAAATTCGTGAAAAAACTATTCTTTAGTTCGTAATTTTACCTGAATCCAATAAGTTCGCGCTATAGAATTGGGACCATTTACTGTGGGCAATAAACTAAAATATTTAAGGTTCTTAATTGTAGTACTGGCAAAATACATTAGTATTATTACTGGCAAAATACCTAATAACACGAGTAAACTTTTCCTTCGAATGTGAGTAAGATCGATACACACATTGATGTGATTTGATGCAAGACTTATTGCAAGTAATGAAAAAAAGTTGATTGAGATATACTTATATACCTACCTAATATTCAAGCAAAAATGAATAAAAATTTAAAGTAGTAGTATAAATATAACGCATTTCTCGCAATGAACTGTTGTGTAAAGTAAATGGATTGTGTAATATTCTTATTATTATAAAATGATATTACGGCGCGTTAGGTAATGCGCTCGCTGCTATGCGCATAGTCACTAGCCACTATGGCGCTGACTCGGCTTTATTCGTTGTCATAACGTGACAACTTCGGCGCGAGAGGGGGGCGCGACGACAGTACCGCGCCATTTCGACAATACTAACGAGTAGATAATGATTATACTTTTGCCACGTGGACTATTATTATTATTATCGGGCTTATTCAATAATTTGCTTGTTTGTATATTTAGGGCCAGCGCACACCTGAAACGGCGCGGCGAAGATACTGAGAATAAACCAATTTAAAATAAACCTTAACTGCTTTGACATAGGGATGAAAACGGTATGGCAAAAAAAGAGGCGCTCGCGGCCGCTCGAGCGCGCCACTCGGAGCTCGAGCGCCGAACGCCTCTCGTCCGTATGTCATAGCACTGAAGGTTTCTTTCATACTGTATTTAATGTCAGTATTTTTGCCACACCGCTCCAGGTTCGCGCTGGCCCTTAGACATAACTTATTGTAAAATTCAGTTAAGATTAGAATAAACACATATAATTGAGTAGTCGGGGGTAAAACTTAAGTTAATCGTACATATGTCTAACAAAATTGTATGAAGTTTGGTGATAAGATATAATTATACTAACTCAATTAAACATTTTACTTCTTTTTCAGAACAATGGCCTTTAAAATAGTACAGACGATAGAGGATAATGTACCAAAGCTGACCGTCGTTCCCATGCATTGGGAATCTGATGGAATTGTCCGTTGGCCTCCAAGAACCATTAAAAACGCGTCAAAATTAATTAAAAATGGAAATTCTACACCAGGACCGGATTGGAACTATTTGAAATGCGTGTTAAAAAGAAATTTCATCCCAACTTATGAAGAAGCTAACAATGAATTATGTCTCATGCAGCAAAATACAGACACTGATGACAACGATAACTGCAGCATTCCAGCACAAACTTTTTCTAAACCCGATCGAGCAATTAATGAAAAAAAGGACCGCAATAAAAATAAAAGTACAAAATAATTAGTAACTCAAGTTTTTTATTTTCCTACGTAGTATGTATTAATGGAATAAAGTAGTTATAATCTTTATATGGAATACACACTAATTTGTACTTTACTTCTTTGGGATCTAAATCAACTTTAGATGTACCACCAAGTTGTAAGCATTTGTATATACCAAGGCGAGAAGATTTAATAGGATTTTTAAAAATATCCACTTTGCTATTGAACCGACAACCTTTTATAGTTACAACATCAGATTCTTCAATTGAACTGATTTCGAAAATGTCATTATGTATTGTAAATATATATCTGTCTTCCGTTTTTGAAGATAACCTAAAGTTTTCATAATTTAAAACGGGGATGTTGTTTTTATTCTTGGAAACAAAGGGATAAGTAGTTTTCCTTTTCTTCTCTAGGTTATTATTTCTTCCACTATTCTCACCATCTTCAATCAATCTTTTGGCCACTTGTGACAGAGGATTCTTACCAACCCTAAGCATTTTCTTGATCATATACAATTTGTTTTCGAACGGATATGCGTTAAACGTATGTAATGCTCCTAACATTTTAACTTCAGCAGTAACATGCAAAAGATTATGGACATTGCTTGTTACATATCCTGCTCCGTAAAAATCTTTATAATGTTCAACATAGTGTCGTAAAAGTTCTTCTACCACAGGTAACAAACAAAAATGGGATTCACTGGAACAAATTGTTATGCCGCAGTACAGCATCAAAAAGTGTGAAAACGCATTTGATGGCAATACATCACGTAGAATAACTAAGCTGATGTAGTAAAAGAAAGATCTGAATTCAGATGCTTTCCAATATGCCAAGCAATCAAGGTTACGCACTGAACGGTGAATTTCACATGGTAATTTACATTTGTTCAAAAAAGTCGTTACCGTTTGAATATCCGTAGCACGCCATTTTGTTAAATATTTTCCAAAATTTCCATCACGCCACCCTACAAGCAATCTTTTCATGATCCCCAAATCGATAAGGTGAAGCGAGTCGCTGACTGGGAAGGTCTTTATAATATCAATTGGTAGTTTTAGCAATGGCGAGTCAGTTTTATGATGTGCACCGTAAGCTCTGTTCCGGAACTCATCATCAGTTCTATCGGCACACCTGGAGTCGGAAAAGACAACCGTATGTGAGGTGTGTGAATAATCTCCAACGGTTACACATTTCAGACAGCCATTTTTGCCGTTGAAATTACAAACACCTGAAACAGATACATAATATACAATATTTATCATTGCTGGCAAATATACTTACGTACCTTTCATAATAACTAAAAGGTACCTTTTATATAAGCTCTGGCAGGTGAGTCACAAATAAAGCATCGTATCTTGATTGTAAACCTTTTCCCGGAATTCTGAAGGTAAACGCCCTCCTGAAGCAATGTTTTCATTTCGTTGATGAAATCTTCCAAATAAGTGTTCAAACATTTTGGTTTCCCTGTTCCAAAATAGATGCCTATAACAAATGGCCTGAAGCAAGGATTCTCGAATACGTTGCAAAGTATGGGCCAAAACTCTTTTTTTGAACTCTTGAAAATTGTTAAACCATCTATGTTAAAATTCAACGAAATGGTTTCTGGAGCCTCTTCCCAATCAGATAATATTCGTTGCAAAGGTTTTAATATACCATGGTGCCAGTATTCACCTTCATCCGTTAATATTGTTTTTAAGATGGTCTCCCTGGGTGTAGCTAAAATAGTCCTGGCATCATTAGGTAATGTATTTGGCATAAATTCTTTTATAATTTTTGACAGATCTCGTAGAGCTGCGTGAGAAATATTTTTTTCAATAGCCCATTTTTTAATGTTTTCACGAAATTTTTGTTTTTTATTATAATCAGAGTCACTCACGCTGTCAATTTCTGAGGTTTCAGAATCATCAGATTCACCTACACTTCTTTGTTCAGTGTCCTTACCGTATGATATTGAATTACTATCTTCTAACTTTCCCTGTATACTAGCAGAGTTTTGTCCATTCTCTAAAAAATCTCTACTTCCTTCTATACGAACAATTCTAGATAGGGAACCCTGGTTTAAAATGCTACGCCCTCTTAAATCACTGTTCACAAAAGTGTCTGTAGCTGAAACACTGTTTATAATTTTTAAGTATTCTGCGTTAATTTTTCGGCGTATTCCGCCAGTTCTTTTTTTAGATTTCCACATAATATAAAAAATATTGCAAAGCTGCGGTGGCCGTTAACTGATGGGTAAATCAAAGAGGTGCTGAAATAATAAATCTTCGAAGACATCTTTCAACTTCATGAGCAGGTTTGTTGCTGATGCTACGACAAGTACTCAGCTCTAAGCGGGAGTATGGGTTACATTGGTCTAATTTATAGCAGTGTGCTCTAATTTTACATTATATCAATACTCTCATTGTGATTATGTGAGCTGAATAAATGCTAATATACGATTGCTGATAAATAGTATTTAAGATTAACTATGTACAGCAAAAAGCAGTATATTATCATTAATTAAAGTCACAAAATAACTATTTGCATTTTAGTAATTCACATGTTCTTCCTTAAAATGCCAAAGTTTTAAGGTTGTACTTGTGGCCTTCTTTTCAGAACATAGCTTAGTTAAAGTCCAAAGAAACGCTTATTAGCAGCATACACCTCTTTAAAAGGATGAGTTACCCATATTAACGCTTATAACATTACTGCGTTCTCACCGTGACACATTATAGCGCAATTATACAGGCGAAAGAGTAATTTTCTGCTATGGCTGTTAGAGTGTACTCTTATAAGTGTACAAAAATGCTCACGTTACCGATGTGGCCTGTTGTGTCATCCTATAATGCAGTTCTGTGCTTATTGGTGACCAAAGCCTGGATATAACGCTCTGACTGGTCCTTATGGCTTCAGAAACCGCAATTTGTGTAGCGCCAGCTTGAATCAAGTCCACTGCTCTTGACATTTCGTGCCTGGTCAAGTGTCTACGTGGCATGATTAAATGAACACCGGAGATGCGTTTGACAAAGATTATAGAAATTATGGAGTTTTAATCAAGTTAGAAGTTCGTGAAGATTTACTTCTTTGGAAGAAATTCAATGAATGCGAATTTCATCTTAAAACAAAACCTTTCATATACAAATGTGAATTCAAAAAAGGAACTTAATAATGTTTTAATAAATAATTTTTTTGTAAGGCCAGTACTTTTTAAGTTATTTAAAAAAGTTTTATATATTCCTAGACCATGTTGTTGTGTGTAAATAACTATTCAGTTATATTTTGTTTTTTAAGTTCTCATCCCATCATCCTCAAAACTGATAATTCCTGTTGCCATTGGTGAATACTTCACAAAAGCAGATTTGCTCCTTGAATAAGCGAAGTTGTTGATTTTCATGAGTTAAATCTTTCTTATATATGACCTCGAACTTACCTGATGGAAAGCAACGATGAGGTCTAAAGTAAGTAAGATTTATTTATTTATTTAAACAAAGATGCGATATTATAACCGGATTTTACGCAAATAAACCAGTGAGCAAAGTCTCTTTTTTTCTAGTCTTTTCATGAATTTGAAAAAGTATCAAATCTGTCTCTTCCTGCTGTTTTCGGTGTTACCTAGTCTACGTTTTTGAAATTTGCCGCGTTTTGCTAGGTTTAGCTTTCGTAAGGCTCTTTAAAAATTTGATTTCAGACACTTGATCTTTGATAAATTGAAAAATTATAAAAAAATACTAAATGTAAATATTTTGAAAAATCCTTTTTTATGGTTAGATATGAGGATATGTCCCACACCATGAAGCTCCTCGAGCGCATTGTGGACTCTCGGATTTGACAGGAGTGTACAATCTCGGAGTGTCAGTATGGGTTTCGACCGGGCTGTGGGACCATGGACCCCGTATTTGCCTTGAGAACGCTCATGGAGGGATACAGACTGAAGAATACACCTCTGCATCTCTTTTTCTTATACAGGAAGAAGGCCTTCGATGGTGTCCCTCGTGAGATGATCGGCTGGGCGCTGCGGTCCAGGGCCGTTCCCAAGATCTTTATTGACATTATCCGGGACATGTACCACGATTCTAGTTCCATAGTTAGGACTGCGGTTGGTGACACGCTTCCCTTCCCTATCACCGTTGGAGTCCACCAAGGCTCCGTGCTTAGCCCGATTCTGTTCAGCGATAGACGTTCTGCAAAACAGCATCCGAGACCACCACGAGCAGCCACCCTGGTTGCTCATGTATTATATGCTGATGATATTGCGCTAGGAGATTCGGACAGGGGACGGCTGGTACATTTACATGCAACGGGCATTTTACAACGGGTGAATAAGTGGAGGGATTGAGAACTTGAAAACGGCGGTCTGAAACTTAATGTGTACGGAGTACATGGCCTGCAACACCACAGATACCCAGTCCGTCCGCATGACGTGGTCGAGGGCACGGACCGTGTCAAATACCTGGGATCTGTGTTAAGCGCGTCCGGGGACATCGACCGCGACGTCAGAGCCCGAATTTCCGCGGCATGGCGCGTGAGGTGAATGGTGTCACTTGTGACTCCAAAATGCTGATTAAACTGAAGGGACAAGTCTATAAAACCATCATTAGGTCTGTCCTTTTATATGATAATAATAATTATAATCTCTATCTTTAGTCATACAGTATTCAGTATATATGGAGTGAAACATGGCCGTTACTAGAGCGACACCAGCAGGAACTGCGCGTCACGGATGTGAAGATGCTGTTGCGAATGTGTGGAGTCTCACGGAAAAATCTCGTGCGGAACACCCAATTCCGCGCCAGTCTTCGTGTTCGTGACATCGCAGACAAGCTGCAGGAGTGCCTCCTTCGTTGGTATGGTCATGTCTCATGGAGATCGGCAAACTATGTGGGCAACAAACGTCGGGCCTTTCCCCCCTGCCAGGTACTGGTAGTAAAGGTCGACCCAAGAAGCGGTGGATCGACGTCAGTGACATGCGTACCAACAGACTCACCACTGAAGATGCACAAGACCGCGCGACGTGGGCCCAGAAAATAAGAAAGGTGGACCCTGAGACCCCACACACCAGTATGAGTTCACAACCGGGATAGACCGCACGGATGCTGATGATATGAGGATGTACCAATTGAAGCATATTTTACAAACAAAATTCAACCGTATCATATCTAGAGTAGCTCAAACTTGGTTTGTTTTGAAAATGATTTTCAATTAAATTTAATACATGTGGCTAAAATGTAATCTTGTGATAAATTTTTAGAATTGGCTCAGTAAGCCCTTTCATTGGATACTTACCACCTTGATATCACACACGATAGGTTTAAGAGCAAAAACGTATTTTTTCCTATAAAAAGAAAATGACGCCACAAGTCTTCCTTTTTTATATTTTTTTCCGTGCTACGGGTCAAATTGATTCGTACGTATCGCCTAGAGATCAATCGGTCCGATTTTCATTAAACACCATTCCAGTTTTTAACTGAATTTCGGGGTGTACCGCTAGCACTCTAAGACCATTCGCTAATCGGAGAAAGTATTTAAAAATAGTATGTGTCTCGCATTTTTCGCTAGTGAGGAATTGAGGACAACACACACGTACACCTCAATAATATTCGTCAAAATGGAAGAAAAAGGAACATCACTATGCAAACGTCTAAAGCCAAAAAAAGCTTAAATTATTTTTAAAAATGTAACGGATGAATGACAGCTGACAGGACGGGTGTGGTGGTATTTGTTGTGTTTCCTGAAGATTTTAATATTTTTAATTTTTGTGTTAAATTACTAAAAAGAAGTGTGAATTCGTTTAGCAGTCATGAAGAAGTATTGCGCCAGTGTTATTGCTTTATTAGTCTGCGTTTCAATTGTTGGAAAAGGTAATTTATAAGCTTGTTGTCTTTCCTCTCTTTCTTTCTTTGTATGCCTAAAATAAAATTGGTATGTACTTAGATTGGGACAATTAAATTAAATTAAAATAAAAGTATTTCAGGCATTTCACCTATATTTGTGTAATGTTAAATCATTAAATTAACATACAAGATCTACACATTACGTTCAATTAAATGTATGTCAAGAAATACTGAGTAATAAAACATACATACATACATACCATCTCGCCTTTTTCCCAACAGGATAGGCAGAGACCACATCTTTCCACTTGCTACGGTCCTGACACTCCTCTTGCGCTTCTTCCACTGTCATTAATCCTTTCATACATGCTCGTCGATGTGGGTACTCCTGACCTGTCCTTTTCTGAGCACATCTTGGACTTGTCCTAAGTACGTCCGTCTAGGCCTTCCCCTTTCAACAGCTCCATCCACCCTCGCCTTGTAAATTTGTTTCGTTAATTGCCTTTCATCCATCCTTTCCGTATGCCCAAACCATCTTAGCATTCCCATCTCAATTTTTGTGACAACATCCTCTTTCACACCACATCACTCTCTTATTATGCTATTCCTTACTTCATAACTCAATGTCACTCCTGCCAAACTTCGCAATGCTCTCATTTCCACTGCATTTATCCTACTTTCATCCTTCTTTTGCCATACCCAACTCTCACTTCCGTACATAAGCGTCGGCACTAACACCCTGCATGAACAGCCAGTTGCGCCTTCTCTGACACCTTCTGGCTGTTCATAAAGGCATGCAGCGCTCCATTTAACATATTCCCTGCATTCACTTTTATCCCCTCCCTCAATATCACCCTCATGCCTTCCATCCCTCGTGAACCTAGTCCCGAGATACACAAATTCTTTCACTTGTTCTACCTTTTCACCTCCAATTAAAACATCACATTCTGTCATATCCTCATCTCTTACTTATAACTATATAACTTTGGAATTTAACTGGTTAATGATTAGAACTGGTAATAATGAATGACCTATTACCAAATTTTTCTAAATTGTTTCAGTCTTCGGGCTGGAATGCTATGTATGTGAAAATCAAGAGGACAATTCGGAAAAATGTGCTAAAACGATTAAAACTTGCGAGCATAATCAAGATGTTTGCTTGACTGAAATTAGATGGGGGACTACTCCATACTGGTCTCAAGGTGCTAAGAAGCAGTACTACATTTCAAAGCGTTGTTCCAATAAGACGGAGTGTGCCTTAACTAGGCAGCATTATATGCCTCTTTGTACACATATCTGGTACCAAGATTGGGCATGCTCTGACTGCTGTCAGGGAGATCGCTGTAACTATTATGTTATTGTAAGTTAATATTTTCTACAAAGATTAGATAGATAATCCTTTTAGTTTAGTAGTTGGATAAGAGCCTTCTGCAATCGCCTTTCTAACTAAGTCACACTGTCAAATGTTCAGCCACATTCCCATCAACCTTTACAAAACCATTGCAATATGGGGCTTAAGTGAGCAGCATTAGGCACCTCTTTGTAAAGCTTGATGTAAATATATTTAAAATTATCTCCAAAGGAAAAGCAAATTGTCCAAACATATGCAGCCAGTAAAGTAAAGTAAAAAATCATTTATTCACCTAAGCTTTTACAAAGAAGCACTTATGGAATGTCAAAATTCACAAAAAATATATATAAACGATAATAGACGTAAATAAAATAATACAATAATAGTACATATACTAAATAAACATAATGCGAATCTACCACCGGTTCGGAAGTTGCTTCTTATCGAGAAGACTCCGGCAAGAAACTCGATAGTTACTCTTTTGCACTTTGTTTTGTTTTACAACAAATAAATTCAGAGTACAGTCAAAAGAACAATAAAAATACATTATTTGAGCAGAGGAGCAGATTATTCCTACTATGACCACAAATTCTTGTCGTTGAAGTAATCCTCCACGTTATAATAACCTTGTTTTATCGACTTTGTTTTAATTGTAGACTTGAACTTGTGAAGAGGTAGATCAACAAGACTTTGAGGTATTTTGTTAAAGTACTTTACAGATTGACCCACAAAAGAATTTCCTACCTTATGTAGCCTAAGACTTGGAGTAATAAGTTCCTTTGTTTTTATTTCTAGTATTGTGTGTATGAGTATCACAGTTTTTTTTGAACATATGCAAGTTTTTGCGCACATAGTATTTACAGCAAAATAAATAATTTGCTGTGTTGTGTTGCTACATGTCAAGTCTCTACCAATATACTGATTTTATTGACTACTTTTAATGTTTATTATGCTCCAAAACAAATTTCTTTATCACTTATTTATTTATTTATTTATTTCTTATTTCCCCTAAACCATTACTGGTTTGTCTGGGTACTGCAATTCCTCTTATCATTACAGGAACACAGAAACACAACATAAAATGTGTCAAATACAAGAACATAAAATAAAAACACATTCACGGGTAGTTGGACCCTAGTCCGTACCATGTAGCTCACCTAAACTAAAAAGTTACTTAGGTACATTGGAATTTAGCAATCGAGCATAGACAACAGAAACAAGTTAATTAAATGGGTACAGGTTGCTTCTTTTTGTGGTATTTAGTTGTCAATTGAAAAATGGACTATTGGATGAAATATTGTTTTAGTTTATACTTAATGTTACTTTTACTTATCAAATCTTTATATACCTTTGGTAACTCGTTTATTAGTCTTGGAACTATATATGCTGTGGTTCTTTCTCCATAAATTACTCGCACCAGTAACACAAACATGCCGTAGTTTTAAAATTTAAATTAAATTAATAAAATAAAATAAAAATAATTTATTTCAGACTTAACATCCATAGTTTTATTAGTGTGTTATATATTTATTAGTATCAAACCATGTTTTGTCTTCAGACCATGTTGATTGCTTCAGAATAAATGAACTGAATTAATAGCAATTTATTTCGGACATGTCCATACAAATTACACTACATTAAACTAAACTTGTATTATGTTAATGAGCTTTTTTTGTTTTCAGAGTGGAAGCTTTACAGTGAAGCCAATTCTCAGCATACTTGCTGGTGTGCTGATGTTCCAAGTTATGCTTTGATCCAGGGACAATATAAAATCACTGATCAATCAAGCAATAACTGTATTGCTTTTGGACAATTTGGAACAGCTGATTATTATTTTAATCACAACCAGCAGGTTAATTGGCTAACATTATTGTTACCAAACTTCATAATATGTAATACCACATTTTTTTTATTAAGTTGTTTACTTACTTTCACCACAATGCCTGAGCAATAATCGCAGTCAAAGTTGACCTTTACAAAAATGGCATTCGATATTTTTTTAGTTAAGGTTACTTTCTGTAAACTCTTGCATTCTGTTTCTTGAACTTCAAGCTCTGATAAGCCTTTGGTTTGCTGCCTCTCGCTCACACTGCTATCAAGTGTAGTGTGTAAGTAGTGATTTCAGTTCTTAAGGATTCTTTCGAGTTGCTTCATGTAAGTAAACAGTCTTAGTGTTATTATTAAATATTTTCCATAGATTGTGATATTAAATCCGTCCTTTTTAATTAAACTAGGCTATTGTTAATGAGTTTTGTATGAAATGTGTTTTACAGATCTGATATTTTCGACATATTATGACGTGTATCTTTTACTTAGTATTTAAACTGTAGATATTTAAGTAAAAAAGTGTTTGTACACTATGATATATTTTTTAATTGACTTCTGCAGATAATAATGCTACATTATTAAAGTGCCTTATGAGTAGGTCTTTCAACATTGTCTTTTGCAAAATAAATTATTTACAGAAAAAATAAAATAGTGTTTTATTTTAATTTTTTTTTTTTTGTAAATTATTGTCTTGAAATTATGATTTTAGCAAATGATATTAAGTTCTTTGAGTAAGGCTGCTTTTCACCTGCCAGAGATGTGCTATGCTGCGAAGATGTGCAAGCTAAACTGCGAAACTGTCGAAGCTATTAGACTGTTTCCCCTGATGCTATGCTATTTAAAGGCCGGTATTCACTTTGCTTATTAGTTAGTGTAGGTGCTTAGTGTTAGTAGAAAACACGCGTGGACACCGATAGATTAGTGCTAGTGATTAGTAACCTGCGTAGTAAAGCGATTAGAAGTGTTATCTATTTTTTTGCGAGTGGACTGCGAGTGGCCTCGTCCCGCGCGCCTCCAATTCTCTTCACTCGCGGCGTGCCTGCCACTACACACGTCTGGACAGCAGGTGTTAGTGTTTAGTGTAAACTTGCAAAAAATGGCGAAGTGGACGGAAGATTTACCTTAAAAATGTGTGCAGGATGGTATGGTACTTAAAGGTATGTAAAATATGAATATCTTTTAAATTATAAAGACCTTAGGTACAAACTAAAGGAGTCTGATATAACTAAACACATCCACTAAACAGAATTGAACACTACTTGCACTCCACAACTGCACTAATCAATCACTACTACTAGTCACCTGCACGAGTGCAGGTAACTAGTAGGAGCGATTGCGACTATCGATAGCGAAAAAATCGATGGTTGTGCAATTTCTATGAGATCTAGACCACAAATCTCGCGCCATCATGAAATAATAAAAAAAGTTTTGACCAACCACAATTTGACAAGTGACAACTTGACAAGCTGCTTCTAAGTTGCGTTACAAAACGGGGAACGATTCAACAACGACAGCAATCAAAAATTTAATATGACAGAATTGGGAATGGGAAAAAAAATCAAACTTGGCTTAAATCGAAAACCATTTCGATGTGTACTAGTTAATATTGTACTATTTTATTTACGTTTATTATTATTATTTCTATATACTTTTTTTGACATGTCATAAGTGCTTTGTACAAGCTTAAATGAATACATGTTTTTTTTACTTTACTTTAGGTGTTTGTATTCTATACCTTATTCAAATATTTAACATTTTTAAAGGATCTAGACTATTTTGAATTAAATACGTTGGCAATCTGACCCCAGATTGCCAACGTATTTAATTCAATAAAAAATTGTTAACATACCCAATTCAACATTATACAATAGTATTTTAAAATACTATTTCAAAAATCAAATTCAACAATATTGAATTTTATTGAATTTAATTTTGAAATCGGTCATAAAACTGTCGGTCATAAATCTGAAATAACAAACCTTTTCATTAAGCAATCTTTTAGTTGATTTTTTGTTGATAACAAGGATGCCTTTTTATATTTTGAAGACGGTTTGGCATATGATTATAGATTTTTATTGCCATGTAATGAGGGCTACCTGAGACAATTTTCACGTTGGTGATTGGCTTGTTTAATTTATTTTGATTATTTCTTTCCAGAGCAGTTTCGCTTGGGGAGTTTAAGTCAGCATGGTTTCCAAAGATAAGCTTAGAAGCAATTTTAATTTTGCAAATATTTCTAATGGCGACAAAAGTACTTTAGTAATTAGTCGCTATAGTTTCGCAACTCAAGCTAATAAAATCCTGCCAAATCAATCATTACACATTTCTGACGTATATTATAGGAAATAATCAGTTGTTGTCTCTCCAGCCCCCCAGTTCAGAACGAAGTTATCGACCGATTCGGTAAATTTATATAAATCATAGTAAATGATCCGCTAAGTGGTAGCAATCAATGTTTTGATATATTAAAACAAAAGGCCCTAAGTTTTCATAAATCAAATTAGATAAAACCTACCCAACTTAAAAAAAAAAGAAAAAAGAAAATAACTGAATTGGTCGATATCTTTGTTCTGAATCGGGGGGCTGAAAACTTGTCAAATTTGACTTCCATGGTATTGTTATCGAACTCAATTACAATAATTTATCATTGGATTAACGTCAAAAGAGGCCGTTTGCCAGCTCATGTCTCTTTTTCCTATTGGGCATGTATTTGGATCGTCATATTCGTCATCAAGATCATCATTTGCAGCCATAGGAATTCCACTAATGAACATAGGCAGGATTCTCCCATGGATTTCCAAAGTGACCGTAATAGTAGAAGTTTTCAACCCCAACGGCCCTCAGATGCCCTTCTCCTTTCCCCATTTCTCATTCGATCACGTAGTGTAGTCCACTCGCATAGCTTGCTGAGCTAAGCCTTGACGGCCCCTATCAGAGCTGCAGTGTTGCGCTTGAGTTGAAGTTGTACGATTCAATGGATCGATAGTTCTGTTTTTTCATTGACCATGAACAAACTTAGGTCAAACTATCATATAATTCGTCACATTATTTTTTTTCTTCTGGGTTGGGGAAAAACCGTGTTGGTTTACAGGGATTCACAACCTCTTTTCTAAATGAAAAGGATTATCTTACGAAAACATAAATATCAGGAGATTATCTGTCTCTACCTATATAAAAGTGGTTCGAATAATTGATTTAGCCGTGTAAAAGCGTAGTAATGTAGACTATTTTAACAATACGTAATAGTTAATTGACAGATACTATTAATCTGCGTGTATGACAAAAATTGTCACCAAAATATTTCTTCACAAAAACAAATCGTTATCTAGATATGAAACACCTTCCATCCCTTTTAAAATGATGAAATGATATTATTTAAAAGAAAAAGAACATGAGAATATCGACGAAGACGGATGGGAAGCCAGTTTAGTTGAGCTCTGTACTCAGAGACATGGTCGTATTTGCATAGTCCAAAAATAGTGCGAATGTAAAAAGTCTGGAGCCACTCAAATTAATCAAGAAGATTCCTTCCTGAGGAGTAGGAAAAAAATCTAAAAAATTAAATATAATAAACTTTAACGTTACCTTCATTTTGTAAGTTGGAATTAGTCGTAGCATAGGAATTACTATACTTAAAAAAAAACCTTGACTGTTTCAAGCTTTCTATGTAAAACTTCAATTTGCTAAGACTCCCTCAACTATCAGTGTGATCTTTATAGTTTTACTACAAAAAGGCCATCAACTTTTCTTTTGTCTATTATTTGGGTTTTCAAATATACCTTCTGTGCCCCAAGAAAATAAAATGTTCAGTGTTTTAAACCACGCGGGCGGTAGTAAATCTCTGGTAAATCAGAGGAAGAGAGTAACTAGATGAACACAAGTGCCTTAATGAGGTCTAGAAAGCAACAGTCTGCGTAGTCAAGAATAGAAAAGAATAAAGCCTGAAACAGCGTAATTTTGGTGGGAATCGGCAAGAAATTAAGGAGTCTACATGAACATCTTCTGTGAATACGTAGTATCTCTAGGGTTTTCATGTAATCCCTAGTATAGTTCACGTCCAAGTTCTAATCCACTCTGAAGTGGTTTCGTGCATGCGCAGGAGTCAGTTCACTAAATAATGCGGGACTCGTATGACTCATCTCGTGCTCAAAGTCAAAGTGCACTAGAAGTTTGACAAATGACTGACGCGAACCATAGTCTCGTTTCCCATTTCAGAGTGCGTCAGTTAAATGGTAAATGGTCATGTGTTTTGGAACGCACCTCTGCTTCTACTGTCATTCATTTTGATTAACTTTGGTCGGCATTGCCAGAGCAGCACCATTTTTCTTTGAAGAGATCGAAATTAATAAAAGTACTTTCAAAATGTATTGGAATAGTCATAATTTAATTAATATGAAATTCTTAGCATCGTTACTTATATTGGTAAGTGATCTAAGCAGGGGAATCGTTTTGGCAATGTTGTGATTATGACGTGTGAATTGGTTGTTGATTTTATGGTATTTTACGGCAAATAATTGGTAATTAATCGTTTTAAAAATGTTATGTTTCAGTTGTGCCACAGTTTTTACAATCCCACCGATAGTGGTGCTGTTCAAATTTCTCAAAGCAATTTAGATATGGTGTTAGGTGAGTAAATGCGTGCGCATTCTTCGGTCCCGGTTCCCACGAAGCTGGGGTTGGAATTTCATGTACTTATTACGCTAAATAAATGTATTTAATATGTTGTTAAAGTTTAATTCCAATCTAACAATGAATGTTTTGGATATCTATATTACTCTTGCAAGAATATTTAAAAAACATTTAGTTATAGCAATTTGGTTTATTTATCCTATTTTTTTTTGTTTCAGCTTCTAATGAGGTTGTGTTCATAAATTTCTATGCAGATTGGTGTAGGTTCAGTAATATGTTAATGCCAATATTTGATGAAGCTGCAGAGGAGGTTGCTAAAGCTGGGTATGATCCTGGTAGAGTAGTCATGGGTAAAGTGGATTGTGACAAAGAAGCTGCTGTCGCCACTAGGTTCCATATAACTAAGTATCCTACTTTGAAGCTCTTTCGCAATGGATTGCCGGCCAAAAAAGAGTATAGAGGTAATTAGTTCTAAAACCTATCCATCATTCAAAAGAGGTGTTACACCTTAAAAGGTGTAACATAAGTAAGTAATGAGCCTTTATACTGTCCCACTGCTGAGCCCTCCATCATTGAAATCAAAATTTGTAAGGGATCTAATCTTTGAATTAGCAATTTCACCCAAATTAATCAGTAACACCTTTTAATAGTGTCCTTATTACACAGTAAAACCTAAGTTCACCTAAATGTTGACTGTTATCACATTTTTACATACTAAAGATCAAATTAAAACTTGGGTTTAGTATTGTATGCAAGTGCACTGATAAAATATTGTCAACTTCTATTACAGGTCAAAGATCTGCTGAAGCCTTTGCAGAATTTATCAAAAAGCAGCTTACAGATCCAATCATTACATTTGGTTCTCTAAAAGAGCTCCATGAGCTCAGTGAAGACAAAAGACACATCATTGGCTACATGGACCGTAGGGATCAACCAGAATATGAGGTTCTCAGGAGAGTGGCTGCAAGCCTCAAGGATGAATGCCTGTTCCATGCTGGGTTTGGCGATGCGTCATTGGCCATGCACCCTCCTGGTAATAACAACTATAAATACTTTTTTTTATTATTTCCCATCAAAATGACCTCACTGCACCTGATGGAAAGTGGTTCTGAAGTCCAGATATGAGGCTGACAAGCCAAAGCAATTAATGCTAGGAATCACTGAGCTGGCCATACACATCTTGAAGGCTTTCGCTCCCCACTTAGAAAACCAAAAGTAAATCCAAAACAGTAAAAGTGTCCCTCATGCAATGCCACTGCTAGGCGAGAGCTGTCAATGAATTTAGAACATCTCTACAATCTGTGGATATTGGCAGTATCACAGCACATTTGCCAAATTCATGGGTTGTCGTGTCGAACATCCTTCTATCTTTATAAATAGTTTTAAACCTATCCAAATGAACTGACAGCTTCTTGGATTATTTTAAATATGAATTACTACAATACTGGTTTTGAAATTGTGGAAAAGCAGGCGAAAGATGCACCTATTTTTTTATTGTTAATTGCAGGTCAGCCTGTTGTAGTATTCAGAACAGATAAGAAAACATCAACTGACCCAGATGAGACTTTCAAGGGCTCATTGACAAACTTCGACGAACTATATGCCTGGGTCCAGGAGAAATGCATACCTCTTGTACGTGAAATCACCTTTGAGAATGCTGAAGAACTTACAGAAGAAGGTCTGCCGTTCCTCATCCTGTTCCATCATCCTACTGACACAGAAAGTGTGAAGAAATACAAAGAAATCATCGCCAGAGACCTTCAAACTGAAAAACGTAAGTACCTAGTCTAAATGATTTAAAAACAACAAACAGGATCTCAAATTCACTAGCTTAAACTTTCAAAGATTTTGATGAATGAATGTTTAGAGGCTTATGTAGCCACTTTTGAAAGATTGGTAACTAATTGACTATTTGTTAACTTCATAAGATAATAGTTTGTGTGCAGTATTTTAGAATGTTTGATTAACATGAATATCAAGGTTATCTTGATAAAGTTGATCCTATTTTGCCTGTAAAGGGCAATGGAAGAGTAAAAGTAATTTAAGACATAAACATGCTTTTATCTTTCTAACATAGCAAATATTCCTTAATTTAAATGAACACACACACTACTTTAAAAATACTATAATGACGACTTCTTAAGAAATATTATAAATCTTTTAGGCATAGAAAGTGTTTAAAACTTTCTCAAAAATGATCAACATCCTTATTTGAGCGACAGTGCAAAACTTGATTATCACAAATAACACTGCTGCATACCCCTGATCAGCTGGCTCTAGTTGCATAAAAGCTGAAGATTAAAAAATAAAGCCAAGATTTCAAATTAGCTTCTTCTTTTATAATGGCAAACTTCATTTAAAACATTAGTTGTTTGTGAATATGTATGTAATAAATTCATCACCTCTGACATCAAGCTAGAAAGTAATCTCTCTCTGCATGCACCTTGAAGCAAGTATGACACTTAACAAATTAAACTGTTTCTGAAAAGTCACTCTTGTTCATCGTGATAGTATACAAATTCCACAACAGTCCATAAGTGGCCGAGCAAATAATACATGCAAGTTGCTGCTTTGTACATGTTCAAACGACTTGTTTTGACTATTGAAGTAAGTGGAGAAAGAGCTTGCGGTAGTGGTCATTTTTATGAAACTGAATATCTGTTAGCCAGAACAACACGTCACGTTCTAAGGAATCATTGGCAGGTTTGAAATTGATTCATGACTGCTTTGGTCTAAAGTTTACTCCAGTGTTAGGTTTGTTTTTTACTGGTTTGAAGTTCATTAAGGTGCTCCCTCACCTAGAGGATTTTCCTGTAATGCAATGTTACAGAGTCTGAGAACCGCGCATTACAGTACGTAATTTGTTGTTACAATGTGTAATATTTTAATTCAATTTCCCTGAAGAAAAACTTCAGTTCAAAACATATTCATCATTAAGGTAGTCCCTCACCCAGACCATTTTTTTGTAAAGATGCTCCCTCACCTAGAGCATTTTCCTGGAATGCAACGTTAAAGAGTCGAGCATTACATCGGTGAGGGAGGAGCCGCGCATTACAGTGCGCAATTTGTTGTTACAATGTGTAATATTTTGATACAACTTCCCTGAACTTTTGGAAGGCAGAATTGTAATGTAATGCTCAAAATCGAATCTGAAATGCAAATAACTGGCAAATGTTCGTCATGTCAGGGAGGCAGTACTGTGTTGTCTTACTCAAAATCAAATCTGAAATGTTACATTACAGGAAGTGCTCCAGGTGAGGGACCACCTTTATGCAACGTTTTAGATTCGCTTTTGAGCATTACATCACAGTACTGTCTCCCTCACATGACGAATATTCGTGTGTAATGTACATTTCAGATTCGATTTTGCGCAATACATTACAATACTGCCTGCCAAAAGTTCAGGGAAGTTGTATCAAAATATTACACATTGTAACAACAAATTGCGCACTGTAACACGCTGTTTTCCTCCCTCACTGATGTAATGCCCGAAATTGCAACATTACAGTTTGCGCACTGTAATGCGCGGCTCCTACCTCACCGATGTAATGCTCGACTCTTTAACGTTGCATTCCAGGAAAATGCTCTAGGTGAAGGAGCATCTTTACAAAAAAATGGTCTGGGTGAGGGACTACCTTTATGATGAATATGTTTTGAACAGAAAACATAAACTTCTTAACGGCGGACGGCGTGCGCTTCGAGCACCCGCTGCACCACCTCGGCAAGTCCATCTCGGACCTCCCGCTGATCGCCATCGACTCCTTCCGGCACATGTACCTATTCTCCGACTACAAGGATATGGACCAGCCGGGGAAACTGTACATGTTCTTGCAAGACTTGTACTCTGGGAAATTGCACAGGTGAATTGTTTTTCTTTTTACCAACCACCAATTCCCAAGACCAATTATTGTCTTGTCCCTAAATGCTATGCTTACTGCGACTTCAACTTACGTGCTGGGTTGGTGCAGGTTTTCTACAAAGTCCCTTATTTCTAATTTAAACAAAAAGAATGATGCAATGGTTGTTGCGAACGCCTTTGTACTTTGCACAAAGGCATTCGCATCAACCATTGCAATATGGGTCTTATGTCAGCAGTATAAGGTTGATGTGAATGCCTCTGTCCCAACAAAAGCCTCCAATTAGATTTAACTCCAACACGGGCTATTTCAATTACACATTGCTATAACTCTTATTGAAAAACCATATGTATACTGGTCAGTCAGGCATTCAGTCATTATCAGTTGCTAAATAAGAAATTACATCAAACGCATTTCCGGAAACATCATATGAGCTGGAGCCAACGTATTCTTGAAGACGTTTGCAATACTATTTACATAATTAATGATACCTCTTCAAGATCAATGAGATAAAACAATTTTGATAAGAAACACTCAAACAATGATATGATATGATAAGATTAAATATGTAAATACTGAAATATGTTTGTTTATTTGTCAGAGCTAGATCTTTAAAATAATTTTTGAAACCAATTCGGCAGTAATGTTTAAATCCCGTCTTATCTTAGCTTATTTTTTTTATCTCAATTGATCTGGTAAATTTCTTCTAATTTGATTAAATTAACGTTTTAATTTAATTAATTAAATTACCTTTTAATGGTTGGCATTTCATATTTTCCATATGGTAAAGGCCTTAGTTTTAAAGAAATATTTAGCGATAACTACGCTCTCAATCGGGGCCAGCCAACGCTGGTCGAAAGATGACACAAATTTCTTTGAATTTTACTTCCTAACATTATAAACAGAGGTATAAAAAAAACATTGTCTGCCGCTGAACATGTAACTTGCACCGAATCATGCTTAAATAAATGTTATTTAAAAATTGAATAATAACATACATCTATTAATTTTCCAGAGAATTCCACTACGGCCCAGACACGTCTTCCAACTTGCTCGCGTCGGACGCGAAGGTGACGACGCCTCCCGAGTCCACTTTCAAGAAACTGGCTCCGTCCAAGAACAGATACACTCTCCTCAGGGACGAGTTATAAGCCGGTGGGGTCCTAGGTCAAGCAATTTAACGTAAGAGGCCACTTACTAGAGTATCACTTTTGTGAAATGGTTTTATCTCGCCCTCGTATTTCAAATTTAATCCATCTACTTACTTTTACTTTTTTTTTCATTTGATTTGCATTTATGAGTTTTGTTGTATTCCGTAATAGGTGAACAAAGATTTACGATTTACCAATGCCGAATTATTATTCTAATTCTTTATCATTAGGTAATCATTGCTAAATGCATTGTAAAAACAAAATGTGATTTAGGTATTATTCTTAACTTACAATTCTATTCAAAAATCTTTTTTAAATTAAACTAAAGTGCAACTGAGATATTTATAATATCATAATTTTTTTAATGATAAGAGTTATATTATGCACTGCTGTTGTTTCTGTGATGTTTTAATTCGTTGAATTTAACGTAACATCCAGGCTAGTTAAAATAAGCATGAGTGAATTACTGTTGAGTATTTATTGTAGTTAAGCTACCACTTTACTTATATTATTATTTCTATTTTAACACCCTATAGGCCCATGTTTTTTTCTCACAGAATTTGCGTAACGCGACCTGTAAACAATTTAGGAAGCACTAATGTGCTTTAGTGATAATTAAAGTAAAATGTAGGACATTATAAAGGGTGTAAAAAGACCCTTAACGAAGCCGACATTTACGTATTCTGCACATCATCAGGCCCATTTTTTCTTTCTAGACCATACCTGTGAACTCAATAGTTAACAAGTTATTGAAGGTCAAAGTCAGAAAACAAAATGCACGCATCGCAATTATGAAAACAAACTCTAATCATTATTACTTAATTATTGTCCTCTTAAACATTATCAAAATGTCAAGTATATGTTCAACTCGCAATGTACAACGTGCGTACCCCTTGACTATACGTAACAGCCACGCTCCAGCACAAAAGCGCTCTGAGCGGTCTGTTGCACGCATTACATTGCGTAGTCCGTTTTTAGGTTCAAAATGACACCTAAAAAAAAAACTCGTTTCACATATAAAAATAGTTTTTTTGTCTTGATTTAATGGTCTGAGTGCGTAGACGCCGGCTTCGTTAAGGGCCTTTTTACACCATGTATAATTAATTATTTGTCACTTCCGAAACTGTACTATTTCGAAATGTCTGACATTGTGCTGTAGTACAGTCGACCACTCTCATATCTATTAACGCGCATACTAACTACTTGGTGGACTACAAAAGCTGCATTTATGTTGATCACCACACGCCACACTTGGACGTCAAAAACAGCATCCAGGTAACAAAGCCTATTTGAGTCCCACTGGCCACTGCTGGGCTTAGACTCTACAATATAATTCAAGTCATCACTGCAATTAATGGCTGTTGGCTCAGTCACCAGGCCTGCCAAAATCCAGGTACCAATAAAATTGTTAATGTCATTATTGACTAACTTAGTTTTATCAAGACGTATGGATCTTTTGCATTTAAATCATGAGATAGGCTGCCTTAAAACATGCATTAGAATGTGGTTATATTTCCTAAACTTATCAATAAGATAGCTTGTTAAAGTAAGAAAGTAATATTGAAGTCTATTTATGATAGCACTCATGTGCTTTTTTGATTAACAAATTAAAAGTTGTGATGTGGTCGGTAACTATTTTCAATATACTTATTATTTTGTAACAGCCCATATTTATAAGGAAATATCATCTTCTCGGTCCGACATCTTTTATTTTTGTCAGCCCATTTATTGTTATATTTGAATATTAAAGTAAGTACCATGTTCGGCACTTTGAATGAATAATTCTGTTGAATATACAATTTGTAAATCTTAGCTCTCAATGTTTTGCTTAGGGTGAGCCCAGATTAAGAAACATATAATTTAACTTATGTTATATAACACTATAAAAACGTGTTAAATAACATTTTTTACTAACAAAGTGTTGTTCACACTAATGCGACATGTTTTGTAAATGTTTTGTTGTATAGTCTAGACTCACCTTTATGTAATTATTGCATTATATTTGTAAGTTTGACGCGTATTGTAGTATTTCAGCAATGTATTTGTATAAAGACACTTAATTATTAAATAATGCAAAATTACCCTGTATTTATCACCTAATTTTTATTTTAGAAATATTGTAGAAAGCGTTAACAAATTTTAGATGTTAGCAATATGTATCGAAAAAATAAAAAATAATTTATTCAATTTTGTTCTAACAATTTAAACACTAAGTTTTCCGGTGACAAACTGTACGTATGTAAATTAACAGTTAACAATTTTAACAATAGATTGGTTTTATTATTAAATTTTGCACATTTAGTTAAGAGTTATGGCTCGTACATCTACTCGGTTTTAGTTTCATACATACCATCACGAGTATTTCCGTAACGTGGTATAGTACAATCATTTTACGAGCGCACGTGCCGTCTAAATACCGAACAATAAAGTTTAATTTCGTTAGATTCACGCGCGCTCGTGATTTGCAAGAACCATAGCTAGAGTCAATTGACCTTGTGGTACATATTCCAATTATTTTCTGTAATTTTTTAACGAGTACTTTAGATGTCTGTAATCAAAACTCAATTGTAGAATTAAGATGTAATTTACCTGCGCATCATGTGATGTTCTGTTACGGGCTGCTGAATCCGCTGTGCCCTCTCCTGAAGCTGCCTGTCCATCAACGCAGAGCGAATTAAGGGAGTAACGCAATTGGTGGCCCAATAAGGCAAGCCTGCCTTAAAGCAATCCTATTGGTTAAAAATTGTCAAAACTGCTGCCTCGCTCCACGTCAATGGACAAGCAGCCAGCCCTGATGCTTATTGTATCTACAGGAGTCTTACAAATTCAGTCTTATGATAATATTAATTTAGCTACCCGTCAACAGGTGGCAGTAAGTGTCTCCGTTTACTGCAAGAGTATTGTAAAATATTATATACTATTTTTTCTTATGTTGACAAATTTTTCTTTATTCTTTATTATTTTAACTAATTTCTAGATTATATAAAGCAAAATGAACCGAGCACAACAAACTAGTGAGAAGTTTTAATAACAACTATTTAATACTAAAACCAATCTGTTTTTCGAATATACCTTAATTCTGGATAATACCTTACTTGAGTTTCCTAATAAATGCGAGATAAAACATTCCTCGATTTAACATAAGTAGTCATTACTTACCAATGTACGCGTATTATGAATGGTTGTACAAAATGTATGTCTTGTGACGTGTGTTGTAATAAAATTATTTTAAGCCTTAAATAGTTTGTTTCTAACTCCGGCTCCGTGAGCAAAGAGAAAAAGCCCTAGTTGCACCATTTTGTCTTTATCAACAACTTTCGAGGTACTAATGGCACCCCATGCCAAAATTGGTTAATTTCTCCGTTAAGGCAACAGGGAACTGGCCCCGCGGCCCCCGCATCATTTGCGAATGGGTAAAGGTGCGACTGTGGTACCGTATCCGTATAGCCGTTCGTAATAAAAGCCAGTTGTACCTTTTCTTCAAGCGCCACTATGTTGGCACCGGCAACTGCGTCGCTTCTAGGTTCAGTAAATCTTACTCGTACTTTTCCGCGTATAAAAAGTCACGTCGTCGGAAAAAAGTTACGTCGTCTCACAGTGGTCCGGATTTTGAATATGGTGGACTTAGAACCTAAGGTCAGTATTTCTGGCTGAAAAAAAACATACGGACAGTTAAGTAAACGCTCATCAACGTTTGTTTTAGCGGTTTTCATGAAATCGTTTAATTAAGCGAAAAAAAATTATTGAAAAAAAATATGTATGGAGCAAATCTGAAATTTTTTTTTTTCTCAAAACGTTTAAAAGTGTTAGCAACGAAACCTTATGTAAATTATTGTAATACATGTATTTGTTAATTTCACAGAGAAATTTTTTGCTTGTACTTGCAGTCTTGGCGTTTATATAGGGTTTAACTTAAAATATTTAATTAAATAGAAATAACACGAATGATCTACTTTATTTCGTCTGTTAAGTGGTTTCGGGAAAGTAAAACACTAAACAAATATATTTATATTAACACAAACATCACTTAAAAAATAACATAATTATTAAAAATATTTGATGTCCCATAACTTTTTTTTCTGTCATCATAACATAAAGCACGTACTCTACATAACGCCCCGAGCAATGTTTGATCTATAACTTTTCTTAATAAGGCGAAAGAATAATTGACTTCCCATACAAAATTAACTAAATGAAATCAAGTTTTGTATTGAAACACATTTTGAAATCTAAATTATACGAAATATGTAAAAGACACTCCATGCTACGAATCCACATATGGAGTGTTGATAGTCCATATTGATATACATCTTCCCGTACAGGTGTTGAAAAAATTTGAGAAAGATTATTCATCTCACTAGGTTTTGCAAGACAAACATTGCACGTAGCTGCAGATGGAGTATCTGTAATAATTGTAGTCACTTTCCCATCAATCATTGTCATGTGCAACTCATGAGTAACTTCCAAGTTTCCGCAACTTGAAATAGTCAAATTTCGTATTTCTTCCTCCATTGCCGCTTGTTCCTGCTTAACAAAGTAAGTCGTTTCCTTCGCAAACTGAAATTTAATAGGTCTGCAATAAGATGTTGAAGATGGGTTTGGATTATTCCAAATAACAACATTTCCGCTCTCTAGCTTCAGAGGAACGAGACTCGTCATGAACACAGAGGAGTCGTCGAATTCTGCCAGTTCACTTCTTTGCTTGTAGTTGCTCTGTGCTGAAGATCCATCGAATCCCCATTTGGAGGTTAGCTTCAAGTTTCCACTGCACATATTTAAATCATTACCAACGACTTGCAAGATTCTTCGAGTCGTCACGTCTAAAAGTGCTTGCAGTTTCACCTTCACTATATCTTCTGATATTTCAATATCTCTGGTATCTGGATAACACCTCTCCTTAGCTTCTAACAACTTGTGGTAAGACGGAAGCTTCAATTGCTGTGACAATGCAGACCGTAGAGTAAGATACTTCCACTTTGACAGATCCAATGAAGTAGTAAGGGCCAACGCTTGATCTTCCTGCATAGTGTCCACCTCTGCGTTTGTTAATAAAAGTGATTCGACAGCTTCAACCTTTTCAGGTTTCTTCATAAGATGATCGATGATGCGAGCAAGAGCTTCTTTCCCATTACACTTTAGCTTCGTGACTATCGTGACAAAAGCAAAAGTCAGTTCCTCTTCCGGATAGTCGAGTAATGTACCCGATCGTCTTTTCTTCTGCTTATTCCCCAAGTCTTCAAATGGCTTCCTTGGTGCAATGTCTGTAGAAGTGCCCATATCACCAGTCCCCTTCGAAGTAGATGCAAAGGGTAGAACAGCTGCTTCTTCTTCTGTAGAACGAGAACCCACATTTTCGGTCCCTTCAAAAATTTCGGTAAGATTTACAGATTTACATTCAGGCCACTTAATTCTTGTTTCTAACCAGTCCATATGCTTCTTCATGAATGTTTTTTGCACCCTATGTGCATCGGTCCATCGACGATTTAAGTTCACAGTGAGAGATCTTGCAAAATTCAATATTTTTTCAGAATCTTCTTGCGAAATTTCAAGCAAAACGCAGTCTAAAATTGCTTGATGTAGTCGTTTGTAGTCCTTGAGGTCCCCTTTTCACAGAAAAACGTAAATAGGTGATGATCAAGTAGGAAGATTGTTCACGTTCAAAATTCCAGGTATGTTGACTCTTTAAGGGTTGAATGTCTAATGACGCTCCAACATTTTTTTTTTTTTTTTGTATGGACGCCGCTGCTTGGCCTCGACGGCCTTAGCAGCTTCACCGGTCTGTAGGGTGAGCGCAGAAGGCTCTCACCCTAATATTTAAAGTAGCACTCTAAGGGCCCCCTTGTGGGGTAGAACCTCGACTCAGAGCGTTACTTGAGTCTAATCTGACATTTTGGGGAGAGAATCTACCCGGCACGTGCCGGTATCTAGAAAAGGAATTCAAAGGAAAACGCGACGCGGGCCCGCGCCGGCGCGGACGGAAGCTCGGTTGTATATGTGTGGAATGCGCGGTCAGTCTATGGTGATTGGCGATGGCCAGGGTAATAGGGTCGTCCGGGTCGTATAAAACGTCCCGCGGACGACGCCGTCCCCCTGAGACACTATTTGTGTCTGGCAAATATCTTGCCGCCTCGACTACTAAGGGGTTGGGGTGGGTCTGAGCAGATACAAAAAATTGGGTTGACAATTGCTTAAGGTACTGCGATATAGTCGGCAGTCCTAAGTCAATATGAAGATTTTCATTACGTAAATACCACGGGGCTCCCGTCGCTTTACGCATGAACCTATTCTGAATCACTTGTAACCTATGGATATGGGTTTTAGCGGATTGTGCAAACACAGGGCTTGCGTATGTCATAATGGGTCTGATGCAAGCCAAGTAAAGTCTCACCTTATGTCTAAGGACAGTTTACTGCGCTTGTTTATAAGAAAGTAGAGGCGACCCAGCACGAAGGCTGCGCGGTCGCGTACTACTTTGACGTGGTCTTTGAAGGTCAGACCGCAATCAAGGTGGACCCCTAGGTAACGGACTTTCCTTTCGAAAGGAATGGATCGTCCGAACATAGTAATCGGTGGAATGTGACGGTAAGAATTGCGCTTAGCGCGATTCTTGAAAATAATGGCGGCGCTCTTGGCCGAGTTTACTTCTATTCTCCATTTACTGAACCACAGCCCGAGGGCGTCGGCAGCTTTTTGGAGAGACCTTAGGATGGGTTTGGTCGAGCGAGACGTACAGTACACTGCTGTATCGTCTGCAAATAGGGCGACTTGGCGCTTAGGCCTTAGCCGTGTAGCCTTGAAGTCAGGGATATCGCTGGTGTACAGCGAGAATAATAGGGGGGAGAGGACGGAGCCTTGAGGGACTCCTGCGGAGAGGGGGTGGGGGGGGGGGACAGGGTCCCTTCCACCTTGTAGCGAAAGCTGCGATTGGAGAGATAGTCTCGTAAGATGAGCACGAGCCTATCAGGTACTCCTAGTTCGTATAGCTTGTATAGCAAGCCATTGTGCCAAACTTTATCGAAAGCTTTCGCCACATCGAAAAAGAGAGCGCCGGTTCGATGGGGACGACGCCTAACGAAACCGGTCATTACGTGCTCGACTATGCGATGCACCTGTTGGACACACGAGTGTTTAGCTCTAAAACCAAACTGCTCGTTAGGAATTAGGCTTTTAGACTCAACATAGTCTTTAAGTCCAACAGGAGCTCCCGTCTGTTTTATTTGAATCATAATCGCGCAACTAGCAAGGGTCTAAAGGAGTGAAAGAGAGAGAGAGCAATATAGAATGAAAAAGATAGCGATAGTAGAAAATGAAAGAGATAGCAATATTAGGGAATGGGAGGGGAATATTAGTAGGCAATGCGTCATTCGGTCACTAACTGCGCTTTGAGTAACAGCGCTAACAACTAAGAAGTATAATATTATTATGAAATTAAAATGTTTAATATTTTTCAAAACTGATGTTTGTGTTGAGATGAATAAATTATTCGTAGTATTTTATATTCCCGAAACCACTTAACAGACGAAATAAAGTAGATCATTCGTGTTATTTCTATTTAATTAAATATTTTAAGTTAAACCCTATATAAACGCCAAAAAATTTCTCTGTGAAATTAAGCAAAAAATTTATCTGTGAAATTAACAAATACATGTATTACAATAATTTACATAAGGTTTCGTTGCTAACACTTTTAAACGTTTTGAGAAAAAAAAAAAATTCAGATTTGCTCCATACACTTTTTTTTTCGATGATTTTTTTTCGCTTAATTAAACGATTTCATGAAAACCGCTAAAACAAACGTTGATGAGCGTTTACTTAACTGTCCGTATGTTTTTTTTCAGCCAGAAATACTGACCTTAGGTTCTAAGTCCACCATATTCAAAATCCGGACCACTGTGCGTCTGCGCAAGCCTTTACTTATATTATAAATGCAAAAGTTTGTATTTGTGTGTGTGTGTTTGTGTGCGTGTGTATGTTTGTTACTCTTTCACGTAAAAACTACTGAACGGATTTAGATGAAACTTTACAGTATACCTAAGTATAGTTTACACATCAGAATAATATAATAGGCTACAATTTATAAAGAATATATGTATTAGAATGAAGGCTAGTCTTACTTTATAAACCTTCGGATTCTATTTGCAGTAATTTTATTTTTATCGTAATAGCAATTAAAGTTAAAGAAAAAAAAAAAAAAATGAGATTTGTTGGTCAGCGCTGTTGAGGGAGCGGTTGAACCGTTTTTTGATTATTTTTCGTTTTCCAAACGTTCTTAGTAAAATTAGGTAGGTAAGTAACTTCGAATTCTACAAACACTTCTTTTCTATGCGAGTTCTGTATGAATTCAAGCTATTATCCCCAGAGACAAACGACGGACATATTTGTTATTTATAGAAACCAGAAAAAAAGTAGAGAATATTCCCCAAAACGACTTCTGAACCAGACCATTCATCTGCCGTAAAGAAACCGCATTCGTATCCTAATTGCCTTATCTACGGTCGCAATTACGGATCATTATGACGGTCATCTAAAAAAATGCAGATTATTTCCGCATTTCACAGTTCATTCGCAAATCACATCTAGGTTGGCGTTCCCGTCCTCCGAGCGCAAATCACTACAAATTCGTGGTGCGCGCCTTTTTGGTAGGTTATTGGTGACAGACAGACTGCTGGACATAGGCCCCGCTCAATCCGTCGTACCATGTCCTCAGCTTGACGCATCTTCCTGCCTGCAAACTTTTGCTTGTCTATTAATATGCTCTATGCTTTTATAGATGCATAGAGCTTAGTATAATACGGGTTACCGTAAATCATCTTTCTCTACACAAAGTAAGAAACTAGAAAAACTCGAGCTGGGGCCTGATTCTTGAAAAGAAATTCATTGGACAAGCATTGCAGAAATAACAAACAAGAAATTTAGGAACCTTATCACAAAGCTCTAAGGTTCAAAAATTTTTTGGTGACTAATCTAATGCCAATCCGGCGAAATTAGATTCAAAAGTCAGGGGCCTGATCGTCTTCCACAATCCGGGTGGCTGCTCTTCCAACTGAGCTATCGAGGACATTAAAGACCTTCATGTCTACGGAGATTTTACACCAATGACAGCCGTAGGGCGTCCCGCGTAAACCGCACAGACGTTTTTGGATGGGATTTCGCTACGTAACAGTACATACTTAGGGGGCCGTAGGTTTACCATCTCATAAAGCCAGTCAAGTTAATTTCCTAAACTGAGGGAGGCGAGCAATTTCGTCAGAAAATATCTCGTCTAGACAGCGTTGCCACCAGAGCGTACATTTTACGTACCTTTTCAGCCTCCCATGTGCGAATGTGTAATTTTACCATTTTACGTACTTTTTGAAAAATTTCAGAATGTCTCAAAAATATTTCAAATTATTAAAAAAATTTTTTTGTATGCAAGTAATCTTGACTTGGAGGTTTTTTGAACTGAATAAAACTTTTAAAAATGTCTAAATTAATAAAATAGGTAAGTTTTCTCACGCCTAGAAAATAGCACTTCTTTGGCGAGAGAAGCTTTATGGGTGATTTTAGCATTGATTTGATTTTAGTTCAAAAAAATGCTTACGTACCTTTTTCCCCCCAAAATGTACCTTTTTAGCGCTGCTTGTGTACTTTTTGGAGATCAGTTGCGGCAGCACTGGGCCTAGAGGATGCATTATTGACAACAAGTAACTGCTGAATGGCTGAAAACGATCATATTTGGATACGGTGAGGTGCCCTGAACGCAACGATCGCCCTTCACGTGAAACTCAGGGTATAGACACACTGGTGAATTTGTCCAGTTTATTGTACGTTGCAAGCCAAATCGTTGTTTCGTTCGTTATAAGGCAAGCGCCTTCTTAATACCCGAACAAAATATTTTTACAAATATTTGACTCGATTAAGATGAAACTATCTATAGGATACGTGAGTTTTTTATTAGTAGCATTTAACAATGCTCTACTTTCTACACAAAAAAACACTATCATCCTTCTCTGGTAACCAGTAGATCAGTCTTTAGGAGACCCTCTGATGTGGCACAGTTATATCAACTGTCCGCTCCCGACAGGCAGCGTCAAAATAAGCTGGATTCCGTTCAATATAATTATTTTACTCGTTAAGTAGGTAATTCAGAAAACTATTTATCAACTTCATTTAATTTGATTTTAGACTCTAGATGACTTGTGATGTATATTACTAATAACTTCACTTTACTCGTACCTTTCAGTGCCATATAGAATGTGGTTGTTTAAAGATCATTTACAAGGACAGCGTCCAATTTCGCCAGTAATAAAAAAATTGTGGCAGCAAAAAACTGTGCCCTCCACAACATGACGGACCGGCGTCAAATGTGTCATTAACAGTGTCCGTCCGCTTGTTGAGTAAAACAAACTGCGCCGGAGTTGGCGTTTTTACTGATGTAGAGCAATTTCGGCTGTCACTGCGCAAAGGCGCTGCGTTTGATGGCTGCCGCGCGCCGCGGGGCGCCGTCGCTCCGCAGAATTCTTTTACCTACCCTATTCCACGTTTTTTCTCTGCTCTGTGACGAGCTTTGCTTTTACCATGAATGTGCACTTTTGTTAGAGTCGGGATGTTTCTGATTATTTGGTTATACTTATAGAAAATTATGATCTTTATTTTTGAAATTTATTTATTTAAAACGAGATCAAAGCATCAAACAAGCAAAGAAGTAATGTGTTCCATAAAGGAACATCAATGCATTGGTCGTCTGTATGTTAGTTATATTATACCCTTGTCTTGTCTAATAGTTCGTTCGTGAAAACAATTTTATGCCACCTATGTAACGCACGCAGACTGCTACCTATTTAGGACGGTTCCGAAAGGCTGATTAAGAAATTTATAGGTAAGTATAAAGAAATGATTGTCCCTGAACACGTCGTGAAGTTAAAACTAACATTTCGATAGTCGTTTGAAATATGCCTAGGTACAGGAAAAAAATATTTTACAATAATTCTACTAGTTAAAGGTTTATATATGTGCACCTTCTGCACATGATGTCTAACTTCTTAATTCCTATTTTTTGATGAAATTGTATTGAATATAAAAGTGATTTTACCAATACTAACACTGCAACGGTTTTTTTCGGGATCGACAAAAGAGTATCGCATGCGAACCTGCGCTCGCATTGTCACAGACAGGTACATTCGTCTCCAGTTGCATCAGACAATGTAGCGCCAACGAGGTTCACTCTTTACAGCGAAGTTCCGATCAGATAACACCAGCGTCCGTTTCCATAAAACGTAAGTCTTAGCGATTATACGCAACACCTGAGCTTTTTATCTTTTTTGCGACAGTCAAAGATCAAGTTGCAGAGAGCTTTTTTTAGTTGCATCCAGCGTTTGGAAACGTCAAGTTTGAGATGTAGAGAACTTCCCACAATGTGTGGTTTTTTTACACGAATGAATAAAACTAGTTATAGTCACCCTTTCGATTTTTATATCTTTTTGCATTGTATTCAGATTTAAAATAATGACTATAAAATGTATAGTTAAGTATAAATACATAATGTGCTTACTTTTGGAAACTGAGTTTTTATTGCCGTAATGTGGTCAAAAACACTACGGTAAATTGTCCCCGATTATGGTCAAATGACAATATCTGACAATTAATCGTGTCCCTTTTGATATTTCATTGTAAAACGCACATAAATCGCTTTATTTTGGTTTCACGAGATCGTTGTATCAGTTGGTAGAGATTTAAGTTAATACGTGAGTTTAACCGTTAAGGCGTAATACCCAAATGAAAGCTTAGGCTTAGCCTACATAAAGCAAACGGCATTTATCAGTTAGACTGATTAATTAAAAAAAACTTACTGTGAACGAGCATCAGTGTGTCAATGATATCAATCACTCGGACAACGCGAGCCGAACCGTCTGATGTACAATTTTACCCACGGCTACACTCCCGCTTGGGCGCAACACAACAATGCCGTCACCCGACACTCCGCGGCTGCTCAAAGGACCAGGGTGCTGCAAAGACAGGAAGCCAGCACAACGCGATAGAACCAATTGCCCGCCTACGACATCTGAGAACGGTAATTAGAGTAAGGTATAGCGAGCGGAAGTCGCGATTGCGTCCAGTCGCTGATATCGATGTTTGATAATCCGTGCAGTGGCTTGCTTGTAAATAAAGGAATGTTAAATGCTTTTACTTATTAACTCTCAGTTTTGTCAGCGTTGAATTTCATGCATTATAAAATATTTTAATAAACGGGAGGCAGGGAAATAATAGTTCTTGGTTTAAGTTAAGAAAATATAGATACCTATAGGTGCTACTGATGTGATAGCCACTAAAGTACCTGAGCAGTTGCATATTAATGAGTCATATTCACTATTATCAGTCGATTATTCCCTGCTAAACATAGGCCCGCAATAGATTTCACAAGAGGTCGGATTTCACGACCGATTTCCGCTTAAATGAATGAGCCAAATCACTACATTAGGTAACTTCTGGATTGATTTCAAACTCGTGCAACAAGTATAGGTTGGATGTTTGTAAACATATTACAAACATCCAACCAATACTTGGTACTGGGGGATTGAACCCCGAAAACCCTTAAGATCTGCGGTAACCACATGCATACAATTATTCATTGACCTAAGTAATAAAATAGGATATTGCACGTTTTATTAAAGTGATTTACTTATATTCAAATAAGTACCTAATGGTTTAAATTTTAGTAGTCCTAATTCAACGGACAACATAGGAAAGCTAATTTTGCGTAAAAATAAAATTCTTTATTTTTTTCCGGACGAACAAGTGTCCAGTCGGTATCGATTGTCGGCGATTCTCGTCACGTGCATCTACAAATGATTGAGGAGTCCTAAATTTTTTGCCCACAAAAACTCTGGCCCTCAAGATTTATGGCGTGAGGAGACCGATCATCGTGCATTAGTAGTATCATTGTCCCCGCCATGTGGGCTTTGTCTGGCCGCTCGGTGTGAACGGTAGCGCGCCGAGCATTCAGCTGAGCAGTTCACAGAGTTGTTGTTCTATGCAGTCGTAAACATGTCGACAGGTTCGGCGATTGTTGCGACTGCAATAAAGCACCTGAAGTAGCCAGTAGTTGCCGTTCACGGAATGTTTTTGTTACGATAAAATGAAAATCAACCACCATTGCTTACTTAGTACCTCTATTGTCTTGCTAAATGGTAGTGAATTTTTTGGCGGATTTTTAGGGACCAAATTGAATAAGACTTTCCTTAGGTAAAGTAATGAACCAGTTCTTCTATCGTCATTATTCAAACAAGGAACGTAATTAATTGTTCTGATTGTCTGCCTGTCATATGATCTAACATTATTTCAAGAGGAGCAAAATAAAGTGCTACTGAATCATTTAAACAGTATTTTAAGTGAAATTAAAGCCCAAACTCCTTAACTGGGTAAATAAAATTGATCCTTATTTTTCAAGACCGTAGCTAACCGTTAGTTACAGGCTTCTCACATAATGATAGTGACACCTACAGTGACTATGTTTGATATCGGTATCTGCAAACAAAATCGAGCAAGATGTTCCTGTATTTCATTAAGTCGTAGACAGTGCCGTTTTCGGCTAATTCAATCTATTACTAGTTTATTTTCGGCTGAGCCTGTCTGCCCGACGAGAAGGCAATTAGACGGATAAAAAATATATTAAGACCGGCAAAGGAGAAGGAAACGTTAGTTCCCTCTAGAGAGCGGCGTTTAGTAAAACAAAAGAACAGGAACGATTTAACAAACTGCCATATTTCAACAACATGTAATTAAAGGTTTGGCCCCAGTCGAATATGCATAAATCATGCGCGCCGCGAACTGCCGACCGAAATAGAGAAAAAATTAAAAACATTAACCGGGCCAGAGGAAAACGAAAAATAATGTATCTACTGATAGTTGTATTTGGCTCCAGATTTCTATCTTAATATCAAGACTTAAGTTTATACGCGTAATTTGGTTGATGGAATAACACTTTTTTTTACTAAGAGTTTAACCAACGGGATTTGCTAGTCTTTTATTTTTTATAACAATGTTAGATATTTAAATAAAATCGAAGACGTAACCTACAATTGAGTCATATTTATACATTAATATTAAGTTTTTATTTAATATTAAGTTTACATTTAATAGTAATTTTAATTGTTGTATTCAAGCAGATAGTAAATTCGTTGATGATGAGTTTGAAGTTCAAGTTTACAGCAATTAGCGCTCGGCTTACAACAGACTTATATCCCTCTAGTTGTGGACCACAACTAGAGGGTTATAAGTCTGTTATAATTGCTTTTCTTACTAAATCAGACAAAAATGATTGATTACTATACAATTTAGAGAAAATAAGACCAAACTTATAGATAATTATTGTTACCTTTTCAATCAGCAAGTACACCAAGCAGTTTCACCAGGCAGTCAAACTAGGATCATCTAGGTATAAAATATTTCTACGCTGAAGTGTTTAATGAAATACTTACAGATTAATATTGATTTCCCAAATAAGTAATACATTTTGAACTATACGAAAATGTAATATGACGACAGTATTTTAATAGCCGCGTGGGAAAAGTTCTCAAATTAAGTCTGAGATAAATAATCACCTAACTCATAATGCCAACACTAGCCGACACGAAACAGATTAGGCTTATAATCATAAATAAATGTGTAACCGCCTTTTAATAATAAGGCGGATAAAAGTAAACGCAACATTGTGTATCGTTTTCCCATAAGAGCCAAAGCTCGTAAGCTCATAATTCACGGGTCGGGGTGGGGTGTGTCGGAGGCTGTGCGGGGCGGGGGCCGGGGGGCGCGGGGCGCCGGGGTGCGCGCGCGCCGCTCGGGGCCCTCGGGGCGCGGCGCGGGGCAGGGACGAGGTGACAACCGCTCGTTACCTCTATTCCAAGCCAGTTATTAAAAACGTCTCGGCGCGAGCGGTGCGCCGCCCTGTAATTATCCAGTTGGAAGTTTCGTCGCGTTACGTTGTCACCGTTGCCGGAAATGCAGTACGTGGATCCGCCCGCGCAACAGGTCCGTCCGCCCGCCCACGCCCTACCTTGTTAACTCACGTTTTGACAGTTTATTTGCAGTAAAACAACACCTTGCCTAATAGAAAAATATCCGGTTGGAACTTAGAATTATAACTTTGCCGTATTTTTAATAATAGTGTTTGAAAATGTCTTGTGGTTTAATTCTGTTAGCTGTAAAGTCGTTCGTAGTTTACTCCATTTAAAGGATTTGAAGTTTATTATTTTAATAGTGAATGTTTTTATTGCAGATGATGAATATGGTGCCAGCATACGGCTGTGGCTATGGCCGTGGAGACACTTTATCTCCAGCATCAGATCTGTCCTCGTGTAGCAGCGCGTCGTCGAGTGCTTGGTGCGGGATACCGCCGTACCCTCCGCAGTACCCGGCGTACTGGCCACCGGCCGCCGCCGCTGCCGCCGCCGAGGAGGCCAGAGAGCTTCAACGTCGTTGTGCTAAGTGTCGGTGCCCCAACTGCCTCACCGAAGCCGCCGGCTTCGGCCCCAACTATGGGAAAGACGGAGCCAAACGTGAACACGTATGCCATGTCCCGGGCTGCGGAAAAGTTTATGGGAAGACCTCACATCTCAAAGCCCACCTCCGCTGGCATACCGGGGAACGGCCGTTCGTGTGCAACTGGCTATTCTGTGGCAAACGATTCACGCGCTCCGATGAGCTTCAGCGACATCTTCGCACGCACACAGGCGAGAAACGATTCGCTTGTCAACTTTGCACAAAACGTTTCATGAGATCAGATCATCTCGCAAAACATGTGAAAACTCACGCTAATGTGTCGAGGAAAAAGAAAGCCAAAGAGGATGAAAAAGAGGAAACGCCTAATTTGCCCGAGAGACAGGAGCAGCCGACGGTGATCACCAACCATCCATCGCCACCAGTGTCAAGCGTTGGTAGCACGAATTACGGAACGGTGCCAGTGGCGAGTGCTCCCAAGTCGATGTCTATAAACTACGCAGCAGTTGCATCTAACATGGTGCCTAGTGCTAGCAATTATAATAGCACGTACAGTAGTGGAGGAGTTATGAGTGGATGGTACCCTGAGGTCAGGCAAGACGCGTACTACGCGCGTGCTCCCGTCAGAGACCCTCGGATGTACCAGCAGTACCCGACCCCCATATCGACATATCAGTGCGCTTCTAAAGAAAACTACGCAATGTTCCAGGGGCATTATAATCTACAACCACCCATGGCCCTTGGACAGTAACGAACGCTTGTTGCATGATAATTAAAAAAGTGATTAGTGTACCCTGTAAATAAGTAATATTGTTGCTCGTTTGTGTAATGAATGTACCTTACTGTTTTATGATTTGTTAGTTACCTCAAAAATATTGTGATTCCTAGAAATCTACTAACTTGAAACTCTTTTGCCATAAAATATGTGCCTTTTGTAATTTAGAAATAATATTTAAAGACAATAAAGATTATTATTTCAGACGTATTTATATCATTTAAAATCCTTAATTTAATTTAAGATACCACAAATTTATAAATTATCATACCAGCCATTTAATATTCACAAATAGCCATTATTTATTTATATTTCCTCGAAAATAACTTTATCCAAAACACCAGACACAAATTGACTAGATCTCTTGTAAATAATTTTCTTATTGTTTAGTGTCGACAGCAACTTACATTTTCAGTGACAGTAAGCAGTATGCCTCCTTGACCTCCTAAAAATCGAATTACCCAGGTATTTAAAAGTTAAATTAAAGAAAGTGTTTTATAACGATTGATCAAAAATTATTGAAGTTCCTGGCATTTTTTTCTTATAGTCGCCATTTAGATCTCTCAGTACGCAGTGATAAAGCCAGTGAATACCTTTGAAATTTCATTGAATAGAATCGAATATAGAAAAGTTACAATATTTATCATAGAAATAGAAATAGAAATTTATTTGCGAAACCAAGTGTTAAGTGTTGCAATTTAATAAACTTTTTTTTATTATTTTGGTGTCTAAACCCAAATTAATAAAGACTTTTCATGTGTAACTAAACTACATTGAAAAAAGGTTATGTACTTATTTTGGTATAATATTCTTATAACTTACAAATAATAAAATGAGCGCTACGCTATACCTACGCTACGAATTCATGCTACGTAAATCGTAGCATAAATTCTTAAAAGACTGATAATATATTGTTTTCATAATAGATGTCTTACTACTTTCTAAAGCTTTGTGAAACCTTCAAGTTATTTTTTTCATAAAATATGCTAAAAAATGTACTAAGTAAGTTGGTAATTTACCAGGTAACAATTATTTGTTTGCTGATATTCAAATTAATTAGTTACTGTAATAGTGGAGACGCGTTGATGTCTTTTTGTCACGCCACTGTAATTAAGCTAAAATTGTTTTTTTTCATTTAATTTTGATAAAAGTCAGCTAAATTACTTGCTGGTGGTTGCACAGCTTCAAGTTGCAAATTCTTAAAAAAATATAGTAAGCATATTCTAATAAGTAGTTTCCAATTTAAATTCAACTTTAAAATAGTTGGAAAGAGTGATGCTATGCGAATCTATTATTTCAAAGCACTTTTTGATATTTTAAATGGTTTTAGATTTCCTAAAAATACATTAGAAGCTAACTGTATCTTAATGATGCTTTATTGATGTTCAAATTTGAAAGCCTCTATTCAGGATCTTAGCATAGCGATTTTATGGGTAGGTAAATGAGTTAAGATTATCCTAATGTATTTAGTTTTTATGAACTGACGTGATCAAAACTGTTCCAAAACACGGATCATATTGTTATGAATATTCAACAGCACAAAGGTGTTCAAACTCAAGTTGTTTATTATTTTCAGTTTGAACATATATGTTCCTACTATATTGTAAAAAAAAGTCAAAATACGTATAAAAAGGTAATAGGCATAAGCATTACCATATTTTTCATGTTAATTAGATTTCAAATGGTTTGCGCAATCCATTTTAATATTTAAGTGTTTTAGTAATTATGTTCTTTTGTTTCCGCACATAGTGATTTTAAGGCAAATATCCAGTGGGCAGGCGGTTTAACCTTTGACGTAACGTGTTATGTATTTCCTTGAACTGTTCAAATCTTGACTGTTTTGATGTGCATTTTAAAAACTAAAGTTCGTAAAAAATAGGATTAGAATGACACATAGATTTATAATGTGTCGTAAATCAAAACAAGTGTCGTGATAATTTTGTACCGACAGCAAATGAGCAACTACACTTGTTGCAATATTCAAACGTGAAGAATCATTCCGATTTGTCGTGTTTAGTTTTTCTAAATGGTGCTTTAAAATTCAAATAAGCCTATTTCATAAAGCCAGAGCTCAAACTCGCTCATTTGATACAAATTTATGAGTTCCATGCATATAATGAATCTGTAACCGACTTAAAACAGTACATACAATATTTTTTGCAGAAATCAATGGTTTTGTATAATTTTAACGATCATAGACGAAACAACATTAAAAAGCCTCTATTTGACTGCTTGTATGATCTTCTTCATCACGTGAAAGTGGATTCAAATGAAACTTTCCACTAAAACTAAAAAAGCTGGATTAAAATAGTGAAGTGATTCAAGAGCTGGATGGCGGATGCAGTTATTGTAAACCAATAGCAAACTATTGATCGAATAAACTACGACGTCCTTTAAAGATTATGTAGTGTTGCTAATATTTTAGAGATGGGACACATCGATAGTTGCTCATCGATAGAATAAGACTATGATTTATTTGTTTGTTATTATTCATGAAAAAAGTATTCCTTTTAGGTGCTTTCACACTGCAATTTATAAAGCGTTAAAAAAGGTTTTTGACCATTATCTGACATAATGTCGTTTATGAACACTACCACACTGAGGAAAACTATGTATTGGTTCTATTTAAGGCAGTTTTACATTTTATGACAATGAATTCGAGCACACCATTTTTACGTATAGTTTTTCGTTTAAATAATATTCTTTTCCGTAGTAGTTTTTCTCTAGGGCTTGAACGAACGGCTTGCTAATATTTTAGAGATGGGACACATCGATAGTTGCTCATCGATAGAATAAGACTATGATTTATTTGTTTGTTATTATTCATGAAAAAAGTATTCCTTTTAGGTGCTTTCACACTGCAATTTATAAAGCGTTAAAAAAGGTTTTTGACCATTATCTGACATAATGTCGTTTATTAACACTACCACACTGAGGAAAACTATGTATTGGTTCTATTTAAGGCAGTTTTACATTTTATGACAATGAATTCGAGCACACCATTTTTACGTATAGTTTTTCGTTTAAATAATATTCTTTTCCGTAGAAGTTTTTCTCTAGGGCTTGAACGAACCTCCTACGTATTTTTAAAGTAAAGTCAGATCGAAATATGTTTATTACTTTTCGCAAAAATATAAGTATGTAGTCGATGTGTCAATATGATATCGATTTCTCAACAATACTTTCCCAGCCCTAGTTACATCAATTGACACCTGTCATTCTAATCAAGCTATATTTACGGAGTAGGTAGTTGTTTCAAAGGATCAAATGTTCTTGACTTGCTGTAATAGGTTTTTGGAAAGAGGTTCCATTCATTCAACATGTGATAAGATTTTGAAATAGGTATGGCTTAGATATTTCTTCTGGCTTTATTTGTTAGTGTTTAGGTGGTAGGATTTCAGTTCGCAACAAGTGGTTCTGCCTCTCCCCGCGAGATGGCGTCACCTGTACGTTGTCGCGGCCGCGGCCGGTGGTAATTGCGCGGGCTATTATCTGGGCGGCGCTCGCCGCGCATGGCCGCCGGTGCGAGCGGGATGCACTCGATAATACGTAAAACAAAACGAGGGAGTAATAATGGTAAAAAACGAGCAGCACGCAAATTATAGTGAGAAATGAGGCAGCCGGTAGCGGTGGGGGCTTGGTGCGGTGGGGCGACGCGGCAGTCGCGCTCGCCGTCCGCTAGCAGACCGCCCGCGCCGCCTGCGCCGCGCCTCGCGAGTGTTGTGTGTGACATGCGCCACCTAGGCTTGCGCCATGAGCGGCAAGGGCTCCTCCTCACCGGACCTGCTCATGAATGTGAGTCTGAGAGAGCCGAGAAGGCTTCGATCTGCTCGTTGTAACTAACTTGTTGTTGCTATGACATAGGTTGTTTACTTTAAGTTACGTACAAGGATGTTTGATTTAGACATCTCTTCTAATTATGAATGTAGGTAAGCGTGAGTAAACGTAAATGACAGCACAACACGCCTCACCAAAACTGTTGCAATTGGGCTCTTCAAAAGTTGCTGTTTCTTGGCGGTATAACTTTGTCTGCCGGCCGACCCACGCATGCGCTCTGGCTATGTTGAGTTCGCATAAGTCAAATTACGAGTATTTCAATTAAATCAATGTCATCTCAAATGTTAATTTTAAATTAGACATATAAATACTTCATTAAGCACAGTGACCTATAAATTCTGGAGTTGTATAGTTAGTGTAAAGTTATGAAGCCCTAAAGTGGATAACTACTGTCTCGTAATTCTGAATAGAAATTACTGAAAGCTATACATGCAGGGGCTACTTAACTTTGAGTGATTTGCCAGAATCAAGAGAATATGCGTTACTTATAGCACGTAAGTGCTTACCAGTTTTAGTAATATCTACATTAAAACTCTACTTTCATGATTACAATATACCAACCTATTAGTATAAGCTTAACGAATTTCCAACAAATTCAAACAGCATTCTAATCAAAATCAAATATCACAGCCAGAAAGCACATTTTACGGTGTATGAAGGATAATTTCAAGAACAAACGTCCCAAATACGCCTCGAAACGGTTTAATAGGGCAAATCACCCCGGGTATTGTCGATTTAGCACGCACCGTAAGCGGCCCCGCGCGGGTGGAAGTCTCGGGCACTGTCGGGTCTCCTGGGCCCGACGCCATTACTATTCATAGTCCGGGTCGACTGGGTCGAGTGGACCGACCCACACCACAATTTCCATATAAGTCACAAAACATTATGTGGAAATTTTCTTCGTATTTCCAACGTTTGAATAGCAATTTAGCCTGCGGCCGCTTTGAATAATAAATCTTGGTCATTCGGTGAAATGGACTTATTAATATCTGAAATGATGCTTATAAGTGTCTACCTATATTTCTCCTTCAACTATCATAATTAACAAAGGACTATCAAATCTGTTAAATAAACTAACTGTTAAATTAATAATGATTTTTACATTAATAGTTAATACAAACCATCAAAAGAACCGCGCTCATTGCAGTGATTTACTCCTGCACCTAAACATAAGAAATGTATTTATAATAAAAAGCAATACCCGTCACATAAATGTTATTGTTATTATCTAAAATACCACATTAAAGTTAGTTCCGAACGTTACTGGCAGTCAATAAAAACTACCGAAATGTTAATTCAATTAAGTCAAATAAATAAAGGAGGCGGCATTCGGAGCGTAACCAATTCTTAATGACACATAGACCTTAGTCCATTTTCTACTCAATTTCCTTTTCGTATTAGTTTAATCTAAACGCAGGAGTGGTGGCGCCAAAAATTATGCCGCGACGGCCGTGGCGGGCGAGCCTAATCTGTTTAGCATTATTGTTCGGACGGGCTCCTTTGTGCGGTGAAAAAGGAAGAAATTTATGCTTTTCGGCGTCGTGTGTGAGTTTTTTGTGGGAATGTAATTAATAATTCGGCGGCAAAACTAACAGTGTTTTCGTTGTAGTCAGTGATTGATGCGCGCTCCGACGGGCGCGGTTAGCGCGGACGCTCGCCCCGATGCTCTATGTGCTCTGCCTTTTAGTAATGAGCACTACGTTTAATGCTTGCTTGTCTTTTATTATTTTTAATGAAGCATTTGTTTTTTTATTCTTTAAAGCCAAAGCGGCAGAATTTAACGCCTACCTAAGATTTACCTAATGAATTATTTGTATATTTTAAATATTGTTGATTAAAAAAAGGACAATAATTAAGTATTCAAAACTAATTTCAATGAGATGAAATAATTAAGTGATCAAGATAAATAATAACACGAATAGATTAAATAAATCATCATTTATAACAGATACCTAGATGTACCTATCAGATATGTATGTATATCTTAATCTCAGTATTTTAAATATGAAACAAAGGGATAAATTAGGAAGCAATCATTCCATCAATAATTACCAATGATTGTACTTATAAAAATGACCATGCATAAAAATGTTCTTTGTACTAAGTATTAGGTTTATATCAATCACAGTCACTCAGCATATGAGGTGAATGCCAAAAAGGTTTTATAAAAATAAGTACCTATTTATGAAATTGATTCAATCGCTAATGAATGGCATCATTGCTCCTATATTTGTTGGAAAATGTTTTCGAGCCTAATATTGTTTTAAAGCAATGCACAGCGGCTAATTTGTAATGTAGTCTGCACTGCAAAAAAGTTTTCATGGTAAATAGGTTTACAACCTACCACGTGTGTGTATACCACCATCGGCCTTGTCATCACTTACCACCAGCCGAGGCAGAGGCCAAACGCAAACCCATTAAAAAAAAACAATATCTGCCATCCTCTGAAGGCATACTATTATACTCTCTTGAGTTTGGGGTCTGAGTGTTATCTCGTGAATGATAGTGATTCTAGGTATTTATTATTAAGTTTTCCTTAATAACCAGTTAAATAGAAATAAAAGAACTGGTAAAAACCCAACCAACTGATTTTCATTAATTTATAAGTATAAACAGCCACTGCACCAGAAATATGATGACGTTTTATTAAAAAAAATTTATTAAAAAATAAATAATTATACATTTATTTTCTTTACTTTCCAAGAAGTATATATACATACTGTAGTAATCCATATAGTTACCGGTTGATTTCATGAAAATAATAACATTTAACTTTTCATTGTACATTACAGCTGCCTATGGAGATACTAACAAATTGCAACCCTACAGAGTAATTTATATCTCACTTCAAATAGTATTATTTAAATTTTCATAGCTGTCTGTTGGTTTGCATTGTAACCTGTCCTGTGTTATATATGTGGTGCACTCGAGGTGTTTCAAAACGTGTTTCACCGGAACTGTGTGGGGCCTGCGTAGGCGCGCCCTGCTCGTCCACTAGGGCTGCGATACCGGAAAGTTAGACCATACCGGTGAAATCGTATTTAAAATATCATATTCATTTTTGAATTTTGATAATTGTTATGATAGCATCTTACTTAAAATAAGCCTATCTGACTAATAAAAAAACGACGTAACAATAAAACTTACTTAATATGTTAATAATTAGGTAATAATTAAAAGGATTATTAAGGTTTCTTTAATAAACCAATTCATATCTTTAAGTAACAAAGAGTATGAATTCAGGTAAAAGAAAAATTTGCCTCTAAAAAGAAGAATCATGCGATTCACTGTTTAGGACCAATGTGATTCTTCGATATTGTAACAAGCAACTCAGGAGCTGGTGACATGAACAGACAGCAGAGACCGAATAAAATAAAGCGTATTATGTTTTTAACGTAATTATTAACTAAACCATTTTTAAATTAAGGACGCTAAAAACAAATAAATAATTGACGTCTTTCATCGTTGAACTTACCTTAGCTGTTCAGATTATAGTAGATTCAGATATAGTTTTCGTAATTTCATTTTCAACTTGTGTATGTATCTTGTCCTAATTGAATTTACCAGCCAGTTTTTAAACATCAACCTAATAACAAGGTCTTCGAAATGCTATAAAGAAGGAAAAATTGATTTTTACTGAGGTAAACCATATTATTACTAACTTTAAAGAAACCTGCTGCGTATTATGAAGAAAATTTGACACTTACCGGTATTACCGTGCCAGAACCGATTTGAACCTAAACTTAGGTCAGAATTTGTACTTGGATTACCGCAAAGAATATCGCCTTCTTGTAAATTTTCATGAATTGTTGCCCATGTTAGCAATATGGTTTTTATTATCCATCTGTATGATTGAGATTTTTATTCAGAAAAATCTGAGATATGAGTTGTCCTTGTACAGCCTTAAAGTAAAGTAGTGAATATAGCCATATAGGTAACTTGTAGTTCTCTTGTTCAGCCGAACAATATAAACTTTTGGCAATGGGCAGCCCACAAATATGAAATTTACTTGATAGATAATTTGCGTATGATCGGCAAAGGGGATTGAATAATAAAGGTCGCAAAACTTTGATAGACGCTGCCTGCAACTGACTGCTCGCATTTCTTAGGGAGGAACTGGAGTTTAATGGTGGACGTCTTATGACTGCGAATATTAATGATAAATTAATATTCCAGAGATGGTTTAAGCAATAGGTAGTTAGGAAATGAGCTACATTATTCCATACCATAATTCCATTAGTTGTTGAGACATTACAAACAAAAGGTCAAATAACCCTAAATCAACAGGAAGTGGATGATACACGTTCAGAAATATAGGAGACTAAACAAATTATTAGTTATCCACTCCATCGGCCAAGTGAGTCTACCGCAAATGTCAATGGTGGTCAGCATGCGCACGCACTCGATGTGTACGCTATTAATGCGAAATAACTATAATTTGAACGACCGCCGTTTGGCGTTAAACGTCAGCCTCTGGAAAGGCGACGGAAGCCTGTCACAGGCGCAATTACCGTACCGAGAATCGGCATTAGTTCGTCGAGTTGAACTATTTATGTAAAATAAGAGCAGCTTCTTGTACGGGGAAACGGCAATTGCACGCATCGCTCATTAAGCACTTTAGAGCAATTTGAGGAGAGGAGAAAAAGTCAGGCGAGACGCGGTAACATCGCGTGGTCAATTAAAATGTTGGTGAGGCCGCCGAGTAGCACCCGGCCCAACGGTACACACGCCCGCCGCGAAATAACATAGGCTACTTGTTTCGAATTGCTCGCATCCTCCGTCTAAATAGTGATGTTGGAATGGGTGGTATGTTGTTAGCTCCTGTCGGGCCGGTAAGTGGCGTATGACATTTATTCAAAGTATTTACCCCATGCGGTTTCTGCCCGGGAGCTGGTTGGCTTTACTATGTAGCTGAATAGTACGTAAAAAGCTGATTACACTTTTCAAACGTTGTAATTTGTATAACTCTATACTGCCTGTTAGCAAATATTATCTCTACTTAATACTAGTTTAGTATTTTTTTTTTACTATGAAGTAACTTATTAACTCAACCATGCTAATTAGCAAAGAAGTTTGAATTGGAATTATAAACAATTGCTATGCAACATTCTGAGAGGAGTCGTTACAATAATGAAGCAAAAAGGATGCATGGATCATTGGACGTGAGTATCCTTACTTCAAGTGTTTTTCAATAACCCTGGGTATGAGACCTTTTATTCCGGCCACGTAGCTCCCTCATACGCATCATGTAATCGTGGCAACAGACAGGTGGCGTACATGCCATTACCTGAACATAATGATTATTAACGTGTTTTCTATGCTAATCAATAAATTTTCGAATTACATACACTCTAGTATTTTCCACTCAAAACCTATACTTAATCCGGGAAGCGGGGCACGAATACTAAAGGTCCCCTAGTTAAGTTATAAGCCCTAGGAAAAAAGGCAAAAAGACTGCGCGAATATAAGTAACCACATGATAATTGATTAACATGAAGTAATGTACTCGAGAATTCGCTATCTTTAATTTTAATCACATAAGTCTTCTGGCTGTCTTAGTTCAGACAAGAATTATGAACATTTCTATCAGTATACGTCTACCACGAGTTGCCACTTTAAATTTACGTCATCGTTCGTGTAAAAGAATGTATTGGGATTTGACATGACAATCCACAAAATCCCAATACATTACATACTTGTGCTAAACGTACTGAACTAACTAACTTCCATTCGTAATTGGTGCTAGGTATTTTTCTTCAGCATTATGATATTTTTATGCATATACATTTATATTTTATTTTTATTTTAGCATAATATTCAAATATATATTTTTTATCACTTTTGCACAGCCTAACTCACTCTCCATTCTAAATCTCTCTGCCGAAGGTTGTCTGGAAGAGATCGCTCTACATAAAACCGCCTAAATTGTACTTTTATTTGTTTCTTCGGTTTGCATTGTGTATTTTTTGCGCAATAAAGGTTATCTTTCTTTATCTTAATGATTTTATAATTAGGTCTCATTTTATTAACAAGTCTGGTATATTTTAGATTGGAGTTTATCTCTGTCTATTGATATACTTATCAGAGAGACGGATAATTGTAAAACGTCTTGTTATAGTGTTTTTCATTTTAATTTTGTAAAAAACCTACCAAATAAATTAAACGGTAAAAAGTTTAATTGTGTTTAACAAACAATACAAGTAAGACAGGACAATCACATTTTTTTGGTCTCAAAGATAGCCCTTGAGTTGCATGGATTAGGGCATAAAGTAAAATAGCGTTTTCTTAAAGGCAGTATTGTTTATAAATGCGTTGCGGTGTTAGAAAGTAAATTATTTGATAATTTAGTTTGTCTGACAGAAAGGCGTTGAAAGGCTCCATTCATTTACTGCGGACGGCCCTGCTTATTAATTAAACGAGGACAATTAAATAGAACTGCATTAAAACACTTAATAACACAAACCTATACATAAAATGCACATTAAGTTTTCGGTGACCGATCGCGCGCATCCAATTTTTTTCCGTCCTTCAGGCAATTTTTTTCTTGCATCCAGAGGGATCAATGCTTACAATAATTTTAGCCTACGCTTGAGAAAAAAATTGTACTCAGTACGTTTTGTTGTATATTTTTTGACAATGAACCGAATTGAAGAATATTTGAAGTCAATAATTGAATGTTTAGGTATTTATGGATGAATGAATGAAGAAAATTTATTTGGTCCGTTCATATAAGTAACTTATCTTAGCTTACAACATTTAGCACAGTGGTACCAAAACTGAAATTAAACTTGTCTTTTTCGAAATAGTGTAAAACTTAATACCTATTAAGTAATAAATCTGTTTTTTTTTACATTTTGCTCATAGTGAACACTAACGATAGCAAATCGCACCACTAGTGATGGTGAAGATGTGTTGCGAATGTGCAAGAACAGCATTGCGTTATGCGACATAAAGCTCTTTTTAACATTATTATATATTTTTAACCCTTAACTGAAGATAGAAAACTAGAAAAAATTAAATGGCCCTAGTAAAGCGAACCCGTGTACTTCGCAAAACGGAACTTGTTAGCTGTTTTGTTCAGCAAAAGTCGCCATGTGACTGACTGGTCGCTTTGGTTGGTCTTGTCTATTAGCTCTGTTGTTAATTTAACATTTCTTCAGCTAGTGCACTGTTCCCTTAGCGTTAGGAATGAAAGTGAAGCATTGTTTTTTCGAAAGAAAGTGTTTTAAGACTCATCGAGTCTTCAATGTGCGGTAATCTTTTCTCACACGGGTAATTAATTACAACAAAGATGATCGTCTAGGCAGCGTCGATGGGAGATGCAATCGCGAGTCTACAAGCCATAAATCAATTGAAACAATGTTTTCATGACCACAAGTTGACGTGTTACGCCATTAAATGGTTAGAACTAATTGATAGGACATTGCAGCCGCCAGTAAAAGCTATTGTCAGTTCAACAGGTTTCGAATTATAAAATATTACGAACATTAGTACCTCATTCATAATTGTTTGTAGTGATTAACTAAAACGAAGAGTAAGTAGCTAGTTACAATCAGCAAACATTTTATCTTAAGCGGTTGTTTATTATTTTTTGTTTTTGACTGAATATTCAGAATAAAACCATTTGTCTTTTGTAAAAATTAATGCCTACGAATGTTTATTATTATTTTCTAAGCTTCTAAGCAATTTAATTAGTAACCTAAATTCAAATATTGAATTTTGGATACGGATCCAAAAACGCCAACCAAAAGTTGAGGACACCTCAAATTGATGCTGCGCTGACATGTCAATAGAAATGAAGGGGACAGCAATACATTTAAGTACTGCTCAGCTTTGATTAATGTTTGTGGATTCGGGCGTAAATCTACTTAGTTTCTTCAATATTTCGCACCTAATTTAAAGATGCCTCCTTCTTCGCACCGTCTCATGGAATTTAGGCCACTAGTAGTACGTGACGTTGTGCAATGAAGAAAAAATTAATGTTAAGTTAAACCACTCAAAATTGTTTGCCAACAGCAGCCATTTTCTTTCTACCCCGATTAAGAGATCGTGTCACGCATAATGCTTCACGAATGTCTGAGACTGGAGAACCGATGGTGACAAATAAAACAATCGAGTGACAAAGTTGTGGCGGTGACCAATGGCGGCGTCCTAAGTGCCGCCTCCGCCGAGGTCGGCGCGTCGGTGTCACCCGAACTGGTCCGAGTCATCCCAAATGAAGGTATCTCGTAATTACCCCATAACCGGTTCAGGTAGGGACACCAAATTATTGTGCACAAAAATTAGGATTACAAAATGTGATTGATTGGTTTACAATTTTGAGGTTTTAATTTGTTTGCATGAATATATTTTTAATAAACTTCAAACGTATTTGTTCCGTTTTATTGTGCCTATACCGATATGCAAAGGAGAGCAAGTACTTAGTTATTAATTTAAGCTACGGCCTACTCCTTCTTAAATCATATATATTTGAAATTTGTTTTGCCTAAGGTAATGTTAAATCGCACTTGTTGGATTAATGCAAAATCAATAATAAATAAATAAATGATAAATATGCGCCAGACAACACACCTCTTGTAATGGTCTCGAAGTAGGGATTATTGAATCCCTGTTAAACCACTCAAAACACCACACCACACAAGGAAATAAGCTAGGGCCGTCTCCCAGCACACCCAGACCCGAGTCAATTCAGAAAAGATCGTTTCCTGAATTGACCCAACCGGGAATCGAACCCGGGACACTACGGAAATCGAGGCGAGAAACCGTGCTACAGCACACTACGCCAATAGTGTCGTCGAATCTGATTAATAGGAGTACCTACCTGGAGTACCTTTTAGAAAAGGAAACTTTCAAAACACTCAATCATGTCCTGTTAAGCCCTAACCCATGGCAACCCTATCGCCGGCGAGTCACGTCCTTTGAATGTAAGAGCACGTTACTTTTACCTTTGAGACCTCTGAATAGGACTCGACTTGAGAGGCTGCAATGAAGGGTCAGTTGTGAATGTTGTGGAGTTAAAAAAAAACTTAACTCTTTTTAAACTCGTAATGACTATAGTTTAACTCTACCTATATGATGACAATGACAACTGACTATAAACTATACTTATAGTCTCAGTAGAAGTAAGTGCTTCGAAAGTCTCACTTCTTTGATCAAGCAATATACCAGAAAAAGATCCTAGAAGAAGCCTAGAGCTATTTCATTTGGAATTGGTAACCAACCCTAAATTTATATTCAGAAAAACTCTAACGTGGAGGGGTATAAATCTACATCCCTCGAAGTGTTCACTTTCCGGAACAAGTCGCTTTGTCGACTTTTTTTGTCAGTCTGGTGCACAGAAGATGCTCGGCCAAGATCCATCTCCAAATAGTTAGTACCTATTTTTTGATAAGTTACTTACTTTTTTCAGTTCTTTTTAGTATCAGTACTTTTTTTCTTTTGTATCAGTATTTTTTTGTGAGAACAACTCTCATAAACACAAAAGATACCGTTCTGTTTTTGTTGGTTGCCACCTGCAATAGCATTAAACTTAAACTGGGTAGTTATTGCAACAAAAGGTGAATAAAAGTACGTGCTCTGGAGTCTGGCTACGAGTGCTAGAAGGGCGCTTAAGTTGCTAAAACCTAGCACTTGTACATACCACAATAAAGAAGAATCATACAAATTTATTAAAACAAGTTGATAAAAGACTTAATTTTCAAGAAAATGCATTTGCTCTAAAATATTAATGAAAACTTGTCCTTTTTTGCTACCCTTACATTTCGCCTGAGTAACATTTATTTCCATAAATATGCCATTCGCTTTTTGCGCCACGTGCTTTCTGTTGTGATGTTTCCGCCAGCACTTTAGGCTTGCATTGCATGCCATTTATTTGTGACTTGATAGCTATAATTAAATCTGACTTGACTTGTGATGAGATAAGGAAAATGTGACTTAAGTACTTAGCATGAGGAGGACCTAACACGCAACTGAATACTTCACTGTTACATACACTCTCTGCTCTATCATCGTCAAGTTGAGTCCTTGACTGGCCTGTTGGTACAATGGTAGCGATTCTGCCTTTAGTGCCGGAGCTCGTGGGTTCGATCACCACCCATGACAAAGATTCATCATCACATGACGATCGTCATCGTTCGACATTTGCGTTTGTGGTGTGTCTGGGATGTTGACAAACAATGTTATTATCTATTTAGGTAGGTATTTAGAAATATTTAAGTATGTTTATCAGTCTCTGAGACTATGACTATGGGTACAAGCTCTGCTTAGTTTGGGGTCAGATGATCCTGGTGTATTTTGTTGTCTTTAATTTTCTGCCATAACTTATAGTGGAAAGCCCACAGTAGAACATATTGCAGTTATAGTTACCTAGTTACATAGAAAATGGGATTTAAAAGTTAGGTATGAAAGAAAATACTCGTGCGGCGTGCCAACTCACTATTATTATTATGATTTCATTAAAAGATTGATCTCATTAGGAGAACCAACTAGTTAAAACGTTTCTATGAACTTAAACTCCCGGCCTGGGTTTTTTCCCATCCCATCTGATCCCTTGATGTTCCTGAAGGTTCTCTGAAAGAGATCACTTTTTAGCGATATAGCAGGTAAATTATACATTTAGGTAGATATCTCATAGATTTTGTTTCATTTACTTGTGGCAGAAAGTCAATTTGTGTTAAGACTCATGGAATAAGGGGCCTAAGGCTTCCTCCTAAACGAGCTATCATAATGTATTTGACAATATAAATGTTGTATCTTATTGCATAACATATTAAACAACACCTTTTAACAATATGCAAAACGAAGCCTTTGGCTGTGCTTTTTATAGAATATATTTTTCATTTTATGTTAATATTTTAATGGTTAAGCAAATACTAATAATATACGCTGATACCAAAACTGTAAACATAATTACTATAGATAATGTATTGTTTTGTTTCAACTAATTATGTGCAAACATACAACTATATAATTACTAATAGAAGCTAGTGATTATTACCGTTAATACAATATAACGTGCAGTTGCGATTCACATTCATTATGAGGATGAATGACTAGTTTTAGCGATGGTGTACAAGTGTATTTATTAGATTTTTTATTTATTTATTCATTTTCTTACTAACTGTAGTACATACATAGTAGATCTAATACTATAACACTTAGTAACCTTTTTATTAGGGTATTTCTAATTGCTTAATTAAAAACAATGTAAATAAAAAAAAAGATGTATAATTATATTAAATTATTTAGAATGAACAGATGGCCATTTTGCAACGGAGCATATTTTCATCTACTTGTTCATTAAGTATTCATCTAATGAATAGTAGCATTTATCTATTAAATAATATTTTACCTTTTTGTTAAATATTCGTAATTTTGTTTCATTTTTGGTGCCTATTTTCATTGTACTACTCTGTGCAAAAAGTATCGGGAATATGTCAATAAAAAGACCCGCGTAAAAGAGGTCGTTCTAATTTTTTCACTGCATGTTGGTAACACTGTACTGATTAAACGCGCAAAATTTGAGCGGGATCTGTCATTTAATTTGTTTTAAACTACACTTTTTGTTGGTGATAGTTTTGAGTCCTCGGCGATTTTTACAATGGAAAATATTGTTGAACAAAGAGTGTGCCTTAAATTTTGTGTTTCGAATGATATTTCATGTGGTGAATCACTAAAAATGTTGCGAAATACCTACGGCGAATCGTGTATATCAAAAACAATGGCTTATGAATGGTATAAGGCTTTTAAAGAAGGCCGAGAAGTAGTAGTAGACTTGCCTCGTTCTGGTAGACCTTCAACCGCTACGACCAAAGAAAACATCGACAGAATCAAGAAGCTAGTGCTCGAAAATCGACGTATGAGTCTGAGAGAGTTGGCTAGTGAGGTGAACATATCTTTTAAGTCCGTCCACAACATTCTCATTGACATTTTAGGCATGAAACGCGTCGCCGCTCGACTAATTCCAAAAGAGCTTAATTTTGTTCAAAAAGCGCAGCGAAAGCATGTCGCTGAAGACATGGTTTCCCGAGCTTCTACGGATCCGACCTTTATGAAACGTATAATAACTGGCGACGAGACATGGGTTTATGAGTACGACATGCAAACAAGCCAACAGTCCTCAGAATGGCGTCTCGAAAACGAGCCGAAACCCAAAAAACCGCGGCAAAGTCGCTCCAAAATCAAGGTGATGCTGACAGTTTTTTTTGACTACCGTGGTGTGGTTCACTCCGAATTCCTTCCAGAGGGAGAAACAGTGAATAAAGAATATTATTTAGGCGTCATGAAGCGTTTGCGTGAGAGTATCCGCCGAAAACGTCCAGATTTGTGGCAACACAACTCATTGATGCTGCACCACGATAATGCACCATCACACACAGCCATTATAGTGAAAGAGTTTTTAGCGAAAAAAAATCAACAAAAGTTCTCGACCAAGCACCGTATTCACCTGATATGGCTCCGTCTGACTTTTTTTTATTTCCCAAGTTAAAATTACCACTTCGAGGAAAACGTTTTGAGTCGATAGAAGCCATAAAAGAAAATTCGCTGATAGAGCTAAAGGCCATACCGCAAATAGCCTATGAAAAATGTATGGAAGACTGGGTGAAGCGGTGGAGATGTTGTATTGCAAGCGATGGGGCCTACTTTGAAGGCGATAAAATAAATTTAGATGAATAATTTGTATTTTTTGTATTATTGACAAGTTTCCGATACTTAGTACACAGAATGTATACTCTGATAGCCATGTAATATGGGCTTTTCTATGAAACAACTATTTTTTCGCTGTATTTTCATAACTTCGGACCAGAGTTTTATTTTTGAAGAATTCCAGTGTTTCTTTGTTGTACACATTTTAGATCAAAGTTGCTCAAATAATATATTTATTTATTTATTTTACTTTAGTTAAAACGGCGGTACACCAATAACAATAATTAAAGATACAGAAATAAAAATAAATATACACTTAACCCTCCACTATCATAACAATTGTCGTTAGCGCTAACGTTATCACCCCTTGTTTACATGTTTGAAATAAGCTAAGAGTGAGGTCAACTTAGCAGTCAATAGTTTTTAGTAAAACAAAAGAATGATTTATAGAAAGAAAAGGAAAATGCAAGAATGTTTGCGTGCGGCTCACACAAATTTCTTGGGGCTACTCAAACTCAAACTCAAATAACTTTATTCAAATAGACTTTCACAGTAAGTACTTTCAAATCGTCAAATTTAAAGCAAGATATACTAAATGATAGACATAATTACTATAATAATATGGATATATAAATACACAGTATACAGACATAATGCGACTCTACCACCACGTCGGAGTTGTTTCTTGCTGGGAAGACCCGGCGAGAAACTCAGCAATTACTCTTTTAAACTTGTTTTGGATTTACAACAGGCGTTAGTAAAGTACAATGTTTCATTTTGATACAAATGAACCTACTGACTGTCTAATCTAAAGAATATAAAACAATGGAAAAAAAAACAAACATAAAAGAATATAAACTTAAGGCCATTTAAACAATTAAGAAATAAAAATTGTTAGTCAGTACAAACTAAGTATTAATAGGTATTACAATAAAATATCTGTTACAATAGAGTTATCCAATCGGCCCCGCATCGAGCAGAGAGCTTACACCCAGGCATTTTTATCTATATAAGGAAGTCTTTTGCAGTATAACAGCCCTTTTTCAACAAAGCTGCTTAAATGTGATTTTTGAATCTATGTAGTGGTAACTTACAAATGGCTTTTGGGATCTTGTTGTAATAATCTATACTTTGCCCCATCGGATCCTAAAACTTTTTGTAGCCTAAAGAGTGGAAGCGCAATTTTATCCTTTTTCCTAGTATTTTTGCAATGTAAATCACTGTGTTTAGTATAGAGACCAATATTTTTTTAAAAAGCTCTCTAAATGAAGCCCGTACGTAGCTTATACACACATCAAAAGTGTCTAGGGATCAACATATATTTTTGCAATAACTTTTCTCCTGATTGATATTAATTAAAATTTTCTTTAAGGATTCATCAAATAAAGTGTTTTCGTTTGTCTACAGTAACGATAAACCAAGTCACCTTTGCATTAATAAAGAAATTTGCCATTCTCCTAATAAAGGGATTTTTGACATTTGAACCACTAACATTAAAGTTCGAAAAAAAGACTGAAATAACAGTTTTCTTTAAAATTTTATTGGGTAACTTAAACAATTATCAATCCGTGTTTCTACCGCGAACACTAACAAAACAAGAACATCGGTTTGGCATACTCAAAATGAGTTCATCCAAATCACGCTGTGGAATGGTTGCCCATGTTCGTTGCAACAACAAAAAAAGGTCTTCTTGCGACTGGATACCCTCCATATTCGGCAGAGCTCTTCTCTGTAGCGTATCCCATGCATGCTCAATCGGGTTCAAGTCTGGCGACTGAGCAGGCCAGGGCAGGCCATTGATGTTAGCTGCGGCGAGAGTCTGCCTTACAACTCTTGCGGTGTGCGGTCGTGCATTATCATGCATTAACTGAAATAAGGGACCGATTTGCACCTGTAGAGGAACGATGACGTCTGATACAATCATCTCAGCATAAATTTGAGCGTTGAGGTTGCCTCTGATCCAAATCAACTCAGTTCTTCCGCCGATCCAAATACCCGCCCATACCATGATGGTTCCACCACTATAAGGATGGACTTCCTGGCAGGATTTTAATCGCTGTTAGCGTCCAGGGGTTCTCCAGTGACGTATACGTCTTGTATCCGGTCTCATACCAAAACGAGACTCATCAGAAAAGCACACGAAACGCCATTGTTCTTCTGCCCAATTTCTGTGTTCAAGAGCCCATTGATATCGAATCCTACGATTGTGCATTGCTATAGGTGGTACCCTTAGCGGTCTTCGGGAATGAAGGTTCACTTCATACAAGCGGTTTCTGACTGTTTGGTCGCTAATTAAGTTCCCTGAAGAGTGATGAAGCCTCACGGCTAACATCATGGCGGTTATTGTTGGAGCTCTTCGAGTTGTGATTTGAATGTATCGGTCTTGTCTCCGTGTGGTGCAGCGATACCGTCCTCCATGGCGCTCAGCCATGGTACCAGTGCTTCGGTAACGTGTCCAAAGTCGACTGATAACACTCTGACTTGTATTCAGAGCTAAAGCCACAGTACGTTGCCGGGAACCAGCTTCTATCATTCCCACGGCTCTGAGCATTTCTTCCCTGCTTAAATGACGTCGCCGCTCCATAATAACGTTGGTTTTAATCAGTAGTAGGGAAACAGTAGCACTAATAATGTCTTCAATGCGTTGTATGTTTTTATAGGGAAAATATTGACAGCTGATTTTCATCTTTTACTCGAATTTGATTGACAGTTCCTGTTTCAAATTATGAAATGCACCAAAAAGGATCCATATAAATTTATAAAATCATAAATTTATTACAAAGCCACATCTCAATCTCAAGAAATCCGCATAAAAATGCTTGATCCCTAGACACTTTTGATGTGTGTAGATGGATCTGATCGCTCGCTTCTGGAGGACAAAGATGGTTTGTATATCCGCGGTTTTATCCCAAAGTACAATTCCGTAAGACATTACACTGTGAAAATAACTAAAATATACCGAACGAGCAGTATCAACATCTGTTAATAACCTTATTTTTCTCACTGCAAATGCAGCCGAACTTAGTCTGCCCGAGAGGGTTCCATTGGAGTTTTGAATCTAATGTGATTCCAAGAAAAACTGTAGAATCAACAAGCTTCATAGTATTACTATCAATTTTTTGGTCAATGTGGTTATCTTTAACATTAGGCAACTTAAAACAGTCATCCACAGCTCGGGCATTTCACTGGCGGCTCGGAACCGTTCGCTTAACTATGCGAGCTAGTAGCGATGAGAGCTCAGCTTATGCTGGCTGTGTCTCGCTCTGCACGTGGCTGACTGTACTTGTATGTCCATCGGTAGAATTTATAGCATAAACATGTTTAATGCCGCACGCTGTCTTGGTTAACCATTAGTGCTATCGAACGATCGCCGTGTTATGTGTGTACGCTGACACCTGCGAGAGCATCGCTGCTAAACACTACACAGTGTGACATAATGACGATCATCCGACTATAATGACTCCACTGCCTCTGCTTGTTCGCGTGATAACATTGTAGGTATCAAGGTTAATTTAGTATTTTCCATGGAATAAATTTAATACTTTTCTGCTACGAAGTATAATCTCCATTTCTGCCTTTAGTAGCTAATCTAGCTTTGCTGCTTTGATAACTGCAATGAAAACCATCAACTAAGTATTCTATAACGGCATTTACAAAACTGATTACATTCCTAGGAATTTGAATAACCTACTCCCAAAAGAATAGGAATAAGTCGATAAGCCCAACAAACTATGAAATAGAATTCTCTAATAGTTATTCCTTAAGGTTGGTTCTGTCAAGTGTCTGTAGACTGCGGCAACTGCGTACAATCAAGGAGGTCTTCATGTTCTCCATCCTTAAATAGAAAGATACACACAGATAGGTGGAACAAAACTTTGAATATGACGTCATGATAATATACAGATTTGGTTCTAAAAGCAATCCAACAAGTGAGGGAAAATTAACTTTTGTGTAAGTTACGCTAGTGCCGTGTAGTGCCGGCACATAAAAAAGAATAGCACTACCCCCTCTCTTCCATAAGGAAGAAGAAGAAAATTGCCATAAGGAGATGGGCAGCAGCGTCTCCGGATAACAGCAGGCCATACTGCGATCGCCAACCCGCCTGCCAAGCGTGGCGATTATGGCAAACCCCCCCTTTTGGGGGAGGCCTATGCCCAGCAGTGGGCGTCGTTCGGCTGAAATGATGAAGTTACGCTTGAATTTTGTATAACTTAATTTTATGACGGTATATTTTAGTTTGAACACTGCTTAACTTTTAGTTGCGTTTCTGAATCCGGAAGTAAGTGCATACAAATAAGTAACTATAGGATATCAACTACGTCATACTACTGTTTGGTACCTATACACAACTTTTTTGGTTATTTCAACAACTGGCTCGGTAAGTCCAATGTGAGCCAAAGCTTGCCCCAAAAACGCAATGATTCATTATTAATCATATGCACCCACCCCATCAGCGCAGCCAAAACATCTCTTTTCTCACTCCCTACGTTTCTACGTCATTAACCCCCGTTATCGTTTCCGCACTTGTGTACCTTGCTTTGACATTTATCTTCGCGTTTTTTATCGTCACTCTTCTACGCCTTATTGTGCTCGCCTACATGAGTTGGCAGCGTGAGAAAGCTCGCCCGATAATAACCTCCTTTTCTCATATTATGGAAACAGAACATCAAAACATTGTGTCGAATTAGCGCGTACAATTGTGCATTGCGGTTCATGAGAAAGTCTGACAGTAAGACAGAAGCTTTTTGTGCTTTACAAACTCATGAAAGCATTTAAGAACTACTAACTCCTAAATCGAACTCTAAAACTTGGTCTGTTGGTCTCAGAATCTACATCCGCAACATAGATTAATATTTCTAAAAACATACTAATATAGATAAGATCTAAGGTTTGAACAATTCACTTTTATATTGTTTTAAACTTTCATGGTGACTAACATTAGAACAGTGCTCAAATATCGGAAACTCGAAAACAAAAAGGTACATAGTAGAAATCCCGTAACTAATAACTATTCTAATACACTTTTATATAACTAGCTTTTTTAGTGATATTTGTTGGAGATACTGCCTGCTGCGCTGGGGTCGTTGAATATTATATATTCCTATAAACAAACATACATACTGTGTTTTTTGTGTCTGTTCTGGATCTTGGTGTACACCGAGTATGATTATAATTATGTAAGTAAGTATGTCTTTTTTACCAATTCTGGGTCACATGTTCTTGGTTAAGGATGTCCCATTTTATTGAATTAAAAAAACCAATAACCTGCCTACTTTTACCAAGATTTTTTTTTATCAAATCAGATAAGTAATTTTGAAACAAAGCGTCACGTACTTGTAAAAGTATTATGAAGTCTACGCTGAATGGCTACGCTGCTGTATGAAATAATATATTAACGACATTGTGATCGATACTGACTACTACATCGGTCTCGGAATCACAAAGGCTAACTGCAATAGATAGATAAGTACCTGCAACGTAGTATTTGCTTGAATGTAAAATGTGGTAACCATCTTAGGGTTGCATAAATATTACATACTTAACAACAACTAAATTATCAAAAACTTCCTGGTTTTTTTTTTATGATGTGGTGTCCAACCCGTAAATAAAAACGAATGAACGTCTGGTCTATTACTACGGCTTGATTAAATGTAAACCTATGAAACCTCTTTAAACCATTTAAATTAACTTCTAAAATCTAAAAAATAAATGACTTTACATATTATTCAGTACCTTTACTGCAGCTGTATGATAAACCGGTGGTCGTCTTAAATAAATAATAGACTTCTAATTATTATTTATTCTATTTAGTTTACAAAAAAAAAACAGTTTAAAAAAGAAAAACAATAGGTACTCCAATGTCATAAATATTTACTGACCTTCAACATGCTTCTCTGTCATATCATATTTGATGGGATTATAGTGAAAATTTCTTTCTATCGGCATAAAAAGCAGGAGACCGATGGCGGCACGCTGCGCGCGTCACGTGGCCCGCGCCCGCGCCCGCGCCGCGCCCCAAGCGCGACGATTATAATTTCGAGCGCCGATCAACATGAAAATGAAGGCCCATAAATTTATTAGACATAGTGTCGGCCCGATCGCCTCGGGCTTGCATTATATAAAATATGTCAAGAATGAACCATTATCTTACTAAGAATGTTTTGCGCGGATAAAAATAATGTTATCCACCTTAATCGTGGCCCGTGAACTATGTCAGATTGTTCGGGAAGCTAATTTGAATAAATCGTGACTCCGTCGACGATAATGTTTGGAGGATTTTATGTAAAAAAAATTAATGGATCATAAATTACTGTAATACAATTATTATAATGAGAGTCAGGACTCATCCATGTGGTTTGATACATCCGTAGGCACACCTTAATATGTGAAAAGAATCTTCCACTATGAACTGGAATTGGCAATACTGTGTGATTTAAATAGCTTTCAGATTAGGTTATAAACCTGCTAAGAGCTATATGGGTCCACTGGGATCGATTCCCACCCAGAAGTGAAGTTTATGTGACGAACATTTAAATTTACTTCGTAGTAATATATAAAATGACTTTCTTAGTGCGACCATCATCTGCTGCTGATTTTCCGGTTGAAGGTTGAAGTTAAGTTTTAAGGTCTAGAGTTTATTTGGCTAAATGAGCCCAAATTACACTCATGTATGTTGACGTAAGAACCAATCGTAAATAAAAATAAAATATCGACCGAATTGATTAAGCAGGTCACCCCCAGATCGATGCGAGCAATTTGCAGATACGGACTTCTGATCCTAAACAGAGATATCGCGCCCACGTCGGCCACGAGGGCAAAGTTATAAAATGTAAATTTATTGCGCGATATTTTACATAAATTCAAATTGGCCACTATATATCGCTGGCCTTACATTACATCACGTAATTATGCCGCGCACAATTATTATAATTTTCTTATAATCGCACCCATAAGAACGTGCGAAAAAACAATTTTAAAACGTTCTTCATATTGATTTATGGCCGATGTTTGTGATAAATGCCAAAATCTGATACACTGTGGCTACGGAGTTTATCGAGTTTATGACTCTGTTTGATCATGTTTAATAATGGGAGAATGTTTCTGGACTTTAAGGGAGGAGAAGATAAAAAAACCTAAAGAGTTCCTGTAGTTACAGTTTGTGCTATTTGGCCAATTTTTATTCGAGTGTATTAAAATTTCAATTAAATTGCACCCGTAAAATGAAATTGATAACTTACGTCAGTACCGTCATACAATTATCAGGAGGAATTCATTGCGTATTTAAGTGACGGAGATTTATGTGTTCGATATAAAAATAATATTTTCTTCATCGCTGTGGGCGATTTTGTTTATTTCTGTTTATTAAATTTGAAGGGCCAGGAAGGGCATTCGCGCACTCACTCCAATTTTGTAAAGTAGGTAAGGACTTTTTTTTTGGTAACATTATTTTGACTGTGTTTAAGAAAAAGTAATTTGAAAATAATTATAAAAGCTTTACAGATAATGAATAGAGATCATTTGAAGGCGAATGCAGCGTAGGTTGCTGCCCACCAACAACGTAGACAACTTCAAGAAGGTCGCACGCTTTCGGTGGATTCAGGCCGCCTTCAGCTACTCTGGATATTAGTAGATGCGTATTTTCAGTAGCCGATTTATAATTACGAATAATGATGTGTAAATAATACAGCTGTGGTTACTCAAAGGTGATTAATTAGGGTGCTGTAACACATTACTACATCTTTAATCCGCAGATATTACCGTACATAATATGGTGTGAACAGTAGATGGTCAATCTTAATCTGATTTTAAGTCTTAAAGATTGAATAGACAGAATCTGTAGGCATTTTTTACAGCTTATGTAACCTATCGTGAAAACGTCATTAGGCAGAGAGTAATTACGTGCCGAACATCTGCATCCAGCACGGAAACTCTAATCAACGGTGATTCGTCTAACGCAACTTAAAAATTAATTATACACTTAGCGCTCTAAAACCTTACCTGATCCACCATTTTAATTACGAGGTGCATCGATGATTTATTATGTACACACTTGGTGTACGTGATTTATTAAACTTTAAAATTTAGAAAAATTTAACATTTATTTCTCTGATTGCCGGTGTTGACTAAATACAGTTTTTATTGAAGGACTATCATTATGATATTTGATGATTGGTGTTATTTGTGCGTCAAACTGGAATTCAAGATTGTCAGTTAAATAATATGTAATTAATTATAATTATATGAAATAGCAGAATCCCTACTTGAAACCCTTTTTCGTGTAATTTGTTATAAAAGTTAGCCTAGCTGCCTGTTTGGACCTTTAACATGGCTTGTACGAGTATCCTGCAGCCAAAAACAACAGCTGATCGAACGTGCCTTCCCAAGCACGGGGCCTGAAGGATTAAAAGCTAGTTTTTAATTACAATAATTTAGCAGGTACATGGCCATGTTTGTTGAATGCGGTTTGTGATGAGTGTATGCAGTGGTAGGTATGTTTAACACATTGCCGACAGCCCAATTTCCCAGCTGATCTGTCTGACTGACTGGCCGCCTAAATTGTGCATTGTTTTGATGTTATACTTAGCATTAAGTTTCCTTTGTAAATGTACAATAAATAATATTATCTATCTATCTATCTATCTTTCTGATCGTAAACCATGAGCGCATATTGTGCAGAAATATTTTATTTTATCTAATCTCATCGTGTTCTTATAATCAAGACTGTTTTTCAAGTCTTGTAGGTACGAGTACTTGTTAATTTTCCCAATTTACTATTTAGGCTTACTGAAAGTGTTTTTAGTATGTTAAGCAAGATATTGTAAAGAAAACTAAAATATCCTTTCACAGTTTTATTTCAGTTTTCCGCACTTTGATGTCGCGGTGTAACCTTAGCAACACATCAATTAGAGCAGGCCGTTAGCCGGGCCACACCATTCCATTACGAATAATTAGCTCGCTTGCTTCGTCCAAATAATTAAACTCCGACTATTAAAATAATTATAAAGTATCGAATCGCAATCGATGTTTCAGAATAGAAAATTTCTCGCTTGCTACGCGTGAAATCGGACACCTTTCTCTAACTACTTTTAATTAAATCCATCCACCTTATAATTATGTCCTTTTCCCCATTTATTCTGTGGGAATCATTCTACGTGATTATAGACAAGTGCCTTTTTGATATCGTCTGTACGGAATGGTTGATCGCAGGAACAGTTCCGTCGTTCGGAAAGGGGAATATTTTAACAGTGGGTATTTACATTTTTAATCAAATAACACCTGAAATAAGCTTCAGTAAGGCCCCGCCGCGTATAATAGGCGAGTAATTAAAGGCAGTTATTTTTAATGGAATTACTTAAAGCAGCTTACATAATGAACGTAACTAGGACTTCTGAAGATTTCCTGGTTGACTTTTTCGTTGGTTTTTAATGTTTTGGAAATTTTGTTAGAAATGAACATATTTCGTACTGAAAAAACCATTACTGAGCCTAGCTATCATACAAAGACTAAGCAACATGCCGCTCATAATCGACGTTTCATATGTTATAAAAAAGAACATTTAGAGACAGGCCCATAGAAACTACATTTTGTATAAGTTGTAAACACGAACGTATGGTTCACGTATTTCATACTTACTGCAATCTGTTTATAATACTATCACGGCATATTTAATATGCGAAACGGCTTTTCCCGGTGAATCATTTACACAGTATTAACAGCCTTTTAAAATAATTCAAACTTTAGGACAACATTTTCTTCAGATTAGCGTACCTAAACAAACGTCACTGCTGTTTGTCACCGTAAATGCAACGGAATGTTTCAGACAAATCGTCGACATCCCGCGTGTTCGCAGACAAATTCAATCCACTCCGGCTGGGACGTCGGAGGTCTTTGCTCTTGACTTAATGTGACTTTTATTGTATTCCACTTCCAGTTTCATTGTGCCTCTCCCCTCTTTACAGTGCCTACAAACGGAGCGTTTCAGGGAAAAACCAATAATGCGAATACAACTTTTGTTAGCTATACAATGAGACAAGAGCTAAAATGCGCTGTCAAAACGTAGATAAATTATATAAATCAACTCGGATAAAATCACTGATATTGCATCAAAGGTAGGGTTTAGACCTGGGTCGATCGCGATTGATTGAATCCTTTTGATTCGATCACAACCCTCACATGAGTGATCGAATCACGAGTCTCTTAAAGACTCGATCGTGTTTGGCCAACCCGTAGCGTAGCGATAGTCACCTGAACGAACGAGACACGAGTTAGACAAATGAAACCAAAATGCACTTTATCTGCATGAGTTTACTGTACATAATTGCTTGCATAAAAAAGATCGAATCAAACAATCTTTGATTTTACAAAAAAGCGTCACAAGCGGACGGCTGCACTTGATTTGTCAAGTACAGCAAAAAGCTAATAACGAACGAAAGTTTCTTATTGCTGCTTAAGTTGAAAGCATGTTTTGTAATTTGCTTTGCTTTGCGTTTAAACTTTAAAGTTCTAGACTCTAGTCTTACCTACGAACTGTACCCAAATAATCGAAATGATCGAATCATTTCAACCCGGTCACCATTCGAGTGGGTCACGATCGATCCGGGTCACGAAAAAAGAGCGATCGACACAGGTCTAGTAGGGTTTTTCCTTATCTTATAGAAAAAGAAACTACAAAGGTAGTTAACACCAACATGCAGATCCAACAAAATCAAATTCTGTTACTCAAGAGACATTTGTGACTCGTGCCTCAACTGGCGCATCGTTCTAAATGTTTTTGGGTTTTTAATGTAAAAATAACCCAAACTTCTTATTGAACCCGGTCTTTTGAAACGACTTGATCAGTACCCCAAGCAAACTTTAACCAACCTCCAACCAAGAACGGTTACATCGGCTTACAAAACAAACAAAACGTTAACCCCCATACAAGTCAAATCGCCATATGCTGTGACAGCGATGGGGGCAGCGAATGACCGGCGCCATTCATCATTTCGCCGCAAATAGGTGGTCGTTTTCATTTTCACTACGCAATGTTTGAAAAAAGGTAAAGGCCCTTACACCCTTCTAAAGTAAAGCCGTTAGCGCTGCGCTTGAACTAGGGCTGCACGCTTTTAAAGCGAAATATCGATGCCACCAATACAACGCCTCTAAATTGAAATACATTCTGCATTTTTTCAACATGTCCCAGCCAACAAGATTCATTACAGTAATCGATCGATAGTTTTTTTGAAATAAAGTCACATTAAGAAGCTGTATGCCGTCAGTAACTTCACTGATTTTTTTGTAAGCTTATGCGTATCTAAAAATTTTTACTTAGTGTATTTTGTCCCACTGCTGAGCAAAGGCCTTCCCAAAACCCCTCTATTGATCTCTATCACAAGCCAAAGTTTTATATTCTGAGGCCTTATTATCATCTCTTTTAGGCAGTCAAGTTAATTGCTTAAACTGAGGGTAGCGAGCAGTTTCGTCAGTAAATATCTGGCTTAGAGGATACATTATTGACAGGTAACCGCTGACTGGCTGAAAATAGAAGATCATAATTATTACGAAATTGCTCGCTTCACTCTGAGTGCCGAGTGCGAGTTGCAGTGAGAGAAATGAATGACTTCACCATCGCGTTTTGCGAGCACGTAAATGTTAAATAGTATGGAATCGAGTCAGCGCCATCTAGCGGCGAATTCAGATGGCGCTCACTCGATGCCATACAAATTCGCGTTTTGTTTCTCGCAAACGCGATGGTGAAGTTATTCACTCCTCTCACTGCAACTCGCACTCGGCACTCAGTTTAGTTAGTTAATTTCTAACTTGACTGACTATAAAAGATGGTAATCTCTTGTGAGTATTTTGTCCAGATCGTCCCGCCATCGTTGTTTCGGGCGACCTCTTTGACGAATTCCGTCCTCTTTTTTCTCATTGGGTGACGATTTTGGTTCACCTTTCTTGGTCCATTCTGCACACATGACCTGCCCAGCTTCCACTTGAGTTTGGCCGTCTTTTCGCCTACATCCGCAATTCAATAAAATATGAAATGATTTCAAACGAAAGAAGAGTGGAAACCCTAGAGCGTTTGATTTTTTTCAACAAACATGTGAAATGCAATATTTTACACAAAGGGGAGTTTGCGGTGGTAATGATGAGCGAGTAATGTCCTTCTTCCGCTGCATTAGGTAATGAAGCGTAATTGGTTTATTAGGGCTCCTCTCCACTCCAGACTTTGCCGCCATGTTGGTGTGAAACGCGTTACGCTAACGCCGACTCACTTCCGGTTCTTATTTATAATTCGGTTTCTTTATTTGAAATGGCCACATAACCCAGTTAGTTTTGACACTCTTTACATTGTTTTAACAAACGCTCCTATAGTTTCATTGGTTGTTATCTGTGTTTTATTTTTATATTTATTTGGGTGTAATAAAATGAAACATTCGGAGTTTTTTTTAACTTAGTCTTAGTTTGATTTTTTTATATATTGGAGAGATGATGAAATGCAGGTGTCTTTTGTCCTTGAATGCGTGCATGTTTACCCGCTTTATGTCAGTAGAACGTGAAGTGACGGCCCTTATACAAGCTGCTGAAAAAAAAGGAATGAAGGAATTTAGGAGTTAGACCTCACTAACTCCAAATTTTTTTAAGGTTTCTACACATTTCCTTATTTAGTAGATTAACACAGTCACGGACAAAAAAGCCAATGTAAAAAAATACGCAGATTAATACGAGTACTACGTAATGAAAGTTCTTTTGATCCCATCTAACTTGAGAATATCCAATGACGTCCCCTCTCCCGTCGCCCATCTCCAAAGTGACTAACGAGAGTTAATTTCGCCACAATTACGCGCTCGCGTTACTAAATGAGACATCAAAGACTGGCGTCTGTGAAATATTTTAGTACTCAGCAATGTTTCATCGTTTGAACAGTGAACAATAACGAAATAGACAGTTAATTATTGATTCTCCTTATTGAGCACTCGCGAATAAACTGAGAAAGTAGTTCACAAAACAATCCACGAAGTTTCCATAAAAGGCAGCTTTTATAATTGAATTTGTCCTCTAGACTAGAGCACACCAGACACGCCAACTCAGGTAACTTATGTCCACTAAACTTTTAAAATTGCAATTTCAAATATTATTATTGTGTGTTTGTTACCCCGTGACGGGTTTTTTTATTTACAGTGACGCGAGTTTTTCATAAAACCCGAAATCGAAGTATGATTCGGCAGATATTCTTTAGTGGATTAGCGTATTTTAAGCTGCTTCTTCTCAACACTCCCCGGTCTCTCAACAGTCACCAAATAACTAAGCTCCATCTCAAGTTATCACTGGCATAATATCCTGCCACGTCACAAGCGCAGAACGCCGAACGCGCATATATTTTCGCCACAATTACCCGCTCCCGTTACTAATTGACACATCAAAGGCCGGCCCGACTACGTTTTAACACGTCGCATTGTTTTCTGCATCGAGAAAGTCGGATAAAAATGTCAAAGTAACAAGAAAATTACATGGTGTTTTAAATGTAAGCAGTTTTTTCATATGCTGTTATGACTTTTCTGACACAAGACCTATTTCATGAGCCTGAAGTCCCAGGTAACAAGTGGCATATAAATGGGACATTCGTCCACCACTTTCACAAGTATAGAGGTAAAAATGTGGCTATAAATATGTCTGTCCATTCACAATATGAACATAGGCACTTCTACTGTTTGCATTTGAACTGCTTGATTAGATTGTCACAACCTTCCATTACTTTGTCAAACGACATTAACAGACTGCCTATTATTGGCTTATTTAGGAACGAGTTTCTGTCATTGTAAATGTAAGTTAAGCTATATTATACGTATTTACTAAAACGTGTGCCGCGGGCGATGCATTCGAGCCAACCGCAATATGGGGTCACCCGATAATATGAGTGGTTGTAATTACGCTACCATTACGGCTAGCACCACACTTCTTGTTATGCGATCAAATGTCTCAGACGTGACTGCCAATGTTGCCAATACAACGAATTATCAAGATTCGAGGCAAATTATTAGCAAGCGCGACCAGCTCGTGTAGCCTACGGCTAACCTCAAGGCTCAAGGCCATCGTAATAAATAGAGCATTTGCTCTGTACTGCTAGGAATTAGTCGCCTCAACCGCTCCCTTTACGTGTAATTAAGCGTTGTTTCGACGAAACTTCTGTTTTTGTGGTTACTGTCGTGAATAATTACCTAATTAAATGGATAAGTTTCCCACTAACTATGGTCAACAACAAAAACTGGATAAACACTTTCTTAAACGTAATCGTTTAAGAGAGTGGACTGGACAATTCCAGTTTTAGTTGGTTGACACTCTCAAGACGATTTCCAGTGTTAATTTTAAACCCAATGTTGATAACAATTGGTTGGTGAAAAACGGTTTATGAAAATAAATTTAAAAGGTAAAGTAAAAAGTAAACACAATCGTAGATGCGATAACAACATGAAACAATAAATGGGTTGAGGTCAAATATAGCATTACGAAATTCTAAAAACACAAAGACTAACCACACAATTGTCAAACTGATATGTAAAAAAATTAAATGACCTAGATACTTAAGAAAAGCTGACAAACATAGGTAATTTATGTGCGGGTCTAATACGCTTTTTATTTGAGTAAACCTCATTAATTCATGGACAGTGACAGTAAAATTATCCTACATTCAGAGTCAATGAACTGAGTCACGCGAGCTTCGCCACATGACAAAGGCGATAGAAACTTGTAATGCAGCTTGTACGTAGCGGGCTGAAGTTGGAGGTGAGTTTACGAAGTCAGTGAGTACGAGAGGCAATTACTCCGGGAGTATCAGGCAGCAGTGACGTTTGAGAGGGAAACAATCGATCGCGAACACCGATTACAATTTGCGTAGTTGGAACTCCTCCGGCAATTTGTGTCCGTCGCCTTTGCCTGCCGTTACTCCGTAAACGCTACTGGAATATTGTGTAGCCTGTGGTTGTGTTCCCAGTTTTAAACGCACAGTCGTCCGGACGAGTGAGATACATGCTAATTATGGGCAATTTTCAAAATCGATCGTCGAGCTTTTGCACTGGTTGTGGCTTCCTGCGTTCGCTCGTTCTCGAGATAAAGTAAGTAAACATGCAGAGCTAAAACATGCTCGATATTTCAATATTTATCTCCGGCTACGGCATTCCTAGCAAATTGCTAATCTAACGCAGAAAATAAAATATACTCTGAAAGTGTTTTAAAGATCGTAAACAGAAGGTGGTGAGCTGAGGTTTGCGCCGGCTACTATTTAATAAAGGTATCATCGTTGTATCAGAGTTTGATCTGATGATTGGTTGCGCAATAGCGGGCGCAGTTAGATCGAATTATCGGCCGAGCGATAGCTTCTAGATTGCATCTCAATAATCCCTGTTCAAGATATCGTCCAAGATTGCGCTGCGAGCGTGCGTCTAGCTACTTTGTACGCCTTCCGGGATTTGTCTAATGAAATGTTATGACTGGAAGAAGGCACCTTGATGGGTCTTTCAATGAGTATCAGCAAAAATTTAAGTTTTCGTCCCTATATTTTATAGAAAGGCATAAAGGAAGCATATATAGGAAGGATATTCGTATCAGGCATGCAGCGCATCTCTGCGTCGATATCGGGCGAAGTGTGCGGTGACCGTCGCGTCGCGGTGGTAATTGATGACGTCGCGGGCAAACGGTGTCCGCCCATTTTCCGTCAATTTTCGTCACTTGAGTGATGGTAGAGCGTCCCGCCCACTTCTCCCCCCCGCACCCCCGGGGACGCCGTGCCGGCACGCGCCGCGCTAAATTTAAATGGGATGAACTTGTAACGGGCGGCCGCCGCAGAGGAATGTACGCGGCATGAAGCGTTAATCATACATTTGTGACAGTTACACTCTGAGACGTCGACAGTAAGATTTTGAAAAAGGGGCATTCGCCTGTTTGTCTTGTCATGTTTCATCTGTTGTGTTTCCTGTTGATAAATATAGGCGACAGTTTTCCTTTTAAATATTTTCCTGACGTGAGAGTGGAAAAAACGCAAGTCCAACTAGGAATACAATGTGATTGCACAACTGGCCAAATCACAAAGTTTACAAATGTCTACGTTAAAAGCCAGTCGACCCCACATCCCTCTTGAGAAGATAAACAAGATTTACTAGAGCTCTCTCCCCTGCGGTGCGGAGTCAGCTATAGACAAAGAGCTACCTAATTTCCCCGATTTCCCCGCAGGAACAATGGCCTGGGGGATATAAATAAGGTGGGAGCACTTAATGAACACATAAACTGAAGAGGTAGCGATCCGAGGCTGCGTGGTTACTATGGCAACGTGAAGGTCAGGATATAACTGTGATGAGAGGAACAGAAAGTGCAAATTAAATTATTCAATTGGGGTTATAAATTCGAATCCTGCAGTAATCTACGTACATACTAGTACTAATAGGTAACCATAACATTTAAATTTAAAAAATCTGTTGATTTGTAACAATTTATAAGAATTTCTGGAATGTCCTGGCCTTATTTTATAAAGAAAAATATTTAAATAGTATACACAGTTACTTGAAATTACCTTATGCTTCGATGATTGAATGTCATTAACTTGTCAAACAAATTTTTAATTTGAAGTCGAAGACACTAGTCGGCAGCACTCTCATCTGTGCTGCATTGCTCACTTTCTCTCCTGCTTGAATTTTGAATTAGCGCTCAAATTCCATTGTCCCGCCATCTTACATACAAAAAGTCAAATATAGTTCAACTACGTATACAAATCGGCGGAGTCATGCGAGCTTTTTTTGCGGCCTATTCGTGGAACGATCAATAGGCATGGAGTCTGATGAGAGGCATCATGCAACGACGCACGTGTTACCTTTATTGTGCCTATTAAGTTGTCAGTATAAAAACTCTTAAGTATGCTTAAGCGGCGCTATTGTCTACCAGATGGTAATTGCGCTAAGATTGGACACTACCTGCCTATGTGCCAGATATTTGGATCATTGCGCTTATTTCTTCAGCGTTTATGTGAGTACAGTCAGTTGTAACATGATACCAGAAATAAAAACAAATTGAAAACTCCCAGTCTTAGGCTACACAAGGTGGGAAACTCATTTGTGGGTCAATCTGTAAAATACTTTTCATTACTCATACTCTGAAAGTAGGTCTGAAGTTGCCTGAGGAGCCGGATGAAAGTAATACTTTTCATCCTTAAGGAGAATCACTTTCAACTGACAGCTGTCAATTTTTTAAAAAAAATAATTGTTCTTTTTCACATATCTATTGAGCCATGTTCCAACTTTCTATACAGCCACGATGTAAAATTGAAATAACTTAAAGTTAAGTATTGATTAAAGAATATATATTTTTTAAATAACTTTATTATAATTTAGTTTCAACAATTTCTTTAAAATAACTTAGATTTGGGCAAAATACTTACCATTTTTCCAATGATGAAAATAAAAAATAATGGCTGAATAGCTGGCCGGCCACAGAAAAAAAATCAAACAAAATAGGCGGGAAAGCGGCAATTCGATCTTCATTTATTTTTTCGATTTGAAGACTTTTGTTTATACGTATAGCAGAGATTTGTACCTATAAAATGAGTTCATCTGATTCTGATATGAATTTAACGCCTGATTTTATAAGAGAAGAGGCTAAAGCGGTAGTGGAAAATAAAATTTACTCATTTTTTCTTTAGCTAATTCATGTTTTTATTTTTACTTTCCTTGTATTTGTAATGAAAAGCACAGTGTTTACCTCGGGTTAAAGACTTATTTAGTCCCTCGAACTATTGGCGCCCTCACTTCGTTCCGGGCGCCAAACCCCGTCTCGGGACTACATAAGTTACTTTCACCACTAGGGTAACAATGTACTATTAACAAAATACCTCAGTCTTGTTGATCTACCTCTTCACAAATTTAAGTCTGCAATTAAAGCAAAGTTAATGAAACAAGGTTATTATAATGTAGAGGATTACTTGAACGACAAAAGTTTGTGGTCATAGTAGGAATAATCTGCTCCTCTGCTCAATGTTGTGTTCTTTTTTCTACTCTCATTGACTGTACTCTGAATTTATTTTTTGTAAAACAAACAAAGTTCAAAAGAGTAACTATCGAGTTTCTTGCCGGAGTCTTCTCGATAAGAAGCAACGTCTGAACCGGTGGTATATTCACATTATGTACTATTTTATTTACGTTTATTATTATTATTTCTATAAACTTTTTTTTGACATGTCATAAGTGCTTTGTACAAGCTTAAATGAATAGATGATTTTTTTACTTTTTTACTTTTACTTTGTAACATCACTGTTTTTTTCCGGCTTGCTCAGTAATATCCTTGATGTTGACTGTTTGTAGGTGATCGAGGACTTACCGAAACACCTACCACCCAAAACAATAATTGTAATTAATAAATCTATTAGAATATTCCATGTTTAATCAACGCAAAAACTTAATGTGTCTTGTGCAGTGTTGTTGTTCATGTAGGTTTTTATATAAAGGCTTTAAAAAAGATGCCCAGAATTATCCTGTTGGTTTGTTAAAAGCTGACCAAAATGTGTAGGTACTGTTTATGTGTATGTGTTTTTATCATTTTATATTTTCATTTCTGTTCAATTCCTGATTACACAGACAGATTGACGACACGGTTGGCGTAGTGCGCTGTAGCACGGTTTCTCGCCTCGATTTCCGTAGTGTCCCGGGTTCGATTCCCGGTCGGGTCAATTTAGGAAAAGATTACTGATTAAGCTATGACATTACGGTGTTTCAGGTATCTCATCTCAATTAATACAATCCTATCTTACAGATAGAACTCAAAAAGTTAGTATCAACGGAACTGCATCTTCCGGTGCTACCATACGTATGGGAGTGCCCCAGGGATCTATATTAGGACCTTTGCTTTTTCTTATTTATATAAATGATCTTCCTACCTATGTCAAAGATATTTGTGAGATAGTATTATTTGCTGACGATACCTCGTTGATTTTTAAAGTCGACAGAGGTAAGCAAGCATTTGACGATGTAAATAATACTCTCTCAAAAGTACTATGTTGGTTCACTAGTAATAATTTATTACTTAATGCAAAAAAAAAGTGCATCAAATTCTCTATGCCCAATGTGAGACAGGTTGATACTATTGTAACTATGAATGACGAGCCATTAGAATTAACAAATTCTACTGTATTTTTAGGAATAACTTTAGATTCTAAGTTACAATGGGGTCCGCATATAACGGCCCTGGCAGGGAGACTCAGTTCCGCTGCTTGTGCTGTTAGAAAAATAAGACTCTTGACTGATATTGAAACAGCAAGACTAGTATATTTTAGCTACTTTCATAGTGTTATGTCGTATAGTCTACTGTTGTGGGGTTCAGCTGCAGACTTGAACACCATTTTTGTACTTTTAAAAAGAGCCATCCGCTCCATTTACAAACTTAGACCACGCGACTCTCTTAGGGAAGTATTTAAGAAGATCGATATTTTAACTGTGCATGCTCAGTATATTTTAGATAACATAATGTATGTGCGCAAAAACTTGCATCTGTTCAAAAAAAACAGTGACACTCATAAACATAATACCAGAAATAAAAACAAATTGAAAACTCCCAGTCTTAGGCTACACAAGGTGGGAAACTCATTTGTGGGTCAATCTGTAAAATACTTTAACAAAATACCTCAAAGTCTTGTTGATCTACCTCTTCACAAGTTTAAGTCTGCAATTAAAGCAAAGTTAATGAAACAAGGTTATTATAATGTAGAGGATTACTTGAGCGACAAAAGTTTGTGGTCATAGTAGGAATAATCTGCTCCTCTGCTCAATGTTGTGTTCTTTTTTCTACTCTCATTGACTGTACTCTGAACTTATTTTTTGTAAAACAAACAAAGTTCAAAAGAGTAACTATCGAGTTTCTTGCCGGAGTCTTCTCGATAAGAAGCAACGTCCGAACCGGTGGTATATTCACATTATGTATATTCACAATATGTACTATTTTATTTACGTTTATTATTATTATTTCTATAAACTTTTTTTTGACATGTCATAAGTGCTTTGTACAAGCTTAAATGAATGAATGATTTTTTTACTTTTTTACTTTTACTTTGTAACATCACTGTTTTTTCCGGCTTGCTCAGTAATATCCTTGATGTTGACTGTTTGTAGGTGATCGAGGACTTACCGAAACACCTACCACCCAAAACAATAAATCTATTAGAATATTCCATGTTTAAACAACGCAAAAACTTAATGTGTCTTGTGCAGTGTTGTTGTTCATGTAGGTTTTTATATAAAGGCTTTTAAAAAGATGCCCAGACTTATCCTGTTGGTTTGTTAAAAGCTGACCAAAATGTAAAGGTACTGTTTATGTGTATGTGTTTTTATCATTTTATATTTTCATTTCTGTTCAATTCCTGATTACACAGACAGATTGACGACACGGTTGGCGTAGTGCGCTGTAGCACGGTTTCTCGCCTCGATTTCCGTAGTGTCCCGGGTTCGATTCCCGGTCGGGTCAATTTAGGAAACGATCTTTTCTGAATTGACTCGGGTCTGGGTGTGCTGGGAGACGCCCCTAGCTTATTTCCTTGTGTGGTACCTCGTAACACAGGGATATTAATCCCTACTTCGAGACCATTACAAGAGGTGTGTTGTCTGGCGGATATTTATTTATTTAATTGATCTTCTTCTCCTTTATAAAAACGTGTTATATGAACCTTTATGCGAATTGTGTAACATAATATAAACAGTACGACATGCTCATTGGTTCAAATTGCTAATCAACTCGAGCTGTGTATAGTGTAAGCACATTTCATACTAAAACATCATAATGAATATCTGTTCAAATTGTGTCGTATGGCTCGAAGAAACTATGTAATCATCATTGATACCTATCATTTTAAATACAAACAGGGTTCACAATCTAATTATTACCTTTTGAACTATTAACATATCGCAGAACTGTATCAAAGGTTCAACAGCTATTACCGTTAATTACTATGTGATTTAGTATAGTTGCAATCTTTACCTAGTCCCGATTAGCAATAATTGCAAGCTGTCAATTAATAATTGAGGGTATCATCGCGTTGCATAAGTGCATTACAGAGGCGCGGATTCGTGGCATTAGGGTAGCCATATACACTTTTCAAAAATCAGGATTCTGTGTTTAAAATGTTAAAGTTTTAGCTTTAATACTGTTAGTAGAACTAATCTTTGTGTGTGTAACATTAAGTATGTAATGAATATTTTTTTAAATATTTGTATTAAATTGACTCATACTGACTTCGTAATTTTTAGCTGCTAGTCACCTTCTACCACTATTACCAATATTTTTGGTCGAGCCTGTAATGAATAGTCTCGGCCGTGACCTCCATCCATGGCCGTCCTGGTATTTAGTCAACAGCATGGCTATCTCCTCCTAAAAGGCAATGAATTAGGTCTTTATAACTTTGTGTTGTTTTATTTTTGCAGAATAAATTTTCAACCTGAACTGTCGAAGCTCGGATTATATGCAAATTCGGTAAATCTATGAAAGCGCGTTAAAGATGCTCTGAAAAGCTACTAAATTTAAGTTCCTGTGTTAAAATTTAATATTATCCTGCATAAATCCAGACATGTGGGCCTAGGAGCAGAGAACGCGGCCGCGGAGTCGCGTGCGCGAGCGCATGCAGCTGTGATTTGTAGAGCGCCGACCGCTGACTATCTACGACTGTTGCGTGAGCGTCTGTCAATTCGACAGTGTCTAGACGAAAGTGTAACCCGTTGTAAAAACTTATTTTATAATCTGTAAATCTAGTTATTATACTTTATAACGTACTAAAGATCGTCCTATAGAACATTAATGTGATGACTCTTTTTCTGTGTTTGAGCGTAAATACGAATATCTACTATGTAAGAGCTTAGGAATATAAAATGTCTTTATTTATTTAATCTTTAATGCAAAAATTTACATTAGGTGGACTTAATGCTAAAAGCATTCTCTACCAGTCAACCATCAGATGAGACAGAAATGCTGTTGGCGGTGCAAAATGTTCATTTAGAATAGGAAATGAATACAAAGATTTTATAAATTCTTAAAAAAGACAGATACAACCTAATCAATATAATAGTATATTTTATATCGAGGGACTAAACGAAGCCATAATATACCAGAGGTGGTTTGACTCCCGAGCGTGCGAGGCAGTCAATGAAACCGAGGGTATATTAAGTTGGCGTTTAGTCTCGAGGTGCAAACTGTACTTTTCACTTTGAGTGCGAGAAAAATTGACAATTTAGTACAAAAATATTAATAAATATAAAAAAAATATAAAATAAAATGAAAATCACAAAAAAAACGACAAATTTACACTTGATAAAAATTCTGAAATTTACGCAGTCAGTTTTTTCTTATAAACCAGTCACAGATTAACAATTTAAAACACATGGCGCCACCTTCTTTGCGGACAAACCATGGAACTAAAACTCTCAACATTTTCGCAATGAAGATGGTCCGTCCCCACTCCACAGATAATAGTATTTTTACTGGCTGTTTGAGTTTGTCTGTGTCATATGAAGGAAATAAAAAACTAATTACTTTTTACTCCCTAGGGCCTAAAGTGGTCACTTTAGTCCCGCTTCCTAAAGCTATAATGGCGTACTTTTAGAGCATGAGAAGTGAAAAATATACGTATATATATAGAAATACATGACATAAATAAATATATACTTACATAATATATAACATACTCACTATTATGGGAAAACAATAAAATAAAATAGGTGATAAACAGTGGAAATTACAGAGAATTTCTTAAAAAATCACGGGTTGCTGTTTTCAACATGGCTTTACTTGGTGACATTTTGATAGTATCTGGCAGCTTATTCCACAATCTGACAGCTGTGAGAACAAAAAAGTGATCGACGTGGCTTGTCCTTTAAGCAGGAGTCTCCAGTCTTAGCACATTGCATGAGCGCTGTCTACGAGAACTGGTATCACCAATATGTTGTTTTTAAAAGCTTAGGTTAGTTTGGGGTCAAATGATTAATAAAGCTTTCTAAAAATGAAGGTATAGAGGTATATTGCAGCATTTTAAAAAATTTCTCTCGCGTTGTTAACCCTTTCAAGATTAGGTACTGAGTCATTTGGAGAATTTAAAAATAATAATAGCGCACCTTAGGCTTCCTGATCACCTAAAAACAGAGTCCCGATAAGCTAATACCATACTTAACAGGAAAATAACACTGCTTAAGCAGTTTGTTCATTGTTTTAAACGTTGAGAAACAGTTCTGTTTTTCTTCGGTATTTTCTATTAGCGGCCCCTGGGTGTTTTGTAAATGGAATATTATAAAATATAAGACAAAATGGCAATTTTAATTGTTTACCAAGCACGAAGAAAATATTTCAACCGTGTCAAATTACACTCCATTAAGCCAAAGGGTTGCCTACAATGTAAGCGCTCTTCTACATTTGAAAGAACCTAAAATGCCCTGTATTTTTTGTCATTTGGTCTCGAGCACCACTAAGTGTATTCATAATTGAACTTTATGCCTTAAATGACGAAAATGTAGACATGTAAGTGTTCGTGACTCTTCTAAATAGTGACGTCAAAGTGCATGTAATCCATATTTTGAATATTATAGATCTGTATGTCTACCATGAGTTGCCATTACGTTTACGGCGATAGTTGCGTTCAGAAATTTATATGCCATTTCTGGTTTCCTTAGGAAATACAAATACCGAAATATCACTAGGGGGGGCTGTACCGAAATCCCATATAAATACGTCAAAATGGTTTACGCGAACGCTAACGGCTATCATTGGCGTCAACTCATGGTAGACATACTGTATGTCTACTGTGAGTTGCCATTACGTTTACGGCGATCGTTGCGTTCAGAAATGTACTTATATTTCTTCCTTTTTATTTGACTAAGGGGGGCTCTACCGAAAGGGCATATAAATACGTCAAAATGGTAAGGCGGCTGTCATTGGTATCACGGAGTTATTACCAGCGAGTCAACTTATGGTAGACATACTGACATTTCACTTGAATAGGTTCCGTCCGTTCCCAATACCTACTTAAAAGTAAAATTGGTGAAATGACCTGCCATTGCTATCTTTTCCGCAATAACTCAAACATTTAGACAGCTCTAGACAGCTTTTGTGAAACATTACTAATCTAACTATTTATTACATATGTGAATCGTTTCTTATGATAAGTGTTTAATTATAATATTCTCACGGAGTTAATTAACAGCGGGTGTGGTAACGAAATTAATTATCGATAAGCACATTCGATTCGTGGACGTTCTCGATCGACTCGGTGCGGTACTAACGCTTATAGGCTGGCTCCGCCCAAATTCCGATAGGTCTGATGGTTGTTGACGTCATGATGTAGAACTAGTTTTTGGTGGTTCGAAAATTGATGATATATTTGGGAATTATCAAATGACTCTTATAGTACTACTTGATAATTTTTTTTAATTTTATATTCAGTTTCCGAAATCAGAATTTCTATGCATTTGACAAGCTCTAATTGCTCGTAAACAATATACTCGTATTTCAGCCCGTCAATTGAGTAACTTGTAACTCTTTTAAGCCACTTAAAAAAAAGGATAGGTTCTATGTTTATTTGTATATTAGGTATTCCCACTAACTGTTTTTACTGACCAAGCATGGATTTAGGCCTCTTTTTCTTTAATGAAGTATGAAAAACTACTCTAATAAAAGTAATTCCACCACTAAATTACCAGAAAATGACTTTGCCGTGCTATACATTGAGAAGGATCAGTTTACAGAATTATAAAGATAATTGCATAAGAATTTCCTTTCTTGTTGGTTATTAAATGGCACAGTTAAGTATCTACTATCATAACAATAGTTTGTTTGCTCAGAAATGCAAACACTTAGGTACAATCTGTTTGCGTCAGCCCGCCCGCGGTGATGTCACGCTGTAATGTTGTAGAATTTATGAATTTCAAATAACTAATAACCGTAATGGTTCATTATGCGTAGGACTTAAACGTAGATAAGGCTTACCTGCCGTACTCGTAGGAGTCAAATTGCTCTAGCACGGTATTTTAACGGTTTATTGGTAATCCAATTATGTTATATCTCCCACGGGGCTCTATTAGTGACTTTGAATACCTTATTAGATGCAGAATTTTAATTAGTTAAATAATTTGTCATGTCTGAAATATATTATGTATATTATATCTGAAATAAGGAGTTTCGTGAGAAAAAAACAGACTGTATAAGTCTCTATATTGATATTAAAGGTCGGCCAAAATTATTCCTAACCTAAAGGGATTCAACTGAATCTCAAAGATATGTGTTTTTACTCACCTCTTGTCGGGTATGGTAGGACTTAGGTGTATGTACCTACACAGAACCCCAGCTAAAACGTTACAGTGTAGACATCCGTTTGTGTAAAGCAAGCGAATTTGTAGCAATGAGAGTAGCTCGACCATAATGCTTCATTGTGGTTCAAACCACTGCTTAGTCGTATTTATTTAAGACAATTCTAATGTAAACTATGTAAAAAATTCCATACAATAACCTACTTAATTCAGCCCAAAATGTGTTTTTTGAAACCGCCAAAATCGAAAAACGCTGACACCCATCGACAGCGGAGCGTGACAAAACCCAAGTTTGGAGAACGGAGAAGCGTCTCGGCCATCCTCGGCGTCACGCCGCCTGCCCACGACGGAAACGCTCCGCTCATGCATTATTCAGAACCGAAGGCAAATACAAATAAAATAAATACAAACAGGCTGAATGAGCCGAGTGGGCGGGGCGCTCCGGCATAAATATCGGCCGCGCTGTCATAAGGCGACTGCGGCCGGCTATTTTGGACACGATGTCGCCGTAACAGGCAACGATGTGCCGCTCTTATAAGTTTGCTTCAAGCAATGTTCGATTTCGTTTCGATTTTGTTTTGTTGTTTATCTGTGTGCTGTATCTGATCACGAATTCATGTTGAAGTTAGATCACATTCTGAGTCTGGAGTCGAATTCGAATTCGATTTTTTTTCATATGTACCTAGTCAAACTTATGTGTTTACTAATTCACATTTGAGAAGCGTGGTTATGAAGCCGGTATTTATTAATTTTAAATAATGTAAAGCTAACGATTAAAACCTTTAGTCGGCGTTATACGTTACATACACAGTTCGTATCGCCTTTGTGATATTGCTATAAACATCGTCTCCCATCTACTGTTTTAAACTTAATGTGTGGTCGTCAGCTCTTAAGTATCAGTAAACATGTGGTCTACTATTTAAGTAATATAATAATAGTAAATATTTAAATAATAGCTAAGATCATACTGTCAGACGACACCCGTTGCAACCTTTTTAAACTTACACAATGTTTTAAATGCCTAATTACCGACATAGTGGCTTTTTAATGTTGCTTAATAATATTGTTTTTAGCAGTACGTAATATGCAATTATTTAATTTGTAGCAGGTGGCTGGTGCATTACAATGCGCGCCGGGTCGAGCTATCGTACGATATTCATCTCCTGCGCAACTCTCGTGTCGCCCGCGTCTCCTCCACTCACTCACCTTAAATTATGTGCAATTTATTGCCCGAGGGCCACATTAAATTAACATAAAATAATTTACAAACAATTATTTCATCAATACTATAACTGCTGTCACAGTTTTCAATCGCATGTGACCACCTCTTTTGTACAGGTCACGTATTTTTTAATAGCTTGTGGAAATCGACCTTATTTGACTTCTTTATCGAAAACGTATCGATTAAAATTATTCCTATAGAGACATTAAAGTAGCACCAGAGGGCATTTATAATTATGTATTTGGAAGCCTGTGTAATTTTCGTGGCCATCTAGTTAGCGACCATTACTTTAAGCATGACTTATTTAAAAAGGTTGTGAATACAAATATTGTTTGCATTTGCGGCATCGAGTAAGATTACCTAAACATCACTTTTAAAATGAAACGAGGAGACTTATAACGTCTGAAATAAAAAATATATAGTAGGGAATAACCTTGTGGTTCCTTTACGCGGCCGGCCTAATGGAATATAATTGGCAGGTAATTTGTGGAATATAAAATTTTAATTGAAACTCTGACTCAATTTCGCTATGGAGAGGGCGAAGTCGCCCACTTGTCCGCTGGTCGTAAATTGCGCGGATCGTCATAAATTGCACAAAATCACCAATTACAAGGATAATGTCGGGAGTCGAGATGGCCGCGCGGGCGCACGTTTCGCGATCCTTACGATGTGCCAAAATCAACTCAATCTATAACCTCTTTGAGCTCAAAAGGTGAGCCACAGTTATAATTAGAGTACGCTTCGACGATATCGAATCTGTGCACCGTGATTACAGTGTTACTTATAAGTACCGAGATATGCACACACGTTATAATGTTGCTCGTATTCGGTAATATGAGTGATGTGTACACTTTCTTGTTCCAAATTAAAGCAGGGAATGTAACAAGCTGAAGGATATTCAATTTTGTAAATAACTACCGTTAACTACCTAAATTGACTGTACAAGTGAGCGTGGTTCAGATACCGAAAAATATTTTTAATTTTACGGATGTCGAATAATTAAATTAAACCTGTGTTTATTATTTATGTTCCAAAAATCAATTGTCAGCAATTATGACTAACATTGACATTAGACAAATTAAGTTTTTTTGATGTAATGATAAAGCTTCGTAAGTGGGTGAAGGCCTATCAAAATGTTGCATAAAATCTTGGACAATGTTTTACTAAATAAAATTAAAAAACTAATCTCACATTTTCAAATTAATCCGTTCCCTGTAAAGCGACATGACAGCAGTCGGCAGCGCCGGCGCACCGCGGGCGCAGGCCGGGTGCGCGCGCGGCGTAATCGACAACTCACGAGTGCACTATTAACCAGCTGTTTACGTGGAACTCTCTGTTTGCGCGTCTTTTCTATATACTATGTGACAGTAAATCTGCTTCGTGTAGTGTTTTAAATAATGGAAAATATAAACTGGCACGACAAATCAGTTACCGGTTTTTTATTCATTTCAGTTCTTTGTATAACATTACTTTTTAACCGAAACATGTATGTTGTTTCATATTTAATTTCATTTTATGTACGTTTTTCACTAACTTTTTTAGTATTTTTACTAAGTTGCGTATAACCTTAATGATGAACCTCACTGAATTCACAAGTATTTTTTGTATCATTAAATCCTAATGATGTTTGAACGATAGATGTGAATAAAAGTAAGTAAGTGCGGTTTTATAAAAATCAAGTAATATCAACCAACATGTACTCATCATGAAACGTGAATGGTATTGGACTCTGTCCTGTCAATGTTGTTAAAAGTTTTTCATTTACTTAATTTTATCTAAAATCATTCCGATGAATGGCGGTCGCCTGCAACAGACCGATCTGGAAACCATGAGGGATGTTTAATGATATACATTTTAATTGTTATACTGGATGTGTGTGCGGTACACTGTGTGCACACACACCCAGACAATATTCTATTGATATTACTAATATTAACTTCTATGATAGTGACAGTAGCGCAAAATATCGTTGGAATTAATACAATCACAGGGTTACAAGGATCATTGTGTTAATGCATTGAAAAGGCTCTCTCATAATTAGTGGTGTGGTGTATCATTACCACATGGACAAGAAAAAAATTGTAGTTAAAGGATATGATATAGTTCAAATGTGCGATCATCATCATTACCAGCGTAACATATTAAGCGAGTCCTTACGATCGAGGCCAATGACCTATTTGACCGCTGTGCTCTTAATCCACGTTAAATACATAATGATGCCAATTTAGTCTTAAAATTTTAGCACGAAAATCTCATCAGGACCGGAATAATATTGTCCTTTAAACCGGCGAAGTCCTTTGGAAGGATCGGCGAACAAGAGGCGGCGTTATTATGTTGGTAAAACAAAATTCTCCATAATAGCCTCATTATGTGGCGAAAATTGCCCGAGAGCTTTTTTGTGTGGTTATATAAATGTATTTGTAATAGCTTTTAGAAATATTGCGAAGGAGCGGGTCAGGAGTCGGGCGGCCGGCGCCTGATTACCGAAACTTAATTTATTTTCATCTTAAAAAAACACATAAAAATTGTACAAGGCGGCGTGGGAAACGGCCCTGTCGCCGGCGGCCTCTATTACGTCATTATTTCCTATATTAGATAGTGTATTAAATTGGAGATTAATAGTAAATCGATACGGTTAATGATGCAGCCGTATTTTAAGTTTATGGCGACGGATAGCCCATTGCTTTCTACCGGGAACGTGTCAGAGCTAGATTTACTTTGTAGGGTCAATATCAGGATCTTTCCTTGTTTTAACCATTGTTTCCTGCTGTCAGGTTTAAATTATACGAGTATTATGCGTGTGCTTTTCGTTTGCCTATGAAGATATATTTCGATAAAAGGTTGATCTTTTGAACGAAAAGGTATGTTTCTGCTGACAGCTCTACATCGTCTAAAAGATTACAGCTCATAATCTAAACAACGGTGTTGTTTATTATTAGCAACTAAATCCTAATATATTTTATAGTACATACAAACCCTCACAAATCCTGTGTTTAAACAACATAAGCCACGGGATTAAAGTTCTCAAAAGTTAGCATAACGAAATTAAGTGGCGACAATTTCCCATGACGCAGTCGGAGCGTTCTCATCGAGCAGGGTAAACAGCACCCTTAATGTTGATAGGGTTGTCATTAGCGAAAGCCATTTTCAAGTGATCTAAAGCTTTACTTCAGGCAGTGGTTTTTTGGCTTTACTTCAGGCAGGCAATTGTTGCTGTTAGAACAGAACTGATGAAAATTTCGTTGTTACCTGCCTTTAAAAGTGGTTGTAAGGTCATGAAGGTATCCTTTATGATTTCTATTCATTGAACCTCGACAGATGATCACTTTTGATATCCTTGATTGTTAATGTTTTACATTTTACTGCAAAATTCTTTGTGGTTGCTATTAGTAGATAGTGTTCTTTATTAACCAGATAAAAAAGAAGAGGTTATTTGGACTAATTTTTTGTTTAATATCATTAATGACATTAAAGTTCCACTAATACACGAACAGATAATAAAAATAAATATTATTATTTCAAAATATTTACGTTAGTAAAACTGCATGTATAAAAACATTTCCTTCAAGCCATATTCGATTTTTTTTAAACTATTTTTTCACATTCGTAAACTAGGTATTTTTAATACTTATAACCTAGCTAGTAAATAATTTGTTAATGACAACCCTGTCTGAATAAATGGCAGTGCAGGGCGCAGGGAGATTTGACCGCATTACGGGCGCGACAAAGCGGGACGCACCCCGGGACTATTTATCAAATGATCATTTGATTTCTTGTGTTTGATCACTGAACACATTAGAATTTGCAACAGCCACGGGTGCCATTTTGGTAGCTTCACTTCATTTTTGTGTGTCGGTGAATTCAAATCTCCATTATTGTTGCATATAATTTAAGAACTAGTTTTTACTGTAAGTAAATAAAGTTAAAAACACGTATCGACGAGTTTTAAAGTATTTAATGATTGCTGAAAGTTTAGTAAAAGGGAAAGCTTTATCTTGTATCATATTATGCATGTGACGATGATTATTGTGTGATGTGTGGGTGTTTACATTTTAATTTATAGCTTTATATGAAGCGGATTTGTACCCGTAGGCAGGAAAGTACTCGTTATGCGCAAAATGCGAATCTAGCTGTTTTCTTAACATTTTTTTGGATTTTTTCTAATTTAAATAATACAGACTAAGAATCGAACCTACCAGCCTGTACACTCTATCTACTGATCCCACGCTGCACCCACCCTCGCCCCACGAGATTCATCTTATAAAATACGATCTGTTTTGATTGTGGCCTCGGGCACAAATCAATTAGGGCCCCCCGCCGACGCGACACGCCGCGAACCAGTGGCTCGTTTTATGACACATCGCACAGCCGCCAGAAAGATATAGTGCGGGAGACAGATATCCGATTTATAAAAAGTCAGTTTTAACGTCAAAATTAAAAGGCAATCCAGCGGTTTTTTTAGATCACAAAGAAAATGCCTTTAAGAAAAAAATATAATGAACCCTGAGCTGTGAAATTATTTTAAATTAACTGTAGTTAGTTCCTAGTATATGAAGTTAAGAAAAATATAAAATAAGTGAATAAGATTCGTGCGCAGTATCTATCTTATGGACACATCTTATATATTAACCCTTCAATTTTAGTATGTACTCGTGTTAATACTAAGCTTTGTTTCATCGTTATAAATGCACCATACTCTCTGTGAAATGAGAATACATTATTGTCATTTAATTAAATATCTTTTAGGAAATCTACTCGCGGTTGATTTTTTTTTTCTAGCCTATTGCTATTCTCAGATTGATGTACAGCAAACACGCATTATGAACTTGAACAAAATAAAAAGCGCATTATACACATACACCGACACTATATTGAAGCTTAACCATACCCTGGCCCTTGGACTAATCTGACACATCACTGCCGACCCAAAAGAGATTCATTAACATTCACAGACTTTATTAGCAGCAATTGATGCAGCCGTTTAACGCTCCCATAATCTCATTGATTAAACATCGACCACTTTAGCCACCAGTGTAACCAGCATAGCAACTAGTATCCATACTTTACATTGTGGACATTGTGTATTTTTTTAAAGCATCGATTAAAACCAAATCTACCCGGATAGCGGCAGAACGGCTCAACACCTACCACGTTGGGTTCTAATACTATTAGTGAAAAGTGAGCTTCTGAGTGTTCACCATGACGGCAACAGTCACATGCCTCTGACTACCCCGTTTGGGATATAGTCGTGAAATAGATTTAAGTATGTATACTACGCTAGTAATACGCTGGGCCTAAATCTAAGTCATAGAGTGGGTGAAAACAGCCTAGCGGGCGACTGAGTACAATAATATCTTAAATATTCGATCGTTTAATTCACCCGAACAGAAACGCTTGCAACAACTACAAACCAAAAAACCTTACAGTATGTTCAATTTCTGTGATGGGTTCAGCTGAATTTGGGAGTACACTTTAATTACATTATTATGGTTAAATCTTGTAAGATAGGTTAAGATAAGATATTGTAAATATAGTAAAAGTAAAGTAAATATATCATCTATGTATATTATAAAGTCAGATATGGTTACAAATTTGTAAATTTATTGAAATCTGTTATGTAAGATTTTCTTTACATCTACTAATATTATGGAGTTAAGTTGAAGAGTTCGTTTGTTTGTTTGCTTGAACGCGCTAATCTCAGGAACTACTGGTCCGATTTGAAAATTTATTTCAGTGTTAGGTAGCCCATTTATCGCGGAAGGCTATAGGCTATATATCATCACGCTAAGACCAATAGGAGCGGAGCGGAGGAAAGTAACTATATGATAGTCGTATTATATAGATTTATTTAAAGTAATTTTGGTAAAATCTATGAAAACAAATAGCTATTCTGTGATGTGGTTCCAGCGGTAGAATAGTTTGGTATTGGAATGTAAATAATCTCTACGTTACTTTGTAAGTTATTAACACAAATTTCTTGAATTTCAACATCATTGAAGTACAGGTTCTCGGAAAAATATGACCGTAGGTGAATATATCAGTCTTGTCGTTCATGGGAAAATATTTATAATTAGCGTAATTATGTTTAAAAAATTCGATTAGTTAAGTACGAGGTCTGAACAAATTGATAATCAGCTTTTAAAAAGCCCGGTTCTTCTGTTTTTTGGCGATCGTAATCAAGCCAGACTGGTTAAATATCTGATGTAACTGCAATCAAGTTTAAATGAAGCCATCCTGATCACTCATTGCAGTGTAACAGTGATGAAACTAGCGAATTTAAATGCTCATGAGATAACTATGGACACAGTATAGGCGAATCAGTAGACCTAACTAGGCTAAGTAATTAATTATTACTCGACTAAATTCATCTAAAAAATAATTAAATGAAAGAAAGTGCATCGCTATTCTCTTGCAAAATATGCCTTTTAACTATGTATCGAATAAAGGTAAAAGTGTAATTAGTATTTTGTAAAGTTAGCTTTTTACTTTTTTATTTTTTACATGTTATCGAAAAAAGAGTACAAAGTATTGTACTTTTTTATCTCATGACAGTCAAAGGAGTATCGAAAATAGCACAGCGTTTCCACCAAGCGGAGAGGAGAGATTTTCAGATCTGTCTGTGAAATGTGGAAATACCGAAATCTGATCGGTTATCAATACACATCGCCTCTATTACTATTTTACAGATTGTGGTATTTTTTTTCTAACTTGATGTGATGTTATTGTCTGTAAATCATCGTGGCTGTTTTTTTGCTAAGCAACAATAATATTGCCTCAGTAATCTAGTGCAACCATCAGTACTTGCCCAGTGAACTAACTGTTGAACCTCAACTGTGGGCAGTCGCGGGGCACTCGGGCAGTAAATAGATCGGGCGACGCTCATTAATCAACGCGATCCGAAGCGACGCGGACGAGGGCGAGACGCTCCCGAGCTATAAATCTTCCTGGCAACTGCATTGCGGTGGCTGAAAAATTGCCGATTGAAATAAACATGCCGACGATTACGCCTACGTATCTGTGTGGGCAGAGACAAAGACTTTGTCAACTTATACGTACGTGCTTGAACTCTAAATGTTTACAGACCACCGAATTCTTCAATGACACAAATTCAGAAGGCTTTGCGCTATTGTTGTCACGTAATACTCGTATGACGGGAAAAAATTAAAAAATATTACGATGGAGTTTGCTATAATCTTACTTGACCCTTGTTAACGCTTAGTACTCGTAGCCTAATGTCACGTTAATGTGAAGTTGAGAAGCATTTTCACTAATTCTGCAATATAATTCAAAATTTAAATTTGTAGCCAGATTTGTAACCCTAATAACATTTCAGATTTTGAAAGTAGGTCAGTAAATTTAATAAAGACAGATCTAATCACCATCTTAGCAGATTACTTACTATTTTTATCAGAAAAGGATTCGTAGTTTTCTTCATTCTGGTAGTGCTTTTTTTAGGATTTCTCAGAACATGCCCCACGATCACACCCACCAGCATTTTTCAGGTATGATAGTTAAGCAGTAAAACCGATTGGAGAGTGAATACATCTTAAGTGGTATTTGTGCAGTATGAGGTCAGTAATTCAGTATAAAGGCTAACACCGTATTTTTTTTTTATGGGATCTCTAAATTGGTACAATTAAACAAAAAAAGCAATTTGTTTCAAATACAATAACGTAATATTTATTACGAGTATAATCTCGTCAACGTTAACATCTTTTGCAAGTTAAAATGTCATTAAAGGCTATCCTGTTCTTAACCTGTCCAGCATCTTTCAAACCTAATAATCCTGATAGAACACATTCATAATTTATGACTTCATGAGATCACGGTGGTGATTCGCAAAGTAATATACTTAATACTGATTTTATAATCAAGTTTTATGATGAACCTATCTAAGATCAGATAGTTAGACAACTTAGTATATTGGATAGTTCCTACTTAAAATCTCTTTAATCAATTCATATTATTATGTACATATTTTATCAGCAGTGTTATCAAGTTATTCTGATGATTATGGCTGTAGTTATATCCGATATGCCCTTTACAGGAGTCTAATGAGTGCTTGATTATAATGATAAACCAGTCATTTATAAAGCAGCGATTAAGCTTAAAATTAAAGATTAAAGTTTCTAATAAATACACATATTTACTCACTCAGGTTTTATCTTTGCAAGAAGTCCACTGTCATATGACTTCCAGAGATGCATAAGTATTGTAGGCGGCCAGCATTAACCAACACTCTGCTGCAATCTTTTACAGGTCATCCGTCCACCCGCGCTTTGTGTAGTATGGGAATACATTGTCAGCCGAATAGGGAAGAAACTCTAAGATTTCTTCGAAGTCATTATTTCAAGAAACAGCTATGTTTGGCGAAGTGATTGTCACCTGAAGCTAAAATAAAGATGTTAACTTTGTAAACTACTTAAAGAAACTTTCCTCAACAGCCTACTATGCATTTTCCCATTCATCTCGTCAGTTGTCCCTCGGGATCTTTCGGGGTGAATAACTGAAGTAAACTGTATGCACGCCCCTTATGCGTATTCATATTATACGGTAAATGTTTTTACGTGGCTGCATTATGCTACAGTATTACTATTTACAGTTCAAGTACTGGTAAATAGGGTTGGTAGCAACATAGCAAGGCAGAGGACTGATAAGTCAAACCCGTTTTGCTCAATTAACGCCCGAATCCCGAAATGCATCTCAATGTTTAGCCGCCTTTACATGTATACCCTCCCTTTGATTTTTACTGGAATATTAGGACCATTATCAATTTGAAGCGTGCTCCGGTTTGAGTTTCGTGCCAGAATTTGGGGTCAAGGCGATCTAAGTAGGAGCTGTATTGGACCTACAATGGGGAAAAACGCATAACCAATATACTGTTACAGCAAAAAAGTACCGCTTTCACATATTACAACGCTTGTAACACAAATTCCAAAATAACTTCAAAGCCTCAATATCAGTCTGAAACAACGGTTAAAGTTGTAAGCTTTCGTTGCCATCTTAAGAATGGTGTCTACGGTTCGCAAAAGGTCGCTTGAAGAATGTCATAGCTGCATTCCCATCGCACCTATCTACTAACATTCCTACGAGTATAGTGATACTGGCAGCCCTGAGCGCATGCGCGGTATGCGCGTCGCCCACGCACGAACATTGTATGCAAATCGCGGGTCGCAGGTCGCTCGCCGCCCGTCCTTACATGCTCCATTTGGTCCGTCCGTGTGTCACGTTCATTTATCCCAAATGAATAATGTTTATGTATTGGAACAACCTCGCTGGTGGTATTGGTTATTTAGGTACCTGGGTGTTTGTTTTGTTTCCTGAGACAGGCCGCACGCCTTCCCTTTCGGACGTATGGGAATAATTCATCGGTCTGTAGAGCATGACCCTAAAGATCAACAGTTTTATTTGTAAATATCCAAGGTAGATTTCATATCAGGAACTCAGGCGTCCACATCAACCTTTATATAGGGGCACTTTATGCTGCTGACATAAGACCCATTTTGGAATGGTTTTGTAAAGATTGATGTGATCGCGTCTGTACATGTCATTGATATCACCCAAATCTAATAAAAGCAACAAAGTTAGTGTAAAGTGTCCGTTTCATAAACGTTGTAAACGCAACAGAAATCAATCGTGGGTCGGGCTCATGAATGGCCCGTTCTGCCGACTCATGACGGGAAACCCATTGTCCGGGCGACAACCAGCACTACGTGTCACGACTAGACTCTAATTGTGAATGAATGGGGGTCAGAGATCGACGTTCCAACTTATTTGTTAATATCTGTTTCCTGTTACGAGTCTTGTTTGTTGCTTTGGGTGTACGACTTGTGCCGAGTCCAGGAAACATCAAAAATAATGAGCATATTGAGCAAACTCACCTTTTTCATTAACATAGCGAATTCTCTTATGTCAGCCAACAGTGAACGTATATCTATAAGTGAATTTTTATTTTTAGCATTTAACAATGCACTTTTTTCTCCACAGAGATAGAAACTAGAAGAATCGAATAGGTCGAATTTTCCTAGTTTCTATCTTAACGTATATCTAACAAACTATTCTGGAATATTGGAATATTGTTGTTGGCTTAGATTAATAAAACTAACTACTCATGCGAAATTGACCAGGGATCATAACTGACTCGGCTTTAATGGTGTTCTTTGTATGAAATCCCGGCAGTGGTTAACATGGTAATAAAGACGCGTAACTAAGGATTTTGGACTTACTTTGACGGTGTAGTTTGTATTGAACTTAATATCAATGTTATTTTCAAGGTTTGTCAGCACAACACAGTCAGCATAGCTCTTTTTTTAATAAACAACGTAGCTATTACATAAATGAATATACGCAAGAAATTTAATTCTAGTAAATTGTAGACCCTTGCGGCCTTGACCAACAAAATTAGGTATCAAAACGCGCTTCTGACGTTGAAGCAGCTGAAACGCTGCAAGTAGGAATGTTTTCACAGCACCATTCTTATTCTTGACACTTGCGGGCGCTACAATGCATTTGCACTAAGTTGCAAGGAAATTAGCACCATTTGAACTTTCTGCCGTTCTCGTGTTAATTGTGTAAGGCATAAAGTTGAACTGTATAGATGACTGTCGTATTTGCAAAATCACGTTAGGCTTCACTTGGGAGTACCATAAGCTCAGAGGCATAAGACCAATTTTGCAAGTTGTAAAGGTTGATGTGTAGTCCTCCCTACACTTGACTGAAATAACAATAATATTAATTGACACTTTTATTAATAATTATCGGTGTTGGTATCTATATTGAACGTTATATATTCAGAAATAACTATATATTTTGTAGATGATATCGGTCTCTGATTTTAAACACCTAATCTATCTAAGTATTCATTTGAACAAGACAGTCGTTGCTTGGTCAACTCACAACTAAAATGACAATACACCTGCGCGTCCATTTCCGAACTCACCGAGTCCCTGCTATATTCGTAATAAAGTCTGTAATTATCCTATATCTTTGAATTATCAGAATTTTAGTACAAATTATTTAAATAGGAAACTCAATTAAGAGCCGCGATTCCAGCCACAGATAGACCCGTATGTAATTAACTCTGGAAGTCATTTCTCGTCCTTGGAGTTGAAAGAAGTTTTCGACATTTTAACGGCTGCATTAGAAAAGGGGAGCTTTTATTATTACATTACACAGCGATAGCCGGAAAATTAATGCTAATGCCAAAATTACGTTTTTTCTTCACCTTGTCTAATAGTAGGACAGCCCACCCTAACTATTTTTTATTAGGTTACTTTAAAACAAAAAGTCAGAAGCTTTTGAAACTTTAAACACAGTAGGAAACTTGTTTCCTTGGGTTATGAATTTTAAAAGAGCTACTTCAAGTATCAATAAAAAAATCACATCGTCCGGTTATGCTGACCGGTATCATTCAATCATTCCTAAACATCTCTTCTAAAAACGTTCCTATGATATCTTTTTTGTCAAATAAACGGACTTATTTGCATATACATAAATGTTATAGTCACCTACTTTCGAGTACCACTTGCGCATGAGATAGTAGTCCAGACCGATCGTAACCGAGCTAATCGTCAGCGAGCCTCGCAGATAGAACAATATACGCGGTCGCGGCAGAGACGTCCAGAAATTTACTGTCCATAATTACAGGGTTGGCCAGCTTAATTGCAGGCCCGCGCCCCGCCGTCCCTTGCTTTTTTTGACTAAATAAAAATTGACTAATATTCATAATAAATAATGAACTCTCCGTTCTCAGGACTCGAGGAGGATTACGTAGATTTTATCCGATTAGTGTTTCGAGTTAATCGGCCGAAACGGACATGTTGTAGCGCAACGCCGTGTTTTATCCAGCTATATTTCAATATGTGCTTGGTAGGAAGGGATAGTAGCCAAATTCGGTCTAACAATTTTTACGTCAAGATTCAATATGCATCAAGGAGATGTATTTGACAAATATGTTGAAGCTTCACAGACACAAATACTTGAATGTGCATTGTGCCTGTTTACCATCACCAATTCATTACCAATTAAGCTTTGTAAAAATGTAAGTAATAAATCTGGCTTTCAAACAAAACCTAAAAGTCTCAAAAAGAGTATAAATTAAGCTCTTCATACAAGTAACATTCAAATTCAGTCGCATATCGGAGATCGAGGGCTAACGGCCGCTCTCCAGAATCTCATAAATTTGGGAACGAGGCAAAAACTCGAGCACCTCGTTGCATGTTGTTGTTGCTCCGGGCTCTCCTTATAATTGCAGGGTTTCACCCAAAAGCCCTCAATTATAAAATAATAGCAGATTTGGATCATAGTAATAACAATTATTATCACGCTCGCTGCTATCATTATCGTTGAAATATGGCCGATGCGCCGCGCTGTATGCAAACTTGGGAATCTCCGGCCGCATCCGAGGATCGCATTGCGGACGATCTGTGCCATTCCATTCAATCTGTCTTATGTTTTTTTTCCACTAACTTTTTGTAGTTATTAAATAATTTGATGCAAGACTAAAAATATTACCAAAGTCTATTTGAAATCTACCTTGTTTTACTTCAATACTTACTTCAGTTAATTAGTTAATATTTTTCATAACATCTAGGAAAACTTACACCAAGATCATCTGATACCAAACTAAATAGAGCTTTTATGAAAAACATTTGTTAAACATCAACACATGTACTTACTTAATATTTATTTTTTTCTAAACATTCACTTAAATAAAAAACCTTACGTAAGCCAACTTTTTCCCATTACTTGGTAAAATCTCTCATTTAGCTGTTGTTTGTAACACTACAATAAGTGGTATATTTGCAGTTGCAAGCAACATTCTTTTATTTCTTCTAGCCTTGAGAATAATTATATCTAGGAATCAGGTTTTACGCTGAAATATGTTTACCGATTCGGAAAGTAGTTACACGCCTTTACAGTGCTAAATAGGTGAAATAAAATCTATATAGATGTATCTACATAATTAATACTCATCATTATTCTTAATCCTACCTAGAGTTATAAATCAGACAGGCACTTACGTTTCTGCGTACAGATTAGAAGATAACATATTGACTGACTGATTTAATAGATTAAATACAGTCTTCGCATATAGCTCACTCACTATAATTAAGTATATGTTGAAACCGTTGTACATTTGATCGTACATAATAATGTTAACTTGTAATTCGCCGATTATTCAAATTCTCGTACAAGTAGACGGCCCCGCCTCTTTGCAGTCGCAATCTTAATAAAGACTTCCTAGGTGCACCACAAACGTATTTTATTTTTATGAAATATCGTTCGGCGCGTGTAATTTTAATTAAAGATAACGTTTAATTAAAGTTAATCGTTGAACAGATGAACGTTGAGATGAGATTCGTGTCGAGCTGGCTGGACGGGGATCGCTTAAATATAATTGCGTTCTGATTGTCTCAAGCAAGCTTTGATCGTTTACTTTACACGGGTCAAGAATAATGTGCAAACAGATTTTTGTAAGTATCAATAAACCACCAGGTCTTGGTGTGCTTAAGATAAATGGTTCGGTTGGTGGTTAATGGTCGTATTTTTCCAGTGCAATCAAATTTTATTCGATAACAGAAAAATCAAAAAGACCTTCTGAATCCCAATTATTTAAAAAAAAAAATTACTTACAGGAAAAAAAGGTTTCACTTACTGCTAAACCTAAATCCTGTGAGGATTATCAGGCCATCTATCCTCCATGCGGGTGGGCGTCTTAGACTCATTCGCCATCAAAGAGTCTCCATCTTTTCTATCAAAGCCCATCGTATTTATAAGGCTGTAAACTCGTAACGTTCATAGCTCCAGTCCCAAACAGTGAATTTTATTACTCCTTTCATAAGGATATAACTCTGCCAAGTCTTTAATTATTAACCTTTCCGCCAGTATCTGAACTGAAGCAATGACAATAAACGTATAAGTACTTGGTAGTTGCCGTAAAACGGTCGCGGGTAATAGCAGATTAGATCCCAGCTAGTTCCCGCAGCGTGCGCCCGCGCATCGTCCGCCATTACATCGGCAGCGGGCCGATTAATCATCGTTGCTCTACCGGATAATTCGGCGGTTGATTTAGTGAAAAGCAACGTGTTATTACGGGATAAATCTCTATCTAGAAAAGCTAAGAAGGCCTAAGCGCGCCCCTGATTTATAGCCCGGCCATCGGCAAGTTGCGTTTGATTTGTGATTCCCAGAGAACTTTGTTATTTTGATATTTAGTTGAATTTTAATGAATGGCTTCGAAATTATACGATTCAGCATGTAATTATAAGCTTGTAGTATCATTGATTATTACTCTTAGAATAGCGGTGTTTAAAATATTTGAATCATTCGGGACGCAAAAAGATATACATCTTCGATATCGAGATTTAAACATACAGGTGGTTCCAAAAATCATAAGCCAGTAGTAGAGCATTTCTTGTGGTACCCGAATTACCCCTATTTATGTCCAAGGATTATTTGCAGTGAAAGAAAGTCAGTAATTTTGATAGGTAATTTTTAGGGTTGACGAATTAATTGGTAATTTTTAGGGGTAATGATTTAAAAAAAAATATTCAAAATAAAACTATTTGTGAAAAGTTCTGCTGTTCAAAAATTTAAAGTAATAATTTGCACAAGTCACCTGCCTATTGCAATTATTTGCATAATTACATTTATGGAAGTACATGGTCCGAAGCACATACTCGTATCTCTTTAAATCTGATGATACTGCTTTCAAGAGTTGGTTCCATAGTAAATTAAATAGCGTTGTGGTCAGTCGTTCAAGCATAATACTAGAGAGATTTAAGGCTATTTCAAGCTTAATTTCGGCAGTTGCTTATGCATTGTCTATGTTTAAAATATAACTATAATGTTATCTGCATTATAAGGTCATCTCGTGTTACCACGTGGCGGCATCATTGGCTTATGATATCACTGAGGCGCCAAGGAATAGAATAAAATCTATTTATCACAGAAAAATCTATTTAATGGCGGTTTGATGTAAGTAGAGGTTAGTTAGGTTAGGAACCGTCTAAGGCAGCGTGGCAGCACGACACGCGATCAGTGCGTGCGCCATACAGCCGCGACTCACCCTTTGGTATCGGCTGGTCGTAATGCTCGCGAACAGATAATATCTTGATTTATTGCAGCTATCGAACATCAACCTCCCCCTTTCACCTCTCCCCCTAAAACTCACCTTCAATTCATGCGGTCATTATCCTTTTTCTCTCTTTATGATCATAAATTAGTCTTTACCGTTGAGAAAATCGAGCTTACATTTTGTGGTATTATGATAGATGAAAATCGCTATAGCTTTTAATAATTAATAAATCTATCGCTGGCCATCGCCGGTCTTAAAGGCGTAGACCGTTGTGGAGAATTAATGAAGTCTTCTGCAGAGTTTCGCGGTTTAATAGTGCCTATTAATATAATCTCAACAACTGGCCATCTTGGCGCTCGACGCCCATGGAGCGAGCATTAGCTTGGAGAGCGGTTACATTAAACACATACTCAGATTTAATAAACTTCCTTGGCTATTAGCTTCGATGATCTCTCTTTATGTATTCGTGTCACGACTACGCCCACATAATATGTGTCCACTTTTACCTATATACGAATATTACAAGAAGGTACTCGTATTTCATTGTAACTATTATAAAACCGGTTCGTGTTTCTCTGTTTTTTTTTCAGGTTGAGAAATTTATTCGCCATTTAGCTTGAATTGTCGGACTTGTAGGTACCTAGTATTTTCTAAGCTTACTAATATGCCTAAATCACTGGTAAATACATACTTGTTTATTAAAAAATCGAAATGGAAATGTTGTTCATTCCACGTGTTAAGCTTATCGAATAGATATTTATGTCCAATTAATTTTCTCTGGACAACTGTTATTATTGCTTTTAATGGTTGTGGCTATCGCTTCATATAATTGGCAAATTTATCTTGAGCCTCGGGTACCTAATCTCCATTGCTTTCGCTGGTGTTCTTATATGGCGAACGAGTCTTCACGATGTGAGGTATGACGAGTAAGATTTTAATGTGTCTTTCAAGTTCTACAAATATAGGATACTGTTGCCAGACAGGCTCAATGTCAAAAAAAGATCAACGTTAAATTCTCATCGATTAGTGTGTACCTTAACATAGGTAAAATGGGTTGATATTCGTTGTATTTATAAAGTTGAGTTAATTTGTAAAGTTTAACATAAATGATCATTCTCATATCATTCGTAAGCACCTAAGTTATTTTTTTTTATTTTCCGAAATTAAATATGATAATTTTATTTTCGTAGCTGTTAAATATTGTAGAGCAATATGTCAGTAGGAATAAAGAATTTAATAGAGACCCGGTGCGAGGACGAGAGAAAGCCGATATCTTATTCGTCCAACAATGCATTCATAGCCAGCAGTAAGCCTTTTAAAGGTACTTTCAAACTGAATGCTTAATCTTTAAGCGGAGTAAGTATTCAATTAAATATTCCTGCAGTAAACCACTGCGGCGCAACGAGCGGCATCCATCAGAAAAAACGCCAAGTAGAAGCTTCGACAAGCTCACAAAAGCTCGTAAAAGCTCTCCACTATTATGTAGTTATTGTTACAGGGTGGAAACACCATTATTACCCGGGTTGGCCGGTTTATTTTGTTGTTGGCACGTCGCTGTCAGCCGCTCGCGCTTCGCTGTCGGCCCGCGATGGGCGCATTGCAAGTCTAATAAAAATACAAGCTAAATCATGTTATGAGGCGAAAGTACAATATCCTTTTAGATATTGCGTAAAGTGTTCAAAATATAAGTATTCGCTTAAAAAACAAAACGGGTCTATGATGGCTTTTGATAAAATATTAACGTAACTAGAGACACGTTACTCAGTTGAAATTATAGCACTACGCTTAGACGAATTGCTTTAGGCAATCAGATCTATCAAAACCTACCAAGATTGAGGTTATTAGTAAGCAATAAATACAATCTATCTATCCAACTTGGCATGAAAATAACTCAGAATATCATTGGGTAAATGGATTACAAAATACAAAGAACAAGTTTTAAATATAATATGATATTGACAGATTACTGCACATCTCGACGAAATCAAATCTAAAGATCGTCTAACAAAACACTTCATAACACAATTCGCTGCTCATATTTAATCCTATTATGCTTGTAAACAGTGTTCAAGAGTGACATCTAAATATCTACATCAAGTGAACATCTCGGCTCCATTGTAGTCGACACTTGCGATCATTCCCAGGCCTGCTCTGAAATGTCAGCGGAAACATTCAAATGAAAGCCTTTATTCCGGGATTACGAGAGATTTTGCATAGGAAACGGTCGTCAAATGTCCTGCCATTGAGGTGGGTGAATGGAGCGCGCTGACAATGCCTCTTTACCCAAATGGAGTCACACATGTTGTGAATGAAACTTGGACAATATTTTGGTTCGATGCACGAGGGATTATCTCTGGTCCGATGAGATCGAATTTTGCAATACCTACTATGAATGGATTTTGGGGTAATCTGTTCGTAAAGCCTTTTTTTAAATATACATTGTGCATTGTGATTATCTTACATTGTTTAGTTTTAGTTTAGTTTAGTTTTATTTATCTCATAATACAAAATTACAATATATATTACATTCGATGTCACATATAAGAATTTGCATTATGATTGTCAAAATTATTATACAAATTACAATTAATAAAATAAAGAGAATGTCAAAAACTAAGATAAATACAATAAATGAACAATTAAATACAAAAAAAAAAAAAAAAAAAAAAAAAATCACATGTCAACAAGAAATAATACAATTCAGTCAAAAATAACAATAAAATAGTTAACAAGTCATCCAAAGTCGCAATTCAAATAATCTTTAACACTATAAAGGGATTTTACTAACAAAAGGTTTCTCAGCCGACGTCGGAATGTTTCGTCAGATTGTACGTCTTTTAGCGCTGGAGGTAGATGATTGTAGTAGGTGGGGCCGATGACTCGCGGGTTCTTCTCTGCAAGAGCCATGCGACGAGGGACCGCGTTAAGGCGACCTACCAGATGCTTGCGCTTACTGCTTTTCATACATTGAAAATCCCTTATGTTGCATCTTACAAATGTTAATAGCTCATATAAATAGACCGAGTAGTGCGTCAAAATACGCTGCGTTACAAACAAATCCCTGCACGAGTGTCTAGCTTTCACCCCGACAAGTGTACGCAATGCACGTTTTTGTAAAACGAGCACTATTACTTGAATTATTGCACTTTTTTTTTATCATAACTGAAATAAATGATTGAACTTTGAATTCCAGCAATAAGTTCTACACCGGAATCAGAGCCCACAGAGGCTTGTCCACATCCCAGTCATTCCCGTTCTTTCTATAGGATGCTAGAATCATATAACAGTTTTAGCTAAGTTTGATCAACGGTAATTCTAATTGACCAAAACTAATTGAACACCTTGCTGCAAGCAATCCCTACTTATTGAAAGCGTCGGTTATTACTGAATTGTACAAAAAAGCAATTTAGTTAAAAGTAGTTAGTAGTCAACCATTTTATAAGCGAAACATTGCCGCAAATCAAAGTACCGTAAAATTTCACAATCGCATTTAGTTTAGGCCGGGTTGCAGCGCACAAGGGTAGGTGCACAACGCAACGGAAGTAGGTGTAAGATTGCAACCGGATCCTGGCACCCTTGCCTGCATGCTCTCACGTGACCGCGCCCATCCATCACCAGCACATAATGGGTAAAGGGAGACCGGGACTATGCAAATGACTGATAAATATCCGGCTAGATTGCGCCACGAAAGGAGTTTTATCATAACTTGCAACTTTAAGTGTTTACTTAGAATTATGAGTAGCTAACTGTTTCGTGCTCGTTGAAAGATTTTGAAAAACTGTTTTACTTTCCGTTAAAATAAAGAAAACCACCCCTCATGCCTGTAGTAGCCTGATTTTATTTGAATGCATTCGAAGATTTGAGTACATTATCTCTATGAATGATGTTATTATAACTTTTTACATAGTACGAATGCTCTCCTTGCCTTAGAATGAAAAGACATCTAATGAAAATCTTTATATTTCACTTGTCAACACTAAAGAGATTAACTTGTACGTGATTGATACGTGATTTACCATATAATTTTCATTGGATAAACATTCTGTTTCAGTAGTTTTCAAGTGAATTCCGCGTTAGCCAATAACCTAGCGAGCCCATTTAAAATGGTTCCCTTCAGTGTATTAAAATACATGACAAAGACCAAAGAACAAAACTGAACGACCAGTATCGATTTTATTCGCCCATAAATAACAATGAACTTTTTGATCACAATGAGTCCAGTGTTACAAAGAGGTTACATACTTGGCGCAACCCGAAACGCGTGCGCAGGGCGGATGGGCGCGACGAGGGCGGGCAACAGATGTGCACACGCATTGTGTGGACCAAAAACTATATTAATGGGAATAAACCTTTAACAATTAGGACGCTGTTAATTGGACATTTTGGGTTTAAAGATGCAAAATGCGACTTAGCCACGACTTGCCCCAAATGGGATTGCCAGAGCTAAGTTGTATACTGCGGACATTCAATGCAAATAAGTAAAGTAAAACAATTTACTAAGGTAAATAAATAATGACAGCCATACGGGGAAAAGATAGTGAGACTATAATAAAAGTCAGTCTCTGACACCCATAGTTACAAGCTCTGCTTAGTTTGAGGTCAGATGATCTTGGTGTAATTTGTCCCTGATATTTATTATTATTAATAAAAAAAACTGGCTAGATATAGGCAGTTTTTTTTCCGAGATCTCATATCTGACTTTATAAAGGTTCCTTCACGTGAACATAGAAATATTCTTCTCTCAAATAAGACCTTATTAACGTCATTAATGTTAGCGACTGCTTACATACTCGTCGCATGCATAGCTGCCTAAACCGTTAAAAGTAGTCGCTGAAGTTACTGTGAGCTTAGAATAAAATAAAAACTGTAAGACCAGTGCGCGCGCAGAGTAGGTCCAAACAATAGGAAAGCAAGGAACAGCGGGCTGCGCAGGCGCCGCGAGATTACAATAATTACGCGCACGCGCCGCGCCCACTGTACGCGCTCTAATCACTATCATTTGCGCCTGTTATTCTATATTCAATACAAAACGACGCCCTATCGCAGGCGACATCTACACGCTTTATGCGAACTGTAAACGCCATTCAGAGTGCCAAAATACAACAGCATAATGACCGTTCAGCCATTCATCAAGTTTTGAGTGACGGGTTGGACAAATACATAAAAAGTACATTTGCTAGTCCATGAGTTCGTTGTAGCTCAACTGTAATGTAGAGCTATCGAAGTAAAAAATAATTTGACTTTATAAAACGTCGACGAACGGCGACGGCCCCTGACGACTATTCCTTCGAGAAATAACAAAACGAGTAGTATAATAGATACTTTGAAATTACTTCTCAATATCAACCTCAAACAAATAAAACTATGTATAACTATTATGGTTTTTAAAACTATACCGAGTGGTATTGTGGTGAAATGTTCTAACAATTAATACGTTCAAAAGCCTTTATCATTGAAATCGAACCATCACTACTATTAATGGATCTTTGTATTTATACGTATATCCGACTTGGTGATCATAAACCTGGAATTCGTTCCACACTGCACGTCGAGCACGATAGCTACCAAGTGGCAAGAGTTCCCAGTCGGTACTCCTTGCCATAAGACATAATCACAATTGAAGTATAATAATGTAGGTAAGATTTCAAAAGGAAGTAAAGTAACATCTGTTACAGCGTATCACATGACGATATTTCGCGTGATATCGAACCAAACTCAAGCGTATCCTGTCATATGAGCCGTATCCGCCCCCGCACAGATTGTGCCCAAAAAATGGACCAATTTTTATAATAGACCGATGCGATAGAGGGCAACGATCGCGATATTCTTTATTACGCACCGGAAACATTTATTGCCTCTCGGTGGTGAAAAAATAGTTACCTATTTGTAACGATTTCGAAGCCTAGGTGAGGGGTGAGATTCAGCAGCTGTTTGCTGATTTATTGTTATAATTTTCATGAATATTTTATAGTAATTTGTTCACGTGACTGTACTATAGTCACGAGTAAAAAAAATATTTTGAAACACAGCCTGAAAGAGTTATGAAATAAATATCTGAGACAATTTACAGTTTTACACTGATGGTGTCAGAGACTGATTAACATAATAAAATATTTCTAAATAAACAAATAAATATCTGGGACAATTTACACCAAGATCAACTGACCCCAAACTAAGCAGAGCTTGTACTATGGGTGTCAGAGACTGATAAACATACTTAAATATTTCTAAATACATACTTAAATAGATAATAACACCCAGACACACAACAAACACAAATGTTCGTCACATAAATGTTTGTCATGGGTGCGGATCGAACCTCCGGTGCTAAAGGCAGGATCTCTACCATTGCACCTACAGGCCAGCCAAATCAATTAAAATTAATCTTCCCATCTGTGTTTTACTGCAGCTAACACCAAGATTTTAGTTGTTCCGAAACCAGGCACAACTTGCACTTACTAAGGCTGTCAAGAGAGTGAGCATTTTTTTGAAAATATTAACATAATTGGAAAACACCACCCAGTCACCGTAAACAAATGTGAACCCAAATGTTCGTCATCATGTTTGTCCTGCGTGAGAGTCGAACTCAGGTCCTGTAGTCTGCAGGCGCTATAGGTGCGGCAGGACCCCCTATCTATCTATTAAATACAAACTTGGTGAAGTATAGACTGAGAAATATTTATTTACAAATTAATGGTGAAATATGTACATTTATGCTCTTTGTAAACTTGTGAAGTGGGCTTGTATTGGATGTCTTTTTTAGCTAAGAATGATAATAATGATGATGATGATGATAGGGTGTCATTTAATTTTAGTAAAATGTAAATCGAAGTAGGTAAGTATCTAGTTTTTAATTTTCTTGTTACATCATTGAAATTAGGTCATCACCTACTGTCATTTCAACTTAGGATTCTTGTTCTTTACAGTTTTGATGGGGCTTGCGTCGTGAATAATATTTTAAACTGCACTTTGTACATTAATATGAAGCATTAAAGATTATGAAATATTAACTATGACAAAAAACACGTTGTGGTAAGACTTACACATGTTCAACAGCTTTAAAATGTGCGTTAAATTTATTGCAATATAATGGGATGTTCGTTATTCACACCCCGTTAGGCATGTTCGAAAAACTTCAATTGCAGAAAAAGTTGTCTGAGCTACAGCATTAAAATCAATAACCCGCGCAGTTTTCCCATTAATAGTAATTATAGTAAACATCCTTGTAATCAAAGTTCAAAGCTGATTGCGGTGTAAAAAGTGCGTTTTTGGGTTTATATTAGTTTTGCGTGCGGCGTAAAGTGCCCGCCCTCCGGCCGCCCTGCGCCATCGCGCCGCCCCGCGTAAACAAACAGCGCGCCAGTGGCGCCGCCACGCGAGCGAGTGCGTGCGAGAGCGAGACGGCGAACTCTTCGCCTCACGACGCTGGCGCCCGAACCCTACAATTAGTAGGCGAGATTCACTCGTCGTCATCGATTCGTTACGAGTTAATTGTTCGGAGGAAATTTCTTGAAAATATTTTTCGCGCGAGTGCTTCTGGTGACATTGTGGAGTTCCGTGAGGATTTATGGGCTGACATGAACTGCGCGTATTACCAGCAGCACGGGCATGGGGGCCCGCACCCCGCGCCGCACAATGTCAATAACAATTTCTTCAACGAGGTATTTTAGATAATCTTAGTTCTTTTCAAATAAATATTTAATAAAAATTATCTATCTATAAATTTTGTCTATTCAGAATTAATCAAATTAATTTAATTAAGTCACCAAGAAATGTGTGTAAGTTAAATAATATCATGTGTTTATTTATTTGAAAGAAATCACACCTCTGGAATTGCTATGGTTTTCCTTACGGAAGCGCAATATATATTACAGCAAATAAAAATATTAGTTGTATTTTATTGTTAAATTTTCAACAGAGCCATTTAAATAGCAATGCAATAGGTATTGATTGATCCACTCAATCTCAATAAATAATTCAATTTATCACTAATGTTTTTTTAATAAACCAAAATACTGATTTTCAAAACCATAGACTACTTTTGAAAATCTAATAAGAATTGTCAAAACATATTCATTATAAAATAATATCTACGTTACTTGGTTAAAACAATTCCTAATTATATTCTTTAAGTGTTGGTAGGTATCACTCTATTACTTCCAATAAAATTTTCTATCGAACTACTCAATGCTATGTTCGTATTTCAGTACTTTTGGAGTGCATTATTTAACTCATATCGTACTCAGTCGTTTTAGTCAAATCTAAAGATAGCTTGGCATCCCGATCAAAATTATTAAATTTTTGTTGGATTTATTCGCGTACACACTTGTAAATTTTTTTGCCTGTTGACTTTTGAAGTTCTTCCAAACGCAGTGTTTTTACTATCTTTTTATCCTTTTTTTAAATTAATTGTTTGAATTGAAAATGTTATTTTCAGTAATTGTGTGTCATTTGATGTCGTACGATTTCCACCGCGGAATCTTGTCCCTGTTTAATAATATTTTATTAAGTTGTTAAGTTGTATGACAAATGCTGTTCAATGAACGTTTCCATGTGTAGAAAACGCGTGTAGATTTCGATGAAAATCGTATCTACAAATTTGTAGTTGTAAGTTACATATTACATAAAATGTAATTTTTTGTTGAAGTGCAATACACGCAAAATTTGCTGAGTGGGTGTAAGGGCTAGAATCGTATTTAAGATTATGTCCTATTTTCGTTTCCAAATATTCGACGGTAGTTTTGCTGACCCGAAATTTTTTGTTGAATGTAAAATCTGACACATCAAAAGTAAAGTTAATCCTTTTAGGAAAAATTCGCCGATGCCGTTCACTCAAATATTCATCATGACCACTACCAGTGGTTAGAACCATTTTTTGTGCTTAACAAATACATTTCTTTACTTATTAGGTTGAGGCACTACATTGTAAGTTCTGATACATGACGAGTCCACCTGTCGGAATTGTACTTCAATTTACAAAATTTGCAAACTTGTAATTACAATTATTCCTAAAACAGTTTTTCCTACAAATATGTAAATTGTCACCTGTAAAAAGAAAATGATTATTAAACAGAAATATGTAAAATTGTAGGTACAATTTAACAATTTTGTAGTTTTTCCACCATTGCAAACTTGTAAATTGTATCCTTCATTAAACAGAACTTGTAGATTTGTAGCCAGTGATGTACAATTACAATTTACAATATGTAACGTTTATTAAACAGGGACAGATGTTAACACAATTATTATGGGACCATCTTTGGAGTACGAGCTAACAAAATAATTATTGACGGTGATATCCTGTCATTTAAAAAATCATTCTAATAAAATATGAATTTTGTATGAATGCTTATCAATCTAAGTTATAAACTTGCGAGATTCATGGAATCATTTAAAGAATAAATATTAATATACTTTGTTCATAATGTCGTTCTTGTGCAAAAGCAAATTTCAATCATTGGATCACCAAAATAATATAGTTTTAACGAAAATGAAACAATAATTTACTCTTATTTATAACTTAGTGTATTAAGTTCAGTTTAAGTTAAGATTAAAAAAATACATTTTAGTAAATCTCAAAGCTATCGTGATAAAAATAAGGTACCACGACACACCTATTTATTAACGCTATCGGATTGGTAATAATCATCAAAAATCAAAATCAAAAAAATCTAAATCATTTATTTGCAATTAACGGGGTAACTATAAAAATACATGGACAAACTAGTCTACTAAAATAGGTACACCGTTTATGGAGGCAGTTTCAGTGTTATATTTGGCCGTGGCTCCCACACTAGACATAGTCTGTGTCGCAGGCGCCGGGTGAAGTTAACCATAGACACAAGGCCTCTGGAAAATGGGGTTATATTTCAAAAACAAAAGTCCCCTTAATAATAAGCTTAAATTACTAACTCAAAAACAGCGCCTAAGCAGAACAAGAAATATCGCGCGACAAACAAAAGGCGATCACGAAAACGAGCCAACAAAGGTACACCTATAAGCGAACAAAGACCAAATGAGAAAAAGTGAGTGAATGGGAAGTAAAATATTTAATTGGTGTGATTATGAGTGCGATTACGGCGCACAAACACCTCCCGGGCCGCGCCACAATAGACCGTGCGACGCGCCGGCTCTTTGTGCTTTCGCACTAGCGGCCAAAAGAGAGCAAATTTTTATAACTTTGACACACAATTTGCTCCACTTTTGAATTACAAGTCCTATTTCAGTTTGGAAAGTTATAAACAAAAGAGTCCTATTTCTCTTGCATTTTTGTGCCTCTTTCGCACTGCTGGCCAAAAGAGGGCATTTTTATAACCTTGGCATATTCGCTCTACTTAAGTTACCTACTTGTTAAACTCGCTTAGCTTAGGAAAGTTATTTAAACATATATTAAAGAAAAGAGTCTTATTTCTTAAACCGGTCACATGAATGTGTGGCATGTTGACACTACATAATCCTATACATAAGTAATAACTTATTGATATTTGACTTAACTGTGGGGCGCCAAACGTTCATTATTTAAACGTGGTTTTGATTATTTTTTATATGATGATTATTTTTATGACATTATTTGCCTTTAATTAAACTCAGGTAAATCCCGCTTGCCTTACCGATCATGTATTCTGACCACATTTCGGATGGGTTATTCACCCTGCGTTTTCCATGCCATCAAGTAGGCTTATTTCCATAACTTTTGTCCTCAACACCTATCAGTGCGAAAACCAAACCCTTGTTTTATTGATTACGTTCCGATTTTAAGATCCTCTAATGTAGAGTACTTAGTTCATTGTTGTTCATTCATTTCGTTCTCCACACAAAAGTGATTGGGGTTGATTAAACCATATTATGCGGTTACGCGCGAGCGCCTCCCGCAGCCACGCTACAATAGTTTAGTGACGCGACTGTACTTTGTGATACGTTGCATAGTTGTCCAAAAGAGAGCAACATTTTATCATGAATATATATTACGTTATTCAAAAATGTTTCAAAACAAACGATTTTGGTTCAATATTGAAACTAAATAACCTCATAGACATAAATCATTGAGTTTAGAACTATCAGACTAAAATAGCTAGACTGAAAAGATCAACATCAGTTATAAAAATTCCAGCGCCAGCGCTTATTCATGATCGAAAAATTAGCCGTACATTGGCTTTTCATCCATATGACGACATGATGTTGAAATTATGGATGAAACGCCAATCTTTGGGTATCAACGTCGATATGCCGGCCATCTACTACGAACGAACAGTTTTGTTTATTCATTCTCCATGTAAACGTTCTAACTTTAAAGTATCCTAAGAGATAATTTCCAACGTCATTTAAAAAAAAAGGTTATGTGCAAATTTGCAGGCTATTTAAAAGCAATTCGTTGACGCTAGTTTTTGTTACTAGTACAGTCCTTAAAACACATTAAAATAACAAAAATCATCTTACTCAACCCGAATAAAATGATGAATAACATAAATGATACACTTTAACAAAACCTTTCGTTGCATAACAGAAATTGCATTGTACGAATAAAGCTAAAGATGAGACAATAATGTGGCCGTAATCACTTACATAATGACAGCCACAGTCGTATTTTATTTATCTTTATGCCATCTGTAACATGATACGTTTCCGGTTGTGGACAATGTTGCAAATGGTCATGTAGAAAGGTTCGTCGAAACTGTGGGTACTTACGGAGCCTAATTCTTATTATACACGATATCATTCAAACGATAACTCGTGTAAAAATAGTTCAAAACTTAATTAATACCACGCACCTTTTTGGTAATTTAATCCCGTTTTGAACTATTCTAACGTCTGCGTCCATAAAAGTTGTAAGAAAGATAACTTGTGTATCACATAACAACGAGTATAGTAACGAAATATGAAATAAGTTTCGTTATTCAGGTAAAATGAAAATTTTACTTTAACTAACATACTCGTAAATGAACTAACTGACTGGCCTGTTGACCAGACATAGTTTATATTACGGCCCAGGACAAACATTCACGTAACGAACTCTTGTGTTTTATATGTACCTACCTATATAAAATATAAAAAATGTGATAAATTCTGATAGAATTTTTTTGAGTATCATCATTGTTAAGATATCTGTGTGAATAATATCAGCCTCAAGCACACGTAGTACTTAGAAGTAGTTTTTCTTGGTTTGGGATCAGGTGATCTTAGTGAAAGATATTCCAGCGGTGTAACAAATTTACTAAATATATTTGAAGTCAAATATTTTTAAAAATCTTTCATTCGTGTACCTATATAATAATTAACTTTATAATTAAAATTTAAAAAGAATCGTACATATTTCTTTTTGGATTATTCAGGTAATAGTAATAATAAGACGTAACAATTAATTAAAGTAAAGTAGTTTGAATTGATTCGAAGGTGACGATGATGTTTCGTTGCATCTGCCACTGAGTGCGTTATTTAGCCGCAATCTAAGTGTATAATTATTATAATGCAATCTTTAGACATATTTTGGTTCACAATGAGCCAGTCATCATTATTAAACGCGATCCTTTGGACTGTTAGAAAGCTTTGGCCGAACGAGTGCATTACGAAAGGGTAATTATGTTACGTTACACTTGCTATAATGATTACCGTTCTGTCGATGGTGTTGGTGTTGCATTTGTATCTTTATGAAATGAAATCTTTGTAAATAAAGATATAATTTAGCACATACAACTCTACTCTTCATTACATACATTACCTTTCATGTAAAAATGAAATAAAAACTGATACTTAAATCAAAAAAAGACATTAGAGATGATTTCATAAAACAAGTGTTACAAAATATTATAGCCGCTTTGATGTAGCCTAAAGTAGATTTTCAATTCTGGACTTTCATTAACTCATCTGGGTTGACCCAGCAACCTTTGAAATGAAAGAAAAAAAACCAAAGTTTATAAAATTAAACGTAATCGTTATATATATTATAATTATGTATTAAGAGAGAAATTAATCTAATCTAATCTAATCTATAATTAGTACTATAATATAAATTTGACCTAACTTGACTGATTGTTGATGTCATTATCATCTTATCTTAATTCACAATTAGTTCAACCGAAATAATTAGCAACATACCTAGAAAAAATCTCAAAGACTTAAGTATTATTAAGGTGGCATTGGCATAGAACAGTCGCTCGCTCGCACAGGCGCGGGCGCGGGCGGGAAGGTCCCTCTGCGGGGCTCGCAATTACGGGGCCCATAATTACAGGGCGGCCGCGGCGCCCAAACCGGCCGCGCCGAACGAATCTCCTGCCGTAATTAAAAACGTTCCAAATTAAATTCGCTCGTAGTCCGGACCCGACTTTTGATATTAACTTTTTAAGGACTTTCTAATTAGTTTTTGTTTTTTCATCACCCATGAGGTATCAAGGCTAAAGTTAATTTGACTTAGAATAGTCGCTTGATGTGATGTGAACCTGAACTGGTCTTGGAAAAATCTGTTCCAGTTTTTGCTGTGAAACTTGGTTCCCTGCATGACTTAATCAAGGGTTAATTTATATTTTTACTTGTTATATCTCTACAAAAAATTAAATGCTTCCCATGTCGCGCTAACACTTGAAAGACTGTTTTATGGAGGTTTCTTTTCACTCTACAGTAACACGTATAGTAACGAAAAATTTAGTACATCAGACTAATAGAGGTTTCATTTGTTCACAGGTTAGTATCGACCCTGTGTCCACTGATCACAAGAGAATGAAGATTTTAGTAAGTACTGCATTTGTTATTAAATATATTTATATATTTGTAACAATGCCAATATTTGGGCTAATGTTACGTTTATTGTACTCAGTCCATTTGTGTGAAAAATTAATACCCTAGCTGGACACAATGTAGAGCAAAGCATTGTAGACAACATATTTAAGGAAAAGATCCTCTTATCTTGCATAAAGTGTATATTTAAAAACTTTTATCATGGTTTCCCGTAAATCTATTCAATCCAAAGATAATTCTATTCATAATCCTAATACCTAACTGTGATGGCTCAATACAATGGCCTGGATTTTCCGGCACGAACGCAGGAAATTATATCGGAACGAATATCGAATGACAAAATCGGTAATTTGTTTCGATTTGTCGTCATCGAGTGGACAGACACTGTGAAATGGGCAAATGGCATTGTGTCGTGCGCTTGCGCCGCTGAGAGGCGCGAGTAATGCATTCGATACGCGGGTCGGTGCGCGCGCGCCGCGTCGGACACGCCCTGCGGGACTAAGAATGCCATCTGCTAGCAAAACTTTATCCTAAATGTTAAAATTAAGACGTTTGTTGATGAGTAGAGGTATTCTTTTTACTTGGGATCTTTCATTACAAAAATCAACTGAAATAAAATAACAAAATATGTTCCTTTCCAATGGTTGCATGCGCAATGGATAGAGGTCATTTCCCTTCCATGAGTACCGGTGACAGCCGCTACTGTCTGACATAACGGTTTTGTATAGGATTTCGATACAGCGCCTCTAGTGAATATTAATGAAACTAAAAATGCGATATGAGTTGCTGTTGTTACCATGCATCGCTTGTATCACTTCATTATTATTGTTTTTTCCTGGGCATTTACACGGTTTTTCCTAAATATTATTTAATTTATTCATTTTACAATATTGAAATTAGGCAATTACTCATAAATACTTGAATTACTACTTGTTTAAATTTTGAGGCTTATAGATTAGCCGCTTTAAGAGCCATTTGGCTAATGTCGGTACCATAAATAGCCATTTAAATAATTCACCTCAGAATAGAAGAATAAGCAATTGAATTTCTTAATACAAATTGCCCCTAGAACCAGGACTTTCCTAACACATTAAAATTCCTATAACATAATATGTGAAGGTGCAAATGCCTTTTTATTGAAAAAATATAACATTGCTGCTTAATGGTAATAAGTCATGTTTGAAAATTGTTTCATAAAACCTTTGGGCCAACCTCGTGTCATCATTTGTCAAGGGGTCCACTGTTATGGCGTGGCAGGTTCACCTCTCACCGATCATTCTGACACTAGCACGTACCTACAGCATTAGCGAAATAATGTTAACGCCTTGATAATCACTGAGTGCTATAGGTGGTAATTATAATGTTATTAACTTAGCCGATGTTAGTGTGTTAGCGTATTGGTAATATTTTATAGACAAATTGAAAGAAATATAATTTCATTTAGGGTTCACATCGCAATTAATCATAGTACATTATTCTAAGCATAGTACACTGCTATTAACTTATCGTTAAGTCTAAAAAATTTAATTCATTAGCAAATAGTAAAATATATTATAGTAAGAAATTAAAAATTAGGTTATTTATTAACATAGAACGGAAATTTGCACGGTTCTATGCTAAACTGTATTAGTGTATAGTTTAATATGTTTTTTTATAAATAAGCGAAGGAACTTTGTTTTTGTATAAATAAACAAAAAAAAGTTTTGGTTATTTTATTTATTTATTCTTTATTGCACGAAAAGGTACAATTGGCGGACATAATAACTGAAGGCATTATCTACCAGTCAACCACTAGCTGAAGCAGAAATTATTACGGCGGGGTTCTGTAAAGTTAAGAGTTACTTAGTAAAATGAAAGTAAACAATTTATTTTCATAAAATATATAATTTCTTTTATATAATACGAAAACATAAATAAAGGTATAAGCAACAGACTGATGTTTATATATTCATAAGAATACATATACATCAATTGTAACTAAACACGTGAAACATTTTTAATGAACATTTTATTTTGGTTTTCTAAACAAGTACCTTATCTTATGGTTTTGGTTTTTGACAATTAATTTTCAAATGATGTGCCTGTCTATGCCTAAAAATATGGAATGGGACCTATGCAAATACGTCTATAAGCCTAGAGAAGCCATTTCTATAGGCCTGCCTGACATTCAATTCATTAACTTAAATTGCATGTCAGATGGAGGAAAGTTATCAATTTATGTTAGGTAAGTTTCATGTGATGCCCTGTTGTGAGGGCGTTGCAACGATTCTTATGAATATAATAAACAATGAAATAACAAAGGTACCTAATCTTACGATTTTCAAACATTTTACAAAATATTTAAATAACATTGCACAACAACAATAGTTAGACTGAGATATACTGTATGTCATATTTTGTCAGAGGACTGTCTTAAGTTTGAGTTCATTAACTTTCTTATGTTTAGGAAATAAAAACTTAATTTGGCTATAGAATTGTGCTATTAACAACATTTTTTTCAAATTGTTTTTCACCCAATACTTATTATAAATAGAAAGCTTCCCGTATAATATCTGATCTAACCGTGATTGTGGAAATGTTTGTTTTTGAACAATCGTCGATTGGCCGCTCGCCAGCGCATGCGCAATTGAAAGCCAACGCTTCATAATGGCGGACAATGCGCATTGAACTCCGGCGCAGCGAGCGGCGCCGCGGGCTGCGTATAGCTAGCCGCGTGTGGCCTCTTGTGTGGAAACGCTGAATATTTTATTGATCAATGGTAACTGTCCAACCACGGCATTAACTAAACACATGAAACATTTTTAATGAACATTTTATTTTGGTCTCCCAAACAAATACCTTTTGGTTTCAGTTTTTGACAATTAATTTTCAAATGATGTAACTGTCTATGCCTAATCGCCTATGAGTACCATAATGTGTAATGCATTGTGCATTGTGCTTTGTGGCGGCAGGACCTACCGCAGATGGTCCCTGGTACACTTCACGGTGTGCTAGGAATAGTGTGCCTTTCTGCATAACCGGGAGGTTGGTCGGTGGGGCCACTAAAATAAATTTCTGTAGTTTGGGAAAGGGTTTTGTCCAACCACGGCCAGTATGTCTACCATGAGTTGCCATAAAGTTTACGGCGATCGTTGCGTTCAGAAATTTGTATGCCATTTTTGGTTCCTTTTTAAATCACTAGGGGAGGCTCTACCGAAAGCCCATATAAATACGTCAAAATGGTTTACACTCAGGAAAATCATTTAGCGTACAAGTTCTGCAGGTGTTAAGAGCAGAAAATATGTGTGACCGACTGAAACTGGGATGGGATGTAAGAAGGCTGTTATTAAAGGGATGTAAGGGGGATGTTATTAGATCGTAAAATCCCAAGCCGACCTCACCTACACGCGGTGCGTCCTGTTGGCCAACGGACGAGGCTCTGGCGACCGATGAATGGCCAAAAAATGGCGTACTTAAAAGTGCACAGCACGTGACGGCCAGCAGCGTCACGTTGCTAGAAGGAACGCCCTGCGCTCGCCAACCCGCCTGCCAAGCGTGGCGAGTATTGGCAACAACCCCCTATTATAAGAAACAAAAAAAAGGACCAGGCTCCCAGTGTCCGGCAGCCCCGCTGTTCCTGGCTATGGTAGCGGTCACGGTAATGGTGGGGAAGGTGGTGCTAAGAATCCCCCGTTTGTATCGATTTGCTACCCCTGACGAAAATTGGCCCTGATAACACACAACATACGCACCGTGAAGACCGAGAAAAAAAAAAGAAAATCCTCGAGCTGGAAAGTAAAATCTGTAGGTTACGCTGGGACATCGTGGGTTTATCAGAAATTCGTAGAGAGGGCGAGTACTCGATAACCCTAAAGTCTAGTAACCTACTTTACTACCGGCAGGGTGACCAGAAATCTCAAGGTGGAGTTTTCTTGTCCCTTGTCCAAAGTGTGTTGAGCAGGGTGGTTTCGTTGAAGGTCATACAGGTTTACGCACTGACTTCGACGCAGCCAGATGACGAGGTAGAGGCTATGTACCACGACATCAGTGCAGCCATACACGCCTCCAAAACACATTTTAATGTTGTAATGGGTGACTTCAATGCGAAGCTAGGTTAAAAAAACGATTGTGAGCAGAAAGTGGGTCGTATTGGATATAGGCGACTTCCTGGAGAAAGAGGGCCATTTTGTAATGGACTATTTCTTTAAGAATCCACCTCACAGGAAGTGGACCTGGATGAGTCCCGATGGTTCATCATGACAACAAAGTGGCAAATATTCAATGATGTCTCAGTGATCAACAGGGTAAAAACCGGTAGCGATCACCGACTGGTAAGAGGCATATTGAATATTTATGTCGAACTTTAAAAGGCACGCTTGATGAAGTATACGCTCCGACCTACTCGTGCTCATATTCAGAACCACGAAAGCTTTCAACTAGAGCTGAAAAATCGCTTTGCTTGCCTGGAAAATTGCGTTTTGGTGGACGAGATAAATAACGGGTTTGTGGAAGCTGTTCATGCGGTTGGATCCAGGTTCTTTAAACCTGGGCGTCGGAACAAACCGCAAAAACCATCGACCCGGACCTTCGACCTTATGGCTGAACGTCGTTTTCTAGCGCTGCAGACCTCCTATGACGCGGAAAACTATCGGCAGCTTAATAGACAAATATGGAAATCCTTGCGATGCGACATCCGAGTCTTTAATACGAATCGTAGAGGCGTGCCAACAGACTCACCACTGAGGATGCACAAGACCGAAGTGGGCCAAGAAAATAAGAAAGGCGGACCCTGGGACCCCACACACCAGTGTGGGTTCACAACCGGGATAGACCGCACGGATGATGATGATGATGATTAAAGAGACGATCGAACGGAACAAAGGATCCAATGTGTTAGCGAGGGATAAGTCTATTGGGCAAAGTCGATTGACGAAGCTGAAGACGGAGGATGGCAGTGTGGCGTCGACTGTAACAGCAGTACTGAGGGAGATCGGACAGCTATTCACTTCGACCGCAGAACCCGTTAGTAGCAAGGCCAAAGACCCAAGAGCCAAGCTCATCCGACACTACACCGAAGATATCCCGGACATCAGCCTCTACGAGATTAGGATGGTTCTCAAACAGCTCAAGGACAACAAGGCACCGGGCGATGACGGAATTACTGCTGAAATTCTGAAGGAACAGAGGCGTAGTGGTGCAGTTCTTTGAGAAAGGTGTTCTTTCACACATCTCTGAAGAACTACAGACCCATTTCGCTTCTGAGCCATGTCTAGAAGCTGTTTTCGAGGGTCATCACGAACCGTCTCGCACACAAATTTGATGACTTTCAGCCTCCCGAACAAGCCGGATTCCGAAAAGGCTACATTACCATAGACCACATCCATTAGCTGCGGCAGATTATACATAAATCCGAGGAGTATAACCTGCACTATGCTTAGCGTTTGTGGACTATTAGAAAGCCTTCGATCCGGTGGAGACTTGGGCGGTGCTGCAGTCTCTTCAGCGGTGCCATATTGACTATCGGTATATCGAGGTGCTGAAGTGTTTATCCAACAATGCCACCATGTCGGTCCGAGTACAGGAGCAGAGCACGAGGGCGATTCCACTGCAGCGGAGCGTGATACAGGGAGATGTCATCTTTCCTAAACTGTTCACAGCCGCATTTGAAGACGCTTTCAAACTCCTGAAATGGCAAATCGGCATCAATATTAATGACCAGTATTAATCACCTTCGATTTGCCGACGATATAGTGGTCATGGCAGAATTGCTGGAGGAGCTCGGCAATATGCTCGAGAACCTCAATCGTGTTTCCCAACAAGTGGGCCTAAAAATGAACATGGACAAGACGAAGGTCATGTCAACCGCCCACTCTAATATCCGTAGGGAACTCGATGCTCGAAGTTGTCGATCACTACGTTTACCTAGGAGAAGTGATACAACTAGGTAGGTCCAACTTCGAGATAGAGGTAAACTGCCGAATCCAACTCGGTTGGGCAGCGTTCGAGAAGTTGCGCTACATTTTCTCGTCCAACATCCCTCAGTGCCCTAAAACAAAACTCTTCGATCAGTGTGTGTTACCAGTGATAACTTACGGAGCTGAAACGTGGTCTCTGACTATGGGCCTCATAAAAAAGCTCAAAGTCACTCAGCGAGTATGGAGAGAGCTTTGCTCGGTGTTTCCCTACGTGATCGAATCAGGAATGAGGAAATCCGTAGAAGAACGAAAGTGACCGACGTAGCCCAGCGGGTAAGTAAGCTGAAGTGGCAGTGGGAAGGGTACATAGCGCTCACGACTGGTGGCCGTTTGGGCAGGAAAGTCCTAGTATGTACCATACTTTCACTTTCATTACAGTATTACTAATCAACCGGTATATCAAAAATATTGAATGGATTGTACCGTATAAAACAAAAGGGTCAGACGTGTAAGATATTTGGTGTATGAAAGGTTTGTTTCAGACGAGAACTTCATTTTACTCTACATCCCTAGTAAAAAGGTCAGACGGATAAATCGACTCAATAAATAAATCTGTCCGTAAAGAGGTAAGTTTGCACTTTCCTTCGAGTAGTCAGTGACACAAACAAAGTGTGTGGCGAGAGTCCTCAGTGGCCATCCGAGAAGTTTACGCTGTTTCTTTTTCTTTCCGTCTTGGTAGGGTTAGCACCTTTGTTAGCCAATTATAATTTATTCGCAAATAAATAAGGCAAAAATGTTGATGTCAGAAAAAGTTGTATTACACAATTTACCAATTAAAGGATGTATTACTAGACCTTGTTATTAGTAAGAAGTTCATAACTCACTTGATTTATTCATTAATCTATTTATTAAAAATGGCGCCAAGACAGAGTACTATTCCATGCATTACTTGTCTTGTCTTGTTTTATATTAGGGGTTACAAACTGGGTATCATTTTAAAATCGTATTCCGGTCCAAAGCAACTCTGATAACGGTGGAAGGCTTTCCACCTACGATGTTGGGTTTTATTACTATTGGTAAAAAATTGGGCTTCTAAGTGTTCCGTTCACCATGAGGGCAACAGTAACCTGCCCATGACTACCCCGTTTGGGATATAGTCGTAATGGTTTATCTTAATGGTAATTAAAATACTTGTCGAAAATAAGTGGGTTTTTCAATGTTACATTCTATGTGGACATGTCTAGACGTGGCAACCTTAATTTGGGTTCCTTGATATCTTATAACTATACCTATACGAAGGTAAGTTCAGAGGGTGGAAAATCCCTGAATATACCAAGGAGGGGGAAAGGTGAATTAGGAATCTCCCGGCCCGCTTTAGAGAGCTTTTATTGGTACCTACTCGTGTAGATACGAGTACCTACCTACAGGTATGCGATGACTCCCGTCGTTAGTTACTTTATCGTCTGCGTAGGAATGTATAATATTGAATAAAATTATACCTAATACCTTCATTTATTGTGGATGAGAGCTGTGGATTGAGATTATTCTCAATGTGGCGTTAGATGTGATATTAGCGTAATATGTATTAGTTAAAATAGGGACATAAAATGCTTTTTAACTGAGTGTCACTTTTCCCTAAATGACAGAATTTCAATTTTAAAACCAAATATTGAATATAAGACAAGGTATTTTTAAGGGTAGGTGATATTTTAATAAATTGTCATGAGCGCAGTAAGCCCCTACAGGTTCTTGAACCATTCGACTTTACAAAGGTTTACGTTGAAAATACCCTATCATATTTTTTAAAATATTTTGTCGCTAAATAAACCTAGCGTCGTATCCGTAGCAAAATATCAAATTAAGGTGTTCCTTTAGTGTTAACAATACTAGTGGAAGGTATAATTTACACCTCAACAATACCTATATTATGTAATTTTGCCGGCGATAACCATTGTTTACCGCGCTCCGCGAGCTAGTCCGCCGCCTCGCTCGATGATAGCCTGTCATTCCATTGACTAACTGACTAACTTGCCAATTAGAAGAAAGTTTTCAAGTTTGAGGCGAACAGTGCAAACAATCGTCAGTCGTTGAATAGTTTCGGACTCGGGAAGTTAACGATAGTGCATTCAAACCAACGACTATTTCATTTATTATTATTATTAGCCAGGATACCATAACTAGGTAAATGCCTATTTTATACGCTGCAATGTCAGTCAGTCTTCAGCTTTATCAGATATCAATATAGCCATCTTCACCCACAAGGTTTTAGGCATTCTACTAACATTCCAACCTAATCATCCTGGATGCATTCTGGCCTCCATTGCTTTTGGACCGCAGATCTGAGTTTGCGTGAATCGTAACCGTTGGGTTATTAAAAAATTAATTTCTAATGGTAGAAGACATATTTCAATCGATTTCAGTCTTAAGGCTCATAAGTTTGTACACTGCTCACATAGATTAAAAAAGACGGTCGGCTAGACCATTCGGTACGGAAGAGCCGTTATCACCCCGTAATACAGCCGGCGACGGCCACTTCCGTCTATTTCCGACTGCGCCGGCGACAAACTTAACGTGTCCCAATATTACACCTAGCTTGCCAACTATGAATGCACTGGAAATTACTATATCAGGCTATTCGAATGATTGATCTGGTTGCAAGACGCATTGGGGCAGAGATTATGTATGAGGAAGAGTCGTTGTCCCCAGAAGACGGCGACGACTACATCAAAACCTTTGATTTTCCAAAAATTTACATTCATGAATGAAAGTATGCAGATTCATTTATATCTACCTAGCTATTTTTTTATGAAACTGAGTTGTCTTAATTATTGAAAATTACACACCAAAGCATACTAAAGTGGTATGTACCTACTGCCAGTCCAAAATTATTTAAGAAGATGGATCAGATTTACTTTTGATAAAGAAAACGGAATATAATTACAGCTGCAGTTTTTACCTTACCACGTTGGGTTCTAATACGCTTGGTGAAAGTAGGCTTTTGTTCTGAGTGTTCCGTTCACCATGACGGCAACAGCCACTTGGTTCTGACTACCGAGGTAGTAGATATATAGTAGGTATATAGTCCTGATTATAAGCGATGGCATGTACAGTTTTTGTGTTCCGCTAACAATGACGATAAACAAACATCGGGCGATGGACTTACCCATCCGAAATAGTTATCAAAATATGATCGGCCTCGTCATCGCTTACCACCACGCGAGACTGAGGCCAAACGCAAACCCATTTTAAAACAAAACTGAAAAAAAAAGTTATTTTACCTGTAGTTAGTACTGTTACTTTGATCTACCAATTTTATAAATAATGTTTTTTTCCTTGATTCCTGATTCAAAATATAAAATTAGAGGTCAGGATAGGCCCCTATTTTCCATAAAAAACAGCGTGTTAATCAACCAATGAAAAACGGGCTCTTCAAATTCGTTCATAATTTGATTTCCCAACCGCCCTCGCTCGGTAATTCCACATCTCAGCGTGTGTTTCGCGTTCAAATTAAAATGTTTATTGCGTTAAGCGGAGTTCGCACGGGCGCTCGCCGGATTTTTATTTCGCTAAGCCGACACGCCCACCGCGCTCCTTTGCCCCTCGCTACAATTTCTCTAGTCTATGCCACCCCTAATGTCCCTATAATGCCTTCACTATCATTTCCGCTAGACGCGACAACGATGTTCCACCTTGCGCCTGAAAAATAAGGAACAATATCCAATGTTCCAAACGGAACACATTTCATCCGTGTTATGCGTGTCATAAAACTATTAGCCGCTTAAGCTATTCTTAAAGCGACGATGTTCTCTCCGACTCCGAATATTTAAGGGTGCGGAAGGGCGCCTGTTTTTTCACCGGACTTTAATACCTTTATGGTGTTTTTTTCCATTAGGAATTATTTCGCCGTGTTTATAACTTTTTTTTGATGTGAGCATTAAATTCGTTATTGTTAACACCTTGTTGTGGGAGCTCGATCGGAGACGGTTGGATGTCACATGGCGTCGTTCAAATTGGTTTTGAATGTTTTATGTTAAAATGTCTACTTATCTAACTTAGGCACGAGATACCTTAGTACCTTCTTGTATTCAAATCTGAATATATTTTATTCAGTTAAAGATAACATAATTAGATAGAACAGGTGATTACAGGGGTGTCGAATTATTCGGTGGTTTCTAAGAACTTTTTTTTTACTTAAGTTACCTAGCTGAAGACAAGTCCCGATTTGCCATGTCAGTAAACGCGTGTCTTTTTTTATTTCATGTCATTAATATCCATATAGCACAAAACACGGGTAACTTTGGTGAGCAAAGTGTTCTATAAACGGAACCAATATTTTGTCTCTGAGTTCTGCTTTTCACTTGTAAAGAACATCAAACGTACTTAGTAAATATTCTATTCAACTTATATAGGTCTATATTAAGTCCATATTCCCAATCGAACTCAAACTAAAAAGTATAAAGTCCACCCGACGATATCCGAGTGCGCCGACTAAGCAACAATTGGAAACAAAAAAGTTTATGCAAATCGCGAAGCCGAAATAAAATGGAGGCGCGCGTGCGATCGATAGCGACCTTGTGGGCGGGGCTTCGCGTGGGCGGGGCGTGGTAAGAGGCCGGGATTGGCCGTCGCCGCCCACCCCCCACTCAGGCGCAGTAGTGCGAGCTAGTGGACCGGTACTCCGTAGTACGGTAGTGCCAGCATGTGACGGTCGTGATGATACAGTGCGTAGTGTGAAACATGATAACCGATATGTACGGGCCGCTGCCCACCGGGAATAAGGCTATTGTAAGTTTGTTTTGGTTATATTATATTCGTAGGTTTTAGATATTGTGTGGTGAAAAAGTTTGGTTGGTGAAGAACAGCTGACTCGTGTAAGTGCATTCAAAGTCCTGTCAAGTGCATTGCTGGGTGTAAATCAACAAAATGTTAAAGCAATACAGTATTTTTGTGTTTCAGTAAAATAGGCGTTTGACCACAATCTTATTTAAGCTTAATATTTATGATGTGGTCAAATATTGAATGTGACTAAAATAAAACAAATACTTATTCACATACATCTCTTCTGTATAACTAAAACAGTAGAAGAGACACAAGTTTTACCTAAATGCTCTGGAAGGACTTCTTGTACCTACATGGTTTCTAAATGTGTTAAATAAAATAAAAGTTGTAATGGCGAAGAGGTACTGCATTTTGACCCTTATGTGGAAGACAAAAGAGATACCTTTTTCTAAGCAAAGCTACTGTTATGAATGATTTTCAAACACAATTGAACACCTCAGGTGATTTTTTTATTTTGATTGGTGTATTATTAACTATACCTTCTCAGTTATTTTTGACATTATTCAGTTACCTTCTCCATTTTTATTGAGAAAATTGACTTTCTGCAAAAGAAAATGATAACCAAGCAAGTGAACATAATTTTAAAAATTAGCACTATTTTATTTGTCTTCTATTCTATCCTGCTAAAAGTGCTGATCTTGAAAATCTCATCAAATAAATTATTCAATATTTATTTCACATGAAAATGCTTGTTAAGCATTGATAGCAAGTTAATTTCATCAGTGACATAAACTGAACTTGGATTAAAATTACAAAAAGATAGTACCTATATGACTATACCACTGAAGTGGTAAGAAGTGACAGACGATAACAATCACACATTAAACATCAGAATACAAAAAATCCTGATATAGCCGCAAATAAGTTGCAAGATTATCCTACTTGAATTGTTATTACCTTAGAGGTCTGATGTCGGCGACCAATATCTATTCTAGAGCGAGTGCTCTGCATACCTACTTCACAATAAGACCATGTTACTTTAAAGTAAGCTGTAATGTATTGTATGGATGTAAGAGACTGATAAATTAGCAAATGTTGAAAATCACTATGACGACAATAGTCACTACCCTCCCTTTTCACTTCACTACACAGAACCAACATCAATGTTCCTACCTGAAAGAATTAAAAAATATTGAAATACTTTTCCCGGGTGAGTGAACTAGTGCAGCAGGCAGGATCGGTGGTTAGATTGTTTGCTGATGCTTTAGCAGACAAACAATGAAAAGAAAACAAAATCATTACAGAACTGACCTACGCCAAACAAAACGAGACCTTGCATTCCGCCTAACATTACAGTAAAACTTTGTGTTCAGTTATCATTTCATTTGATCTGGTTTGAATTCCACCATTTCTTCAATTTACATCACCCTTTTAGCCCTTACATTTACTATGAAAGGTTAAGCAGTTAAATCCGATACCAAATACTTCGGTATTTATAAATTACGTTGAAGTTAACTTTATGAATTAAGTTATTCAAAGTTGTATTTTTTACTCACTTTAAGGTCAACAGTCATGTTCCTATGCTTCACAAACAAAGCTGTTTTCTTGCATTTGTTCCCGTAAGCAGCTGTATAAATTACCAAAACGAATACATTTCAAAGGGCTTGAAAGTCAAACATGATAAGGGCACTCGATCACTCAACGCGAGTCGAAGGGATTTCACTTCCCTTCCCTGTCAGGGAACCAATTGTTTCGCACGAACCGTCTCCCTGCCGACATAATGTCGCAAATCCGGACAAATCAAATATCCGTAATATCCGTTCATCGGATAAATCTATCCGTACTCGAATATAGATTTTACGACGCATTGAATTGAAAGAACAATAAGGTATTGTTCGGCCGATTGGACCAATCGAACAATCTTTTTCTAATACGTACACAACATTTGGTAATTTTATACTGAACAATAGATCGGGTACCAACATACATCTTATTACCGATCATCGATGATATTGATCTGTTATTTTGAATTTAAATAAGTTATTGAAACACTCGTATCTTCAGTACACGGCTGGCCATTCAATCGGAGGCTGGAGTACCCACGCTGGCATGTAGCTTGAGATAATTCTAATACCACACGCATTTTAGGTACATAATAATACGTTTCAAATGGCTTAATTGCGTGATATGTGGTAGTGTAGGTAGATGCCAGAAGATGTCTGGTCCATCAACCTAGGTTACCTGGACATGGATCGCCTATAACAATGAGGCTGTTAAAGTACCTGAATCTAACGTAAAATTCAAGAATGGCTTCCATCAGAACTATTGTGGACTCGATCAATTTGCGATGTTGAATTCTCATTCAATGTTTTGACGACATGATTGACGTAGTGAGCTGTAGTTTTATTTCTTGCCTTGGCTTGCGTGGTGTCCTGGGTTAGAACCGAACCCAGGACACCAGGTCGAGTCAATAGAGGAAACGATCTTTTCTAAACTGGTTTGGGTCTGGGTTTGCTGGAAGACGCCCTTGGCTTAATTCCTTGGGTACCTCGTAACACAGAGATATTCACCCTTACTTCGATAGAGATAACAAGTGGTGTGTTGTCTAGCGCATATTTATTTATATTTATAGTTAAGAGTGCCACTACGTCATTTCCGAGATTCAGTTTATAAGTTTAATAATTTTACCTTATCTTGTCCTAGTTAATCAAAATAGTTCACAAAAGCAACGTATTAAATACGTATTTTATAGTTTTGAATCTAATTTTGAATCTAAAATAGAAAAAGAAAAAACCTGAAAGAAGTATCCAGTTATACGACGGCCGTCAATCACGCTCGCATCTCGTCCGGACTTCGATCTATAGATCGGAACCATTATGCGTGTCTAATAGATTTTTTTGGCGCTGGCTCATTCACAGCGGGCACAGCATGAGCCGTCAATGGCTATTGTGGCTCTGCGACCGACAAACTTTTATTTGTAATGTCCCTAAATGGCTCTCGTAGGGATTAAGGTGATGCTTTGTCATCGCCTCGAGTCTCGACTCGAGTGTGGACTCGCAAACTGTTACTTGGAGTGAAATGGTATTAGCCTAATGCGGTCGGCACAATGCCTCTTGAGATCCGTCAGTTGTGATAGCGTTTTTTCTGTTTACAACTTTGCACGAGGGATTACACTTTAACTTTGGGATCAAGACCACTTACGGTCTAACTAAAGTGTTTATTTTAGCTGCGCTTTTTTTGTAAGACTTAGAATTTGTTTTGTCATTTCCATTCCCCATTTTGGACTTTAAAAGAGGAGCCTTGTAACAAGCTTACTTATCTTAAGTACCTAAATAAATCTGCAACAAGATTCAGAAATATGTTGGTTTTTTATCATGTACATTGAAAAGAAGCTTTCTGCGCAAATGTTTCTAAAACATCACACATTAGCTCTCTTGAAGAACAGATTAGGTATGGTATAGAGAGGAGACAGGCTTGACGAATTCCTCCATTAGGCCCACTTTCGACCATATCACTTGTTATAAATTGAGATTCGGAGCAAAACGCCTTTGCTGCACTAAGGCCCATATTCTAGAATCGTACTCAAGCACTGATCTGTACTTAAGTTCATACATAAACGTCACTCAGATCTTTACTCAAGTACAGATTTTGTTATAGAATACGGGCCTAAGATTCATTAAAAAGTATCAACATCTGAAACAATGTTGACATTCTATAAATATTCTAATTGCGTCTCCTAATTAACAGATGCAGTTAAAATATTCTCATTAAAATATTTGTCACATGAAACAATTAAGGAAAGAATAAACAGTCGTCGTCTTGTATCCTCATAATTCTTTTTTATCCATCGTGTTAACCCGTTCATTGACAAAAGGCATTTAAATGAAGCTGTCGAGGAGATTATATTTAGTGCGCCGGCGACATTCCCGTCAACCATTAAACACTCCTCACGTGTTCACTGTACGGTTGTGGATATAGCACTTTTGTGCGCATTGTAGATGGATAGGATAGGATACCTAAATGTTCAGTGTTCTTTTATGTCGCTAGCTGTACAACGCTTCCACAAACAGTATGATGTGACTTTACTGATTTAGCTTTTTAGATCTACATACAACCATTGTTAGATTGTTCAGATTATATGGGTGCGTGAAATAAGATACAAGGATTTATCGTGTTAAAATAATTAGATACTTACCTACTTACATCGTTTAAATTCACAATTTAATAATTATATAATTTTGGTTTGATACCAATGCTATCAATCGTACTGAAAATTGCTGCTTTGAAGGTGAACATCTATTCACTAGCTGGCTTGTTTTAGAAATAAGATTAGATCCTTATTCGTGCTTGGTGTGTATAATGGAAATAATTTTGCCTAAATTTTCTTCAAACTTATTTTTATTCTGCTTAAATTTATAATATAATGCACCTTGTAAGATATGTTTGTAATACAAGCGTTCATTAGAAGTGTTTAAGTTATTTATGCTGACATCCGTCACCGCGCTCGCCGAAGACAAATTTAACAATGCGCGCGTCGGCGCGTTTGACCAAAAAAAATGTCTAATGACGCGCAAATCTGTCAGTGCACATGTTGCAGACGATTTATTCTTGCCGTCTAATTGTTTTGTGAAAGAGATTATTTATTTATGCCTTATTTATGTGCTGCTTGTACTCTGTATTGTTTTATGTTAAGTAACTTAAATAGTCGTTTCTTATTAATTACATGAAATTTCACCTGCTTTTATTGAACAGATTAGAGTTACAACTGTTGCACAGGCAGGAAGTAAAACAATGAAAAAGTTTCAAACTTCCTCATATAAAAATTGTAATTAAAATAACAGTAAGAACAATTCAATCATTTTAACAGAAAGCTTTGAAGCTTTTATTAAAAATCTAATTCCACCACTCATTTGATTAGAATATTAAGAAACTACTTATGCAATTGTTAATTCAGATAGGTAGCATGTTTGTGGTTATTTTTAGGGTTAGATGAATTTCTTTGTGGTTGATGCTAAAATTAAAAGTTGGCACGAAATGTTTGCCTAGTAATTTGCGGTAAATGACTCCATAGAACGTTTTTGTTCTTTTAAACAAAGTGCGTTTTTTTCTCTGCGCAAACGCCTTTGCCTTTCATTCCTAGGATATGGTAATTACCCCAGTCAAACGCCCTAGTGTGGTTTGTTGAACGCTTACAGTCGCAAACGGTCGCAAAAACGCCCTGACCGCAACCGAACCTGCTTCTGCGCAGTTTCCGGCCAGAACCACAAATGACCTTTTAATACTGCTTGTTCCCGATTTTAATTTTACCGTTATGCTGCTGATAATTATGCGTTCTGCAATACCAGGTTTAAAAAATGTATGCAGCGACGTAGATATAAATTTTATTAGTGTCCAGGAAAAAGTAATTCATAATATCGACATACTTCGACTGAATTAACATTTTTAGGTCTACTCTGCAACCTTTGGCTCTTCAAAAGTAGTTGATGATGCTAAGTTTTACTGACGTATCCTTTTGCTCTACTTTGCTCTGTTACTCGTACATTTTGAGTAGAGACTAAAGTTTGTCAGCAGGATCTTTTGAGAAAAAATCCATTAAACAGATTCTGAATCGATGTTACGACATAAAATCGCGATAGGTTCCTTGTGTTTCATTTATGAGTAATCAATCAAGTGAGCGAAAATGTTAACGTTACAAGAATCCATAATTTACCGCAAACATTTTACTCTTAAATTCCCGCTGATTGTTAAACCATTAAGGCAGGCGAGTGAATCACCGTCGATCATGTCTTACGCATTTCAATCTGAATAGTTCTCGGTAGTGATCAATGCATAATATCATCATGAATACAAGATATTGTAATTATCGTAAACGACGGTCTTGTCTTATACACGCTTTACCTGTAATCAAAGCAAAACAAATGTTTAATTAAACTCACTGATTAATCTTACGCCGATATCCATGTTTCTGATAAAGATCATTCTACAAACTATATAAGTAAAAGATAATAAAATCACTCACGAGCCTAAGCAAACAGGATTCGCTGCAGTCTTTTAAAATCAATTCATGATTGGTCTATAAAGGACGATGTACCTTTGTTGTTGCCGCCTTAATGCGGCCCCTGCCGTTTTAAGGAAACTAATACAGCGGCCTCGAGATTTAAGTGTAGCTGGGAGTCATTAATGTCATCGGAATCATTCTAATCGGCTCCTGGAATAAGGTGATCGGTTTAGATTGTGTACTCTACGGGGTTGGGAGAAGGTTGTTATTGGGTGGATGTGTGGAAGATGCCGAGTGATGAGCAGGGGTTCTGCAACTCATTGCATTAGCCGGGCTTGTTAGTGTTGAGGTGCGCAGGCGGCGTAATGAAGCCGGGCTGCAAGTCACGGCCGGCGCGTCATCGCTCGATACGTGATGGACCGACAACAGAGAAGGTTATTTTCGAAGACGCACCACCACTAATTAATGCCCGCTCGATGAAAAAGCAAGAAGCGGCCTCTTTGTTCCATTGTCAACGTAATACGTTGGAAGTCGGCAAGATCACCTATCGATTGTCTTTGTTTTTAGCGAGATAGGGGTATTTTTTGAACAGTCAGTTATTGAAGAGTCAACCCAAAAACATGTTAGTAAAAATGCTGTTTGAATTTTCTTCATTTGTTTTTTAAATTATAACAACAACAAAATTTAAATGGACAAGATTATATTACGAGCAATTTCACTTCATTAGTGTACGAAACCTACGAAGAAGAATTATATCAAAACTACACCCATGAACGAAGTGTCTTCCTTTGTGTAGGGCAATTCTTCTTTCGAATACTTTATCGCTATTACAGATTCTTAAAAATCAAACTGAATATTAGTGAATAGCAGTGGTCAATTTACAATTATTTTTGGCACATTCAGCTAAGCCTTCAATTCGATATTCATTTTAGAATAGTACAATAAACAGCCTAAAAAACCCACCCACTTATTTTGGACTCTTTGCTACAAACATTTTCTAACAATACAAATCAAAATCGATGTTACGTCAAACACACAATCATTAATTTAATTTTCCGTGTCTCACTGGGTGTCCGTTGACACGTCTTCAAAACGCGAATGTTCCACACGCGTCACGGTCCTCAGGCGCGCGAGAACAATTAATTTAACACTTAACTAGGCGGACAAAGAGCTAGGCCGGCTAAGGGTTGCCAAAATTAAAAAATACCATTTTTCTAAGAAAGAAACACTGTAACCGAAGTGCTAACACGCAAAATGGTGACCATCAGATTAAACAAGTGTCACAAAGTTATAATTGCAGATGTGAGATGAATGAGCGCCTGTATTAAGCAGTTTATCAGCAGTAGCACATGTAAAAAAATGTTTCATGTATAATTTGCTTACACAACAATATGGGTATGTTCTCACATCGCTAAGACATATTTAGATTCTTGGTGGCTAAGAAAATCACACTTTCTTGCTGCATATAGGACTTACTTGTTTGTACGTATTTATATAGCATGTCATTCAGGACGAGGAGACACCTCTGACACAAATTACGCATGCGGCGCGGCGCCTCTGACAGATAGTCCGCTTAAAACAAACCCGCCATTTTGAACACGCACACAGACACCGTGATTTTACAGGCGATACCAATGAGCTTCAGTGAGTCGGCCAGTCGCACTGTCCCAAATATTTTTGTTTTTGTCGAGCTTGGTGCAATTTTTCAAATGATGAATTTCGTTTTCGGCCAGTTCTGTCAAGTAGGTATAACCTTCAAGTAGGTACAACTTCATTCCCAAAATTCAGAGCGATTATTGAAGTTACCCTGGGTGGTCACGCAAGCTTAGGAAAAAGGCGCGAGCGGTCCTTCTGTTAACTCTTTATTTTGTGCATTTGATCACTTCAGTAAAAAGTTACACTATATAGAGTGTGAAAGCGCCAACCCTGCAACGGGCCTGGGCGCCCCGCAGCGCGCCCCCCACGGGCCCTAGCGCCGCACCGCGCCATTCATACCGACCGCATCTCGTATCGGATCTCCATAACAACGCTGCCTGTTTAGGTTGGGCACCTCTGCATCCCGCGGAGACTGTCGCTTTCGGATCTGTGTCAGGTCATGGGGCATCGAATGAAGTGATAATGGAAGCTTTTGTTATCTGTCTGCTTTATTTAACTAATTAATGTGTGGTTTTGGACTGAATATGTTCTTTAGGACGGAAAATCTTATTCTGTAGATCTCAACTGAAGCGAGGCTTGCGATTATCCCTTTGCGAACGATAATATTATATGATAAAAAGGATCTTTCAGTTATTTCATTAGAACCGGCGCGCAAACTTAAATAAAAACATTTGTAGTTGACTTTGATCTAATGCGTAATTTATCATTTGTATCAATTACCCCACTTGACAAATGGATCGTTGTGTGCACGCGGCCACAACAAAAGTCGCAACAATAAATCGCAACTGTAAATCGCATCGCATTAAGCAGCATGCGCTTGCGTCCATTACTCGATTCGGAAATTGCGATTTTACTGTTGCATCCGGCTTTTAAGCGCAAATTTTCCGTTCACCATTTGTCGGGGGATCTGTTTAGAAAATATGTTTTGACCGAATGTCGTTAAATCCCCCATAAAGCCAGTGAGTGATGGGGACTAATGAGAAATCCTAAAGCTTTGTAAAATTACTAACTTATCCACAAAGTTATCCAGACTATTTAATTTCACGCCTGATTCTCATTCATTCGCAAAACTAAATCAACGTTAGATACGAGTACGTTTCGTTTTTCTTAACTCGGTAAACAAATCAAACAATGTTCTATATTGTACATAAAAATGTATAACTCGTTTTTTTTATTGTTTGGTTCTAATACCATTGGTGACAAGTGGGCTTCTGAGTGTTCCTTTCACCATAACAGCAACAGTCACTTCCCTCTGACTATTCTTTTTGGGATATAGTCGTGATGGTAGAATGCATGTTCAATATCGTTCTCGTTAAAATATATTTTGTTAGGTAACCATAATGTAACAACAACCTCATCCACTTGCACAACTTATTATTTTTGTACCTAAAGATAGAAAATTGTATTTGTTATTGTAAAATGCTAAAAATAATCAAAGTATTAATATTTTTTTTGGTTACCAAAACTTTTAGTCAGTTACTTATTTTTTATTTAAATAATTCAAAAATAAATCACTTTTTTGACAGTATAAAATCAGTTATTTGATTAAACGAGCCAGTCAACTTTGTCATGCCCCTTCACGGGTATTAGATTCAAGTCCCGCGTAGGAAAGCGGTTTTATGGGGTGCTGGAGTGGCTATTAAATGCAGTGACGTCACACCCGCCATGAATCTCTATCATGTTCCTTCAGAAATTTCTGGTGCCACTAAAGATTATGAAACGCAATTATGAAATAACAGTTTCCTAAAACTACCTTAAATAAATAATAAATAAATATCTGGGACAATTCACACCAAGATCATCACCTCCGGCGCTAAAGGCAGGATCGCTGCCATTGCGCCAACAGGCCAGTTAAAGAAAACATAAAGCTCATTTTGATGATGTTTGTCTTTTGTTTGTACCTTTTAAATCGGTTACTTGTTTTAGAAGTTATAGTTAAGAAAGATATTATATAATCAGCATAATGTTTAATAACACATCGCCTCGGAAGCCGGATAGTAAGAGCTCGCGTTCCAAATTTTGGGGACAGTTCTCAGGTAGAACTAATTACATATTAGTAGGTAGTCAGATTTTCCTTAATTTAGCATAGGTACATATACAGAAATACTTTTTATGAGGGCATTCGCGAACCGACTTAAAATTGTTTATCAAAAGTTTATTTACATGGCATCTGCACAACTGTCTTTAAACATTAAATTCGGGAACACAATGTGTATTAGCTTCCTCAAAAGCGGGCACTCACTGCATGGAAGGGCCCATTACCCTCGAGGGTCATATTTCACGGCCCTCCTAGCCTGGGACTCAATGAATGCGTACTGGCTTTAAACCAAGCTCGTCACGATTGTCACACACATTGTTGCGGAACATTTGATTTATTAGGCTTTTTTCAGAAAAGGTGAACTTTGATTAACGAATACTTCGCTATATGCTTGGAGAAATATGTTTCAAAATCTAAAATATAGGTACTGAAATTTTTGATTGTTGTTAATGATTCTTGAAAATAAAAAAACATTATGTCGAACTAATTCGTATAGCAAGTCTCATTACTTTCTCTGAGTGTTAAAATATATATTTTTCAATGAAGTTTTAGATTACTTGTAGGTAATAATTGGATAGTGAGTAAATAGTTTGTCAAATCATGATAGCAAAAAACTAATGATTAACGCCCGAAGACACAAACATCAATCAAAGTTGAGCAGTCCTTACATGTATAGCTGTTCCTTTCATTTCTGTTGACACGTGACAGGGCAGCATCAATTTGAGGTGTCCTCAACTTTTGATAAGCGTTTGTGGATACGCGCCACCCTATGTGACATTATGACGTAGTCTCTGTGACATTATGACGTCATTTTTAAAATACGCAATGACTAAGCCATAGCCTGTAGGCAATCCGGATCGTGTATGACAATGTATAAATAAGTATGTATGATGCACGTTTTGTTTGAAGTCAGGCGCTCTTGATCTAATATGTACCAATATTCATTTGCTTGATCATAATTTTGGGCAAGCATTCTGGTGACGTCAAACTAACAAGACAGAGTAACTGCTGACTGGTTTGGCTTAAAGTAGACCCAACTAAATGATGCACCGGACAGTCTCGTTACGGTCGCTGCGGTCGGCCGTTCAGCTCGACACGAGCGCTCAGGCATGGCCCGGAACTAGCAGCACACCGCAAGTGCGTGGAAACGTTTAGGAGCATTTGTATAGCGCAGCTTGGCTACGCTGCTATAGCAGGTCAACTGTTGAAGTATTTACGACTTTATAAGAAATTGTAAAACTTTAAGTTTCCACATGAATCTATTCATTATGATTAAAAAAACACTTCATTTGTTATGCACATAATAACATATGCAGCTGTTAGCCTCATCAGCACTGCATTTGACTAAGTCTTAGGCCCTTATTCTAAAACAAAATCTGTACTTGAGTATAGATATGAGTGACGTTTTTGTATGAACTGACGTATTGAAATCTCTACTCAAGTACAGATCAGTGCTTGATTACGATTCTAGAATACGGGTCTTAGTCTTTTCCGACAGTGAACTCAAAGTATATTAACTAAAATTCTTCTACTTTAGTTTATTACACACTTAATCAGTTTAGTAGGTACTTTTGTTACCTATTGTAAAAGTCGACGACGGTTATTAAAAGGCCATGATTGGTTATTATAATTACAAGGTTAACAAATTTTCCTACTAAAGATTCATTCTTCAACCATGATCGAGTTTAAGATGCAAACCTTATTATAACCGACTTCAAAAAAAGGTGGAGGTTCTCAATTCGACTGTATCTTATTTTTAAGTGGACCCAATTTATGCTCATCGCCTAGGAATTGTGTAATCATCTATGCTTTTTCTTGGCAGAATGCCATCTTTAGTTGATCTTCCCATATAACTATACTAATATTATAAAGAGCAGAGATTTGGCCGTTTGTTTGTGTTTTTGAATTGAAAGGCCTCGGAAACTACTAGACCGATTATAAATTTCTTTCACCAATATAAAGCTACATTATCAGGGAGTGACACAGGGTATATTTTATTTAAATGTTGACGGAAGAAATAGTCTGTGCGGGCCGCTGACGAACAGCTAGTTAGTCATAATCTATACTGAATGTCACATATTTGAACCAGATCAACGTTGTAGTACCTATGTTTTCATTACGAGAACTCGCTGCGTACTTAACGCACAATACGACATCGATTGAGTTGTACACAAGACCCTTCAGCGTTTGAATAAACAGAGCTAGTTAGTAAGATTGTGGATGTGAGCCCAATTCTGATAGCGATTGCACATTGGTAACAATTGAACAACGGCAGCCAGCGGTCGGTAGTTGGGGACCACGGCCGGACGTGTGGAAACGTTTACGCCAATTTGCGTTCTGCATGTTGGTGATTTGCACAGATTGACAAGACGCCAATAGTAGTAGCACACTTGCTCTAAACTCTGGAACTCATTGTTAAATATTCGTAGTGATAACACTGACAACTTTTCTCTAGCAGGATTATTCAGTTGTAGTGTCAACCACTCTTAAAATCATCGGCATTTGCAACCTAGTGACTCGCCTAACAGTCTTTCTCTACCATCTTGGCCCAATAAAAAGATTCACGTTGTTTTGTCACAAATTGTGTAAGAATTGTCCTTTAATTATGCCTCATTGATTCAGATTCAATTACCAACTACACCACAACTAAGAACTAGTTTTGCTTTACATGCCGAGATTTTCAATTTCATTTTAATTAGACGAGTGCAACTTTCAGAACTAAACATTTTAGAATTTGACATATAGAAACGATATTAGCGTGTCTCGATTTCCAAATACAACCTGTATCCTAACAAAAAAACAGCATCACTTACATTGTCGACTGGCCGCGTGGTGACTCGCTGTTTTTTATGGTAATGTCGCTCCCAGGCATCCCGGCACAGCTGATAGACTGGCTCATTTGACGCAAATCGTGATAAAACTGCCTCAAAAACTTCATTGATGGTCCAATTAGGTCAGAAAAAAAATCCTGGTTGCCTAAAAAAACTGTCATCAGTTACAACGTTGATTGAGATTGAAGTTTTTGCGTGGAATCTCGGTACAGCCCCTTTAGTGTATAGTAATGTAACTAAAAATGGCATACCAGTTGCTTTAGTTGACTGTCGTAGTTCAAAACGACTCTAGTTTTGGCGCGAATCGAGAAAGAATGGTCTCAAATTCCGCATTGATGCTTAGAATTTAATTTTCAACTACCCCACAAGCTGTGAGCTAACAATAAGCCAGCATCAGTTACAGTGTCGACAGGCCGCGTGGTGACTCGCGGTTTATTATGATAATACGTCGCTATCAGGCATCGCTCCGGCGATGCCGGCACAATTGAATTAGCATGCCGCAGAGCCGCGGCGGGCGGTCCGTTGCCACGCGACCACCAAGTCTATGGTACCTATACTAATCGATGCTTTTCATCTCATTTGAAGTAGGGTAGTAATTTGGTAACGGATTGTTTAGGACTTTGGTGAATCATAGAATTTTAAATACGTTTCTAGTTTATAACACGATTATTGCTACATTAATAATTCAAGTTATTTATAGGTGGTTTAGGTCTTAATAATCACGTTAGTTAGTTTATGTCAACAAAGGTAGAGTATTAACTGACTTGAAGGTTATGTCTGGTTACAGATTTTCTTGCACAATGAATAATTATTTGATGTCTTGCACGTTACTTTATAACGATTTTGTAGTTAAACTTTTAAATAAAAAAGACGGCTTTTGCTTACCTCACACTACATACTCTACATTTGTGAGTAAGCCATTCTAAAAAATAACAATAAGCAATAATTCGCCATAAATCATGAGCGGCTCGAACCATTGTCAAGACCACTCAACAGCAACAAAACGGAGAGTAATCGAAACAATACGAGTGTAATAGGCAAAATCACGGAAAGAAACCCAACAACCCGGTAATCGATTCGGCGAAGTGTTGAAAAGTGGCGAAAGCTGTTCTCAGGGTACGCGCGCCCGCGGCCCTAACCGTACTCGCTGCGAGTCTTACCGCGATTACATTCATCTAGCGGAATGCAAATTGAATTATGGGACTTTTTGTGTCCGTTCAATTGTCTGATCCCGACGCTTTGTTCTTCCGCCGCCCGTAACTACGTGACGATTGAACACTCGGCGCCTCGCAATCGCCCGCGATCTGCGATTGTTCCACACCACCTCGCTTATCGTGACGCCAAATTATAGTGTTTCGCTTCATAATCTAATAGTTGCTATTGTTACCAGCAACAACTCATTCTCGAAATGTTTCGTTTACAATATCGGAATCTAGGCACTGCATCAGCGGTAATTAGCTGCGGAAAGAGCAATCACCGCGTTATGAATAAGAAATATTGTGGAAATGATAGTCTCCGGTAGATGTAATTGGAAAGAAATACTTGAGTGCATAATAATTGTTCGTTTTTATGAGTCGACTGCGCTTATGCCGTTGTGGAGTCTTTGTGGTTTAGGCCCTCGGGGCCTGTGCGTCGGTAATTTTCTCAGCAATTAATATCCTATGCTGTTCAATTAGTTAAATGTAAAAAAATGTGAAACAGAAGTGGAAGAAAATTACAAAGCATCCATTGGAACAATTCCACGCTATTATTGAGGCGACTGTACCTACTGGATTAAATGTCAACTAATTGCACTCGATCCGTGTATAGTGACATCTGTCATTGTGGTTTTTATTATATACGCCTCTCTGTTTTGAAAAACTTAACCGCCTTCATGACAGACGTGTCATAGTAGTTCGTAATATCGACATTAAAGACATTGTAAGTGTTGCAACAAAGATAAGGCAAAACAACATGGCGTGGGCGAATAGAAACGCGTCGCCTACGGAATTCTCAATTTTCACATCAAATCGACAGGCGAGCGAGTCGATGGCTCAAAACGAGCGAGCCGCCTCGCCCGCGGCGATGTGTTTCAACCATTTTATTTGTTTGTTACTATCGTATAAATGGAGCTAATTATTATAATTTCTGTGGAAATTACTGGCATTAAGTTGCTACCAAAAATACGTGAGTTTAACGACGTTTTCTTGGAAGTGTCGAGGGAGAGACGCAGCCGACGGCGCTGCGGCGCGCACGCAACGGATCACATTCGCACTCTGGCCTTGAACTGATCTCTATACAACTCGCTAACCACTATTTTTGTATTTCATAAAAGATTTCTCGTTCGTGGTAATTATAAACAACTACTGCGACTAATTACTTTAATCATTTTAAATAGCCGATAATTACAATCATGAATACAGAAAAGTCTATTCAGCGACATAATTATTCTATTTAGATGTTTGAGCAAAAAAAACATTAAAAAACAATCTTAATAATTCATGAAGTAACAACAAGGATTTTTCATGCATCAGTGCTATTTGACGACATGTTGCCACAATCCCAGCCAATATACACATGTAGGTATAGGTATAGGGGATATGAACACGAAATCACAGCCTGGTGTATGTTACAAAGACAGAACAAAGGGACCAGAAAGGGGGTCCCTTGTTTCGATTCGGCGGTCGTTCGTTTTTTCCTGTACTGGAACTGGTTTATCAAATCGGTGCACCTATTATCTCCGGCGGTGAAGGTCGACCGTCACTCCAACATTTTGGAGCAAATTCCAACACGCAAAATATTGCCCGGCAACTTTGTATGAAGACAACAAAAAACGGCCAATTCAATGTCTGTACATTGTTAGTAAATAAGTATACTTGTCACCTGGCCCCAAACCAAGCAGTTTGTACTATGCTATGACCGGATTGATATACTTACAAATAAACAATATTTTAAATGTAGCTACAACATAGTACATTATCTAGTCGTTATACATTTTGATAGTCTAGACTAGACCACTATAGCTAGCGTAGCTCTAGCTGGAACTGTAATGCAATAGAAAAAACCTATCGGATTGTGCCAATACCCCCTACCCTTAGCTTACTGAAGGTCGATCAAATCGTAAATTTATGAACAAAACTGACAAATAGTGATGGTTGTTTAATTTATGTTGAGAAACTGGTTGATTTCGTTCCACTGCCTAATCGAAAACCAATATCTAGGACAATCCAAGAAATAATAATCGTTTTTATTGCTAGATAATTAAATCTAGATAGAGTTGAGAATGGTTGTCCAAAACACTCGCCCCCGGGGCGTGGCGACCGCGGTACATTACCACACAATTTCACCAGCTTATCAAATTTGAGCTGCATTACCTCTTAGCCTTAGGAACACGCTCATTAGAGCTTCGCATCGTAATACCCATGTCCACATTTGCATACATTGTCCGCTCATGCTTTACACGGTGCCTACATCGGAATTCATCCTCGAAACACCTATGATGATTTTCTTAGAACTCGTGTAAGTCGGATTGCCTATACTCGTAAATATGCATGAAGTTGTTTTAGAAAGTAGAAAGTCAAGTTGAACATATTAATATATTGAGTTACATATATGTCTAAAAAAATATTAGCTTTAATGTTTTCATAGACTCTGCTATGCCTAAGTATGGTACTTATACGACAAAACGTTATGAACTCTCTATGTTACTCATAAGGAAAGCCATCAGAATCGCTAGTAACATTTTCAAAAGAGTGCTTGTAAACAAAAAATAACTTAACAACCAATAATTAATGATTTTTAGGTCAAAGTCGACGGTTGCCAATAGACCAAAGCAATTTGAATCTTAACAAAAAAAGTCCCTGGCGTCGCATATGTCGCGGTTGAATCGACAGCACATGCGCGACTAGCTCTCGTATAAGTAGAGGAAAGACATTTACACCAATCGACTGTTTTTGTTAGCGTTTCTATGGCTTGTGATGGTTGCTAGCTGCCATTGGCTGTAAGTTAAGCGGCCCAGAGTCAAGCAGAGCCCTTTATGAGCTAAATAATCTATTCACAGCACACTATTTGTATCTCTCGCGAGTCTTGCGGCTTAAAATCAAAAGTAAATACTTCTTATGAGGGAGTTACTAAGATTGTTAAAGGTCTAAAACCACGGTTTCACTATTTTTGGTAACCAATGTTTTTTAGGCCAGTTACACGACTGAACTGCAGCTTGTAAGCTGATCAAAAGGCTGGCCCAGAAAAGTCGTGCTATGTGAACGATTCCCAGCAGAAGTAGATCGGTGTGAACACCCCTTCAGGCAGTCGCAGTGGTAATTTCCATTTAAATAAATAATTTGTTTCGGCTCAATTTGAGGCCTGTGCCATGTGCTGCGTGGAGCCTAATGACCACCCGCTAACCGGCGCGGTTTCACGCCTTGCGACGACCATCTACTGGGGTCGTCACTCAATTTGTGGCAAGTTAACATGATACGTCGAACTTTGAAATGATAACTTCACACTAAAATTTGTCCTGCAACAGTCAAAAGTATTAAACATTGTGGTAAAATGGTGAATATTTATTTTTAGTTAGGTTTGGACCACGTTTTACTACTTATTATCTTTATCTAATTATGTATGAGGTAGTTCGCATGTTTGTTAACCATACAATCAAAAATTCACAATATTATGAAAAAAAAAACTAAAAAAACATGTTTTGTAACTCAATACAACACAGTATGTGTTGCATTACATGAAGTGATTTAATAAAGTTCTACGATTATTTATAATAACTATTAATTAATAAAATTTTGCATGTGATCACATTGTTCTCAACACTTGGCTGCCTCTCGCGTGCGCTAGATGACGCTGATGTGGAAATAATGACGTCTTCCAGTCATTTTTCTTTACTTAATCCATTGAAGCTACTCGTATTATTTCTCAACATCGGACTACAAAAATGGAAGAAGCTCGAATAAAATGCTTACATTCCTTGTCATATTGTCCTGTGAGTGCAGTTGTGGTTTAAATCTTAAAGTAAATTGTTTATATCGAACTAAGATCCTAATTATGATCATCAGCATTCGCATTCGCAGCTATAAAACTGCTAAAAATTTTATGCTTCCTATATCGAAGGTGGAATGCACTTTCCACTACAATCCTCTGAGTGCCCACAACCATAATCTGGTCCTAATACATTGCTCACGCAGCCATTTCCATTAAATGGTCTGCAGCACCAAGCTTTCCGCCCCAACAACCATGCTCCGCGTTATATGTTCTGCCCCCTGCCACTTTAACCTCCATACCCGCTTCACCTTAAAGTTAAGAAAGCAAGCAACATCTAATATTACAAGTACTGCGTTACTTTAAGTAGCATTCTACCGTATAGTACTAGGGTAAAGCGGTTTACCTTTTAAGAGCGTTTGCTGGGGGTGGATCGATAACGTTGCATTTTTGTAAGATTTTCATGATTATTTCATTGAATTGAAATATAACTTAAATTTTTGCTTTATTATTGTGTGCATAATACTATTAAAAACACAATGTATTGTCTAAAATTAGGTAGTCGCCAATTATTTGCTAAATTTAACAAAAAACCGTTTTTCTATAAGATTCTTAAAAATTTACTGTGCACAGTTTAAGTTATAATTATAAAATTAAAATGTGCATTCAATAATAGAGAGATCATTTATACCTAATTTGAATGCAGCTAAATCACGAAAACCTTAAAAAAATGCGACGTTTACGATCTACCCCAAACGCAAAAAGCAAACCCTCTTAAGTGTTAGTTAAGCTATCCTAGAGCTTTCGTCGTAGCTTGATACCCAGTGTCCAAACGGCAATGAAAACCGATAAGCCTCTGACAAAAAGTTTTCGAAAAAGTTCTACCGTGTTTATGCTATTCCTATTGTTATAGCATGCCGTCATTTACTGTGTCAGTTATCAGCCGGCCCCGATGGTGTCAAATGATAGATGGCACCCTTCGCTCCATAAGTAATTAGCTCCTAGTTGCAACAAATTATTTTGTAATTCGATGTCACATCCTTGTTTCAACTCTAATTGGGCTGTGTAGACACCCTTAACGAGGAATAATTGGCCTAAATTTCCGCTGTTTGGTTATTTTCTTACCAAAAGAGTGATGAAAACAAGTAAACAAAATATAATTAGTCCTACACAGCTTGCGTGGTATCATTAATGCAGCAAATTGTCGTTAAAAACGTAACTTTAGTAATAAAACTAGTGTAACAATTTATTATTATGTTATTGGTTACTTACTTAAAAGTTAAAAACGAATTGTGAGGTTCATGAGTTCACAATCCGTTCGAAACTGCAAAAAAACTAGGATTTCACAGAATCATAATTGGCTCTCCGTTCTGCCCTTCTGATATCTACGCCCTTTCAGTATTCTTTATCGAGATTTGTGTAGGATTTTACGGTAATAATTTAATCTCAACCGTCTTACATAGTAACCAAAAACCGGTTTTGTGAATAGGAAAAATTAAAATCCAAAAATATAAATGCTTAAAACACAAGATGGCTACGAAATATGCCAACCATTGTCCGCAGCTGTAGCGACAGCGAGTCGATTGCTTCGCTCGAGAAACCTTTTGAAGGGCTCTAAATTCAAGCCAACTAATTGTGGAATTGCGACATTATCGAGTTAATTCCGGGTGAAACCGTACGCCGATTCACCCCTCTGCCGCATTCTAATGCTAACTAACTCGGGACGACAATTTATGACACATTGTTGGTTTTGATGCTCGCTGGTCTGAATTAAGCCGCTCTAATAAAATGCAATATGTAATTCTAGCCGCTGGCTATAACTAAAATCATAATCAATTCCATAATTATATTTGTTCATTGATAAAAAAGTGGCTGGCAAATATGGAGGTTTTGTTTGTCAGCGATATTCTGCCAAGTAACTATTAACATTCAGGTACGTTACAACCTTTGCCTTATAAGGTAATATAGCATCCTCCGACATTTTTACACATTTATGACATAAAACTTAGCAGAGCGTACTATACAGTATGTCCAATGCTGATACATACGATTTTTTGTTTCACCATACGTTTTTTTTATAAATGTAAATTAGTTTGGATGTCGTGTGAGACCGCATCCGGGACCTTTCAGACCGGATCTTTCCTTGCCCATTGCCCCAAAGAGCATGATCAGTCAGATGGTCTAATAATTCAGTACAGAAGCAACAACAACAGAGGTCTTTTTCCAAGCAATACCTACTTAAAATTAGATGAATCTCAAACTGCACATAAAATAACGCACACTTCCCAACAAAGTCAACAACGTGTCATAAATGTGCGTCGCGTTTGCCGAAGGACGAGCTACAGGCTACGGTTTCACCCGGAATTAACGATAATGCCGTAATTGCACAATTAGCCATCGGCAATTTGCTCTCGGCTTATCGGCTGCAGTGAATTACGATCGGAATGTGACGCTTTAAAGCGACGTACGACCGACCTACGCCTATGAATAAATCTGACACGTGTTAGTAACATTGGTTTTAGTTGCGAGATAGATAAAAACTGAAGCACTTATTCATAGAAACTTCTTATATGAATGTTTATCTATGGATATTTTTGAGAATGTATCAGGACAGTGTGCGTATAAGTGTAAAAGTAGGAATTCGAAGAGGGCTAACTCCGGCATTTCATTTGGCAAGTAATTGAGACTGAGATACCTACACAGGAAAGTAATGAAAAACTCAAAATAAATTCTATGTTTGATTTTGTTTGTTACGTTAGGTTAGGGACGGCCTTAAAATAACTCATGCGTATAAATTAACATAAATAGGTATTTGAATTTTATAACAGCGCACTGGTGCTAGTGATTGAAAAATATCTAATAAATAAGCTATTCATGTTTTTGTGTCACCTGAATGTTGAATTTTTCCGTTGTTGGGTATTTCCCAGTATAGGTAGAGTAAGAACAAAGCGTTTGATATTTTATGTATTGGCGTAGCAAACATCTTTACCAATAAATGTCATAGTTATGACAAGTTATAGAATATTCATAACTTGTAAATTTTTATGTTCAAGAACGACTAGTATGCACTAAAATGTAAATACATTGATATATTAATCATTCATATAAGTGGAGTATTAATATTAACGACTAAAATGATAAGCTATTTATTAAAACGAATTATTTTATTATTAATGGCTTTGATATGCATGTTTTAAGATATTTATCAGCAATTTAATAATATTAATATACGTGCTTTTATAAGATTAATTTAAACCAGAGTAAACTTAATCTTGTCAGTTGACACTATTTAACGAGTGTACTAATTTTCAGAGCTTGGCAGACAGAACTCAAATTATAACGGAACCTTAGTAACGGTTATATGTTGATTAAAATATTTGATGACTTGCCACAACCCCTAAAAGCACCTTTCAATAGGCGGCCTCTGAAATGAAAGATATTGCACGATATTTTTGATGACTACTACCTCCTCATCCAAACACCATATTTAACTATATTATAGGTAAGTATTTTACATTGAAACTGTTATTCGACCAAAAATAAAACGAGACTGAACTCAAACATTTCTGATACACATTATGATACTGGCCGCGTGGGACAATGATTAGTTTGATCATTTTCAATAACGTGTTGTCGAAAAATATTAGCTCATAAGTATAGTTATGAATTTTATAAAATACAATTTGGTTGGTAACGACTTCGCGATCATCTTAATAACACGTCGAGGGCTAAGCGTTTCGCTTGAATATTCATTTTGGTTCATCATAATTTTGGTAGATAATTTAAAATTATCCAATCTGCGCCACGCCGGCTCTTGCGCTGCAACACCAAGCGCATACTCGTAGCACTATTAAGGTCGTATTTTCTTGAGTGTAAAGTCGATAATCGTTTAAACACAAACATCAACAACAGTTGCCAACTGGTACCACCTCCAATTATCGCGATTTATTGCTTCTCACGTTAATTTAATTATTTTACTCTACTATGTCTTCACGCAGTCATTTATCGTGTCTGTTATCAAATGCCTTCAAATAAATAACTACTTTCCGCTATTGATTAATCTTTGAGATAGTTGTTGTCTGTAGTTTATTTTGCTAAAGTTTGTAAAACCTTTCAGCAAAACTCGGCACATCGACTAGTTTATGTCTATCTCTGTACATTTCATACAGTAGAGCTATTCAAAGGCGCTCTTCTGTTCTATTCCTTAAACTTAAGTCCACTTCGAATGAGTTCTTATTCTCTCTGAATTGTGATAGTGTCTCATGATAGTGTGTAAAGGAGTTAGGGTTAGGTAGGGTGGACGCAATCTACTTAAATAAAACCGGTCGCTTAGGAAGCTTGTTAAGTCGCTTATGTAGATGGGGGCGGCGTATGTCCAACACTGTACTGTACGTATTCAGTACCCAATAAAAAACACGGAAATCGAATGTTAAAACGCACCGGTGCGTGGTGTGGCATCGAAAGTGTTAAAAAATAGTTGGTTATAAAGGTGTTATAATGATGACTTATGGTAAATAAACCAGGTTCAGGAATCGGTGCGATCAACGAATTAATTTTGATTCACATCTTATTTATAGAACAGATTTTAGTATCAGCTATAATTATGAATAGGTTCTCATGAGACAACATTGCGCAACAACAACAGAGGCAAATCAACTTGCGGCGAATTAACTGACCTAGTGCAGTATCTGCAATTAAGTAATCCGATACACTTAAGTAGTTTATATCCGGCCGCCTTTCCAAATCCTATTAGAATAATTTGAACTGAATATATTGACTGAAAATTGCTTTCATTAGACTTAATTTAGATTTATTGGTAGTAAAATACATACTTTTAAAATTAGTTCGTTGGTCATTCTTTTGCACAGGTAAACTGTCAATAATGGCAATATTTATTATTTTTCCTCCCTTTGTTGCCGATGCCAATCGGATCGGATTTGATGCCGATGTAAGCATTAAATAAATAAATAATAAATAAATATGCGCCAGACAACACACCTCTTGTAATGGTCTCGAAGTAGGGATTAATATCCCTGTGTTACGAGGTACCACACAAGGAAATAAGCCAGGGGCGTCTCCCAGCACACCCAGACCCGAGTCAATTCAGAAAAGATCGTTTCCTGAATTGACCCGACCGGGAATCGAACCCGGGACACTACGGAAATCGGGGCGAGAAACCGTGTTACAACGCACTGCGCCAATCGTGTCGTCATTGGCAATGAGTACTTCATTAGAAGTTCAAATTGTAATCAAAAGTTAACTTAAATTCATTTTTTTCTCCCAAGAACATTTACTACAATATTTTCAGCACAAGATTGTATCCTGATTGAAAATTTCATTTTTTTTTAAAAAAATCAGAAACTAGGAAAATTCACCCTTGGTCCTAGAGGTTAAACGCAACTTGAACAAGAGGCTATTGCCATCCGGTCGGCGGCTCTTCCAACTAAGCTACCTCGGCCATTAACAGACCTGGCTGACCAGATCTTCAGTGTATTTCACGTTGTAAGCCGACGTTGTTTTATCAATTTCTTATGGCAAGCGCCTTTTGCCTTTTTTTCATAGTACAAATTCTAGAAATAAAATAAAATCCTATTATCGTATTGCTTTTCTGATTTCTTATGCACGAAAACAGTCTGTTTATAGTTTTATCTCACTTCCGTGCGATCATACGCTCCCCATCCGCCGCGTCTACCTGACCTGTGATACTACAATTTTGTGCTCGCATTAGGTAATCTCGTTTTGTTTCGTCTCGTATTTTTTACGACAAAAGATCTTCGTCATTTTTGACAAGGAAAAGGCCATCAACATTGTAATGCGGGTGTGGCGCCGGCGCGTCGGCCGCGCGGCGTCATCCACACTTTGATCCAATCTCCGGCCGAGTTGACGACCAATTACTCGATATCACTCTGCTTCGGCTTCGGCTTTCGGCCGCTTTCGGCCCTCGCCCAAATGGAGCATAATGCCTAGGGTAATTATGAGCATCTCGCCATCTCACGTCGGAACTACAACTAACGCTATTACCTCCAAATTGCTTCGAACCTTCCCGAGGTGTGGACTTTATGAAACAGTCACATTTCGATATTTATTACTGCGACGTGAAAGAAATCGATTATGGTGTCAGATGTGTCCATTGTTTCGGGACAATTACGGAACATGATTTTGAACATGCAATTTTCGCTGGAATACCCATTCAGTCGTCAATTGTTGGACCTTTAAATATAATCTTGTAAAAATAACGAGTGGACGTTTTAAATATTTCGGGTGGAAGGTAGTTACGCCGTTTGATAATATTATTGAAGATCTTTTGTTCAACAAGTAGTTTTCCTGTAAACTGTCCCACTGCTGGGTTTCTGCCTACATTAGAAAAAAGGTTGATGGGTGTGAATAGGTTGAGAAACCCCGCCCTGTATTCAAAAGAAAGCAACACTTTTTGACCGGCCTTGGGATCAGACCCATTATTTTTGAAAATAATGTTAAAAATGCGACTAACATAATAAACGCTGGCTAACCGTAAAATAATATCCGAAAAGACATTCTATCAGTATTCAAAAATCTTATATTCTAATTTCAACGAACAAATCAACATCGACACCTCAGCTATACCTACATTATATAATAACCACAATTCTCCGGAAGTTTTTAATCTCAATCTCGATTTGCCCATCTCTACATTTTTAAACAAAACCAGCTATCTATAGTTCTTGTCTTTTAGAATCCCGCAGCAGTTTGATGGCGTTTTATTATTTTTTTATGTTAATTATAATTGTCGCGGCTAATTGAGAGCGGCCATTGCGACTCTACGGCTCTTGATGTGCGATAGCGCCCCCATTATTTCTATATGGCCGAACTCCGACTGCCGACTGTAATTATGTCTTTCTGCTAGATATGACTTCATACAAACATGTAAATAGCCAGTTTTATTAGGCTTTTTGTGGAAGTTCATTTAGAATTTGCATAAAAGGAAAATAATAATAATAAACTGGGAAATCGGTTGAAACACGTGGAATTAGACAAATACCTGAGTAATCTTAATCGAACAGTAATTTAGATTAATTAAATTACTTAAATAAATATCTGGTGCGCCTTACACCGAGATCATGACTTGTATTTATCAATTATTTTAACCTTTTAAATAAACCTATTTCCAAATATCTACTACACTTCCTTAAGACTGATAAGTCTTACCCATAATAATGTATTGTGTATCCCACCTACGGTAATTTATACTAATTCAATGATCGAGGCTGTTGAAACTTACATTCACCAGCCCCCCGATTCAGAACGAAGTTATTGACCGATTCGGTAAATTTGTTTCAACTATAGTAAATGATCCGCTAAGCGGTAGCAATCAATATTTTGCTATGTTAAACCAAATTAGATAAAACCTGCTACTTGAAAAAAATATTAAAAATAAAAGAAAATAACCGAATCGGTCGATTACTTTGTTCTGAATCGGGGGACTGTACAAAATCTTACCTAAATTCATGTATACTAAATCTCACCTTCATTAGCTGCCCATACTAAATGTGGGAACATACTGCCGAAAACCGTATGAGAACCTCTAACTCTATCAGCGGCAGTTGTTAGGGCTGGTGCACACGGCGACAGCTGCGCCAATCACAATGTTAAGGGCGTGGCCGCTCCCCGCGCCCTCCCCCTCTCGTCTCTATGTCCCGATCCCGGATTATATTATTTTACACAATGGAACCTTTTTTATCGGGCATTGTGACCCGTATTGGGGTGAAATATCCGGCCGGATGTCCCTTCTGCCCTCACCTTTATTTAAATCCACCAAATGAGCAGCGGTGAACGGATTACGCTTTTAACTTTTATGCAGAAAGTTTTTTATGACGCTTTTGCATGCTGAGATGTAATAGAAATCCGTGTTACATACGCATTGTACACAGCTTTGGAGAATAAAAGGAATTGAAAGCTTTTATTGGGGCATTTGCAACTGTGTAATATGCTATTTTATGAAATTGACGAATTATTAAAATCAATGACATATCATGTGAGTGATAGTGTGAGCCATGGAGCAAACAAAGCAAGATCATGAATAGTCCAGCTTAGACGGTTTAATGGCACTAACATCTACCTAAGTTTTACGAGGGAGCCCGACATGGTTTATTAATTACGATATCCCCAGGCCGCGGGCGCGGTAGCGGCCAGAAGCTGTCACCACGCCTAATTGTAAATACGCTACCTATAAACCTCTCTTAATTTATTTATATTATTTCTCAGCGCCCCGGGCACAAACCGAACACCGCAGCATTAGTTCCCATATAAATTAGACCATAAATTTGAGTCGACACTCAGACCGATTCTCACGGTCTAAACATACCCCGTTGATTAAACCAGTGGAAAAAATGGTCTGTTTTCATTCGAAATAATTAACAATTCATTGTCTGTCTTTCCAGGAACATCCGAGCTTACGCGGCACGCCCCTGGCGATGCTGGCGGCGCAATGCAACAAGCTTTCGAGCAAGTCGCCGCCGCCGCTCGCGGACGCCGCCGTCGGGAAGGGCTTCCACCCGTGGAAGAAGAGCCCCGGCGCGCACTCGCCGCCCGGCACTGGCGCTGCGCCGCGCTCGCATCCGCCCGCCTGCGCGCCTTACCGCGCGCCCACCTCCTGCGCTGCTGCGCCCTCCTACGGCAACGATCTCTACTTCCCCTCGTCGGGCGACCAACTCCTTGGCAAAAGTGAATCCAGTGCCAGCTTAGGATCCATGTACTCGCGGCATCCGTACGAGTCGTGGCCGTTCAATGTCGGCGGCGGCGGCGGCAGCGGCGCCCTCAAGGCCGCGGAGATGGGCGGCGTCGGGGCCGTCGGCAGCACCTGGTGGGACGTCCACAGCGGATGGCTCGATGTCGGCGGACAGATGGCGAATTATGCCGGACAAGATTACTCCCAACTCACACATTCGTTGGGTGGAGGAGCTCATCTTCTTCCGCCTGCGCCTCATCTCCTGCAAGATGCATACAAATCAGTTCTACCGTCACAGGGTTCGTTCGGGCTCCACGGACCCGGGTCGCCCGGCCCGCCCGCGCAAGCTCCGTCCCCACGATCGCAAAGACGCTACGCTGGACGAGCGACGTGTGACTGTCCGAATTGTCAAGAAGCAGAAAGACTAGGACCGGCGGGAGCGCATCTAAGAAAGAAGAATATTCACAGCTGCCACATACCCGGCTGTGGTAAAGTTTATGGAAAAACGTCGCATTTAAAAGCTCACCTTCGCTGGCACACGGGCGAGCGGCCGTTCGTCTGCAACTGGTTATTTTGCGGCAAACGGTTTACGCGCTCCGACGAGCTGCAGCGACACCTCCGCACGCACACCGGCGAGAAGAGGTTCGCGTGCCCGGTGTGCAACAAGAGGTTCATGCGGTCGGACCACCTCGCGAAACACGTGAAAACGCACAACGGCGGGAAGAAAGGCAGTTCGGATTCATGTTCAGATTCGGAAGAGAATAGCCAGGGTGAGGGTGGCGTGGGTCGAGGCTCGCCGGACCACGGCGTGGACGTGAAGCCGAGCTCGCTGGTGTGACGGGGGCGCGCGGCGCTGGCCGTGCCGCACCACTTCTCGCCGCTCCTGTGATTGCTCGCCGTCCTGCGCGCGCGGCACACAGACACTGTACATAGCACATATCAAAACACTGTATCATAGTGAAGTGAACTTGTAATAAATGACCGAAAAGCTTACGCGGACGGTGCCACGCGCGACCGCTGTGTATTGTTGTGAGACTCGAAAGTGTTGTACAGTATAGATAAGTTCTATTGAATATAAATATCTCATATTATAGCTAGAAATCGTATGGTAATTAGCTTAAGTAGAATCACTGTTTTAGTCCAAAATTGCAGTTTATAATTTATTAATAGATACTGAAACAGGTCACTGTAAGAGCGCAATTTATTTATTGTACTTACATAATTAGTTGAAATATACACTAGAATGAAATAGCTAATTAACTACTCTATCGCCCTGAAACATCTAGACCCCAATTTTAGACATATTTTACAAAAACAAAGCTTGTAGTAAGTGTACGAATGTGAAAATGTTAAAGCTTGTGTTTTTGTGAACTAAGTGGATCAGTTTATGTAAATATCAAATATTCAGAAATACATGCAGACAGCAATATAAGTTTATTCAATTCAATGTCATTATTTCAGACAAAGTCCATAGTGTTAGTAACAATAATCCTATGTTAATCTTAATATAAGTTATTGCATGCAAAGTCTAGAGTTCAAATCTCTTTTCTATGTTCAATACCTTTATTGCCTAAAATTTGCTTTAAATAGCTACCTACTTAAATACACTACTAATGTTACTCTAAACTGGCAAAAGCTAACGACGAGCGCTAAATGCTCCTTAAACGTATTTCCAAATGCCAAGACGTAGTTTAAATGAATAACAGAGGTTCAAAGAGAATACAAATAACTTACTTCTTAATAGTTTTGAACTTTACCAGCATGCTACGAAAAGGAGGACCAGTTTGTTTTGAGAAGAATCATTCAAATCATTTCAAAACAAAACAAATAAATTGTACGACTATATTTCACAGATTCTGTTTGTATGTATTACTGATATATTCACTGGCAAAAATATTTTAATAGATGACACTGTTTCACTAAATATATTTTATATAAAAGATAAAAGACTACTGTGCTATTTGTTGGCTTAATGACTATTGTAATTGTAAAACTATTCCTATCTTGTATATTGTACAAAATTGTGCGAATTAAAGAAATGCCTGAAATTGATTTTATAAAAATTGAATATATTTTTCCGAGTGGATTCTTGCATTATTATTTTTCCCAATTTATTAGGACTTGAAATACTTTTGCAAACAAGTAGTTTTTCAATCTATTTACTGTAGTAAACCTTTTCATCTAATTAAATGAAAAGTTATAAAGTGATCTTCAATGTTTAAAAACTACTATTTACAAAATTAAGCAGGTCAAAAAGAAAACTTTACAAACTTACAAATTATGACGAGTAAGTAGTTTTGAAATTGAGTAGAAGGCTAATACTTCAATTCTCCCGCGCCACTCAAATTCAAGTAATCCTAAAAGTGTTTGATTTAGATGATTCTCTTCCATAAAGTAAAGTTCCTATTAACCATGCCCATTTAGACTATTGACTTAGTTTTATTCAATTGTTCAAAATATTGCTTTGTTTTGACTCTCTGGCGCTTTTAACCTTAGCGAGAAGGTGTCTAGCTAGAATACTAAATTACGAGTATGAAAATATTCATCATCACGTGTTGCCATAAACATATTTTTATAACTAGAAGCTTCATTTGAGAATCATGCGATGCAGATTGCTGACCGAATTCACGTTGTCACATATTAATAATGTATTCATACATAACAATACTTAATATGTCGATTTAAATGGTCTCCAAAACAGGATACATTAATGATTAGATGACCATTTAAAATGGGCAAGTGACCGGTGAACGCTGACTGACAGGCAATATAAAATATATCATCCGAAATCGTAATGTAAAGGCCACTGCATACGTGACGGGTTTTTATATGGACGGGACGGGACGTGTAGTTTTGTAAACTTCGTTTCATGCAATATCTACATGAATGGCGTACATACCTATGTTACAGATTCACGGACGAGACGGGAACGTCCTTTATATAGATTATGTATGAAACGATATTTCCAAAACTTCAAGTCCCGCCCGTCCCGTCGATGTAAAAACCGGTCACTCATGCAGTGGCCTTTATGTAGAGAGCTTAACTTAGATAATGTGCAAAAGTTTTAAACTTAGAGATAGCTGAGGCCTTCTTCTACTAGTCCAAACTAAAACTTTTCTTTCAGTTCAAAGATGAGGTGCTTACCTATGAATCTTACTTTAATATGAGGTCACTGGAACCTTTCTTGCAATAAAACTTTACTTTTTCCACACATTCTAGTTAAAAACAGTAATCAGATAATTCTTTAAGGTTTTGTTTGAAATAGGTAACTCTAAGAACATGGAAACTCTCCACCTACGAGTACTTTGAAATACGAGTATATCGACTTTATACGGAGTACATTGCATAGACCACTTCTCGCCTTACATAAGTAGGTACAGCATTGTCAAAATAGAATTCCTGTTTTTTATAGTTAGTTAATTTTAACAATACTAAGGCCTTTGTAAACTCCCTTATACCTTGACAAGTTCATTTCCCAAACTAAGCATAGCGAGCAATTTCGTGATATCATCTTTCATTTCCAGCCAGTCAGTGGTTACCTGGCTTAAACGTATCTTCTAGGCTGGATATTTACTGACGAAATTGCTAGCTACACTCAATTTAGGGAATTAACTTGACTGGATATACTTAAGCCCTTGTAATAAGGCCCCAGTAGGCTTGCTTAAGGCCCGGTTTCCACTAAAGCGGATGTGTTTTGATAACCAATCACATTACGTTATATCCACTTTTCACAGACAGGCGTAGAAATCACGCAATCTGATTGGTTTTCAAAACACATCTCTTCTTCCGCTGTGGTGAAAACTGGGCCTAAATGTAGGCTTAAAATTTAAAAAAAGACCCTTGAAATAGTTCATAACTAAAAATAAACAATGTTAAAACTATAGATCAAACTGATTGGGATCAGAAATAAAACAAATAAGATTAATATAATGAAAAGGCGATGAAAAATCCTTTTTCACGATCCATTGTCAACATTTGATGGACTTAACCTAAGAGGTAATTACAATGCACCTAAATACATATGAACATTACGATAACAGTACCTACCACGATGTAACGCCAACAAAAAAAAACAATTGTCTATTTCAATTGTCGTTTGTCGTGAATCAACTCAGATTGTTTCAAGAATTGCATCGAGATCCCCTCGACTGATACTCGGCGGCAACTTTTTAATCATCGCCGCTCATTCACAAATGAATTTTGATATAGACCTTGCGTAAGCACTCTGCTGACGTTCCAGCGCGTCCGTCGAGGCAACATGGGTTCTTGGGTGTAGAAACAGAGTGCACTTTTGTTTATTAGTTAGAGTTTATTACGGCATTTTCGGTAAAGCGTAATTTAGAGGAGCAGCCGCAAAGAGGGCGACGCTCGTCGTAAAAAGCGAATTGAAACCACAAATAATGAGGAGGGGAAGTGTCGCCTCCGCGGGTGGCCGCGACTCGTGCCGTAAAAACCGACCTCATCTGCGACAGACTCCATTACCGGCCCTCGTGGTCTAGGTTAATCTTCGCTTTATTAATGACGTTGGCGGAGCGCAGGCCGGCTGTCTGCTGTGATGACTCTATTTCGGCTCTACGTGAGTATGCTCAAGATGCGAGTATGTACTTTTGTGAGTTGGTTACTGTTCATGCTAAGCGTCGGATCTGTATATTAATTAAGGATAAGTTACCATTAGTGCTGTCATACATACAGCAACGAGGGTCGTAGGTTCGATCCCCATCCGGAACATAAATTCATGTGACTTTTCCAGTTTTTGGAAGTTTTGATCGATTTGAGTTTGTTAAAATAAAACAGTTTATCTTATTTATTATGCCTGGCCCCCTATAGGGCTCATGTTGAAGCTTTACTTAGTTTTCGGTCAGATGATCTTGTTGTAAGCTGTCTGGTCACTTAGACTATCTCGGAGTTAATGTTGGATAAAGAATTGTGATAGACAAAAATATACAAACTTGGCACTATGAGTTAAGCATATTGTCACTTAGCCCCAGCAATTCCGCAGCTCAGCTTTGACATGAAACTAAAATGTTTTTTAACAATGAATGCAAACCATTTATAGTGTCAAACCGTTAATGAAATCAATGTAATTTTACAAAAAATTTCATGTATTCTATTACTTTTCGAATTAAGAAAACACACTAAACAAACACAATCATGAGCAAAAGCACAAATTAAATTACAAGAACGAGTACCACGACATTTTAACATGATAATCAAATTATTTTCAAACAGTCATTGCGTCGAGCGAGCCCCAATTGTACAATTTAATCATGTAAGCTAGCTGATGACCTCCATAATTGCATAAAGCCAGTCGTTATCAGGGCCAAGCCTTCGTAATCGAGTTAAATCCCAGTCCCATGGATAAACACAGATTTATCACCCTAAACGAATTTAGTGAACTGATCGACCGAGATGAGGGAGCACCAATGATTTTCCAAACACTGGATATAGCACGTCATTCAACTGGAAAGCTAGAACAGGCACTTTGTCTAAAACAATTTGTATGCCATTTTTAGTTAAATTTTTAGTCACTATATATAGGCGCTGTCCTAAACACTTCACTGTTCCCAAAAGGGTTGCTACGCTATGTGCATTAAAATAAATAAGAAAATCCCAAAGCAATTTAAGTGTGGGCCTTCTAAATTACTGACAAGGAAACTGCGCCTGTGTTTCATAGATAAGTATAATAAAGTAAGTACTATTATTAGTATAGTGTTATTATAGCGTAAGATACATTTTGACTAATTAATAATAGTTAGGACTTTGCTCAGCAGTGGGACAGTACAGGTTAATAAAAAAATATATATATCTGATGTGAAGTAATAATGATATACAATATTAGGAAATTACTATTATTAGCACATATTTTTGTATGTTAATGTATTGTTAACTGAATAGAGAACTGTAATATATTTAAACAACATTTGTACCTATTCCTTGCAAATAAATAACTTGAACCTGTAACGGGATCCCAAACAAAAATTCAAGACTGACGCTAGCGACTGTCATCGGTGTAAACTCATGGTAGGAGAGTACTTCTGTTTCTTTCTGACATGGATGAGTGAAAGGAGTAGGAATACGTTGTTGTAAGTCTTGTAACTCAAGAAAAAGTGTGCTTAGAATTACCTTAGGCACACTTTTTGCTGTCCCATTGATAGCGCAGATGCTAGGTCCTTTTGTATTGAAGGTCAATGGGGTGCGCAGTATATTTCGTATTCCACTGGTGGTGCGACATGGCGTCCTCGCCTGGTAGGTAGCTTAGGTTCGTGAATTCCAATTGACAAAATCTTTTTTTCTAAACGAAGACAAGCGAGTGAAGTCAGGTTCGCAAACCAAATCAACGGCCTGAGGGACATTGAATGAGAATTTAAGTTTTTAGAAATTTAGGCGATTGAGATTGTCGTTGATTGGACACTGGCCCAATCGTAAAGTGTGGGGAGAACTGTTTAAAATAGCTGCTATGGGCTGATTTTGAAAACTTATGAATTTCGCTGTTATTTCAGGATCTGGCCATCCATTCCCTTAGGTAGATAAGTACTTTAACCGATTTTTCAAAGTTCTCAAGTGAATGATGTCACTAAGCTAAAGAAATCATCTCAAAAGAACATTCATAAATATGAATGAGAGCTCCCGAAAAGACTTACAAAACTTACCAACGACATATATCCCATTATACCAGTGATCATTCACGGAGACGACGCGTCGTTTTCACGTGTCTTCTGCCAACTTTCAGGAAGTTGGAATGTCTTTACGAGCAGTCGACTTAACAGAGTTTCCCGCCTTGTAACAAAGTGCTTTATTTATGTCTCCCTGCTACAGGTGGCGAAAGAAGGTAAGGAGAAATAACTGTTTTATAAGCAATTTTAATAATATCTTGATAGTGTAAGTGAAAAAAGGAAAAATCTATCAGACGTCCTGTCTAGAAGTTATACTTACTACTTGGTTTTTAATGGACACATAAATCGCTTATAAACTTTAACACCTGCAAAATTCAGCAAATGCCTCCATTATGGAAATCAAGCTATCACTACGTATAATGTGAAGGAATTCAAGCAAATTGTTAATATAATAAAATAATTTTAAGATATAAAATTAATTAATGATGTTTTGCGGTATGTGTGTAACATAAGATATTATGGTACACACATACCGGGTGATTATCAAAGACTCTGAAGACGTTTTTGTAAGTCTTGGATTATTAAAAGACCCGGTATACTCAAATAATGTTATATTATGGATTTAGTGTTCAAAAGCGGAGGCATTAATTTGGGCACCTCTTGGCTTATTTGGATTGCGCTACTGTTAGCCGTCTACCCGCTTCCCCCGCTGTCGTGTCTCCCCAGTTTCACGGATGTACGCGTGATTTGGTAATGTAATAATAAATACTATTGCTGTAAGATTCTTAAACTTCACAGACTCAGGTCGAATTTTTCTAGTTTCTTTCTTTGTGTAAAAAATAGTGCATTGATAAATAATGCTAAAATGCTAATTAAAATTCACCTATTTAAATTTCCTGTTTTTTAAAGAGCGTCGTGGCCTAGTGGTTAAGCACTCCAACTCGAATCACGGATCGCGATCAGGCCAGAACCAAAATCTTTGAGTTCATTGTTTAATTTCCGATTAACTCTCCGGTGATGGAAAACATCGATTAAAAACCAAATCAACCCGGATATATAGCGGCGGAAGGCTCACCACCTACCACGTTGGGTTCTAATACCATTGGTGAAAAGTGGGCTCCGAGTGTTCCGTTCACCATGACGGCAACAGTCACTTGCCTCTGACTACCCCGTTTGGGATAAAGTCGTGATGGTATGTTAACTTTCCTTTCCAAGTGCAAAACGCGCCCTTGGTCTAAATCCCAATAATCCTTATCATGGCAGTCAAAAGGCTGATGATATGCTTTCTTCATAGATTCTCAGAGCTGCCGGTCGTAGGCCATCCGCTCGTCCGTTTGCCATCAAATGGTCTCCTTGTACAATTGTGTCGTAGCCCTAATCGCAATTAGCTAGCCAAAACACTCAACGTGTGTGTCGATACACACGCAGGTACGACTAGACAATGTTTCATAAAGCTACTGAGTTGCCTGTGACTTTGGTATCCAGGATTCATATACCGCAGCAATACTGAATAAAAATACCAACTTTCTAGAAGTTCTCAAGTATATTTTTATTATACTTGCCTATACAGTCATTGAACGCAATCGCACCTGGTGATGGTAAAAGACGATGCGATCTATGATGAAACATGTCTGCCTAGTAAATGCCTATTCACTCCCTTGAAGAACCCAGATTGTATTGCTTTGGAAACACATGCGCGGGCAGCGAGTTCCACTCCTTTGCTGTCCGCATTGTGAAGCATTCTGCAAAACGTTGTGTGCGTATGGCTGGAATATCCACAACGTGAGGGTGGAAGGCTAATGTGCGTCTTGTGCTCCGATGGTGAAAGGGCGCCGGCGGAACCAACTCATGCAGTCCGCTCGCACACTCCGTGTTCCTCCGTCATTCAGTCTGTTACAAAGTGCTTTATTTATGTTTCCTTGCCACAGGTGGCCGGCGAGTCTTTGAGGCCAGCACTAAAGACGAAGTTAGTAATGCGTGCAGTTCTTCTCTTGATGGCTGTCACTTGACATCAAAGCAACTATAACGCGCACCATTGGAGACGTGTTCTTCTTGTGCCACCTAGGAAGAACAGTACATAGTGTGTCATATTATAATACTTATAATTCTTATAATGAAGTATTTTTGTGGTATTGCTACTTAATAGGGATGTTGACACATGTTACCAATTCATGTAAAGTTATGTTTTATACATTTAAAACAGTACCTACGTATTGTAAAACCTATCATAACATTTTAATAATATTTATTCGTCATTAATTAAAGAAAATTAATTCGAATTGCGATAAATAATACGACGACCGACTTGGTGTAATGGTTAAGAAGTTGGCTGCTACACCAGAGGTCGCGGGTTCGATCCCCGCACAGTACAAACATTTGTGTGCATGAACATGTCTGTTTGTACTGGTCTGGGTGTCTCCTATGTATAATAAGTATGTATTTACAAAAGAAAATGTATTTAAGTATGTTTATCCGTTGTCTAGTATCCCATAACACAAGCTTTAATTAGCTTACTTTGGGGCTAGATGGCGCTGTGTGGAATAATGTCCAGGGATATTTAATACCCATTATCAAGTGACTGCGAACGCCCATCAAAGCGCAAAGACGTCACTGACCGGCCAACAAGCTGACGTAACTGTCATACCCAAGTTAAAATCAGATTAACTTTGACAGAGCGCGAGATCGTTTATTGGTAATGTGACGTAACCAATCATAGTCACATTCAAAAAAATAATTGTATGTATTTTTTCATGAAATTACTATTTTCGTGTTTTAATAAGGTCTATGTATGAAACAAAATCAATTCCAAAAATTATTCAACATCCCTATTATATGATAATCAGTACCTGAGTAGCACATCTTTTACAATAACTGGCAGCAAAGTTACTTATAAGATGCAAAGTTTTCAACAATTGTTGGATAGATTTACTAATGTAGGATCATGTTCTTTACCCATATCAAATAGATGTCAAAGTTGCCGTTTAACAATGGCATCTTTGTAGCTTAAACCGAAAATGGGTTTTTTGCCTAGCTTGCCAATGCGGCTTCAGACTAGGGTTTTGCCCGCGCGTATAAAGCTCGTTGGAAGCGCATGTAAGCGCGTAGGTACAAGCGCACCTTTTGCTACACGTAATTCGTACGAGCGTTGACACGGTTATAAGCTCGTTTAATCCTTAAACAGTCGAAACCGGATATAACGACATTGAAGGGACCGTATATATTTCGGACGTTATGTCCGATAGTTGTTATAAGCAATATACACAAGTAAGAATCAGAATAATTTATTATACGAAAAGTAATTACAAATTCTGAACAATAACGGTGTCTGCACTAAGCTAAAAGCTTGTGTTGCAGTAACCAAAAAAAACTTACAGTAAACAAAAAACTTATTTAACACTGCTGAGTAATAAAATCAAAACAAAATATGTACAATTTAAAAAAATAAAAATAAACAAAACATGACAAACAATTTAAAACATTAAGTAATGTTACATTAAACAAAATTTATGTAACTTGTGTGTGTTTGTTGTGTGCTAAGTATGTTTGAGTGTGCTTACTTGTGCTTGTGTGTATTTGTGAGTAGCTGTGTGTGAAAATATATAGATATACACATACATTACCAATATAAAAAAAATAATTTGAAATATCAGTAGTACTTTGAAATGGAGGTACCAGACTTGAAGGCTATAAACCGTAAATTTTCAGCACATTTTTAAGTAGTCATATAACAGTCATATGTACGTATGTATTTTTTGTCAATATCAAACACTTTCCTCTTTTTTGCGACATGGTAAAGCGAAAAAAAAACGATCTAAACCAAAACTTTTGAAATCAACTTGTCACACTGCCAATTATCGCACTTAATAAATCGTGAAACATGCAATAATTACAAGGTCAAATGAAAAAGAGCGCGGAAGAAGTTCAGGTGGGAGAAAGTGTGTAGCTAACATAAATAAATATGTCAAAATATTCTTAAAAGGTTAAAAATTGTTCGTATTGTTTGGTTTACCTGCAACAAGTAAACGGTCTGTTGTTATTGCCGATGAATATCGACAAAGTTTCGTCGTTTTAAGCGATATGTCGCTGTATCCGATGTCGTTATAGGTGGTATGTTTACTTATTAGTTTAAATAGGGCTTAGGCCGGGACCTGGCCCTTCGCTTGTTATAACCGATATGGCGTTATATAGATACTATCTCACCACTAGCGGTTCGAGCTAACACGCCCAACAACTACTAACTAACGCCCGTGTACGTGCTTTAGAAGCGCGAAATGTAGCGCGCGTGTAAACGCGTATGCCAAAGCGACCGAATACGCGCGAAAAAACACGCTAGTCTGAAACCGTTGAAACGGTGCATTTACAAGCGAGCGCGAGCTCATTCTATCACCTCTCTATCGAATTCTCTTTGTGTAAACAGAGACGGAAAAAGAAAATTTCATAGAGTTAGGATAGAATGAACATTCGCTCGCTTGGAGTAAGTAAACGAACCGTTAGAGTCCATCACCCATTATAACTACTATTATTGACCAAACTCATCTTAATGTTTTGCTCCGCGTTGTTTGAATGTTCCAAAATTTTAGTTTTCATCCAGGTTTTATTAATTATTTTTTGGTAGAAACCCACCAAATAAATAGGTTATTTTGTGAATAAATTAGAGATTCGTGAAAAAACCAATAAAGGTTCAATTCCCAAAATTGGTATATGAGCCAGTGCCCTCATTAGTCCGTTATAATGAATGCTGAATCATAAATAGGGTCAAAGAGCGCCGCGTGCGCCGGCGCACGTGGTCGGGTCACTTCTAGGAAGCAGTCGCAAAGGCGCCGAGAACTACCACTTCAGCTCATGTGGTTTGCGTATTCTTGCAATTTATGATGTGTGACAAATTAGGTTCACTTAATCAATATTTTTTGCATTCAGAAATCAAACAGATAGCAAATTTAATCTGTACTTAGAGCAGAATTTTAAAAAAAAACACTCAACTGACTAAGGTATTTAGATTGGGGCCCTATTATTAAAATCCGTAATACCAATTTCACTTGTTTGGTTAGGGTAGGTCATTTCGATCAAAATAGCTCGCTTAGGTTAGAACTGCGACCCCATCAGTGAGCCATTTAGATTTCCTTACACAGAAAAAGACATAATTATTTCATTCAAATGACAAGGTTTAGGTCCTTGACCAGAATTATTGGGCCTACTCCCGTTTGTCGAACACGTATAGTTAGGTGAATTTTGAGTCGTTAAAAAAACATAATTACCGTTTGAAATTGATGATGATTTTTTAGTATTCTAATATCATAACATGCTTCGTTTTGTATCCTTATTACTCTTTAAAAAAAAAATTGCACGATACTTCGTAAACTTGTACCGTAGTGGGCCCACAGACGCGTTAGCGAAGTGCTTATTATAGACTACAATTTTAAAAGCACTCTAAAAACATGTTAGTTGTCATTAATTTCCCACACGTTTAAACACAAGGTCGTTATTTGCCAATATCTTAGACCACTAAAGATATTTCAACGGTGGAAGATAAAAATGTGTACTTACCGGTAATACCTATAGACAAATGCATAACAATGTTGCAGCGGCCGGCGGAAACACAGGCACTTCACAACTTTTTAACAGCTTACCCCGACGCACTAAATCATACGGTTAAGACCCCTTCAGAAGTAATATCTCCTTCTTCGAACTCGCATTAATCTGCCATACTTCAATATGAGAAAGGAAACAGGCTACAAAGCAGCGTCAATTTAGCGAAAACGCAAAACAAAACATGCGAAATACCAAAAAACTGAGAGTATTAAATCTTTCCTAATTTCTAATTTCACTCGACGATACAAATGTAAATAAACCATGTGCATTCATATTCGTTTGAAAACGACACGACTGTTGGAACTGTCATCGGGCTTCATAAAACAGTAGCTCTTATTACAGCAGCAGTTCCAATGACATATAGGTTTTTGAACTGGAAATGCATGGAGTCGAAATTTTAAAATGTTAGGTACAGTTTTCGAAACGAGCAATGTCTTTTAATAAAACAGAAATAAAGACAAGTTCGTTTAATAAGATTGAAATTTACGTTTTCATGTGCTTTAATAAATAATCCAACCTGCTGTGTTCGTTTTTGATCAGGCGGAACCCAACTCTTCTCAGCTTAATAGAAGCGTCGGCTCGAGAAGGCGAGACCCTGCAGATATTTCTTTTTAGAATAACGCTTTATCTGCTTAAAAACTAAGACCAATAAAATAATAAATAACTAACCTAAAGGCTAGATCGTCAAAAGTCAAGTGTGAAATCCACCACACCTGGGACAAACATTCATGTGACATAAGACTTTCTTTCTTTTTTTACTTTCTTTTTCTTACCTTACCTAGCCATTAACGAAAACGTGCATTGCAACACGCGTCGACCATGTGAGTGCTTTCTGAAGCATGTGTAATACACAATAAGTAAACATATCCAACATATTCCACAGTTGCCGTTGTTCCGAAGGCCGTATCTCAGCGTCCCGGACCAGTATAGCCGTGACCGGTGTCGAGCTGGATGTTTTAATTTAACCACGCATCCGCGCCATGCGGCGAGCCATTTGACACCGCGTTATAAATCTCACTGAACACGCCAGCATCACGGAAATGAGGACAACCCTTCACTTTAATGCTACGCTCAAATAAGGGAATGGCTGGAAGTTGCTTCTGTGGTAATTGTTAAAACCACTCATCTTCCGTTATGACTTAGTTCAACTGTCTTCCATTTTCAGAATGGAGATTTCGAGCTCATGTTCACACAATACGGAACGTTAATGTAACAACTGTTTTTGTACAAAAAGCGTACAGTTTTTGTACGTACGTTTTGATCAGACGTAGACATGTTTATTCATTTTGTGTGTATATCTAGGGGCATTATTAGTGTTATGATGATAGATGGCAAAAATAGCTATCAAATAAAATTAGATAGAAATATCTTGAAAGAAAATTATTGACTAAGTATCACGTTATTTATCTACCTACTGCTCTGGTAAAACTTCTCAATTATATTTATGTGGTACAATTTTATAAAGTATTTTGACTATTGTTGTGGCTATATTTCTTTAGATAATTACCACTTTCCAGAAGTGCTTGCCATAAAAGGAGTAAAAAAACCTGACCCTAACCCATGTTTTTTCGTAATTAGCAGGTGTTTTGAATTAATAATTATTATTATTCTTTTTCGTAGCTCCTTTCTCTATAAGAAAATCTAGCTAACAATCTTGATAAAACTTTTCTTTATCTAAAAAATTCAGCATTAAAAGCGATTAAGTCACAATTTCTGATACAGACCTAATCACCGGCAGCACGCCAGCTACCGACTGGAGCCAATTTGCCGCAAGCAATAAGCATGCGGAGCTAGGCGACTAAGCTGCCCGACTGGGGTTGAAAGCGTGACGACAGCGCAGAGGCAATTTGCAGCCATTATTTTATCACGTCACAAAAAGGCGGTAGGTTGGCGTATTTACAAGTTTTGAATTCGCGAATCACCAGTGTTGCCAACACAAGGCACGATGGAAAAACAAAATCAGACATTGTGATATCATACGCTTAGGATTCTTTAAACAGATCGTTAACTGAAAATCAAAAAAATTGTTATGAAAAATAGACATTTAACCAATAAAACAACTAGAAGGATATCGAATTTTATGTATTTTCTAGATACAAGAAGTCACACTTTGAACCAGTGCGATTTTTCGATTGTAGTCGTATCTACTGCTACTGAGTAGTTTCCAACGTGATACCTGTTCATAGAAGTTGCTAAATCTCTTTAGTTCCTGCTATTAAGTACGAGTAAATACATAACTCTTCTTCAGGCTTCTTTAAGGTAATGTTAACTATTGGGTATGTAAGCAGAACTCCGAGAGCCGAATCATAATCATACTACGGATTGTCACTCAATTTGATCATGATTCCGACCGTAGTCGTACGCGTCAAGCAGTATTACAAACCAATTCTTCTTTAAATTATTCTAATAGAAGAGTAAGGAAATTTAAGTGTAATTTTGGGTTGAGAGCCTTCCGGTCAACCTCTTGTCCGGTGAAGCTGTAGCTAGCCATCAGTGGCTAACAGCAATAATCATTTAGATAAAAAAAATAGTGTAATCCTAGCAACACAGATTTCGCTAGACGCGTGCCAGCGACGCCCCTCAGGCTTATTGGCGTCTGCTCTTTATTAGTGTTTGATCTGACGTTGGGTAATAGATAAATTGTTTGCTTTCCGGCTTCGTCGATGCAAGCGACGGAGTTTGAAAAACAAGTGACAGAATTTGAATTTAATTTTTGAGTTTTATTATTACGATTTGTGTTAAGCTTTCGCTCCGAAAGAAAGTACTTATATGAAGTTATTTTAATTCAAAATGGGTTTGCATTTTTAGGTGATTTCACATTAATTTAGAGTATTCCACTTTTAGAAAGAAAGTCCTTATGACTTAATTCTTAAAAAAACTAAAAAATTTAAACATTACATAATGTAAGGTTCCAATATGGGAGCTCGAAAGCTCAGTTGGAAGAGTAGTTACGAGATCAATTTAAGTTAATGACGTTTCAACATTCGGAGCTATAAAGCTACGCCTTAAGGCTGCCCTGGTATTGCAATTACAATCTCTAGCAGAAACTCTATAGGCGAAGAAAAATTTACCTGGGACCAACCTATGGCTTTTTCACACTCTTAAATTGCACGACAGACGACAAGACTGTTGGTTCGTTCGATAGCATTTATGTTCTATCGGCCTCCATGTTTATAGTTTTTATAGTGTAACAGATTTTTCAGATATTTGAAAATATTAGAGCTGTCTTCATTCAGCACGACTTTATTGAATATTTAACCAACAAGACAAAAGCAGGCATTAAGTAATGTTTAGATTTGTTCCTCCCCGACCTATTAAAGCTAATAACTGATTTAATACAACTGTATTTACCAACTCTCTTTTAATACAAAGAGATGATGCAAATTAGTCCATCTATTCAGCGTAATGAAAACCCGCTCTGTCATTTGGCGCAGGGAGCTTCAATCGTCTCGTTTGGGGGACGCGCATTAAAGCAATCTCCTATTGCGTCACTTTATTAGTTTCTCCTTTATTCCGCCCTTTGATGTTACAGTCTGTTTGCGTAGACACTTTTTTGTAGCGTTTTGTTTGTCAAGTGGATAGAGGACTCGATAGGTTTGTAAAGTGAAGTTATTAGGGCCAGTGTTTGCTTTCATTCGCTTGCAAGTATTCATGGTTTGGCAGTGCCATCAAAGCCCTCTATCTTGCCGCATGACAACGATGACGTCGAAAAAGTATTTGATTAGCTCTTGGGAAGTTTTTCCTGGCAGATTTTACAGATGCAGGGTGTTCCGAATGAAACCCCTAGTAAAACTTAAAAATACTTACTCTTTTCCTCTTAAGAGCTCAAGTTGAAGTGTGTTTTTGTACTTAATCCAGTTTCATTAAAACCTCTGTAGATAAAATGCCATAACATTCACAAAAAACCTTTACAAATTGAAAAGGCAAATCTACTACGTTCCCTTAAAAATTACTTTGAAAAGGGGGGAAGAACATTATGCGCATTACTCACATCGCGCATACATCATTAAGTTTAAAGGAAAGTCGTTTTCCGAGCCCATTACCTTAGCCTCAATGCGGTGGCGTTCCGAATCGGAATGAGTTCGGCATACGACATGAATCACCAAGTGGATGCTAATGCCGTGCTGTAGACACGCCCGCAGATCAAACCGAATGTCTATGTCTACAGAGTTGGTACAAAGACAGCTGTGTGTAGGTGAATAATACTGCATTTTATTGGTATATAACGAGCACACATCATTGACACCAATGTAAACGGTAAGCACCATATACCAAAAATACATCGTAAATTGAGCAGCTGTTCGTATGCATTACGACAAATTAAAAATACCACTGACTTCACTACTTACTATATGCGTGGCTCATTATGGCGTTCAATTATCTTGTGGGGCAGTAGTACCGACATGTTTACTAACCATGCAAAAAAAACTTATAAGAATACTAGCCAACATAGACAGCACTGATAGCTGTAGACCCTATTTTGAAAAATATAAAATCTTAAGTCTTCCCTGCATTTATATCTTAGAAACATGCAAATTCGTTCGTAAATACCCTAACCTTTAAACAACACGAGATAACAATATTATAAAACACCAACTTCGCTATAGAAATATACCAGCACTACCGACCTCTAGAATGAAACACCACTCTACTAGCCTACTAGTAATGTCTATAAAAATCTATAATGAACTACCAGATTCCTTATGAAACATAAATAACAATAAGAACTTTTTTAATGACCTCAAAAATATACTAATACAAAAATGCTACTACACTATAAAAGAGTCTATAGAAGGTTACAAATTTAAAATAAATTGAAGAGTGGAATAGTAATACTAAAAACCAAACTATTGATATAAATATATAATAAAAATATTATTTATACCTAAATAATAATCTATAAAAATACCTAAATTATCTAAATGATAATTAGATATAAATTAATATTATTTTATTGCATTTAAATTAATTTTCTATGAACAATGGTTTTCGTCCTCTTCATTTTTGTTGTGCCTGACAGGGTTCATGGTGAACAACTTAAACATACTTGAAATTACGTAATTCGCAGTGTATTTCAAATATCAACAATATATTATCATGTGCCAAAATGTGTGCCACTCATAATTATTGCGAGATTCAAATACTCGAGTAAGTTTTTTGCATCAGAAACAGCTAATGAAAGTCGTGTGTCAGAGCAAAAACCAGAATGTTCGACTCTAAATAAATCTCCCTCAACAAGGACCTCTAATTAATTATATGCATCCCAACCCTCTGATGCGACCCTTGCATTACTTGCCATGCAGATAGTTGACAGTATAACATTCATAGATAAATACCATTCAGGTTTAAAATAAGAGAAAAGTGGAGAGAAAAATAAAACATTAAGGAAATCGAGTCTATCTTTCTATTAGATAAGGCCTAAAAATCATATTTAGGTCCAGCCAAAGAAATAAGTAAGATCATAACAGTTTGAAGAATTTTAGAACAATACTACTTTTTAATAAGTTTTAATTGCTACTTAAACATACAAATAAGATCGGGGTAAGGGTGAGGCTAAATTAAGATTAAATGCACATTGCATAGTGTTAATGTGTCATCCAGATCGGCCAGCTTAAATTTAGGCAACGGACACCAAAAGCCTAGACGCCTAAATTCCATTTGTTACTTTTTAAATTCTTAAGAAGCAGATGTATGCGGCCAGTAACTGCAAAGTGTCGCATATCGCGTTGACAGCTAGGACTAGTGTTAACTAGCATAAAGCCCAAAAATTCAGTGGGCGTGAGCCAGACGCAAGCGCGTGCGCAGCCGGATACGGAAATTCGTAATTATGGCGCTATTTCGCAAAAATGTCTCAATCGACCCCCGACAGATGGCGCGCGGCCCGCATATTTCAAACATGCCGTGAATAGTTTCGTTGTTTGTGTGGTTTGCACCGCCCATTCGTCTACTTTTGGTTAAATGTAGAAAGTGAATAAAGAATACAATACAGAACAAACGGCACAAGCAATGCTTTTTTTAACACAGAATAACTGGTTCCTGTGGGTTACTGGTTTTATTCCAATCGCTTAAATCCAGTCAAGTTGATTTCCTAAACTGGATGTTGCAAGCAATCTCGTCAGCCTTTATGATGCCTTGGTGCCATATAACCGCTGACTGGCTAGTGATGAAAGATCATATAACGAAATTGCTCGCAACGCTCAGTTTAGGGAATGAACTTTACAAGTTTTAAGGGATTGTGATGGATCCCTGTTCTTGGACACAAGAAGTCATTATACAATGTGTAAATATCTTAGCTGCGAATATCTCTCTTGATCTTGCCAGTGTCAGTATTTATAATTTGATTCAGAAGCTCTCCTGTAAGATTAGATTGGCTTCATAATACAGGGTTCCAATACTAATCCAACAATGCAGTAAAACTCACTCTGTGAAATACCTTTTCCTAATATGGATATTTCTGCCGCTAATACGCTTGTTCTGAACTCAACTTCTAAAGATAAATCAAACAGAACAGCTCTCTTTTTTATGAAAAATATTCAATTTTATTTTATTTTCAAATGCACCATTAACCACGTATACCTACCAAAATAGACATGAACCTTATAATTTATTTGCCAATACAGTATTGAACGCTTTTGTTTAAAGTCGGTGCGAATAAAATATGAATAAAATAAATAATTGAATGTCTTTTTAATAAAGCGCTTATTGTTTTACCGGTATAATGGGTCGTGCACAAAGGCGGACGCCGCCCCGGTCCCCGCACAATGCGCCAAATAATAAATAGACGTATTTCACCGCGTCCTGCGCTCGGCCGCTTTGCTGTTGTCCCAGTAATTGCTCCCGGAAATAAATTAATTAAATTATACCGGCTGATCTCACCCGACACGTCGCTCGCTAAACCACCTCGACGTGCAACCAATCGAATGTTTCACGCGTGAAATCTCTTGTTTTTAAAACAAACGCATTGTGATTTTACAAGAATAGCTGCCGTTGATGGAACGGTATGCAATTATTTTTCTGTTCTACTTACAAGCGCTTATTATACAGTTAGCTAATTATAAAACATCATCAATTACGGGTGAAACAAGCATAATGAGACGCTCATCTAACACTACATGCTCATAACTCAGCACCTGGCCTAGTGACTTTATTAAGTGATTAAGATGAAACGGATTAAATGCGAATTCGTGAGGCGATGACGCGGTATTAAGTGAAACTATCATTTAGTATGCAGAAAGGGAAAGAAAGAAAATATTGACCTTATAGTACCTACAAAGCACAAGAATAAATATTCCTTTGTAGTATTATTATTAAGGCATATAAATGGCATACTATGGACATAGATAAAATATATTCTTTGCTATGGACTACTATGAACTTAAACTGTTTTTTGGACTAAGACCAACCCTCAAAATATTCCTTTTCGCATTCACATGACATATTTTTATCTCTGATATCTTTGTGAATGTTTTTTTTAATTCACGAAAACTATCGGAAGTAGGTATCTATGGAATTCAACATTAAGGCGGATTTTTGGTTCGGCTTACTTGGTTCGGCTTTAGTCGTCCGTGTGCGTTGCTCGATACAGTTTGTAAGGGATCTATTTCGACGGAGAAAAAAGTACGCCGCGAATAATCCCTCGTCTGCGCAGGCCTTTACCAGGATAAGTATCGATGGTGTTTAAGCTAACTAATTGAAGCAAAATTAATGTTAAATTATCGAATTAAAAGTGATATTAATTATATCGATGGAAGAGGAAGGAGCCCAATGCGATGGAGCGACCAGATTCGCACCAACCTTGAAACCCCCTTGCACGATGCCCTTTACTCTGCTTGGGACAGAGGCAGATGGCGACAAATAATTCGCTACAAGATACTCCATAAGGATGATCACGACCCTCAGCATTGAAGAGACCGACGCAAGGAGGGAATTATATCGAATCAAAAACGCGAGAATCAAACAACATGGGAGCTTATTTTTCCAATGTTTCTGGCACTGAAAGAAATCCATGGCACAACGTCATGTTGTTTTATTGAATGTCTTCTTTGGCAGAAGTGGTGAATGATATCACTTTAATAAAATACAATACATAAATTTAGTTACGTAGAATTAATGGGCATAATCAAATAACAGTTATTTGCGCATGCGAATAGTTAAGTGAAAATGACTTGTTTGAATGTGTTTTGCTGATAAAACATGGCGGTGATGAGTGTGGGCGGGGCCCGTTCCTGCAAGTGGATTAAATTGTGTGCCGCGAATACATATTAGCGGAATACAATTAGAGCACGTACACTTTTTATCGGTTGCGATGGAAGCAAACGGCTCATAAAATCAATCAACCAACACCTCCGTGTAGCTGAGTGATTAGAATTGCCGGATTCGCGGGATCTCAGCCCCCGGATTCAGAACGAAGTTATCGACCGATTCGGTGAATTTGTTTTAATTATCATTAATTACTAATTTACGACTAGTTTCTACTACTGTTATGATTTATTTGTGATTATTTTTTTCGTTTTTAAGCACTTTTGTAATTATTTTCTTTGTAGTTGTACAATAAAGTATATTTATCTTATCTTTTCTTACCCGCTAACTGGTAGCATCAAATATTTTAACTTGTAACAGCCAAAGGCCTTTAGTTCGTGTGCCACGAATAATACAGGTTCCGTACTAAAAAGACCCATTAAAAATAAAGGAAAATAACCGAATCGGTCGATAACTTTGTTCTGAATCGGTGGGCAGGTTAGATTTCTAGGCTTGGTAAAATATGTTTCGGGTTTTGCGGGGTAAACGCTCATTAACTCCTACGTTAACTTAATTTCTAAGATTCAAAGTGGATCGGAATGCACGATATAGTGTTTGCCCTGGTTGCTATCACATTAATACATGGTTTAATTTAATATCATACAATTTTATACCTAATAGCATATTACGATGCTAAATTCAATGTCTCTTATCGCCCTTGCGAGTTATCCTGGATAGTTTAGAAAAATATATGTAAATAAATATCCGAAAGAGCTTCCACTGAGATCATCTGACCCTTACCTAAGAAGTGTTTCCACGTCTGAAAGTCTTCTTGTTGTTGCTCACAATTTCGAAATAAAATAAAACACCTTCTGAGTGAGGTAAACAAGATAATCCAATACCTACTTTGCTCACTAATGAAATAAATGTTAATTGAAAATGATTAGAGTGACCCTGAATTTGGGCTAGTTAGTTTACGTGACAAGGCGTTGCTCAAAATATAAACTTGATAAATGCACTGACATTTGGTAACTAACTAAAAGCACTTTATGTATTCATCAGAATAATCCGGATGGGCCAAGGTTCACCTAAATTTGCAACTCCAATAATTGGAACTCCGAGAATATGTTCTTCCTAACAATCTCAATTCCTAGCTGCTCTGTTTCTAATGTTCTTAATCCGAATAATTACTCTTCCTAAAAAAAATCCTACTAAAGTTTTGCATTCATACAATTTGTACCGACGATGTTCCTACCGATTTGTAATCCGAACAAATTATACTGACTTAACAACTTAGCGTTTATGTCAACCTAACCTGCTTGTCGTTTCGCTCCGCGAGTTTAAAATAAATTCACTTAGGTTAGCGAGGAGCGAAGCGATGAGCGGGTTAGGTTGACATAAACAAAGCGCACGAGCCAAACGAGCGAAGCGAGCGCGCCGCGGCAGCGGTCGGCGAGTGCCAGAAGCGACTTTAGTGCCTTTGTCACATGAATATACATCACTTTACCTTCTGAATATGAGCAAAAATATTATGGAAATTATCTTAAGGGCTAAAAAAACCTTATGAAACACAACAGTAGGAGTTAAAATATTTTTAATAAATAATTTCAGAATCATGAGTGTTATGAACATAGTAGTACCTATACAAATTGTATGAATGCAAACTTTAGGAAGAGTGATCATTCGGATTACAAATCGGTAGGAAGAACAATTTCGGGTGAAGAACTTTAGGTGAGCCAATATTGACCCGAATAATTCAAACCTATTTACATCGTAAATGCAAAAATAACTCTATTTGATCGTTTTCAAGTGTTAAACACTGGAATCCTTTCGTAAATTTTTATATAGAGACATAATTTTAAGGGCGCACTTAATAAAATCGTACCCTCCAAATATTGCAATGCCCTAACAGGGTGTCACAAGCACTGATCTTAGTTTAAGACCTATTTAATACTGTGGAAAGCAATAAATAATCTGAATCGAATTATGTAGGCTACCTTTTGTTGCGAAAAGAAAACACTTAACGGAGTACAAAAAAAAAATCTGAAAAAGTCGTGTGCAAACACTAAAGCATGTTTATGATGTGATCGTCTATGTATTTATTCTGTGGAAATAAAAGACTATAACCTCTATGAGCCAAATTGTGGAAAACTGTACGAGACTTGTTTGAGTGCATGTGTTCTGCTGTAACATGGCCGCGGTGAGAGTGGGCGGGGCTGGCTGCAATGAATTAATTGATTGGATGCATTGTTTGCCGCCAGTGCGTTAATAATTACCTATATGAGAAATATTAACTAAGAAGCGAGCTTAGAGAGATAGTTTAGCTTTTTACAAGTAAGTAAATAATGCAGAACAAACCGTAGAGAAATAATTATGGTTTTGTTACTGTATTATTATATCTATAGGTACGTATTATTTATATTTTACGCGAATTTAAATAAGTATGTGCAATCTCTATTTATTCATAGAAACAGTTTGTCGATATGAAGGTACTTTTAACAGGTTTATATAAATAGTTTAATTTAAGTCGTTTTTTTGCAAAAGTCGTTAACTTACAAAATATTGCGTGGCCTCAGGCGAGAAAGGCCTACTCTGAATAAACACGTAGAAGGTGATGAATAGACGTAACCACGTGTAGATTTTGCTTGATATGTTACTTGCATAAAGTTCTTGAATAAAAAAAGTCTAGTTTTTGTCAGCTTTAGGGCGTTTAATTTGATTAAGTTTAAAAGTTGTATGATTTGGACGTGTGGCAATATATGCATGTCTTCACTCTTAAAATAAAAGCGATATTGGAAACTACAAACATTAGTACATATAGTGGCTAACGTTATGTTAATTCAAATTTTAGAGATAGAGAACAAAAGATCGGTATTAAGTACTGAATACCTATAGCGTTTGTTTTTTATTTTATGAAGTAATCTAAAGCCAAATATTTATAATACTCAACACAACTAAAATTACTTCTCAATAGCCACAATACCTCGTGCGCTACGTTAACCGACACGATGATATTTCACTTAACTGCAATAACATTCATAGGCATGTAGCGCCATCTTGTGTCGAGTAGTAGAAGCTTTTGCAATGAAGCAGATTATTAATGTGAATTTTTGTTTTTCAGATTCATTTTAATACAATTGTTATACTTTATTTCAAGTAGGTAAGACTTGAGCACTCCAATAGAAGTGGCTCATAAAATTGTTAAATACTAAACATCGTAGATATTTTACATCAAGTAGGTACAGTTTTATAATATTTTTTGTGTTTTTTACGCTTACACCATAATTCTGACCCCTTTGGGCGTGCGCTGACGAACCATCGAAAAAGTCACATTTTGGTTATATTTTCGAGATTATTTCAATAAATTTAAATAAAATCATCATTTTTAGCGCACGCTCTTACGGTATAGGTGTCTGGCTGATAAACATATTACAATATTCTCAGATATTTAAAAAACATACTTGAGGTCCAAAAAATCGAACATAATTGGTCAGCCACGGATCACATAATAATTAAGGTACCTACTTCGGGCCGCTACCATTCGTGCTCTAGACAAAATCCTATCTACCATAGCTATGGGTTTAACTTAACGTATTTGGCAAAGAAACAATTATTTACGCCGTTTCAAAACGTTATAGCCATAATAACTAAAAACATTTCACAAAACCCTGTCACCGTCAATTCATTTTATTGCCGCTTGCGGTCGCAACCACCAATTTCACGCCAGTTTGGTGATGGCAGCACAAAACGAAACTTTCCGTTCTTACAGGTTCATTGTTGCGTACTTTCTTATTTCTTGCATAATTGCCATTTGAAGAATTAAAGTTGGCCACAACAAAGGCGATAGGGCGGCATCGGCAGGGTTGAAAAGCGTAGGAAGTAATTAGCGGCGCAGCGGCAGATGGCGCTCGGTGCGCGGTGCGCGGGAGTCGACCGCAGGCGTCTCCGGTGGCGCTCTCTGCGCATATGCCGTTGAAAGCGCTGATGGTCGGGTTTAAACACAACTGAGGAAGCAGCATTGCTAATAATTTAATACTATTCTAAAGGTTTCATTCCAATTCTAGGTAGGTACTTCTTCAAAAGCACGACTAGGTCTTACACGGATATCTTACACTCGAAAAACAGTAACGTACGAGGCCTGGGAAAGGTCACCGTGCTAATAACCTCTCCAAGTGCCATAAGAAGAAGCCAATGTTAAGCAGTGGCTGTGAATGATGATAACAGCTTAAAAGATAATGTTTCCAAATCAAAATGCATACTAACGTTATACGGAAAAAATGCCTATCCTCCCTAGTTTCAAACCAGACCTCACTTAACCTGATAATTATTTGACCTAACTGTAATAGGTACCTAAATAAAGTACTTTTTATTAAAGTCTAAAATTTGCTTTCTTGACATTTTCGCACTGTACCTAAACCTACGGCATTATAAGTGAAATCACAAAGAGCTATAATCATCATCATCATCATTCGCAACCACAAGACGTCCACGGCTGAACATAGGCCTCCCCTATCGATTTCCAAAGTGACCGGTTGCAGGCGTTCTGCATCCACCGGAATCCCGCCACTTTTATTAGGTCGTCCGTCCACCTTGCAGGCGGGCGTCCCACGCTGCGTCTGCCCTGAAACGGTCTCCAGTTCAGAACTTTCTTTCAGAAGAGCTATAATAGATAAATCTAAAACATATAATATATCGATGAAAATCCTTGCATTGCATTACATTACTTCTTGGCAGAGAACAAAAATATTCCGAGTGTCACTATTGCATAGCATCATCCAAAGTTTACAATTGCTGTCGCTTTGTGTATTTGGCGAAAACGGTCAAAATGAAGTTGTAATGTGTAACTTTCACCGCACGATTACTTTGTCGTGCAAATGTTTCCGGCATCAGTCGGGGCTATTATCTAATATATAACAAACTTCCAAAATTGTTTGTTATGCAGATTAGTACAGTCAACAGCAGAAGTAGGTGATACTTTAACGTACCAAAATAATTAGTTATTTGTATCAAAATGACACATTGTAGTTTACTAACGCCTGTTGTAAAACCAAAACAAGTTTAAAAGAGTAACTGATGAGTTTGTCGCCGGGTCTTCTCAGCAAGAAACAACTCCGACGTGGTGATAGAGATTAAGTCTGTATACTGTGTATTTATACATACAGGGCTACTTTATAAACACCATCCAAATTTAAATATGAGGATCTATGGAGAAAATGGCAAAATACGTATTTTTCTGTTTGACAACCTTCAGTACTAAAATGTTTAGTTATTAATGTTATTATAACTACTCAAAGGTATAAAAAATCACTGCGCGACGGGACGCCCACGCTTCATTCGGAAGTTGAAATGTAATTTTGACAAAGTGTGGTTGTTTTACCCCACGAATAATCTGTTCGAATAAAAATATATAAATATCAAAGTTAGAAAGACCTACCCTTCTGTAAAAAAAAGCTGTCTTCAATTGATGCCTAATGTCTGGGAAAATTTTGGATGGTGTCTATAAAGTAACAATGTATATCTATATTATTAAAGTAATTATGTTTATTATTTAGTATATCTTGCTTTAAATTTGACAATTTCAAAGTACTTACTGTGAAAGTCTATTTGAATAAAGTTATCTGAGTTTTGAGTTTTTTTTTGAGTTTTACCAAAATTGATGATTTTACAAAAACCGTTAGGTTTATTAAAATACAAAGAATATAAATGAGATATTTCATTCATTAAAATGAAAATTTGCTGCACTGCAAATTTTTTTTCATAGTTTTCATTCATAAAAACAAATTTGAAGTTTGTTCCATCATCATTTACTTTTGTTCTTGACTGTATTAGGTTATGTATACTTTAGTTATGGCCATAAAATGTTTAAGAAACCGCCAAATATATGTTTCGGAGGCTATTTAATACAAACATACAAACTAACAAATCTCTCCTCTTTATTATATTAGTATAGAATATAGATAAATAGTATCGGTGAGAATCTCAGATCATAGGTCATCATAGGTATGATTGAATCAATACATTCACATGTATTGATTCAATCATACTTTTATCACGCAAAAGGAACAGTTTATCACAATATAGGTGTTTGTGTACCGAAGAGATCAAACTCTGCCGAGTGGCCGGCCAGCATTGCATTTACTGTTTAAACAAAAAGTTTCCAATGCAAAAGATGAAAGGGCACACAAAACATGTGTCCTGCTGAGAATTAGCAAACATTTATAACGTGGACAAAGATTGACAGATTGCAAGTAATGTATAAATAGGTGTAAGTATAAGAATTGTTTATATTTCAAAAATGAACAGTGATAACTCCGTCGAGGATTAGAATAAGTGCACTGTACTTTCAAATAACTTCATTAGTTAATAATATGTCTAAGAATATTCAGTAGTTTTTATTTCTCTATTCATTATTTCGATAAATGTATGTTTTTATGTATGCATTGATTATACATATATTTATTACAGGTACTTTGCACTACTGTATGGTTTCACTAAATCGGAGGTTCCTTAACTCATTATATTCCTAAAAGACCTACCCTAACGACTAGATAATTACTACTTCACAATAATAACTAAAGAGGGTCCGAACCGTGTCCCCGACACTACCTCTAACGCACACATATTTGCTTTAAAATTGAACTACACAATAACATTATTGAGCCCTAACAAAAGTAAATTACTGTGAAAATTAAATAAAAACCCTCTCATCCCCTACTATTAACAGATGATGTAGCGATACTATGCGCAGACGCAACTGTGGAACGAACTTCAAACATTCGTTGCAGAATGTGGCTTTGATTGTTAAAAGTGAACCTTGTTATTCTATATAAAAAAGTTCAAAGTTCGTTTGTTCGCCTTCAGTTTTGATACAGCGAAATACAGCATAAAGCGGCCGTGGCGGGTGAATGAAGCATAAAAAACACATAAATCAAAGTCAAAAAGGCATAGAGAATGGGGAAGCAGCGGTCGCGAGTATTTGTCACCAGCTGCCGCGCGGCTACAAAGCATTCATCTCGTATTGCCATCAATAATGAGGGTAATTTCGGCATTTTGTCATATTAGTGAGACGTATTGGTCCATTGTTGTTTGTTATTTGGAGGAATTAGGTGTATTTTGTATCAATAGTAGGCAATGCATGAATGTTTTGTCTTCCAATTGTAAATACTGGCGTATGTTGCTTTTCTTGCATAGGTAATTATAGACGCTTTTGTCAGCTTTATTAAAACAGTTTCGGTAAAATACTTCTCGCATACAGGATTGTGACAATGTGTATTTGTTAGTATAGTACTTATTCACAGCAATATTTTTTTCCACAAATTTGTTTCTGCTTATTAACTATAACTACGATATTACAAAGAAAATATTAACGCTGGCAACTTAGGCAAATTAAACAGCAAACCTGTATTTTTTATATTTATCTAAATAAAGAACGGAGAAAAAAAACTATTTTTGAATATGTCATTTCATATAGTTATTTTAAAGTGCAGTGCTCTAATTGTAATCCTCTCCTTCGTTAGTATCGAATTATTGTTACTGTTAACTAGATAAGATGCTAATAAAGGACATAGTTTTTTGGCCTGCGGCTTCTTGAATCACAAACACTTATTTGCGTCCTCAACATATCAATGTACATATATACAAAAGATACAAACTTTAAAGTCAATGTCATCATAAATATGTCTTTTTATTTTTATAACTGATCTGAGCGATGCTGAAAAAAGATTATGAATTAAAGTGAAAGAATAAGATTCCTCAATTTTATGTCTCGCACTTTTGAATTCGGTTCGCCATTCCACAAAGAGCAAACCAAACATTTACTATTATCACCTATAAAAACTGCCAATGACAAAGTATAACAAGAATTCCCATTTATCATTTGATATATTTGAAAACTTTTGCTCGTGCAAGATAATAAGAGCGATTCGAAACGATCCCTCAGAATGTAGAGGGCGAAGTGAAAATGATAACGAACAAAAGTCATTCAGGAGATAGCATTGTGAGATGTGGTACAAAGAGTATCGGCGGTTCGGTAGTCAACAATGCGCGAGGCAATTTGTCAGCTTCGACAATGCGCTCGACGTATTGACCATTATTTATGGAGAAGCGCTTTAGAGCGCGGCTTTATTGCGGGAACCATTGAGCACCGTGTATTACACGCGATGACGACCGCGCAAGCCGTGTGCTGACTTACGACCGATTGTCTGTGGAGTTCATCATTTTGTAGCCTAATTATTTGGGGGCCTGCTCTGGTTCCGTCGAACACGTAGTATTGTTATTCTTTAGTCGTCATAAAACATAATTACTCATACTAGAGTACTACAGTAGACCAATTTCGATGAGGGACGAATCTAGGAGATGGATAGAACCACTCCCGGTTAGGTTACAGTTCGGGCCTGTACCTATAAAACGCTAAATAATAAAACAAAGGATTCGCTTCTTTAGCTTTTCAGCCTAATGCAGTTTCCTGTATAAATACTCCATTAAAAATTTGCAATAGTATTAAGCTTAGTCATGCCCATGATTGATCATCAAAACCTTAGGGAAAGCTAGTTATTCTAACATTTGAAGCGACGATATTAAGCCACAGTCATCAATAAGCCACTGACTCTTTACTTAGAAAAACATAATATACTTTCGCCCTCTCAATACGGTTTCCGGGATAAAATGTCAACTAACGACGCTGTACATGAGTTACCCAATTTTATAGCAACGAACATTGATTCTAGCAAAAAAGTAATTATAATATTCCTTTATTAAACCAAAGCGTCCCTGTTCCACTGTTGTTGCAAAAGCTGGAGAGGCTTGGGGTAAGAAATACACAGCTGCAGTTGTTTTCTGACTATCTATCTGACACATTCCAAAGGGTTAAGATTGCTGATTAGAGGTCGCGGGTTCGATCCCCGCACAGTACAAACATTTGTGTGCATGAACATGTCTGTTTGTACTGGTCTGGGTGTCTCCTATGTATAATAAGTATGTATTTACAAAAGAAAATGTATTTAAGTATGTATAACCGTTGTCTAGTATCCCATAACACAAGCTTTAATTAGCTTACTTTGGGGCTATATGGCGCTGTGTGGAATAATGTCCAGGGATATTTATTTATTTATTTTATTTACTATAGCGAAGACCTCCCTATATCATACGGGGATCCTTAAGAAAGTGTGTTGGGCTCAACACGGGTGTACTTCGCGTTATGTCAATCAATACTGACGTATTGCATCACGTCTTGGGGTGGAGCACCGAAAACGGCTTGGTAACGGCCTACCGTTGTTGTAGCCTACTGATGAGCTGTATAAACGATGCAACGTTTTAACAGTCCGCCAACTTTTTATATTAAATACATACTACAAAAACACTCTCTCCTGCAATATGACCCCGGTATCGTGAGTAAAAGAAGAAAAGCAAAGGTCTGTCCTGGCAAGTCACTGAGGACTCAATTCTCCCACAATTTTTCACTTTATCTTTATTAGGTAGTTTATTCTTCTTAATTTTCCATGGTTTGTTTTTCTATTTAAATTAAACTACTTAGTGGTTTTAATAATAATAATACTCGTAATTTAACCGAGATTGAGAGGGTGGGAGCCTGGCGATCCGTTACACAGGGATTACCCCAGTATGTACACCAGTCTCTCACAGAGGTGGCTCATGTTCTTAAACTTTAGGTTTAGTTGATAAGTTTGTATGTAGCCTTTGTGTAGAGGAAATAAATTTTACTTTCTTAGTATTATTATTAAAGATACTACTTTTATCAGTTTGAACACTCTTGTAAAATGAAAGTTAAAAGAACGCAACGCATGAAAGTTAACCTTTTCTTTTAAAAACGTTTGAAAATAGTATTTCGCTATCGATCTTATTTAGATCTAATTGAAATCCGTTTATGATCCATCCTTTAATTTTAGTTGGGTGTACTACCTACACTCATGAGAACATTATTGTGAATTGAAATGTTTGGTGTAGATATCCCTATACCTTATGTAATGTTTTACACCTCTTTGGCCGAGTGGATACTCGGCCCGAAATTCGGTCCTAGGTCAAATCCCAGGTCTGGCAGATGTGTTTTCGGATTTTTCGGAACTTACCCCGAGATTCTGATCACCAACCTGCAATTAGCAAGCGTGGTGATTAAGCATTCCTTTAATTAAATGAAAGGGTTTGAGATCTCTTGCAGCCGAATACTTTGCAAACAATGGGAATAGTTTGATGTGAACGCGTATGTACGTAACAAGCGATTATTACTCTTATATTTATCTCATCGTCAGCAGCCATGACGCGTGCAAGTCTGCAGCTGAGGGGGCGGTCAGGGCGTCGCCAACCCGCCTCGGCGATTGTTGTCAACGAAACCACTACCCAGTAGAAATTAATTTCGTTATACTCTTTGTTGCGACTGCACGGTGGCAACGCCTAAGGGCATGAGGACACTGTTTGCTATTAGCTTTTAGCAAGTGTAAAATTAACGGTTGCAACTTTGCAAGCTTTTGTTCTGTACGCTGCAATCACCTGCTGTTACGGTACTGAAATTACTGTTTTGTTGGATGCAGTTTGACATTTGGCAATAAAAAATAAGTTTACTTTTTTATTTAATTGTTCGTTCACAAATATATTATGACAAATGACGTGATGAGCATATGTGAGCTCGTCTTTAATGAGATATGGATATACAAGACTCGAAAGTAATAAATTGACTTAACTGCGGTCGACATGCACTCGCTCTTCTGTGCGCTGGCCTCACAACAAATTAATAACTTTTGGCTAACCTACTTCAACCTGTATTTGTTCACGCTGAACAAAATGTTGATGCTGTGACGTCAACATCAACGTTTGGCCAATCTTTCTACTTTACTGACCCTTTGACCGATTTGGTAGGTATTTTAGCTCCGCTCACATCTGCATTATCACAAATATTTGTGTTGTAACATATTATGATGGCCGTCATACGGGAATCTTCACCGCCCATAAGACAGGTTTTGCCTGTTGGGGTCAGATATGGCAATGTATGAGAATTCCCATAGTTATCATATTTTAAATTATACGCGCACCTTGAAGGTTAAGTACTGAAAATCGTATGGCCTTAACCCTGTTGCAGATCAAATTTCCATAACCATCAGTGGCAGCAGCATCCGCTGGGCGGGCCGACGCCGCCCCGCCCGCCCCCGTGCGCACGCGTTCCGAGTTCAACCCGGTAATAACAAGCTTGCTACGTAAAGTTGCGTGTCTTAAAGTTTAGGTTTTGATAGAGAAAAAACATGGTCTGATAATCGGAGCTTATATGTGTGATGGTTAGTAAAGATAACCATGGTTAAAGCGTAATTCACTGATATATTCTGCAAAAATTATGAAGTTTCGTAAAACTTTTGAAGGCATAAAAAGCAAATTGAAACAAGTGTGATACGTTTATAAGACGTTACGATTTTATTGCAGTTAAATATAATTAATGAGAATAACACAATAATCAATAAAAATTACAAACCAAAAATATGTTTATTTAGTATCTAAAGATTCACGCTACTACCCACGTGTTCAGACCTCAGGATCTCTTGGGCATGATGAGGTAGTACCTACATCTTAAACCTCATCCATTTTTCTTGTATTAAGAATTATTAAACTAATTACTTAAATTACGTTTTCGTCATATAAATTACTCTTGATACATACGCCCTTTATAAAATTCACAGACACACAAATGTAGTAGTACCTAGCAGTTCTAAAATGGTCGCAGAATTTTATACAGGCCGCCTACAAGGCTATCTTGAAATCTGGAGGTCCAAGTCCAACGGTGTCTTAATAAATAAATAAAAAACACATTTCTTTTCAGACAGTTGTCCATAAATGTTACTAGCACTCTTTTTTCTCATTTTGTATCATCGTAATCCGTCATGGTAATCTCCAAAGGTGTCACAGAACAGTTACCCGTCACAGTCGTGCGGTTCCCATTGCATACGCGACGCATACAGATGCAACGGGGCGCGGCCAAACCGCGTTTTTACGCCGTTCTCGGAACAAACGGCCGCCACAACACGCCCACTAACGGGAAATGCTCATTGAATATTACATGTATTAAGCAAGCCGTTTGGACCACTAATTATATACGCTACTTAAAGAATTAATTACCCAAGTTTCGCAACCGTGTGTCGTAGAAATTAAATTTTTATTTATCCTATTTAGCTGCAAATGAAGAACTGTTGAGTAATTAATGCTTAATTTATTGGCTTTTGTTTAGTAGGTACACCAAAACCATTTGTATTATTTTACAGTATTTTTCTTAAAACAATCCTAATGAGCATACCAACGAGTAGGTATGTTTAGACTAATATATTTACATTCAGTCAAAGAAGTATCGGGAATGGATGATTTGTTTATGGTTGCTAATTATTTTTTTTGTTTTTTTTATTGTTGTTAGATTGGCACAACTGTTTTCCATTTTGGCGCGGAGTTTGAGTTACATCTGTTATTTATATTAAATACAGTGCTGTTTTTAGTTAAATGATATCTAGTGTGTATTGCGAATTTCATAATGGACAAAAACATCGAACAAAGAGTTTGTCTTAAATTTTGCATCGCCAATGGAATTTAGTGTTCGGAGTCACTGAAAATGTTACAGAAGGCTTACGGTGAATCGACTTTATCAAAAACACATGCTTATGAGTGGTACAACCGTAGCATTTTATCTAATCATTTGGGTATGAAACATGTTACCACTCGGCTAGTCCCAAAAAAAGATTTTTTTTGGATTTTGCACCACGACAATGCGCCTTCGCACAAGGCCATGATTGTGAACGAATTTTTGACCAAACACTCAACAAATACCATCGAGCAACCACCATATTCACCAGATATGGCTCCAGCCGACTTCTTTCTTTTTCCTAAACTCAAATTACCACTTCGTGACACCCGTTTTCAATCGGTAGAAGACATAAAGGAGAATTCGTGGCGAGAACTGAACTCAATTCCGGAAAGAGCGTTTGAAAAATGTTTTGATGATTGGATTATTCGTTGGCGTAAGTGTATCGTTTCTGAAGGAGCATACTTTGAAGGTGATAAAATAAATTTGGATGAATAACAAACATTGTGTATTGTTGATCTTTTCCCGTTACTTTCTTGACAGAGTAGTATATGGTGAATTTAGAGGCTTCGCGTGGTTCACTTTGGCTGTAAAATTTAAATCCTTGTTTCAGAAGACGTGTTTTTGATATTTGTTTCTGTGTTATGAAAAGTATCGCATCATGTTATGTAATGGGCAAAATAGATATCCCTGTACAAAATTGTATTGGGATTTGACATTGTCATGTTATGTCATGTCGAATCCCAATCCAATTTTATAATAACGTAAATTTTAAGTGGCAACTCGTGGTAGACGTGCAGTACATAGTTTTTAATTTCGCCTAATGACGTTTTATTTTATTTTTTTGTCTATTGTAATTATATTGTAATCAGACAAAAAAACGGAAATTAAAACTTTATGTACTCTCAATAATTAAATACTGGCGTAGAATACAAATTAATGTTCTGATAAAAATACTCTAAGCTCTTTATTGCCAACTTCTCGGTGCGAACCTACGCCACCTAGCGGCGAATAGCAATTACAAATCAAAAAGTTTGGCAAAATCCGCACATGGCAACAGCACAAGCTAGAAAATAACGCTTAACCAGACCAAAACAATGATTTTTCTATTAATTTTAGCTTAATTTAAAAAAAAATCTCTGATCTAGTCTCCGGGTGAAGGGGGGATTAAAAAAATGTCTTCTATTGGTAGCTACTCACCATTAATTTTGCAGGCTTCAAAATAACAAAGAATAATTTAGTTATAATTATCGTTCTATTGAAATTATAAAATTATCGAAGTATCATTTGAAAACTGTTATTAAGGATTTTTTTTCAAAATGGCTTAGATATACTATCTAGTAAGCAAATATTATTGTTAGCCAGTATTTCTGCATAGGCGAATTAAGAAAAAGAAATTAAATTCATTTCTAAATAATATATTTGCCTTTTCATTAAGTAATATGTGTGTTACGTATTTTCGCTATTTCATGAAGCTCATAACATCGCTATGTAGGTTTTGCATGAAAATAAAGGTTCACATTTTTCATCAAGAGAGCTTTTATACGAGGCACACAACTTCTTGTCGAAGACCTCGATGTCGTCGTAATAAATTGTTATTAATTCCAATCACTCGCTCATGAAATTGACAGACGTTTTTTTTTGTAATTTGCAAAGCAGCAGAACTAGAACACTTCTTTTATAGGCTGTGTAATAAAGGCCTAATGAAAATGAATCATTCTAACTTAGGTATTGAAGTAAATATTGAACTCATAAAAGCACGCTGCCGGCCATCTTGCGGTAACCGGCTGCCCACGTCGCAGCCATTTTATAACAAAAAACTATGTTAATTGCGACACAATGGCCGTCGAATCCGAGACAATTTGGAGTAATAAAATAAAGTTTTATGTCGCATTTACTTTGATGCGGTCTCCAGAACGTATAATTACGAAAGGAAGGGTCCACTCGGAACGATTCCAGACACACATTTGATTCATACGATTGCATTCGAAGCGTATTTATGTCCTACTAATATTACGATAATTTGAATTTAGAGTTTTTTAAAGACAAATAAATCGTCATGTCTGCCTACGACATTAATTTTACGAGCTTCTTTCAACTGGTGATTAGTTACACGTGCGTTGAAAAAAGCTTTCATTTCCGTAACGAAGGGTTTAAAATAGTTATTAATGTGTATTATATGTTTTGTGAATATTCCACACAATATTATCATCATCATTAGCACCTAAAGAAGTTCATTTCTGAACAGAACAACATAGGCTCTCATCAGTTTGAGTTTGAGTTTGTATTTCGGGACAGCGCCCTTAGTGATTTAAATTGGAACCAAAAATGACATACAAATTTTCTGACCGCGACGATCGCCGTTTACGCGAAGGAAACTCCTTGTAGACGTACTGTATTCACTAAAAACCAACAATCTTTGTAATAATTTAACCAAACGAAATTCTCCTTGATTCTTAGTTCATCAGCTACATTCAGACTCGCCCGCTTCGCATCAAGGTGTGGTCGGTGATCCCCCTGGACTAGAAGCTGCCAATCATCATCATCAACATCTGGGTCACGTTACTCAAACTCAAACTTTCTTTATTGTGAATCACAGGTACAAAAAGGTGACAAAATTTAAACAAAGCAGATCATCTGTGTCCCGCCGTATTGGCATACAACAATCAATACACTGTATCATAAATTTAATATAATGATAAAATACAAGTAGCGTCTATAACAATAAATCGGACTATATATGCATCACTTTTAAATAGTGCGGTCTGTCAGGAAATCACTAATTTTATAGCATTTCTCTGCTAGAAAATCATGAAGTTTGCTCTTGAACATCATTAAATCATCGGTATTTCGAATGAACTCGGGAATTCTATTGAACATGTGTGGCGCGTTGCAAAATATACTTTGTATCCTTGACTCTTACGGAACAGCCTAAACTCGCTTTTTGACTTAAGTACACACCTAAATACACCTTGTACTAGTGATTGGGCGTGAAGAGTTAGAAGCTCCGTAAGATTATATACGCTGCAAGTAATGGTGCAACTCTCTTGGCAATATTTAACATGAAAAGGTTTGTAGTGGGAATTTAGTTTCTGCTGGTCATAGTAATATATGTGCAAGCGCTACTCAGAGATATAATACGGTGATGCCTATTTATTTCATGCTTTTCTTTTTTCATACGTCCTACCCAACATATTGTCTTTTTTATTATCTGAATCAGACATTAGGATTCACAATTCGAAACTTTATCTGTGGTTACCAACCACCTTTACGTGTGACGTAGTAGTTATCCACGGCATGATGGTTATGTGGCAAAGTTTTTCAATAAATCAATCCCACTGGGTGAAATGGGGTCTATTTATTTATTTATTTATTCTTCATTGCACAAAAAAATACACAGTATAATAGGCGGACTTAATGCCAAAAGGCATTCTCTACCAGTCAACCACACATTAAACAGATAAATTTACAGACGGTGCAAGTGATAACATTTTACTACTAAAACTAACTGAAGCAAAACATAAAAAAAAGAACCAAAAACAACAAAATATACTTACACATAATATCATTATCTATATACATACATAGACTTAATAAATACAAGATATATACGTCTAATAGCTACTACGCAAGCTTCGTCGCGGGAACAGCTATTTTTCTGAATAGGTTTATGATTTTAAATGAAACGCTATTCGTCATAGCGTACTTTTTGCCGCAAGCCTATTGTTGCCGATCGATAGCAATTGAACTAGATATTAGAGCGATAAAGCTAAAACTTTTGTATAAAATTATCTGGAGACAGTTTCTCTGTCATTTTCTAGCAAATAGTAGGCCAGCCGCCTCCACAATCAAGCCATTCCTTTGTTACCGTGCTCCCGTTTCTGTCCCACGGAAACAGGTATCATTGCAAACACCAACTCTATAATCTTGTGCGATTCAGCCATTATGCATAGAAAACAGCAGTTGGGACAATAAAAACTCCCGCAATTTTACTACATGGAAAAATCTAAAGCTATTAAGGTCTATTATCCGACCGCGTAGGTATACGGATATCGTAGGGCGCAGTGCGAATAGTGCATATTTTATAAAGGAGAAACGAAGTACCTGTGTGCTTAAACCCACATGCCATGTTGTAATGTCTAAATTATTGAGTAGAATATGTCCATGCAATTGTATGGCGCGTCATTGGGATATTTGTCTTAGAAATGAATTCATTTACTTGACTGACCTATAGGCGCAATGGCAGTTCCTGCCTTTAGCGAAGGAGGTCTTAGGATCGATCACCACGCATGACATACATTTATGTGACGTGACGAACATTTGTGTTTCTTGTGTGTCTGGGGGTTATCTATGTAAGTATGTTCATCAGTCTCTGACACCCATAGTACAAGCTCTACTTAGTTTGGGGTCAGTTTGATCTTGATGTGAATTGTCCTAGATATTTATTTATTGACTTTGATAGAGTTACCAAAGATCATGTCAGTCAAAGTAGGTATAATAAATAAATTAATTGGGACATATAATTTCATTCATAACTTGTGTATTGTGAATTTCAGACAGTCTAGAACCATATGAGATTCTAATTATTGAGAAATAGTACATAGCACCACCTTAGAAGCAGCCTTAGCAGCTTATTACGCATATTATGCATATTCTCAACTATAATAATGGTATAATACTTAGGGAAATAGTACAGACATTGATGAACTTTTTATGAAGCAGAAAAAATGTGTCAGGACTATAGCTAAAATTGACAACTCCCAATCGTGCAAACCCATTTTTTTAAAAATTTAATCTAGTTACCTTGCCCTCTATTTACATTTACGATATATACCTGTTTACTTTTGAAAATATTAAAAAAAATACTAAAGTTAAAGATACACATAGCATTAACACTCTACATAAATATGACTCTACTTACACCCCTTCTAGAATTAAAATGTTGAATACGAGTCCACATTACATGGCAGTAAAAATATTAAATAAATTGCCACTTCATATAAAAAACGAACCAAATTTAAAATCATTTTCACGAAATCTACGCTCTTACTTTTAAATTACATGCTACAAAAAAACTTAGAATCTTATCGAAGATCTTTATTTAAATGCACAATATATTTCAGATACTAAATTTGATAAGTATTAATGCTGTATTGCTTAAAACCGCTTCGTAAATAGACCATATTTGTCGTAAAAAGTAAAGGGTAAAAAATAGTTATTGTGAGTTATCCGTAAGAGATAGATATATACCATCGCGGACTTTTTTGTAGAACTTTTTCAATATCAAGATGATATTCAAAAATCATAATCATATCATTGGGTGAATATTTAAATGCCCAATAACAAAATAACATTTCTGTAATCTATTCTGCTCTATATAAGTACATAAACATTATAGAGCTTTCTATTTATATTTAGTTTAAGTAGTTACATTAAAGCTGCCCTCAAATTTGCTATACCTTCTGGGTAACTAGGTTCTAAGTTCTTTCTACCGTTATATCTACCACCTGTATAATGTAATACACCCCTAGTAAGCTAATGTGAATAAATAAATAAATAAAAAAACCTAGTCATATCTATCTATGCGTATATAGCAATCTGACCAGATTCTTGACTGTGTTCCTGTTACGATAGTCTTTTTTAATGCGTCCATATTTAAGTAATTTATATGAAGCTAATACTTACCCATCCATTGTAACGATGACTTGATTTCAATGATTGAGGCCTTTACCCATCAGTGGGACAATATATAGGCTAATTACTTCACTTTTCTTTACTTTATGTTATGTGTGCGTGAATACGGTGGAGGGGCGCGTCATTTCCGATGAGACAAGCTCTACTTCCTTATTTACCGCGGAGTGTATCGAAGCTATACCTAATCACTAAAAGTTGGTAAAGAAGACTTCACAGTTAAGGTTTTAATAGAAGAAACGAAAGGATATCCCGGAGCGGTGAGGCACCTCGAGCGAGTATCGTAGCAGACATAGAACGTGATAGATGAAGCTAGTGTACGAACTTCGCGTATTTAAAGGAAGATCAATGTTCTTCCTTTGACGCTGCTGCGTCCGCATCGCTCTATACCTTTATCTATCTCTCTAAGATGTCACGATTTGCGTCATGCGCCGTAGGACGTTTTCTCGCCTTGACTTACACTCGCAGTCCCTGGTTCAATTCCCGGTCGAGTTAATTCAGGAAACGATCTCTTCTAAATTGGCCCATGTCTGGGTGTGCTGGGAGACTAGCTTAATTCCTTGTCTGGTACTAAGCCAAAGGTCTGGCATTATCTATTTATTTATAGATTACAATCATCATCATTGAATCGTGGAGACCACGACTCGACAAGCGTAGTGTTGGACGTCCACCGGGACGTTGGACCGACGACCTAAAGAAAGTGGCTGGTAGTGACTGGATGGCAGAAACGGGAGATCGGGCTTTGTAGCGCAGGCATATATTATGCTGGATATAGGCCAGCAGCGCAGCATAATAATATGCAGAGCATATTCTATTGTAGAAATCGTCGTGGCGTGTTGCTCTTGGCTAGCCCCCCAAAGGAAGAATCATCATACGTTTGTCAATGAACTTGATATCGTGACAGCTAAATAGTGGCACGGTTGGTTTTCATACAGACGAAGAGACATGCGTTATGTATGTCGATTAATGTCTGTTATCGTTGCTTTAGGGACAAAATCAATTTCCATTTTTGCAACAGCCACCTACATCTTTATCGCATGGCATCACTAATCATTGCTATTGACGCAGTATCGGATGACCACGGAGAAAATGTTGCTTGCGGTGTGCTATTGCCAGTAAATATAAAGCATTATAAATATCTACTAGCAATAACACAGTCTAGTATTACCTTAAGGTAATAATAGACTAGTACATTTTACTACAATTTATATATTATAATACGCCACACTTTCAATAGGTACCTGCCTACCTGAATATTTTGAAATACAGATAGAAACTCAAAATTTGTAAATCTTTCCTTATTTTGGATTAGTGATATGGCCGAGGCGTGACTAGTTAGATGTTAAAAGTAAGTATGTATAAGTAGAGCATCGTATTTTCTTCAGTATGTGAATATTTCACATGTGAAGTTTTAATCGGACGAGCTGTGACTCTAACGCCCAAATTCAGAAACGGCAGTCAAACTTAAGCAAACCTCAAATGTATACCTGTCCCTTTCACATCTGCTGACATATTTTGACAGGATAGCATCGATTTATATGGTGATCAACTACGACTGTCATTTCTTGATTCGGGAGTAAGATGGCTCTTACACTAAAACCATCTGAGGTATCTGTCTAAAAGATTTCATAGCCAGAGTTAAAATAACTGATAAGTAGATAGATCATTCATAATAAATAGTAAAATCTACGCTGTATTAGGCGTTTAAAAGCAAACGACTTCACTTTTGGAACACCCATCTCAACTCCTCCCAGAACTAATAACATGATTTAAGTTATTCACATAAGTAGGTACATACAGCAGCAGCCACCTAACCTAAAGCATCTTCAGCTATAAGATGTGAGATAATAAGATTTCCCTGACTCATCATAGCTTGTGTAAACAATCTCCGGATTAGTTAAACAGAATTGCTTTCAAAAACTCTTTCAAGTTTTTTTTTCTTCCATACATCACACCACTTGGCATGGTCTCGAATCTCGAAGTAAAGATAATTAATATCCTTGTGTTACGACCTCGTAACACAAGAATATTAATTATCTTTACTTCGGGATCTTAAATCCCTGTCTGGTACCTACCAGACAGGGATTTAAGCCTGGCACACCCAGACCTGAGTCAAGTCGATTTCAATATAGAAAAGATAGTTTTCTTTGAATCGACCCGATCGGGAATCGAACCCAGGACACCACGCAAGTCAAACCGAGAAACCGTGCTACAGCTCACAACGCCAATCGTGTGATCAAAGATATTGTATCTAAGTAGCTACACATCAAGTTTTACTAAGGGCACCATGTTGCTGAAATTAGACCTGGCTAGAGTTTTCTAAAAGTTGACCTGTCGTCCTCCGTTCATGCATGGATTACAATGTGACAGATATTTTGAAACTGTGCCTACGTACGTCCACATGTGTGTGTTCACCCGTTATCATATCGCAAACAAAACAACAGGACCTTTATGGTACAAAAAATTTCAACGCCTTCGTCTATTTCAAATGAATTGAAGTCCGTAATGAAAAAACTCAAATCAATATTTAATCATTTAACTTCACATTCTATCAAATTGGCCAGATGAGGGGTTATGAGAATACCCTTCAGAATTAACAGCACCATGCTCAGTTGGGCAGTGTTGGGTCCGCGTCGCGCCGCAGGGTCCGATTATGTCATTAGGTGCAACGGTGTCCCGGATATCCAGTGATCGAGTCGCGATGAAAAGCTCAATCGAAGTAATCGAGCGATTGCCCGCAGCCAAATCGATTGTCCCGATGATACGTCCCTGCGTTTCATCTCTGAGCTATGGGACGCGCGGCTAGTAAACTGTCGACGGTCACTAAAAGAGAAGGGTGTACTTACCTACTGGCATTTTCTGCAAAAACCGCAATAGAGTTTCGCGGCTTACCTATTTCGAAATTCACGAATAATCTTTTCACAAAGGTTCTCTCTACACGCATGTTTCATAGATCGTGGTGATTATCAATCCTCGAAAGTTTTAAATTTAATTAGGTAGGTACGAGTAGGTAGGACTTTCCATAGCATCGTACAATGTCACTTCACATGAAGAGATTTTTTTTAACTAAGTATGTATGTGCAGCATGGCTTTTACCGCAAAACATGACTTTTATTATCTATTTCAAAGAACAAATTAACAATGTTGTACATTTTTTCTATTATAAGATACCTATTTATTAAATAGTTAGGTAATGTGTTTTATTAGTTTTTAATGAATGAATGGAATAATTTTTGCTCAAACGTTAAGTACCTACGTCCCTACCATTTGCTCCCCTCACTTAGTTCTTGTTCAGCTTTAGGCTTTTTGCTGCTAACCCAGTGTTAGCTCTAATCATACTTTGGCGGATAAAGCAAGTTGCAGTCACATACCGCAGCGTGGGAGGGGGCGTAGCCGCCGCCTATTGGGCCGGCCGGCGCCAATGCGCGCGCGCCGCACGGTAGCCTACCACACGCGTTACCATGCCTTTATTTATAATAATATATTAAATTACCTACATGCCATTACCATGTATCATTGGCTTCATCATATAAATAAGCCTAGTTATTTGAAAGTTTCTAACAACCTGTCGTTTGGCGAGTGCTCGCTCCTAGTTACTGTTGCTATCTATGCAATTGATGCTAACAGCAGGCCTGCCAGGGACACATCGGAACGTGCCCGCGAGCGCACGTAATGTGACCTTAGCGAATAAGTGGCACATTTCCTCTCCAGACCGGCTATACAGCTTCCTAAGAACGTTTAAACATCCGATATTACCAATAATTGATGACGACGAGTTATTAAGCGCACCGGGGCAGGTTTCTATGCTGATAACTCGTAGTTATCAAGAATTTGAGCATCGACCGTCCCATTACAGTGGTACGAGGACTCAGGCGCTTCTTCGTAATAACCATGATAATGCCTGAAATTATATGATTTGTGAGGAATTTTGTTGGAAATGGCGAAAACATTACAGAAAAGTACAGGGGTCGTTAGGACGCCGCCGGCTGCCCCGGGCTAGCCAGCCCGCCGTATGCAAATTAAACGTAATCAAAATAATAATTTGGTACGAAGCGAGCAGAAAAAGCGGTTGGAGCGTCTCCCTCTCGCATCAGGTCGGCGGGCCGCGCCAGAAAGAAAGGACGGCACCACCGACGTAAATGCAAATGGCCCACGCCCGATTCACTGTTTTATTATTTCGTATTGTTTCGACTATACATAATTACACACGCGATAGTGGCTTAATGCGCGAAATTACTGTAAGTGGACTGAAATATTTCAGTAGTGATTATACGGTTAGGCAAGCCAGTCGAAACGTGATAAAGCCAGCAATAGGAACGATACGAATAAATTGTTGTAATAAGCCTTCACGGTAGCAGAAGTGTGGAGGATGATTACTCGAATAAGTATTTTGATATTTTATGATAGGTACCCAGGTTATCAAATGTACTCGTACTTATCCATGTAAATGCGCATATGTTTAGTTAAAGCTTTTGCAGTTAGTTTTTGTCAATTGGTGGCAAATTATATATTAATTTACAGTCACGTTTGTATTTATATTTGTAGGTAGAAAGTATTTGCAAGAATTTTCAAATTTTATCCTCGCTTCTTATTCAAAATTCGTGGTTTAAGGAGACGGGTTAGGGTTTCAGTTGTTGAAATAGTTTTATTACTTTCTACTCATCTTTATTTTGCTATTGTATTTTCAATGCTTTTAGGTTTTACCACTGAATCTTACAGCCGAATTACGATTATGATAAATATTATGATTTGAATAACATTTTTAACACACCTTTAGGCTATAATCACGTAGGTAGAGTTAGTAGGTAGGTAAGTATTTATATCAGTCGACCACAACCCGCAGTACAGTGGTTAGCCAATATTATGTACATATGCGAATGTTCCAGGCATATAGGCACCATGTGCGAACCTGAGTCCATGGAGCGGAGACTGTCAAAGGCACCGTTTAATTAACTTCACGCTCGGCCAAGCCCGAGTCCGTGGTTACGCTCGCCACGCCAATTGGACGCGATTAAAAATAATTTTCATTTCTGATGTCACTTGCTAGTTACCTCGCGCCGTGGTGCGGGTAATTCATCTGTTACGAGGACCGGAATGTACTTGGTAAAGTATCCCTTGCGATTGAATAATCGCTGACGCCATGTTCCTCGTTGCCACAATGCTTGACGAATGCATAGTGCATATCAATGACAATGCTCTGGTTTGTTGTGCACACAATTGTGGTGCAAAGCTTAGCTGAATTCGAACCTATTTATAGTTATACATTTGTGTTTGCTTTGTATTTGGGTGTAATTTTTTAAATATTTATTCCTAATAGTCCAGTCAATGAATGTTCAGAAAGGGATGTGGATGGATCGAAAGCAGAAAATTTGACTTTGGAACTTTGTTTGGACTTGTTAGGAGATAAACATAATAAAAGTCCTTACCCCTCCGAGGTGAGCCCGAGGGGCGGGGGGGGCACAAGTTACCTCAGAACTTTTTGGGCTCACTTGGGAGGGATAAAGACTTATAGTATGTTAATCTCGTAACTAGTCCAAACAAGATTCTAAAGTAAAATTGTATGCTTTCGACTTTTCCATCCAAAATCATTCATTGCCTACGCTATACCTAAGAATGTTTATCAGTCTTGTGGGCATAGTACAAGTTCTGCTTATCCCTTATTGATGATCTAGGTGTGAGTTGTCCAATGTAGCTCAATGTGATGTTGCCTACTATTTAACTCTTATCCAAACATATTGCCCAGGTACCTAATGGCAAATAATGGGTTATTAATCTGGCCAAAGTAGCGAAGGAAATTATTACGTGTGTAAAAATCTATCATTAGGTACCTTTCGATGATCATTCTTCGGCTGAGCTGTGTCGTCCATTTATTATTTTTTTTCAGTGAGGTAACTTGTGTAACTGAAAACCATACACAGGTAAGTACATACAATATACATACCATCACAGCTTTCTTCATTTGGGGTAGGTATAGATCTGAGCTTTCTACTTGCTCCGATCGGCATCCTGCGCTTCTTCCACTCTCAATCATTCTTTTCATGCTCGGAGCTTATTGTTACTTTTGACTTGAACCTAGAGGACACTGTCATTATTCAAAGTAATAGATGGTATATCAGTATTTTTATTACAAAATCACTGTTTTAGTCGGTATTGTTACGTCCAGCGCACCTATTACACGTTTAGGTACGTAGGTAGCGTATACTTACCCACTCATGCCCACAAAGGCGGTATTATTACGCAAATTACCGCAAATAACAGGCCAGCGACAATTAGATGATGTTCTTTAATGAATATGAATGGCGCGGTGCCTTCCTGCACCTTCGTGCCAGCAAACATGCATGCCGATGCAGATGTGACATACATACGCCACTTAGAAAATGTTTGCTGTAGGTACTCCGGCTTAGGTACTGATTCAAAATGATATGGGAAATTATAAACTCAGCAACTTAAAACAACTGAAAAGGGCAACAGACATAATTTCTATGTGATCGACAAAATCAAAGACAAGTCGCCGATTTTTGAATATTTAAGTAGTCGCTTAAAATAGTATTTTTGGTCGGGCAGGCTAGGCGAGCATAGCGTCCAATTAAATAGAGCCTACTACCCGAATATTGTTAGTAACAAGTTGTAATCTGAGATATGGAACTTTAATAGAAGACGTTTGTTTAGTAAAATGAAGTAAAGTAAAGTAATAATAAACATTGTGAGTTTCTAGATGGCGCACATTTTAAAAATTAGGAAAATTTTGTAAATTACATCGACGGAAAATGATTTTAAAAAATCAGCATTTTTTTCAATGTTTAAGGGACATTTCAAAAAGTATTTAAAGTTGTATACTCTATGCAAAAATAATGTTATAACTTTTAAACTAAATGCCTTATCGCAATGAAACAAAGTTGCTGATGATAATTTGACTGGCCTATTGGTGCAATGGCAGCGATCCTGCCTTCAGCACCGGAGGTCGCGGGTTCGATACCCACCCATGACAAACATTTATGTTTGTGTGTCTGGGTTTTATTATCAATTTAAGTATGTATTTAGAAATACATACTTAAGTATGTTTATTAGTCTCAGACGCTCATAGTACAGCTTCGGGTCAGATGATCTTGGTGTAAATTGTCGTAGATATTTATTTATTATTATAAATATATATAATAGATCATGCTCATAAAATAAAATAATACCATAGATTTTACACACAAATATGAAAACTAGAAACTGGACCTGGGACCTATCTCCTAATCAGAATTCCATTGGACAAGCCTTGCAGAAATGTTAACCAAGAAATTTATGAACCTTGTAACATAGCAATGAGGTTCAAAAAAAATGGTGACGTTAATGTAATACCAATCCGGCGAAATCAGATTCAAGACTCAGGGGCCTGATCCCGCTCGACTCCCTGGGATTAGGTCGAATTTTTCGAGGTTCTATCTTTGTGTTGAAATTAGTACATTGTTAAATGTTAAAACCAAAAATTCACATTACCCATTTTTTTTATTTTAAGTATATTTACGTCGTAATAGCTTTCATATAGTAAAAATACCATGCCATACCATACCATTCTTAAAAGCGGTTAAAAAAAGACGGTTTCAGCGGTCAAAAAAGACTTGCGCGTATTGTATATACATTTATTTTATTTTGTTTTATTTCTAATCTATATAAATAACCTGGCAGGTGAATTGGACGACCACTGTGTCCTCTTTTCTGATGACGTTTCCGTTTTGATACCATGCTCCGATGTTACTCAAATTAAAATCAACCTTAGATAAAATTGTTAATTGGCTAGACTCGCATAACTTAAAACTTAATCTAATTAAAACTAAAATTATTCAGTTCAAACCATATCAAAAACTTGCAATACAAATATAACTTTAGGCACACAAAACCAGGGACTGGTTACTCTGCTCCATTGCTGGGCGTAGAGCTATACTAACACTTCAATTGGAAACAACATATCCAAAAAGTACTTAGTAAAATGTCCTCTTTTATTTATGCGCTCCAACACCTTGAAAGAGTTACTGATTTCAAGACTGCCCTTTCAGCATACTACGCTCATGCGTATTCCCGAATCTCATGGAATTATTCTGTGCGGTATTCTTGCGAAGCATTTAAGGTCTTTATCCTCCAGAAAAAATGGTTGAGAATAACGCCAAACATTGATCAAATGGAATCATGTAGGACTCACTTCACTAGATATCAAATTCTGACATATACGTCCATATATATACCATATACATCCTCGAATCGTGTAAGTTCGTCAAGAAACACAGTTAGTTACCTATATTACCTTTAAGAAGTAGGTATCAAACGAAACAATAGCGATTTAAATAAACTTAAATAGTTCCATTTTCCAAATTAAAATTAGTGTCCCCATAATATGTCAATTAAGATTTATAACCACATACCTAATAGGTACCATAAAAAAAATTACAAACTATCGCTCTCTTTTTCCCAAGAAATTAAAATTTATTTTTTAATAATAAGTGTTTAATTAACTTGCAGGAATTTTTCGAAGATAAAATTGACGTTTTTCAGGTATGGGTAATTCAACACCATAGGGTTATTATTCTTACTATATTGATTTTATGTTTTTAATTTTATATTGTTAACACCACAGACAATGTATTTAATGTGAGGCGATTAAATGCCCTCTATTTGCCATTTCCTTTCAGGGCGTCGCATGTACTTTAATGAAATACTGTTAGACCTTTTTATCTATGCGACTATGCAATGAATAAATAAATAAATAGACACTAGTACAATAAGCACTGAATCAAAAACAAAACAATACAAACTTCATAAAAAAGTATTTACACATCTAAGTATAACAGGTTTAAAATAAAATGTATAAAATAGTCTTAGACATTCATTGTTAATGAAGATCACATCTTGATCACGATATGATCGACGATGCACCAATATATTTATTGTTCAAACTATAGTGCAAATGGCAGCTTGAAGCTCAAGAGGCATTCTCTACCTATGATAAAGCACCGCCTACAGTCACCAGAGATCTTTAGACCAAAGCTTTTTCCTTTTTCCAGCAACCAGGAAGCGAAGCGCATTCGTTTGACGAAAGCCCACAAAGGCCAGCATCTGCATATCGGCACTTTGAGGCCCCATTACCATGCAGATAATGCTGAAAGGCTCGGAGTTCACGGTTTTCACCGGCAGTCAGCATTATCGGCGGCAGTGCGTTAGATGTGCGCAATTTGCCCCCATTTGCCGTAATGACAGGCCGCGTGGATGCTGCATAATAAGGCGATCCCGATTGATCCACGTATGTATCTAGGCTGCAGCCTCGAGCCTGCCACGCTCTGGCATTACCGCAATAATTAGAAGTGATTTGAGTGGTGCGGTCAGTCTGTTAAGGTAGGGTAGCATACCTATATGCAGGTAAGGAAATTCTACGATTGCTGCGCATAGTCGATACTTAGACGAGAGGACCGGCATTATCTAAAAATAAAAACAAATGTTTAACTGTCTTTAAAATAGCAAAAGGTCATCTTTACAACTTTAAATTTTTGCTTAATAATAAGTCCACGACCCGTTTGCTTAACTTCCCACACTATAGAATAGCTGAATATATTTGTACAGTTTAGTAAGTGACAGAAGGTCACGTATGTGCGTCGAGTAGGTTCGCATATTTAACTCCCACGTGTTTACGGTTTTAAACTTATTAGAAAACAAAGCTTATCACCGGAGCGAAACGGGCCTAGCCATCGGAAAACCTCAATTCAGGGGTTGTTAAATAAAACAAGCCGAGTCCCGCCCGCCCCGTCGTCGGAACCAACGAGTTACAAAAGCATATGTTTTGAGCGCTAGAGCGCACCTTATCATTTACCACATTACGGCGCAATGATTATAGTAATCTACTCATGAGGGAACAATAGCAATGCACTCGGTGCCACCACATGCGCCGTGCGGATACAGGGTGGTTACATTTAAGCACTAATTCTTAAAACTTTACAATTTCTAGTCATGTCTCTTTATATTCAAAGTTCTTGTACGAGTAATACCATAAAACGTCAGCTGTTTTCTATTGTTTCGAAAACTATTTGGTCACAACTGTTGTTTAAGTCATCGACGCCTATAATACCTACTCGTACCTCGCGGTTGGCCGCACAGTTTTGAAACCATGAAAATGATATTTTACTAACATTTCAAATAATATTCAGGGTTACAGGCTAAGTCGACCTAGATCTCTCAAAGTTTCCAAGGTCCTTCTTTTTTATAGATCCTTTGCAAATTTCATAATTCCAGACTGATTTGACTTGCGATTGTAATGAGGCCCAAGGTTCGTTTCGTGAAAACATCTCGATTTTTTTTAAGAAACATGTATTCATAAATTTGTTGTAAATGAAGAATTATTATTATCTATTCCAGTCTCTGAATAAATGTAAGATAGTCTACGTTCCTGTGTAAAGCTTTTTTTTTCAAACTACTTAAAAGCAACACCATGTGCGCGGCATTGTACAAATTTAATAGAAAATATGACCCTTTCACTGTTCACATAATTAAGGAGCGCAAAGCTCCACAAAGGGCCGATCGGCTACACGTTGCCAACAGTGTTTTATTCGTTGGAATCGGTTGACAATGGCACCCTTTCTTCGGCAATTTGCCGAGCAGCGGGCTCCGGATGTCAGGCCCTCGCCGGGATCCTAGACCCCAGGCTTCTCATTGTCGAGAGAGGACTCCGCCCCGCAAGATTTTAGCACGTGACACTTTTGTAAAATCCCGAGACGTTAATAAGACGGTTAGCTGCCTTGTGAAAGAGGGTTTATGGGTAATCAGACCGTTGGTATAACTATAAACTTCTTGTAGCATTTGTGAGTTGAGTGAAGCCAAGTTCCTTTATTTTGATTGTTTAAGTGAAAAATCATATTTCCCGTAATGAAGGACATACATTTTGTAATATCCATCATGAAGTGCTTCTATTTTTATATGGTTTTCATTACATTTCAATATTTCTTGACCATTTACAGTTACTTATGCTCTGTTCAATTTTCTCTGCTCAATTTTCAGATCGTAAGCGCTTCCAGTGTCACGCATTCTGGTGGTTTCTGCTCAAAACCAAAAATATTATTTTGGCTTTTATGAGTAGTTTGAGAAATTATTTGATAAGTTTTCATGGTGAAATACGCAAATAGGGTAACATTTAGTTAAACGGTCATTTGTGCCGTCAAAATCAGCTGCTCTAAAAAACTACTTCTTGAAATGTAGGACATAAAACACTTGAAAATCATATTATTACACCTTACATGAAATACCGACACCACGACGCCACTGTGGTATTTAGGCCAAAATTATCTCGTTGAGTCTCGCCGGTGACCTTGTCCTCCCGTGAGCAGCAACCACTGATTACCGAATTACCATCCATCCTCGCCTATACTTACCGAGCCGATTTAAATAATAAATATCTTATCTAAATAACACCCAGGCATTGTCCGACCTGGACGATCACGATGTAATGACCTGAATTAACCCACACCGCTAATAAAATTAGTCCCGCCACGTAATTTGACTTAATTTCGCCAGAAACGGCGCTGAATCAGACTATATCAAATACATTTTGCAGCTGAGTAAAATTTCGAGAAACGTTATGCTTAACTTGGAAAGGTGCATGATGACGTGAATACCTAAAGATAAGTAATTTCTTTGTAAAATAACTTTCCCCAGCGGATTCGCCCGGGTGGATCATTTCTACCGTTAAAATACCTTTAGCCTAAAAATAAAAATATGATATGGCCTTTGTTACTTACTGATATATTTAAGGTATTATTTTTTAAATAGGTTCAGTAGTTTTTGAGTTTAAGTGTTACTAACAAAATTATAAATATTTCCTCTTTATAACATTGTTTTGATGTTCTTTCCATTATATTCAACACACCAATCCTACATTCAAAGTAGTAGATATGATTACAACAATTAGATCCTGTCAAATTTCATTGAACACGTGTTGAAATTATAAATATTTCCTCTTTATACATTGTTTTGATGTTCTTTCCATTATATTCAACACACCAATCGTACATTCAAAGTAGTAGATAATTATGATTACAACAATTAGATCCTGTCAAATTTCATTGAAGACTGATTGACTGATTGATGATTGACACAAAAAAGAATTGCTCGAGCATGTGCTAGATAACTGTGTTTTGGGCTCCACCTTTTTGCAGTTGTACAATTAGGTAGGTAAGTATCAATTTCGGACTTAATTTGAATTATGGACCATGCAGAATTCTTAAGCAGCCACAACTTACTTTCTTTGAACGTTTTATATTTGTCAGTAGGTTAGGAAGTTAAAACACATTAAAGTAATTGATGGCTAATTGCAAGGTTTCACTCAGTTTCACTTGACACTTAAAGTAATTGATAAGATGGGTAGACTAAACACCAGTCACTAGAGCTTTTGCTAGAGCATTACATTGTAATGTAACGTTTTTACGAATGGTAAACTACAGGCAAATCCTCAGTTTTCTAAAAACATTTAAATGTAATGTAACGCTTTTGCTTGGTTTTTAGAATCAAATTGCACCAAAACATCGAGCGTCATGTGGTTCGAGTAAATTTAAAAACGACTAATTGGCGATGTTCTGATACAAATGAATGCTCTAATCTATCAGCACCTTTAAGACCGAGATCTATAGTCGTTCTTTAACTAAGCACAGACTTATCACACTTATTTATTCCCTAACTTAGTGAGTATTTTTATAATTATTACTAACAAATACCTAGGTTGATGTTTAACTAAGACAAAAAAAACATTAAGAAGTAACTGCTATAGATAAATACAGGTTTTCAAAGTCTATGGCCGAGATCTATAGAGCGTGCTTAGCTTAGCTTAGATTTTGATCAGCTGTATCTATCTATAACTGTAACTTCTCATAGATTTTTTATTTATGAGTTAAACATCAACTTAATTATGTATACCAAAATGCAGTGACTGTGTTTTTTAGATTAAGAACTATGATAATAATAATGTTCTCATGTAAGTGGATTTCTGTAATCTTTTTATGAGAATAAATTCTTTAAACCTAAACCTAATTATTCGTTAGTATTATTTATGATAATACTCAATAAGTAGGATATCTAATAATTAATGTGACAAGTATGTACTTAGCTAAGTGACGACTATAGATCCCAGCCTAAGATAAGTCTAAGCTGAAGCTAAGCACGCTCTATAGATCTCGGCCTAAGTTTGTAATCAAATTGAGTCAGGATCAATTTACAATTCAGTTGCAGATTTGGCTGGTATAAAAGACACCATGGACTGATAAAGAAATAGAGATTGACTTAACGTAAAACTTGTTTTCGAGTAAGAACTTAGTAAAAGATGAAATTCTAAGACGTTTCTCATTCAAAATGTACTTGTGTTGAGGAATATGTGTCATGTAATAAACAATTTGAATGTTGGTTCCTAGTTTTATGGTTAAGTAAGTAGATAGGAGTACCTAGTAGTATTTTACCTTCAAGCAATTAAATTTTACTGGAAACGTTTCGTTAAATAAGAAGATCTGATTTCAAATAGGGATAATTTCGTCTTGTTTAAATTCGAGAAGATCAGCTCAATTATACCAACAACAAAATAATAATGCTTAACCCTTTCACAAGCATCAGAGCATGGCATACGCAACACAGCCAGCAGCTGCCTCGCAGATTATCCATGCAGCAACGGTAATGAAGAGCGTTCGAGTCGAGGCTACTAATTAATCCGCCATATTACTTAATTGTCCCCGCCCGCAACACCCTCCCCCTCTCACGTCTTCATGATTGCACCTCTTCTGTTTCCGTTGACTCTGTGTTTTTCAGCCATCATTATTACACTTAAGTGTCGGCTACCAACGTAAAATGAATTTGTTTACGCATGGGATTCTACGTACGGAGTTGTTAGCCCATTAGCATGTGCTTAGAGGCCGTATTTGATTGGAACCACCCATTGATATCTACCTGTATCATTATACAATTATTTTAATAAATGGTACAACTTGCTGTTTCAAGGACTCATCATCACGAGAAGGAATAAATGATACAAAAATCAAAACAGTAAATGGCAGTAAATTACTCTGTGGTTATAGTGTGTTAACTTCGAATCATTCGTAAAAACAAAACAAGTCAAAATCTGAACCTCTGTTTCAGAATTTCTATTTGATATTCGATTCTTTAGGCTTTTCCTGAGCGTTGATTTCTTCAATTAAGTAATTGTTATTTTGCTAAAAAATACAAACGTCTGTAGTTTAGAGTAGCAAAATGATTTTAACCCAGCTCCTCTTCAAATTAATGGTATACTCGTAGGTAAATAATATGGCGTAGGGTTGAATTTTAAATGAAATGCAATTTAAAAATAAATCTTATGAAATTTAGTTAATCTAAAATTTACACTTCGTCTGTATGTGAGTAATCAAAGTACATGCTTTTAAGAGGGATAGACCCATGATCTTGCAGTGGTGACGCCTCAGTTGCATAAACTTCAGGTTTTAAAAACATTCATAAGAATTTCTATCAGCTGTGTTTGAATACCAACAAAAAAAGCCAATCAGGCAAGCTTTAAAGTTGTGTTTGTAAGCTGTTTATCCCAATAAAGGGGACATTGTTTAGCTTCCTATCTCGTAAACTTCATGACAGTTACTTCGCTTCGAACTTAGTTGATAACCACCCTTTTACAGTTCCCACCATGAATAAGTGCTTATATAATTATGTGTTTTGTAGACTTCACTTTACCCTTAGGCGATAATTATAACAATGAGTATGAATTAACAAGATATCGAGTGATGACAACATCGAATAAATTATCAGGAATGAGCAAATTGAACTAGGTTCGTGATAGGTCAAATGTATTAAACTACCCAACTAACGTATTTCTTGATCTTAAAAGCTCTTCTAATTAGACACGTAGATACATAATATAAGCTGTGGTTAGCTATTAATTTGACTTAAATGTTTATATATCATTTATTTGTTTTTTTATTTTTCGACTTAATGACCTTTGAGGTATATTATATACGCTTGGTATATCGTTTTTCTAATCCTAAGATTCCCTTCTTGAAAAAATCTTCATCTTGATCGCTTAAAAAATTATGTACGGCGGCAATCATTTCCTCATCATTGTCATATTTGTGATTAGGTTATTAATTATTATACAGGGTGGGTTTTTTTAGCTTCTTCACACTCAGGGGTAAAAAGTTAGAAATGCTGTTTCAGGTATGTTGCCTTTGAAGTTACTCATTGAAATTTACATGGTAAGTAGGTAGCAAGATTGTATTAAAGTTTTTAAAAAAGATTTCGATTCGAACAGTCTTCAAAGTTCAGGGAAAAAATAGCAATTCTAACTTTTTCAATTTCATAAAAAAAAGTTAGGTATGTTTTAAGCGTTGTGGATGAAAATTATTCAGAATAGCGCTATTATTTATCTAATAAAGGAAATATCAGGCATTTATCTCAACAGATCGCGCTACAGTAACCGAAAAAGTGACTCAACGCAGAAATTTTCAAAAAATTTAAAAAATATATATTAACTCGAAAACTACAAAAAATCGGGTAACATTACATGGGGTATTCTTGGATACCCTTGAGTGTAAGGAAGCTAAAAAATAATATAGACGTGTATGTTTGGACCACCCTATATTTACCATAAAACCTACTATTACCAAGATAATATATAAAATAATATAGACGTGTATGTTTGGACCACCCTGTATTTACCATAAAACCTACTATTACTAAGATAATATATAAAATAGTTAAGTATTACATTGTATAAGTTAATACATCCGAGGCTAACTAGGCGTATGAAGCCAGTTAAGCCTGCGTTTTTTGAAGTTATAATTTTCTTAAGTTAGAGCAAATAAAGTTAGGGTCTTTGGTTGAAAAAGATCAACTGCCAAACTTTAAAACTTTTGGCTCATCTTGAGCCTAAATCTGCCTTAACAAAACTTTAGGCGGCCAAACCACAAAGTTTCTGGTTACTTTTCTAGAAACTCGAAGTCGCGCGTCGTGTCAAGCTGGTTTTAATTACTGTTCTGTATGAAATAAAAAAAAAAACCTTAACAAGGATTTCTGTGCTTTCGAATTACATTATTATTATTTTTTTATATTCTTCATGTTCCGATTTGTTTCAAACAGTCGGTTTTTCTTAAAAATACTTACCAACTTCAAATGAAATGCTCGTTTATCCTAAAGTACAAAGTTGTTAGGTGCTAAAATAAATACTTGATTCCTTGATTTCATATTTTCAATTCATAATTGGATTCTACTCATCATCAGTGCGGTCTATCCCGGTTGTGACCCCACACCGGTGTGTGGGGTCCCAGGGTCCGCCCTTCTTATTTTCTTGGCCCACTTTACGCGGTCTTGTGCATCCTCAGTGGTGAGTCTGTTGCCACGCATGTCACCCTTGACGACGTCGAGCCAGAGCTTCTTGGGTTGACCTCTTCTACCGGTACCTGGCGGGGGCGGCATGGCCAGACATTTGTTGCCTACGTAGTTTGCCGATCTCCGTGAGACATGACTATACCAACGAAGGCGGCACTCCTGCAGCTTGTCTGCGATGTCACGAACACGTAGGCTGCGATGGATGTAGGTGTTCCGCACGCGATCTTTGCGTGAGACTCCACACATCCACCGCAGCATCTTTAGTCCCGTGACGCGCAGCTCTTGTTTGTGTCGCTCTAGTAACGGCCATGTTTCACTGCCATATAAAAGGACAGGCCTAATGATGGTTTTGCAGACCTGCCCTTATAGTTTGATTGGCATTTTGGGGTCACAAATGACACCAGTCACCTAACGCCATTTGGCCCAAGCCGAAGAAATTCAGGCTCTGACGTCGCAGTCGATGTCCCCGAACGCGCGGAACACAGATCCCAGGTATTTGACACGGTCCGTGCGCTCGACCACGTCAACGCCTATGCGGACAGACTGAGGATTTGTGGTGTTGCAGGCCATGATGTACTCCGTCTTCGCAATTAAAATCAATGAATTGCAAGGCAACAGATGTCAAAAAGATGAAAGCCTTTGTTCAGCCTAGCACATTTATGCTACTTTACATCATTTTCCATAAATTTCACATGAAAGGCGTGCTGTGCATGCCGCGGGCGGTGGGCGTGCGCGCCCGACCAATCACAGGCCCGCGCAGCCGCCGCGCGAACCTTCGAAGCATTCCAAATGTTCTTTTTTCACTAGCCAACTACATTAATTGGGCACATTTGCATATTTCGACCATTAGGTACACGTCAGAATGTAATACACGTGTTTATGTAAATTGTAAATAACTTCTCGACGCATATAAGTAGGCACGTAGAGACCTTAAGGCATGTAACTTGTTTTTAATATTTTTTATCCAATTGGTAGCGCTTCCGATAGCGTTTGGTCTGAAAATCAAAGGTTCTGAGCTCTAATCTCAGTTCGGATTAAGTATATTTTCGATATTTCAAAATTGTATCTTACCAGAGGGACAATATAGATAGGCCATAACCTATGCATTGCGGCGAAGCGAGGTCTGCTCCCTGCAGTCAGAGGCGGTCCTAGTTCTTCATCAGGATAACACGAAAGTGGCTCTCGTCGCCTCTCGAGATCTATAAAATTGAATGGCTTCATCATCGGCCTCTGGGTCTGTCGCAGACCATAAGTACGCCGAATCCATCAGAATATTACCACACCGCCCCAAACTTAAATGGCTTAAAACTGAGTTATTTAACTGAACCAAAAATCATAATAAAGTTCCAGTGTGTCCCATTTCATGCAATTAAGGTTTAAACCAATTACATACATGCAATTTAGTTCCATGAACAAAATAAAGTTAGGTACGCATTGCTAACTCTTGGAGCAATGTTGATGGTAGTGAAACTGTCTAGGTATGGTGGGCATGGAGCGCGGTTTATATCTGCACCTAAGACAAACATTTATGAGATGAACATTTGTGTTTGTTTTGTGTTTAGTGGGTGTAATTATATATTTATGTAGGTATTTTAAAAATATATAAATATGTTTATCAGTCTCTGATTTACTTAATACATACAAGCTTTGCTCAAATTTAGGATAAGGGAGCCTACTCCCGTTGGCGTACCTAGTGTGCTGTTGCACGATCGCGCCTTAACTTACGTAGTGTACCGGGTTTGAGTCCCAGTCGCATACTTACCAATTGTTTTTTTTTAAAAGTACCTAAATGAAACCTAATCATTTACTACGTTTCGTTTTTCTTTTAGCCTTCCAAAGTTTCACGAAAGTACGTAAATTTGTACCGGAGTAGGCCCTCAGAAGTTCTTGGTGTAACATTTTGTAATTTAGTTACCAGTTAATATACTCATCGCACTAGCGTAAGATCGTAAAGGGGAATTGTTTAATAAGGCCGAAGGCACATTTGTATTTTTAAACTGCTGATAATCGCTACATGCCGCTAACCAGTCCTTACTGTGGAGCCATCTTCTGGTGAATAGCGAACGAAGTAAGCTGTGAATGTTCTGTTTTAGGCTGCGTTCCGAATCGAGTGGAAATTACCCCGAGTGAAATCGAAGATGACATAATGTGTCATCGAAGATAACAATTAGGAATCTGTATGGTGACAAGATGTCACCATACAGATTCCTAATTGTTTATCACTCTGACAAGTGCGAATTCTACGGGTGCCTAAAGCCCGATGAAATTCACCTCATTTTTAATTATTAAGTTTTTTTTTATTATTTTCAATTTTAATTGAACAGATTGTTATCTTATGCACAAAATTTATTTTTGGATGTACTTACAAGTAACCCCTTATTAAAATAGCTTGAAATACGAGTAATACAACTGCTATCTATAGTTTAAACTATAAGGTTTAAGAAAGAAGTTGTACCTTCCATCATCAGCTCAGCAACATAAAGATGAAGACTACCAGATGCAAATTTCTGAAAAGCTTTAAAATAATAACGTGCCATTACCATGTATGGTAATGCTCTGGATTTCTCCAGGATAGGATTTTGTATCAGATCCTGACCTGAGGACTATGTTACCACCTGGCAAGTTTACCTTTTAAAACAATAAATGAATTTTCCAAGTTGCTCTAGAGAGGCGTCTTCGAGCAATCGGGGAACATACAGAGGAAAAAAAGGTTCCTACGAAATAACCTCATAGTAATTGGGTAGGTGTCAACAAATTTTTAGGTTTTTTTTTATACATTTATTCAATAGATACCTTTTCCTATTTTAAGAAACTAATTTGATTATTTTTTAAAGAAGGACGGCGAACTTCCATGTCATTTCAGACCTCTACTTACAGGCCGCGTACATAAAAGAAAGCGGTTGATGTTTTAAGAACTATGCTAGACTAACAAAAAAGTTAATTGTTTTAAAGCTTGGGTTCAAAAAAAATATTGAAGGTAGTGAGGTTATAACTTAAATCGTTATTTTTTTAATTAATACAAGGACACTGATGGTAACACATCAGTCAGATTTGGTCCGGCGTAAGCAGATACATGTTCGGGCGTTCCACTTTAACGTTTCGGAGGCTGTTTAGTTAGATTTGCCTTATTATAGTGATATAATGCAACGTACAATATCCGCATTTTGTCTGACTGGGCACGGTTCCATGCAAAGTGTTCCGTTCCGGAAAATTGCGCGGATGACCGTCCCGGGAAGGCGGACTCCGCGCCCTCGCAGACGTCCGTGCGACGGGTCCCGTCGCGGGTGTACGAACGGGCTTGTTCAGTCAACAGCGCTACATGATACGTGCAATGAGAACCCTCGATGGGCCTCATCCACTACATCCTCATCCCATTCAAAGGCGCACTGCGAGTTTGTTAGTACGGCCGCGTGCTTCTTCTCCTATGCGGATAGCTCGTGCCGCATCGGTACGCGGCACGAGCGATCTGTCACCCGTAGCCGGTATCACATCATCACAAAACTATAGAACAAGACAAAGAACAAAAGAAGTACTTACATTTCTGGTGTACCTAAATTAAGTTTGTTTAGCTCAGTGTGAGGCTTATTCATGTTTTACTGCTATGTAAGCTATGAAATAAAAAACATACTAATTTATTTATGTAAGTACATTTATTTAAATAATTAACAAGTTGCCCATGAATGCAGCAGGAGCTCCGAAATTATCCTAATAACAAGCGTACCCCATGTACGATGAAATGGACATTTTAAGCGAGCAACACCCAACTGTGTGATTTCCAGCAGCACAATAACAATAATTTCCTTAAATGGCTTCACTCCCTAGTACAACTACTTACAGTCTACTAGGACCCTTCTGCGTATAGACTCAGCTACATGAAGTTTTTCCCGATCATCTCACTCTGGAAACAAGCAACGGCCTGCAGTGGCAGCTGCTCTTCTTATTATTGGGAGAGCTATTTGAGTATTTGCTTTATGATTTGTTTGCTGGGTTTCAATTTGATAATGTTTTTCTGCAACAGGTGGTGCAGGTAATTCTGGAAGGCTACTTTCTCTTACAGTTTGATTATTTGATAAAAACGAAAAAAATAGTTAATAAATATTATAATAATAAAAATCAAACGTAACGTAATGTAAGTGATTTGACATTGACATTGATGACAATAATTGGAAGGCAAAGAAGTATATGCCCATACAGGCTCTTTATCAGTTTGTTTTTTCACTTTGCACTAGAATACATTCAAAATACAAGTATTGGGTTTTCAATTCATAGACTTCTTTGGAAAAACTACTATTCATTGTGGTTCACTCATTTTTACTGTAAATAGTTCGAAATGTAAATAACGCACTGACATAGTAGGCTTGTCCGTAGAGCGTATCGTCGAATTGTCTTGTGTTGAGTTAAAGAGCTATGTTGTAGTTAGTGTATATTTATTATTTATATATATATTTGAGACAGATACGGAGGAAGCCTTAGGTAAGTTAAGTGATAAGTCTAAACCTATTATTGTGTGTGGTGATTTCTATATAGATTTGCTAGTAAACTTCACAAAAGCAAAAGGTTAGTATCTCTATTTAAATCCTTTGGTCTGGATTATCAATTCCATGAACCCACGAGGATAACAGCCATAACAGTTACTTGTCTGGATAATGTATTTTGCAACTGTGTACCCATTGAAAAGGCAATAGTTACTGAGTTAAAGTCTGATCATTGTGGGCAGAAGATAACATTTTTAGATTTAACTAACAATAGTTTTAATAATAGGAAAATAACGTGTAGACCGAAGACAGGTAATCGCAATGATAGTTTTAAAACTAATTTAAAGTCTAAAGTACCTTTCGTTCATTACAAACAGGGTGACCCTGATGCAGTCTACACAAGATTGTTTGATTGTATCAAAAATGAATTTGAAGCTTGTTTTCCCACCAAACAAGTTACTTGTAGAGTTCAGTCTAAATTTTGTGAATGGGCCACTCCTGGGATTTACAGAAGCAGACGTAAGATGTATGAGTTATACGGCATTAAAAATTCAACTTCGATCCAGTTTTTGTGGAGTATGTCAAAAACTACTCCAAAATCTTTAGAAAAGCCTGCGCTACAGCTAAGGCATTGCACATTCGTGATAAAATATCTAAGTCGTCTAACAAAATAAAAACCACTTAGGACGTCATAAATCACGAAACAGGTGAAGCTAAAGAGCGCGATACCTCATACACTCTTAATATTAACAATAACGTCTCACAATCAGAAGCATCTGTTGCTGAAGCATTTGAGAATTATTTTAGTAATATACCTTTAATCACTACAGCTTCATTAAATTCCTCACCAACTGAAGCAGAACTGTTGAATGATAATGTATCTTGTTGCAGTGAATTCTTTAAATTTAAACATGTGGAGTCACTAGACATTAAAATCATTTAAATTAATTAATTTAAAAGGCACCACTGATCTTTGGGGTTTATCCGTTAAAATTGTTAGCCACATAATTGACGTGATTGCCCCTTACTTGGCTGTAATATTCAATGTTTGTGTTGATGAAGGCATTTTTCCAAACTTGAAACACAGTAGGGTTGTACCACTTTTTAAAACAGGCAACAAACAAGACCCAGGTAACTTTAGGCCTACTTCAATCCTACCAGCTTTAAGTAGGATCTTTGAAAAGATCATTCAAGAACAACTATTAATCCATTTTTATGAGAACAATCTCTTGCACAGTGAACAATATGGATTCACTAGAGGGCGTTCTACTACTGATGCTGGCATTGCACTTCTAAAACACATCTTTGGGGCTTGGGAGGATTCACAGTACGCTCTTGGCGTCTTCTGTGACTTGTCCAAGGCTTTTGATTGCGTTGATCACGATACACTTATACGCAAGCTTGATTTTTACGGGGTAAGAGCTAATGCTTTAGATATGATAATTTCTTACCTTGGTTCGAGAACTCAAAAAGTTGATGTTAACAGTGTTCTGTCTACAGGATCACAAGCTAAAATGGGGGTGCCACAAGGATCTATTCTGAGTCCATTCCTATTTATAATATACGTCTTCTTCTTGAGTCGATACCCCAGTTACTGGGGGTCGTGACCTCTTTTATGAAGCATCTTGCGTTTCATTATTGACCGCCATTGATGCCGATCTGCGGCGGTGTGGAAAGCGTCGTGGAGTATGGATTCGAGTATGGTGCGGATCTGGTCAGTCCAACGTGTCGGGCTTCTCCCTCTGGGTCGTTTCCCTTCGACCTTGCCTGTAACCACAAGTTTCTTCAGGTTGTCGTTTTCCTTTCTGGCAATGTGGCCGAAGTACTCCAATACCCTGCGTAGGCATGTCGTGGATAGCCTGATCTGGACCTTAAGCTCCCGCAATATAGACACGTTGGTACGGTGGGCTGTCCAGTGGATGTTCAGCATTTTCCTCCAGCACCACATCTCGAAGGCGTGTATGCGGTTTCGGTCGGCCTTTTTCATGGTCCATGTTTCAGCGCCGTAAAGAAATATGGAGAACACCAGGGTGCGTACAAGATTCATCTTGGTGTTTCGGGAGATGTTTCTGTCCTTCCATATTTTCTGCAGCTGCGTCATGGCGTTTTTGGCCATGCCGATCCTCCTTCGAATTTCGGCCTCACAGGACCCCTTGTTGGAGATGCTTGAGCCCAGGTAAACGAGATTGTCCAATACTTCTAAGTCGATAGTGCCACTGAGCTCCAGCCCACCAGATCTGTCGACTACCATTATCTTCGTCTTGGACCTGTTTATGGATAAACCCATCTCCATGCTGACTCTCCATCCAGCTCAGTAGCGTAATCAGTTCGTTCTCGTTTGCAGCCAGTAGAGTGGTATCATCCGCGTATCGCAGGTTGGAGATTTTGCGGCCGCCAATAGTGATACCGCCGTCCCACTGGTCGCCAGTGCGTCTCATGATGTATTCACCGTAAATGTTGAACAGAATGGGAGAGAGGATGCAGCCCTGTCGAACTCCTTTCTCAAAACTGAACGTTCCTGAGGTTGTCCTGTCCACCCTGACCACTCCCTGGCTGTTGTAGTACAGCGACTGGAGTAGTGCAGTTAGGTGTTGAGGCACGCCCAGCTCCAGAAGTACCTTCCACAAACAATTCCAGTTGACGCAGTCGAACGCCTTGCTGTAGTCGACAAAGCACATTATGACCGGGATGTCGAATTCGTAGCTTTTCTCGACTATATCCTATATCCTTTAAGTAAAAAGGTAAATCATTTATATACGTATATAATATACGTATATAATATACGTATATAAATGATTTACCTTTTTACTTAAAGGATATTTGTGATGTCGTATGGTTTGCTGACGATACGTCTTTAGTTTTTAAAACTGACAAAACATTTTTCATCTAAGGGAAATTAAAATCTGCTATCAGGAAACATAATTGATACCATGCAGTAGAATCCCCTAGTCGTGGTCGGCCACCTGCGGCTCTTTGGCTGTGAAGCTGCGGCTCTTAAGTTCCATACGGAAATGTCTTTTATTTAAAAATCGATAGGTACGGAATTCCACATTGAGCCACGTTGGTCGTTGGTTCATACATATAGTACTTCTAGAAATGCAATTGATCGATTTAAAAAGTACACGTAAGCTCTGTGGAGTAGAAAATTTGCAGAGTAAAAAGCCAGTTGGTAGAGTTAGGTCCAGAAATGTATGTTCAAAAGAAATGCCGCGAATTGAGGGACTATGAAGAAAGCCAACTATGAAATGAAAATTAAGAGTCGTCTATGAAACTTAAAACAACAAGTTATGAGCCAAAGGAGATGTCCTAAAATGTATGGAGTCTTCGCCAGGTAGGGTAGGGGTGGCATCAATGAGCCAGGAAAAGTTTGAGACGTCATAATTTTTATCTATGTACCCGTTTAAGACTCTAAAAACATCAACCAACTATACATTTATCTGAGATTCAAGAACATACTCAAACTCAAACTCAAATAACTTTATTCAAATAGACTGTATCAGTACTTTCAAATCGTCAAATTTACAGCAAAATATACTAAATAATAGACATAAATACCATAATAATATGGATATGTAAATAAACAGTATACAGACATAATGCGACTCTACCACCGCGTTAGAGTTGTTTCTTGCTGAGAAGACCCGGCGAGAAACTCAGCAGTTACTCTTTTAAACTTGTTTTGGGTTTACAACAGGCGTTAGTAAACTACAAGCAGAGTGTCATTTTGATAGAAATAAACCTAATGAGATTCTTAACTAAAGAATATAAAACAAAGAGAAAAAACCAACCATAAAAGAATATTATAACAAAAATTCATTTAAACAACTCAAAAAGAAAAATTATTAGTCAGTACATACTAGGTACCTATTAACTATTATAATAAAACATCTGTTACAATAGAGCTATTTAATCCCGCATCGAGCAGAGCGCTTATACCCAGGCATTTTTATCTATAAGGTAGTCTTTCGTAGTATAATAGCCTTTTTTTAATAAAGCTGTTTTGATGTGATTTTTGAATCTATGTAAAGGTAACTCACAAATGGTTTTTGGAATTTTGTTGTAATAATGTATACCTTGCCCCTTCTAAAACTTTTTGTAACCTAAAGAGTGGAAGTGCAATTTTATCCTTATTCCTAGTATTTCTGCAATGTATGTCACTGTGTTTAGCATAGAGACCAATATTTTTTCTCACCAAAACAATGCAATTGTAAATGTATTGTGACGCTACAGTGAGGATACCAATTTCCTTAAAAATCTCCTTAAGTGAAGCCCGTGCACGAAGCTTATAGATGGATCTGATCGCTCGCTTCTGGAGGATAAAGATGGTTTGTATATCCGCCGCTTGACCCCAAAGTACAATGCCGTAAGACATTACACTATGGAAATAACTAAAATAATTAACTCTACATTGTTACAGAATTGCAACACAACACACAAGAAGGCTAGAGACTATCATAGCGGTTATGTGTCAATAGTAGTCAATACAGAGGATTGTTTATTTTATCTATGATATAGATTACGCGGTGTCATTTTGACAAGACTACAATCAAAACATGGAGGTTATTTTCACTTAATCAGTTTTTACGAACATCTTTTGTGGTTATTGTTGCCTGCACAGCATTAGAAGTTCTAAGTTCTCAAAACAAAAGCTGAGCGAAGACAAATATCAGTGCAAATTGCAAAATCAAGTCTTTGAATAGAATAGAATAGAATAAACTTTTATTTGGTATATACATCACACAGAAAAACAAAATACAAGTCAAAAAATCAAAACAACATAAAATACAACGATGAATTTAAATACAACAAAGAAAGTTGTGTGTGACATAATACCAAAATGGTAACCACTCAGCTGTATGTCATGACATGACAGAGCCATGACGCTGGTGTGGCAACCATTATGATGAGGGGGACATCCCCGACGTAGGTACTTACCAAAATAATATACATAATGAGTGTAAAATAAATGTGAATTAACAATGGTATCATAAGGGAATGCAACAATGGTATCTCAGGAGAATGGGTTTTTGGGTGTTTATTTTGTTTGGTGAGTTGTTTGTTTGGGTGTATGTTTTAGAGAAAGTGTCTGTAATCAATTGTGTGTAATTGTGTGTATTATAAATACAATCAATATCAGTGAAAATAGCGTACGACTGCTTAGGATTAGGACTTTTGCTCAGAGATTAGAAATTTCTTTAAACGATGTTTGAAGGAGGCAACGGATTGTGAACTTCTGATCGGTGGCGGCAGATTGTTCCAGCAGTTCGTGGCAGCATAGCGAAAACTGCCACGAAAAGCAGTCGTACTGTGTGGCGGAACCGTCAGACGTAGAGCAATCCTCACTTTACATTGCGCAAATTTCTATTTTTATACAAGTATGATGGTTCTTTCCCGGTAATGACTCCAAAAAGCAAAGATGCAAAGTGCAAGGTATACCTCGACGACATATTTAAAAGATGGTTTTGGTTTAGGAATGGCGTAATGTGTGAGCGTCGGGGAACTGGGAAGCAGTATCGCACACAAGCATTTTGAATACGCTGTAAAACTTTCTTCGAACGACCCAGCAGACACCCTCCGAAAACGGTCTGAGCGTAACTTAGTTTCGAGAGATTAAGCGATTCACACAGTCTGATTCGCGTTTCCACGCTTATATATTTTCGGACATGATAGAGAACTTTGAGTCTATGAAAACAGTTGCGCATTATCTCTAGTATATGCCCTTCGAACCGTAACGTCCCATCCACGCCTAGACCTAAATTACGTGCCTGCGGCGCATTCTCTAAGCGGGTACCAGTCATAATAACCTATGGGTTTTTAGCAGTAATTTTAGCAATCGCATGTTTTGATCCCAGGATTAAATATTTAGATTCGGAGGCATTCAGTGTTAAATTATGACAGTTACTCCAGTGGCTTACACGATCTAAATCTCTATTTAATTGATCGACAGCTGAGTTTAGTGGTGTGGTGGTGTGGTGGTTTGAATGAAATGTAAACCTGTACATCGTCTGCATATAAATGGTACCTGCAGTTTAGTATACTATTTATGATGTCTGCAGTGTATAGGACAAAAAGAATAGGTCCCAATATGGATCCTTGTGGGACCCCCGTCATTACTCGTGATGTACTAGAACACGAGGTGGAACCGTTGGTATTGGCAACTTCAACATATTGAGCGCGATCGGAAAGATAACCAGTAAACCATTTATGAGCAATATCATCAAAACCATAGTAACTTAGCTTAGACAACAGGACCATGTGGTTAATGGTATCAAAGGCACGTGTATAATCTAATAATGCCAACATGGTGCCTTCACCGTTATCCTGAGCTGCCAACATGTCGTCTACGACGTCTAAAAGGGATGTAGCAGTACTATGACATTTTCTAAAGCCAGATTGTTTCACGGGTAGAATTTTATGGTTTTCTATAAACTCTGTCATCTGAATGCAAACCACTCTTTCCACAACTTTAGAAAGAAATGGGAGGATGCTGATCGGTCGCAAATCTTTGTATTCAGCAGGATGTTGCGTTTTTGGAACTGGTTTGACGATAGCAGTTTTCCATTGGTGAGGGAAAACGCCGGTAGCAATGGATTTGATGACCAAAGCTGTAATGGCTGTTAATGTGTGTGGCATTGTAAGCACAATCATGTTTAATGTAATTCCATCAGCTTCTTGCGCATTAGTTTTAACTGATTTTATAATGCTGCTTACAACGGATTCAGTTACAGGTTTGAGTGAAAAAGCAGCTGAACCAAATCGACTAGACTTCAAACTATTTATTACTAAACTATCGGCATCCTTGCTTTCAGGCACGTTCAAAAAGTGCTTATTTATAGTGTCGGGATTACATAAGTGGGGACATAATTCAAAGTTATTTTTCTTAAAATCAGTAACGTTTTTCTTAATATGTTTCCAAAGAGAACAGGGATTTTTTGATGTGTTAATGTGTTGGTTAAAGTATGTAGGTTTTTCACTGTGAAATGCTGAATTAACGACCGCCTTCAACTCCTTGTAATAAATATTATGTTTTTCGTTCTTAGACGTTTTGAACCTTGCATGTGCTTTATCCCGTAGTTTGATAATTTCCGTGACATTGTACGTTATCCACGGATAAGAATGGGATTTAATAAGCACGCGCTTAACTGGAGCATGATCATCAAACAATTGTATGATATACTGATTAAACCTATGCAACATTGTATTTATCCTTTAATCCACGTTCGTAACTGACCTTTGGTAACCAGATACGAATATGTTTTTTTTCTTGCTTGATAACCAGTTACGAAAATGGAATTTACTTGTTGTTTTTGTAACCATGTTTCATAACCAGCTATTGTGTTGTAGCATAAAATGGTTTTTGTTTTCTCTGTTCGTAACTGGTTATTAATCAATGAATATTTTATCCACTTTCGTAGCTGAGTTTACGAAAATGTTTTTTTTTCACTGTTCCTAACTTTTTAACGTTTTACATAACACCTAGTGCTGATATATTGGGAATTATCGTTTACAAAGGTAAACGAGGAAATATTTCCTGCCTTCTTTGACCATAAACACATTCTTAAGCTCAGAAAATATATTTATTTTTAATAAAATAACAAGCACAACACAATGCCTACCCAAAAACGAAATTCTTATGGACTTGAAACTAAAATATTTTACATACTAAATTTTAAACAGTGAAATTATTTCTAAACAGTGCCAACAGATATAATATTTTTTTCTAGGTCTTCAATTGCTGTATTAATTTCTGTATCAATTTCTTTATAATTGCGGGATTTAACAGTCTTACTGTGTAATCGGATCTTTGTTTTTTTGACTAAAAATTGTAACACTTGAGCCAAGGATGGATTTTTCCGCCCCATATACTTGTTAAGCCTTGCATGCCACCCTTCAAGGTGGTCAGTGGTTCTTTATATATTTATTTATTTATTTGTAACAGCACCATTCAACCAAAAATTATTAAAATATGAATTAAATGTTTCGACTGCCGCACATTTGGGTAATCTTTGCATTATATATTTGTACCCGGACAAAATTTTCTTCAGTGGTAATCGTGCCAAACCTGCACACCTTACAACGTGTCGTCTTTGTACACTTGATTCCAATCCTAATGACTTAGCTTTTTTGAAAATACTTACAATAATGGTAAAAGCAACCTTTTTTTATGGATTTGGGAAACACTTTTTCAATTGCTTTCATAGCACTCTTTTCATAGTCGAGCGTGATTTTCTTCGGCTTCCAGTTACGAAATCGACTTTTTATTAGTTCTAGCAATATTTCATATGTCCTCTCTTTCTTATTATGAACGAATGAGAAGAATAAAGGAATTATTTGTTACTTTGTTGTATCCGTAAATAGAGTAAATTTGCTGAAATGGTGCCGGACATGACCGAAATTTGGTTGGGAAATTTTTTGGGGAGCTTGATGTGGCGTTGACAGTAGTACACTTGACCCCTTTTTAGGTCATGTAGTTATGGTAAGTAAAAGTTGATATATCCAGGTTATGAAACTCGGCTACGAAAGTGGATAAAATATTATTAATACATACTTAATCAGTTATGAACAGAAAAAAAAACATTTTCGTAAACTCAGCTACGAAAGTGGATAAAATATTTATTGAATAATAACCAGTTATGAACAGAGAAAACAAAAACCATTTTCGTAGCTGGTTATGAAACATGGTTACAAAAACAACAAGTAAATTCCATTTTCGTAACTGGTTATCAAGCAGGAAAAAAAATCCATGTTCGTATCTGGTTACCAAAGGCCAGTTACGAACGTGGATTAAAGGGTATTTATATCAGTAACTTTTTCTACTTCGTCCCAAGGAATAGAACGGACGTCACTGTTGAACTGCTCAAAGTTGATATCTTTTAAAGGTCTGTAGATGATTGATGATGTTAAAGGCTATGAAGGCGTGACTACTCAGGTCAGGGATATGCTCAACCAATAGATTTGAAACACGTGAGTCCGAACACACCAAATCGATTAATGTTTCGCTATGGTTTGTAAAGTGGGTCGGTTGGTTTACATATAGTGTAAAGTTCATACAGGTAAGGAAATCCATCAGTTTCTTGGTATGAGCATCATGGGTATTAAGGGGAATTGTTAATAAAGTCTCCTAGAAGTAGTATTTTATCGAATTTACCCAGAGATGATATGGATGCGGTCAGGGCATCAATAAAAGTATCAATGTTAAGCCACGGCGGACGGTATGCGGTACCAATTGCCAACCTGACCCCATTGGTGTTTATACTTAACCATATCTGTTCGACTGTAGACACGAAGGGGTTGTTGATGAGCCGCGCATTGATACCTTTTTTGATGTAAAATCCTACGCCGCCGCCGCGGGAGCGGACTGAGGCTGACCGCGGGATGTGACGCAGGCGGTAGCCGGGGGGCGCGGGTGCGCGAGCTTCCTCACCCTCTGAGCCAGGTTTCGTTTATAGCCATAATATCTACGTTGTGTCGACCTATTGCTATCAGAAATATCATCGTGTTTCTTTCCGAGAGATCCGGGATTTAAAAGGCCAACTGACAGTTTATTCGATATAAGAAAACGAATGACGAACGCAAAAGCAATCTGAATATGCTTACAATACTTATGAAGACTACATAGCAATGTTTTGTGACGCCAGTCTAAAAATGAAATGCATAGTGGTAAAAACGGACCGCATAAATTGTATATCAGAGCTGTGTAAAAGTGTATCGTGTTTTGGTTCAGTATATTTGAATCAGTGTAAAAATAGGCAGAAAATTTAACGTGGTACAGAACATAAATAATTCTGCACCGAATAAAATTAAAGTTAGTAAACACAAATAATTAAAATACAAGTGGTTTAAGAAACAAACATTTGCCCAAAATAACCAAATAAAATCGTAACTTCTCAAAGAAGGACGGCGAACTTCCATGTAATTTCAGACCTCTACTTACGGGCCACGTACATAAAAGAAATCGGTAGATGTTTTTAGAACTACGCTAGACTAACAAAAAAGTTAATTGTTTTAACTCTCTTAAAGCTGGGGTTAAAAAGATATTAAAGCTATAAGGCGAAGGTAGTGAGGTTATATTTTAAATCACTGGTTTTTAATCATTTTTTAATTATTAAAATGATACTGATGCTTACACATCAGTCAGAATGGATACATGTTCCACTACAATGCAACGTACAATATCCGCATTTTGTCCGACTAGGCACGGTTCCATGCAAAGTGTTCCGTTCCGGAGAATTGCGCGGATGACCGTCGTGGGAAGGCGGACTCCGCGCCCTCCCAGACGGGCCCACGTCTTTGCGACGGGTCCCGTCGCGGGTGTACGAACGGGCTTGTTCAGTCAACAGCGCTACATGATACGTGCAATGAGAACCCTTGATGGGCCTCATCCACCACATCCTCATCCCATGCAAAGGCGCACTGCGAGTTTGTTAGTACGGCCGCGTGCTTCTTCTACTACGCGTATAGCTCGTGCCGCATCGGTGCGCGGCACGAGCGATCTGTCACCCGTTGCCCTTATCACATCATCACAAAACTATAGAACCAGACAAAGGCCTTCAAGGTGAGGATGGCCAGCCCAGTGATTCGTTTGAATGACTGGGCTTGTCAACCTCATATCTGGACCTCACGACCGCTTTCCATCAGGTGGAGTGAGGTCATCTTGACAAGCAATATAAAAAAAAAAAGAACAAAAGAAGTACATTTCTGGTGTACTTATATTAAGTTCGTTAAGCTCAGTATGAGGCTTATTTAAGTTTTACTGCTATGTAAGCTTTGAAATGAAAATCATATTAACTTATTTTTGTACATTTATTTAAATAATTTACAAGTGGTCCAAGAATGCAGCAGGAGCTCCGAAATGATCCGGATGACAAGCGTACCCCATGTACCATAAAATGGGCATTATGTGCGAGCAACACCCAACTGTATGATTTCCAGCAGCACAATAACAATAATATCCTAAAATGGCTTCACTCCCTTGTACTACTTAAAGTCTACTAAGTAGGACCCTTCTGTGTATAGACTCAGGTACATGAAGTTTTTCCCGATCATCACACTCTGGAAACAAGCAACGGCCAGCAGAGGCAGCTGCTCTTCTTGTTGTTGTAAGAGCTATTTGAGTGTTTGCTTCATTATTTGCTTGCTGGGTTTCAATTTGATTATGTTTTTTCTGCAACAGGTGGTGCAGGTAATTCTGGACGGATTCTACTTTCTCTTACAGTTTGATTATTTGATGAAAACGAAAAAAAAAGTTACAAACAATAAAATAATAAAAATTAAACGTAACGTAATGTGATTCGTTTGACATTGACAATATTGACATTGATGACAACAATGGGCAAAAGGCAAAGAAGTATATTACCATACAGCCTCTTTGTCAGTTTGTTTTTTCACTTTGCACTTGAATACATTCAAAATACAATTATGTGGCTTTAAAATTTTCATTATAGTGTATTTATTTAATTAAAATAGGTCAAGACAGTTAAAATATAACTTACCATAACACAAATTGAAAATAAAATTAATTCCATGATTGAAAACTTCTGCGTAGATTGGAATACTCTCACAGGAAATAAAACCGTTTAGTTTTTGCACTTTTCGTTGCACTACAGAAAAGTTTTGTTTCATTGAAATAGGGAATAATTTATCTTTGACCTGCCTTCTTTAAAAATCCTGATTATATGGAAATAAATTCAACAAATTCAACTCTATTTATTTAACATGTTTCCGTTTGGTAACGTTTTTGTAAAATATGGAGGCGAGTTAAAAAGTAAACATCAGCACATAATCGTAATAACAAAATAAAATCGTTACTTCTTAATTTAAAATACAACAAGTGGTTCAAAAAATTTACATACGCACATAATAGCAAAATAAAATCGTAACTTCTCAACAATAAAAATGGTCTATAGTAAAAAATTAATAGAATAACGAATAAACGAGCTAACGTCTCAACCAAAAACTTTCGCAATATCAGCCACCGAACGCAAGCGATGCCGTGGTGCGCCGTGTTCCTTCCGGGCGTATATTTTGCCCTCACGGGTCCACACATACTTAAATTGTGCACTGGATGATTCACTCCTGGCTTTGTAGAAGAGACGACGGTTTGTGGGGGTTAAGCGTTCGTTAACGAAGAAAGGCTGAGCATCTGAACCCAAACATAGGCCTTCAGTGGTGGCGTCACGTCGCACGCGCGCCGCGGCAAGTATTGTGGTCTCGCTGCGCGCGGCGCGCCAAGCGCACCACTAGGGGGCGTGGGCGCGGCGTCCTCTGCGACTGCGCGTCTCGGCGGGCCCGCTCGCTCTGCACTTACTAAATCATGTTCCTCCAGTGTAACGCCCAGTTTTTGAGCAACGGTTAGTGCGATGTGACAGCAGCTTTCATTATTTTCTTCAGGTATACCCGCTATTTCGACATCGTTACATAGTAGTTCTTGGTCACGGTCATTAAAATCTAATTTGAGGTCTGCGATTGTCTGCTCAAAGGTGGTTGGCTCGTCTGCGCTTTCGCGCCGATGTTGTTCTACGGCTTCTACTCGTGCTGACAGCTCATCAACACGGCTGTTACATACTTGTTATATGTTATCGACTGCAGCCTGAAGGTTGGCTATTACGCCCCGAAACTCTTTCATCTCTGTACGTACCGCCTTCATCTCTTCACGCAGCAGCCGCAATGCAGCAATGAGCCCAGTCTCCGAGCCCACTGAATCACGCGTCGATGACGACAGAGGAGCTTTGGCCTTGATTTTGTATTCAAGATCACTCACTAGTGTCAACACGAGTGACACTAGTGACAGCGACAGTTCGCTCTGAATTTCTATAGGCAAGTGAATTACCATACAGGAAAATGGACTTTAATTAAATCATTTTAATAAAGAACCAGAAAATGAAGTAAATAATCTTATTGTTTTTTTTTTACCAGAATCAGTTGATTTTGCATCATTTTTTGAATAAGTGTATATAAACTTGGCCAGAAATGGGACATCTCTTTTATTCAAACTTTCTAAAACCATGCAAAGCTCCCATTGAATTTGCTTGCTCAATTGTTTGATAATTATTGAATTACAAGTTAGTGGTGTAAGTAAATGTTCATTGTTTTAACTTTTTATTTAAAAATAAGTAATAATCTTGGGAGATTTCAATGCCGATCCTAGTGAATAGTTTGGTAAAGAACTGCTAAGCTTTTACTCGGACCAAGAGTGGCTTTGTGCAGATGTGACTAAATTGGGGATTGACTCGGGGACGTATACCTATGTCAGCGATTCGCACGGGTCTACAAGCTGGTTGGATCATTGTGTGGTCACAGAAGCGGCGTGGCAGACTGTTAAGCGTGTCGATATATATTATGACGTATATTGGTCGGACCACCACCCGTTGGTTGTTCAAGTTAATTTGGGGATGATTGGGCCAAGTATACCTAACTCTGTGGAAAACCGACCAGTGAATAGGGTTATTTGGGGGGAGAGAGACCATACTCAAACTGAATGTTATTATAAAAACTGTAACGAGTTATTGAAGGATATTGACATACCTGGGGAACTGAATCTATGTTGTGATAGAATGTGTAGTGATGTGAGTCATAGGGCAGTGATATAGGTGTTATAAAAGTTTTTTAAATGCGCTTAGGGTGGCAGCCGAGTCAAGCTATTTAGAACATAAGGCCAGAAGGCGCGGTCGTAAGCTTGCTGGTTGGAACAAATTTGTTAAAGAAGCTCACGCGAATACCAGACAGGCATTTCTAAACTGGGTGTGGCACGGAAGGCCGCAATCTGGTCGTTTATACCGTGATATGTGTGATTCCAGGAAAACATTCAAGACAAAATTAAAATCATGTCAGTTACAACAGGACCAAATAAAAATGGATTTGCTTGCTTCACAACATAAATGCAAAAACTTTTCTAAGTTCTGGAAACACACAATGAAGCTTAGCCTGCGACCGGCTGCCCCCGTGAGCGTGGGAGGAGTTAGTAAGCCTGAGGAGATAGCCGGCTTGTTTAGGAGTCACTTTAGAGTGAAACCGGTTCTTCGGTCGGCCAAAGCTGACGTTGGGTGTGCCGAGGGCGTCGTGTCAGGTATGCCTGTCACCATTACCCCTGGTGAGGTGAGGGCGATGATTAAAACTATGAATAAAGGCAAATCACCAGGACACGACGGTCTCAGCATAGAACACCTGCAGCATGCTGGGTTTCACCTTCCTAGGGTTTTATCGCTGTTGTATACTATCTGTATTAGACATTCCTTCTTACCATCTGAGTTGATGAGGACAACTGTAGTGCCCATAGTTAAAAATAAGACAGGAGATATATCTGATATGGCAAACTATAGACCTATTTCGTTGGCCACTATACTTGCCAAAGGTTCTTGACGGGGTGCTTGAGCGAAGACTTAGTCGCCACCTAGAATTAAACGATGCTCAGTTTGGTTTTCGAGCCGGCCGATCAACGAAAAAAAACTGTGTTTTCACTTAAGCACACTGTCAAGTACTAAACTAAGAGAGGAACAGCAGTGTACGCTGCCTTTCTAGACCTTTCCAAAGCGTTTGACCTGGTTAATTACAAATTGTTATGATCAAAACTTACTGATATACTCGTAGCATTTCCGCCTGAATTAATAGGCTATTTTCAGTTTTGGTACAGTAACCAGATTAACCAGGTCAGATGTGCTGGAGCATTGTCCGAGGAGTACGTACTGGAGGGTGGAGTAAGGCAGGGAGGTTTGTCTTCTCCTGGACTTTTTAGTCTAGTGAACGAGCTCATTTGTCGACTTAACGGCACCAGGGTCGGGTGTTCTATTGACGGTCTGATGGTTAATAATATAAGCTACGCCGATGACATGGTGCTGCTGTGTCCAACGGCAAATGGGTTGTGCAAATTGCTTTCAATTTGTGAGGAGTATGCTCTTGAACATGGACTCCTCTATAATGTTAATAAGAGTGAAATTATGGTGTTTCGGTCGGGTAGTAAAAAGCCGATCACTGAACCTCCAGTGACGCTTCTGGGTTCGGCATTAAAGAGAGTGTCACAATTCAAATACTTGGGCCACATTGTTACGGACGATCTCTCGGATAATTGTGACATTGAACGAGAAAGGAGAGCGTTAGCTGTTCGATGTAATATGCTTGCTCGTAGGTTTGCCAAGTGTACACAAGAGGTCAGAGTCACCCTTTTAAAGACGTTTTGTCAAACTTTCTACTCTTGCAACCTGTGGTGTAATTATACTCAAAAGACATATAACGCTCTCCGCATCCAATACAATAACGCCTTCAGGGTGCTGATGGGGCTCCCTAGATTCTGCAGCGCCTCATTAATATTCGCAGAGGCGCGTGTTGATGACTTTTATGCGATCATCCGGAAGCGGACGGCTTCAATGCTCAGCAGAGTCAGGCAGAGCGCCAACAACATCCTGATGGCTATGAGGGACAGGTCGTCATGCTCCTTATTAGAGCACTGGATGCACCCAAAAAATATTTTTTCATTATTAAATAATGTACTTACTAACATAGTTTTAAAGCTTATTTTTTCTGTTACTTACAAAAATTATGGACATAGTCTGAAATAAATGAATATTATTATTATTATTTGTTTTAATTATACCATACATTACATTTTCTAGTTTGTTGACAAAAACACTACTTAAATGAATAAATAGATATTTTGCTTTGGAATAAATCGATTATTTATTTTATCAAAAAAACTTAAGTTATGCACAATGCAAGTAATATTTATTGTCAGCAAAAAAAAAATTGTGGCTCTATAAAAACTTCGTACTTTTGTAAAATTAAAATTTTTGACTCTTCCGACTCAAAAGGTTGCCGACCCCAGAAAAACCTCACCTCTGGCTAGGACTGTCCTAGCCAAAAATCTCACCTATAATAGGTACAGATCGCGTCATTTGATTGGTTGATGGATAGATTATCAACCAATCACGTGTGAGGACGTTTAAACGATCCAGATGTCAATTTGATTACCGTCAAGAGTCCAACCTAAAACTGTCATTAATGTATGTACTCTTTGCGTATGTTGCCTATCTGGGGTCAAATGAAGGTCAAACTTTTTCAATCAAAAATATTTATTTAATTAAAAACAAATCCTAGATCCTTAAAAATGTTAAATATTTAAATAAGGTTTGAAATACAAATACCTCGAAGTGGTTTTCGAATTACAATTTTTTGTAGTTGGACCTAGTATTCTGTGGTAAAATTAACTACAATGTGGTACAGCTGAAATACTAAGTCATAATTTGTAAATCGCGGCAACTTTCAAGAGTGAAACGAAACGTTACTGAAACTGTCACCCGCACCATGCTACAGCGCACAGATTATAGGGTACAATCGACAGTTGTCTTCTGACCAACGTCAGATTTTATTGACACTATTGACAGTGTCGCTGACGTGACAGTGAAATCAGTGAATCAATGTGAATGTGTCTCGCTCGTCGACACTCGTCGTGTTTTCAGTTTTTTATTTTCGTTAGATGGAATTGCTTTGAAACACATCAAGTACCTTTAAATTTTTTCTATACCTTCGACTAAAGATCCATACCTAACGTTTCAAGTATTTGCGGGCCAGTATTAAAAACTCACAAGGTACCTAAGAGTAGTCCAAGATTCTACTCTGTCTATTACTAAATAATTTACATAAACCATGTAGTTTGGCTTCTCTACCTCTGTTGCCTTGACCTGATAAGTTTTTCAATTAAGATTGACGTGGTTTATATTGTTTTACAATCATAGAGATACCCGTGCCATTGTTCATCTATTAAAAAAACTATTTCAGATGCAACTAACATCTGACCCTCGACGTGCGGATCGCGAACGACGCTACAAACCACCGCCACCTACATCAGCTCCAGCAGAAGATCTGACCACTGACTACATGAACATCCTTAGTAAGTTATGCATAATATCACCTAGGCTGCTCTACTAAGGCAAGGACTTTGATGGCCTAAACCTGCGGCCATCAACATTACACTTCTTCATTGATAGTGACAAAAGCCAATATTCAACTAACTTTCAACTAAAAAAGAAACTGCAGTGACTTCTATCCATTATAACTTATTAGAAAGGAATGCTGATTTTTTAATTTTATGACCCATAATATCTCTTAATTTCCAGGTATGATCTTTTCTATGTGTGGCCTCATGATGCGTCTGAAATGGTGTGCATGGACTGCTATTTTCTGCTCCAGCATCAGTGTAGCCAATGCACGGGTATCTGATGACACCAAACAGGTATAAAAGGAAGTTAAGCAATTGAAATATATGTATATTTCTTTGGTTAGTGGGGCACCAGTGGTTGCATGTTCAGCAAATTCATTAACATATGGTTCGCTTGGTTATCAAATAAGTCATATACTTATTTTGACGGCTAGGCGAGCCAAATGTTATAATCAGAAATGAATTTTTTATTTTATAATTTTTTTAAGCGTGATACTAACCCATGGATCAATGTTATCTTTAAATAAACGATTTATTATTATTATTAACTCTTGAACCCACAATAGGCTGCTGGCGATCACACACATAATTAATCAAGATAGTTGGCATTGACTATCAATTCCTTAGGCTGTGTATAAACCCATAGTATGTTGTATGTGCTGGACACAATAGAAAAACAATACAATTTACCATTGGATGGTGCAAAAATGAAAAATATTAATGTTGGCAAACTCTATGCTTACTTGTTGATTAATAGGGTTGGGAAAGAGAGGGAAGAAAAAATTTGGGATGCGCAAGCTGGATTCAGAAAGGGAATGGGATGTAGGGATCAGGTTTTTTCCTTGCGTTGCATAGCGGAAAAATTTTAATTAAATAATTCAATAAAATGCAGGGAATATGTTAAATAGAGCGCTGCATGCCTTTATGAACAGCCAGAAGGTGTCAGAAAAGGCGCGACTGGCTGTTCATGCGGGGGTGTTAGTGCCGACGCTTATGTACGGAAGTGAGAGTTAGGTATGGCAAATGAAGGATGAAAGTAGGATAAATGCAGTGAAAATGGGAGCATTGTGAAGTTTGGCAGGAGTGACATTGAGTGATAAAGTAAGGAATAGCTTAATAAGAGACAACAAGTCCAAGACGTGCTCAGAAAAAGTCAGGTCAGGAGTACCCATAATTCACGAGCCTGTATGAAAGGATTAATGAGAGTGGAAGAAGCGCAAGAGGTGTGTCAGGACCGTAGCAAGTGGAAAGATGTGGTCTCTGCCTACCCCGTTGGGAAAAAGGCGTAATGGTATGTATGTATGTATAGTGCATCGACAGACAACTATGCATAGCAGTCCCATCAGTACCTACTCTAAAACCATATTTAATTGTCCCAGATATTTATTTTATTTATCATTTTTGTCAATTTATTCAATTATCATTCTTTCAAAATTAGGTATCTGAATATATAAATGCTGTCTAAGTTTATTTCAGGCCAAATCTTTGACCAAGCAACATTTTCTCTTGTATTTCTTTTTTTCTTCAGGTATGTGAAATGTTTGTAAGTAAGGTATAAATTATAAAATAGGTATACTTTGTTTCAGATCGTAAGTTCTTTCATGCTGTCTATCTCTGCTGTGGCTATGTCATATCTTCAGAATCCAGATCCAATGTCTCCTCCATGGGCTACACTATCAACATAACAAATATTATAGCCAAATATACCTACTACTTAGTTATTTATAAAAGAGAGTTTTATTTTTTCATAGTTTTCGTAAAGTAATACAACCAACCACAAATTATAACATTAGTTTCTATCCTTTCTATCCCTCCAAAATTATGAGTCCCATCATCACGAAAGTCAACAATGTCTTATTTCTATTTCTATAAGGAGCAAAAAAAATGCGCGTGGGTGGTCTAAATTCATTTGGTGAACATTGTGTAACTGCTTTGTTAACAATTTCTTGCCCATTTTACCCAACCACTCTGTGACTCTGGCATTGGATTGGATACCTACCTAAAAGCTTAAGCCGGTTACTCATTAGCGAACCGTAACCTGCTTTAATTAAAGTATGTACCATAGATTAGACCTACAATAGTACCTATTACTTTACAGTCCCTACCAATCACTACCCTCCAAATCGCTTTTCGCAAAGTGTGATTTTAACCCGCGTCGAATAATTAAAATAGTGTACCATTTTATTTTATTTTATTAACGTGGGGAAATCCTCATGGATACCTCGCCGCCCGGGGGAACGACGAGGTTATGTCGGACTTCTACCGACTAAAACCCCACGGTACTCGACCTCAACACTTCAGCGGCGAGGCGGGGTCCTAAAAAGTTTCGCAACGCCCCGCCGCCAGTGCCTCCCCGTATTGGGGCCCCCTCCAGCCAACCCCCCAATGAAGGGGGGAGGCCACGGAAGTACCTGGAGCACACAGGTACTTCCGCCGTCGCGGTGAAAGCCGTGCATTGCGGGCAAAAGCACCCCCGTACTCAAGCCCACTGGCTCTCACCGTACGCGGACCCTACTAGGTCCGCAACCACGATCCACCTAAAAGGTGGATCCGCTGCCGCATCTGGCGGTGCGGCCCCGCCGAGCCGCAGTGCACAGGGGGGGCCAGCCGCGGATCACTGACCCCCTCCGAACGGTTGTGCACCGCGGCTCCCACCTCGCATCCTAAGGCGCTGTGCCCGTGGGCGCCCCTTTAGGCGGGCAGTGGTAGGCACCATACCACCACCACGCACGGCGGCAGGCAATGGGTGGGTGGGAAGTCCACCGCACTGCCATGCCTGAGCCCTCTTAGCTTCCCGGTGGTTCCACCTGCCACCAGTACTAAGCCCCCCCGCCACGACAAGGCGAAGGCTCATGGGGGGGAAAATAGTGTACCATGTACCAACTTATTTTAGAAAATGTGTTACAAGTTGGTACGCTACGTTGAAAAAACGTGAAACGGAATGCATTTGACTTAGGTGACAGACAGTCCGAATCGATTTGTGTAATTGTAACAACAACTACTGTGTGTTTTCTTACACGAAACCACACGCTTACTTGACTGACTAGCTAGACCATCTCATCTTTAGCAGTGTGCTCCTGGAGTCCTGGCATGTTTTGAAATATCACGGTTTAGGTATGTCAGTGATTCTAAAAAATATGAAATAATATCCCTCTGTGTAAAATGATTTTATGTGACGATTCGATTCGGAACGTACTTTACCGGAATATCCACAGCTTCACACGCGTATCTTTCCTTTCAATTTAGTAATATCTGTGAATTTACACATTTATTCAGAATTATTCAGGTTTGCTAAACCGTAAAAGAAATAACTACAAATAAAAATATTTCAGGTACGACCTAGAATGCTTGAGCAGAAATTGTCTAGGTTATGTTTAAAAGCCTCTTCAACTTTTGTTCATTATTGTAGAGAATACTTACTCAATCTACTTTTCTGATGATTAAATTTTATTGTACTTAATAGGTGGTTGTGCAATAATTCGTTTAAGTGCGTATTATTCAAGTGAATCATGTAGTTATAGATAAAGTAGTAATTTTGAATATTTTTGCAGAATGCCTCCCAAAAAGGTGGAAGAACCTGAAAAGAAACCACTGATAGGAAGAGTGGGTACCAATCTTAAAGTGGGCATTGTTGGAGTACCCAATGTGGGCAAATCAACATTCTTTAATGTGCTGACTAAAAGTCAAGCTGCCGCTGAAAACTTCCCCTTCTGCACCATTGATCCTAATGAAAATAAGTATTATTTTGTTATTATTGGTTTATGTTAACGTTATAGTTGTGGGTGTGCTGGGAGACGCCCCTGGCTTTTTTCCTTGTGTGGTGGTATATTAATCCCTACTTCAAGACCATTACAATAGGTGTTGTCTGGCGCATGTTTATTCATTTATTTATAGTTGACTTTTGTAGGGATAATGTAGTATAAATGAATGAATGAATATTTATTTGCTTAAAATACAGTACAATAATGATGTTGATTTATATAATAAGTAATAATTAAATTGACAAAAATTCATACAACAATTCTAATTATGAATTATTTTTAATATAATTCCTTAACCTTTCGCCTTAAAGTGATGGCATAAAACAATTATGCGTGTAGGTATTATCTTGGTCCTTATGAAAAATTTTGCCAACTTTATTTTAACTAATAATGTTTTCTCTAAACTACCATGCTACTGCTGAGTCAGTATTTTGATATTGCTAGTATTTTCAGTATATGCTATTGCTGTCAGTATAGTAAAATAGCAAGAGGTCTTAAAACTTTTTATAAAAATGTTTATCTGCCAATCTACTGGGCTAGGAATGACATTGATTTGACATGTTTATAAACTGTCTCTTGATATTTTTTTTCAATTTGTAAAGGATGATAGAATTTGAAACTTATAAAGAAACTTTAGAGGTTGTGGACAAATATGGAATTCAAGATATTTCAGTTAGCAAAAGTTTGGTCTACACAGGATGTCTTAGTAATGTAAAGAAGGATAATATTGTGGAGGATGATTGTGTTCCAACATTGGCTGCAGCGGTGATTGGATTAAAAAATACATCAGCTACTCTCTCAACTCCTTCAAAAAGTATTTATTGTTGGACAGATTTTGATGCCCAAGAGTGCTACTTGAACTCTGAGCCAACTTGCTACTTGATTCTTGGCAAGCCTGGTGGTGGAGCATATACACTTGGTGAAGCAATATCTAAAAAGTTAAATTGTATTCATCTTTGCCCCAAAAATTTAATATTAGATGAAATGGAGCAAAGGAGTAAAACCGGAAATTGTATTGGTTTCAACTTGAAACAGCAAAATGTTATTAAATTTGACATTATTCTATCAATTTTGAAAAAAAAAATGCAGTCAGAAGCAGTTAAACACAGAGGCTATGTAATATCTGGTCTTCCATTAGTAAGTTCAGATAGAAAACCTCAATATTTAAGTAACACTTTACATTCAGAAGAAGGTTTTCTATCTGTGGATGATTTAATGAATGAATTACTTGTAAATTTAAAGAAAAAGAAACCAAAAATTCCTAAATCAAATAAAGACTCTCGGCATTCTTCAAGAAGCAGTGATGTTGACTCAGAAGAAGAAGTAGAAGCAGAAGCAGAACATGAAGCTGAAGAAGTTGCAGAAGAAACTGAAGAAGAACCTGTAGTGTTGCCAAAATTTATTTTAGATTCATGCTCTCATATTATTTTTACACAAAAGAAATATATGAGCACTAAACAGGCTGTACTTTTGCAACAAATTACAGATATATTCAAATTATCCATGAAACCTGACATTATAATACATTTAACTTCTCCTGATAAAGATTTGGTGACTAAAAAGAGCCACAAATACTTTAATTACACAAACAATGTCTATACTTTCGATCCATTGGTGACTAGTTTTGAATCAGAGTTGCGATGGCCTGCAAAATGCACTATGAGTGACTATGTCAGTCCATATGATAGTCATATTTTCAACCCTAAATACAACTGTAGACAACCAATAAACTTTGTTGAAAAATCTACAGAGCAAATGTGTAATTATAGAAAATATGTCTTACTATTTGTAGAAGAAAAGTTTAAGGATTTTAAACCTCAGCATATCATAAAACTTGATGCCAGAAATCCTACCCATCAAATGATGTTTCATTTAAATGAAAGGTTGATGCTCCTATCAATAAAACCTGTTCTCATACCAGAGCCTTTATATTTAGAAGAGCCACCAGAAGAAATAGAAGATTTTTGGAAATTAGTGGAGGAATTGAATGTTATTCGAAATGGAGCCATTAATTTTAATCGCTATCCATCCTTATGGCTCAATAGATGCCCTGTAGAACTTAAAAAAAGGAGATCACAAAAAGGGAATCCCAAACTAGCTGTGACATTCACAAAACATGTTTATCTTTTATCTTCACTTGATAGTATGATTGCGTTCTGTAGAAATCCAAGACCTTTTTTAAAATTAAAATATTTAGAACCTACTTGTAGGATAATTGTCATAGGAACTCAAACTTCTGGTAAAACAATGGTTTCTCATTGTTTATCTTGGTTATTTGATACACCAATAACAAGCTATAATGATTTTGTAGAAAATGAAAAAGAAAAAAAATACGAAATGTATGCAAAAACAATACTGTCAGAAATAATAGCAACTATAGAAGATGATAGACTTCTGATTTGGAAAAATAGAGACACAGAAAGGATAAGTAATTTCAACGAATGGAATAATAATAATTTAAATAAATTACGGTCTTATGTTGCTTTTTTCATAGAAATATTAAAATTCGAGAGTAAACGAGATAAAACAGCTGAAGAAGAACTACAAAAGCCGGAGCCAGAAGAACTGGACCCACAATTACTAACAGATTACGAATACCTAAGAAACCAACTTTCCTTCTTACCATTTCTTGAAAATATTGATCAGTGCATGAAAGCTGTTGAAAGTCAAACCTTGATCCAATTTGCCCCTCAGGAACTTGTTACTGAAGCAGAAAAACCAGGTACTCCAGTCCTTGGCGATGCAGATGTAACCAAAGCAATTTACAACTACATTATCATAAATGATTTACAAAAAGAAATTGAGCCAAATAATGAAGAGCTAATGAATGAATTAGTTAAAATTCTATCAGACAATGACAATGATTCTTTACAAAATGTAGAAACCTATGCACAGTTTATAATTGATGGCTTTCCGTCAGACCCTGAGTGTTGGAGCTACTTAAGCGACGCGAAATTATTGCCTGATCACACAATAGCCCTAATAGAAAATAGAGAGATAGATCAAGAACTAGTTCTATACTATGCAGATGTTGCAAAATGTCACAAAAATTACCAAGAAAGACTGGCGATGACCAATGATCCTTTAATAAAAGCAAAAAACAAAGTCAAACCGTTTCCAGATGCATACATCGTCGACATAGGAAATATAGTCAATGAATCTATAAGCACAATATTAGATACACTATTTGCTGTGAATTCCGACAATGTCCCTGTTGAAGGTGAAAACAAGGAATCCCCTGATGCTGATTTAGTAGGAACTCTCACGGCCGCAGTTGAAAAATTTCGTGAAGACTGGGATAGCCTAAAATTGAAAACAGAAGAAAGCTCTAAATTCTATGTTGAGATAGAACTTGAGAACAAAACTGATGTAGAAGTCTTAGATGAAATCCTATTAAACTTGCGCAAGAACTATTATCTAACTTGTGAGGTTAACGAAGATGATGATACTGAACTTCTAGAGGATGACAATGAAAACCCAAAAGATGTTCTTACTTATAACGATCCACGGAATTTATGTGAAACTAGCATATATTGTCCAATTGCTTTTTATAACTATGGAGTTTTATGGGAAGGTAAACCAGAGTTGAGTGTTAAATACAATAATAAATTACATTATTTTAGCAAAGAACATTGTTCTGAACTATTTCAAAGCGATGTTACACGATATCAACAATATAATAAACCATATAAATCATTTCCTCCACAAAGGATTTGTGTAGTTGGGTGCATTGGTAGTGGGAAAACAACTATTTCAAAACTAATCGCTAAGGAGCTAGGTTTGATTCATGTGGATTTTTCTGAGATCGTAAATATTTTCTTAATGCCGAAACACTTTAAGAAAGTCGGCCGTCAATATGAAAATACTTTCACGGATGTTTCTATCGATGAAGAAGGTGTTACGGAGTTTCAAATCGACGAGGAAAATGAGAATCTCGCATCAGATATATTAGGTAGCGAAACAGAAATGAGACGCATGGTATACAATTATTTCGAAAGGGGTACACCTATTGTTTCAGTCTTAATGCAGAAAATTATAAAGAAGCTGTGGTTTGAAGATCCATTCGTGACCACGGGTTTTGTTCTTGACGGTTTTCCGAGATTACCATCTGATGTTGAAGATATGATAACATGTTTTTGTGTTCCTGATTTAGTGATTGAATTAGAAGGCAACTCTGAAAGTATGCTGCAACGACTTCCTCAAAAATATTATAAAACATGGAAAACTCAATTGAATGAAGCTAAACGAAAAGCTAAATTAATACTTGATAATGAAATGCGAGATTGGATGAATTTCATTACGAAACATGTGGTTGCCAAATTAATATTTGAAGACATTTTTGACGTTATATTTGCTTCTACAGAACAACCAACAAAAGAATTGTCGGCTGGAAGTGTAATAATGGATGCGCACCCGCAAGGATCTTCTAATGTAGATGTAAATTTATTTAATTTCTATAACGACATGACACAGGAATATCCAGCACCTGTAGATCTTAATGAATGGGAGAAACCAGATGAAGCTAGAGAAAGAATAGATGCTAGGTTAGAGAGCATATACGAAGTTGAAGATCAAGGCTTACAGTCACTTAAAGACATTTTACTTGAACAACGGATAAAAACCGTCCCTATTGATAGCACAAAATCTTTCAGTAAAGTTTTGCGAATAGTTTTATTCAAGCTGGCAAATTTGAGGAATCGGTGTATATCGTTTTTCGAACAAACTTTTGTAATAGGCTGTGACATAGCTGAGATGTTACTTTTGGAAGGGTTTTTCTTCTTAAGTCAATTCGCTCGTATGTGCCCCGTTTACTTGTTCGAAAATCACAGTACCATTTTGAATCCATTTAAAATAATGAAACGAAAAGAAAAGGTATTTCCTGTAATACATAGAGCATGCATTTATTTTGTATTTGGTGGAGCTAGTTTGTCAAAATTTAGGACCAATCCGTTAAAGTACATAAACGCTGATTTTATAACTTCATTCAAAGAACATCCTTTAACGATATCTGTTATAGGGCCGCCTAAATCAGGCAAAAGCACACTAGCAGAAAAATTGTCAAAGCGATTTGGCCTAATATGTATTTCAAGAGGAAAAGCTGTACGCTACATACTAAATCACATGAATTGGACGGAACTAGGCATCCGGATGAATGACACTCTTTATAGAGGAGCTTGTATAAATTCTGAACATATTATGAAAGCAGTTCAAGTTCTTGCACTTGATCATCGTACTGTGACTTACGGATTTGTGTTTGACGGTTTTCCTGAAACTACTTCCGAAGCTTTAGAACTGACAAACGCAGGGTTATACCCAAATATTATATTCGATATTTCTAACGATATTGAAGCAGCAAAGAAACATGCGCTGGATGAAATATACTATAGCATCATAAAACTAAAACCCCCTTATTCAGCACCCTTTATTGAGAACAGATATATAAACTGGTCAAGAAAGAGTTACCAAATTAGAAATTGGGTCATGCAAGATGTTCAAAATATTCATTTAATAAACGGCAAAGATTCAAGATGGCAGTGTATACAGAATGCGACTGGGTGTATTGAAGAAACTATCACAAAAATACACTATTATTTAAACAATGTATCAGATAAAATTGTGTCCCCAAGCTGTATGGGTATCTCCAATGATATATTCCGTAAACGCATGTCTCATTTCAAGAACATGTGCCCACTTTGTCTTCAAATAAACGTATTGCGACATAGCGATTATCCAGTAGATAAGAAAGGCGTAGTCCAGTATAAATATAAGTTTTACTGGATTTGCCCCAATCATATGACATCTGTTCTGAAGTATCCGGACAGGTATTTATCTGTTATGAAGGTTGAAATACCCGAAATCCCAGCAACAGTCAAAATAGTTAATCCTTCATTAGTGTATGAGAATGGAATCTGTATTGTGACCTATGCTGAACATTTGCCGGCTCAAAAAATTGTGCGCGGAAGTCACAAGTATGCTGCAACCTTCAAAGGAAAAACTTATTTATTTTGCAGTTTGAAATGTCAGGATACGTTTTTAGCTAAACCACACATGTTCTGTGATATAACGGTATTCAAAGAGACAAAGATGTTTCCGGCTCTTACCCTTAAAAATCTGCCCAACTTGGGATATTTAGAACAAACTATAGGCAACATTATTACTGAGGCGTGTTGTGCTGTAAATGTCTTAAGGCCAAAATATCCTGGACTTGATATACGAGTATCTGCTTTACTATATATCGCTTTATATCTAAAGACTCATAATTCTTTGACGGTTGAATCAGTTTTGGCACTCTTTGAAAAAGTATCAAAAGTTTATGAAGCTAGATGCAAACTGGTACTTGACATAGGTTTGCGATTAAGATCCATGGATAATCCTTTTGTTATGTATCCGAAATGTTGCAACAAAATAAGATACCTCGATTCTGGAACCGTAGGAAAACCTTCAAGTATTACAAACGATTCTATAAGTGTACATACTGTGGTTTCCGAATTTCAGAAGTAATCCCAATTGCTATCTCTTTGTCAATTAAATGTTTAAAGTATTAATTATTGTTTTTTATTTCAATATTTAAGGTTTTAACTTTATTAGCTTATCTATTATTATTAAATGAGGTAACATTATTTCTGTAAATTTATTAGTAAAATTTAAAAAAGTTATACCAGAGATCTAACTGGGTGTTTTTGTTTGCTTTCAGCAAGTAGGGTACCAGTCCCGGACGAGAGATTTGATTATCTTTGCGAGTACCACAAACCAGCTAGGTAAGTTACCTTGGGAGAATAATCTAAGATTGGAGTACATACCATTAAGCATTTATAGTCCCTTACCTCTCATGATCTCATCACTCATTTATTCATCATCCATTAAGAACAGTGCGTCCTGTTGTTTTCGGTCAATTGTTCGTATTTAAATGTATGTGGTTATCTGGCACCACTATTAAGGGAGTGTTCCTTTGAGTCATGAAATTATTTTCCCATATAAATAAAAATGGCTATATGGACATTTTTGAGTGTGATATTTCTTTAGAATTCTTTACATCAATGCCTTTTATAATGCATGCTATGGCATGTTATTCAGATTTGTTTTTATTTCATGCCTACTTATATTTATTTCAGCAAAGTGCCGGCGTTCCTGAACGTTGTAGACATAGCTGGGCTGGTAAAGGGTGCTGCAGAGGGCCAAGGGCTCGGCAACGCGTTCTTGTCGCACATCAAAGCTTGTGACGCCATATTTAATTTGTGCCGTGAGTTCACTCATCTGATAATAATAATAAAAGCATTTATTTGTTCCCAAAATTAAATTATCGTTAGAAATGAATCTCCGCACAGTGGTACCTGTATCATCATAAGTATTCCAAAAGTTTAAACAGGAAGGAGTAAAATTTTTGTTGGTTTATTAGTTCAATGGACGAAACACAAAAACTACTGGTACGATTTTAAAAAATATTTCACCAATATAAAGCTACAGCATCAGCAAGTAACATAATAATATGCCATATTTTACCGGAAGAAAACAGAACAGCCCAAATCGTGTAGTCCATGCAGGCGAAAGCTCAAAGCGCAAAGTTCATGTATTTGACGCTTCGACAACGCGCGAGTGATACCCCTGGTGTTGCACGTGTCCATAGGCTGCGGTAACCGCTTACCATCAGGTGGTCCGCATGCTTGATTGTCACTGACGTGGTATAAAGAAAGGAATAGGCTGCAACTGCTTGCAGGCATAACTTGTACCCGACATGATATTTAGTAGGTGTGTATATTGGCCAACAAACCCTCAACTAGCATTAAATGAGAAAAAGGCTAAGAACTGACAGCGCGGTTTTCTGCCACGCTCGCCGCGGTTGCGGCCTGCAGCTTCTATAAAATGCAGAAATGTATGAAAAAAAGAAATAAAGCAGATTGCACGACGCGTTTAATTCGTGGCGGTCGGCAGTCGATCGGCGGGTGTCTTTGCGGGCGAAAATCGCAACCGCGACGGCTGCGGCACCGCACTAAACTCCGGTCTCGTGAGTTTGGTTTAAAAGCCGCCGAACCGCCGCCGCGGGCGCGGTAGAAGACCGCGCCGTCTGTGTGGCATAGATCGCTGTACAGATTTTGAATCTTTCATCATAACTTGTACAGGAGCATTCGACGACGAAGACGTGATCCACGTAGACGGCGAGGTGGACCCGGTGCGGGACCTGGACACCATCGGCGAGGAGCTGCGGCTGAAGGACGAGGAGCAGCTGCTGCAGCACCTGGACAAGCTGGACCGCAGCGTCAACCGCGGCGGTGAGAAGAAACTCAAGGCTGAATATGTGAGATACTAATCATAATCAAAAGAAACTCCTACTCTAATCTTTAACCACTGTTTATCTTTAAGCTTGGAACTTTTATTTTTAGGATTTTTCGCGTTTTGGTAGCTCCTTTATAGTCCGGTACCGCTGTAAAAGCCAACGGCTTACCAACTTAGTTGTACCGGGTGTTTATCAAAATACTTACAAAAACTAAATGGCACACTCAGCGAGTGATGTAGTAATTAACTATGTAAGTAAAATTTGGATTTTTTCAATTGACTTTAATTTTGAGGTTTTCATACAAAAAATACTGACTGTTAGACTGATTTGTATGGTGACATTGAAATGAAAGTTAATTAAATGAATTTCATTTTCACTTATATAGTTTCTGCTTCACCTGCTGAGTATGCCATAAGGTTTTTGTAAGTCTTTTAATAATCACCGCGTATTTGTCTAGATAGTTTTTAAAATAGCAAATATATTACAACTTTCTTCTAAAATTACGAGCCCATTGCTCATAATACCAAGTTTTCAGAAATCACTTTTTTTTATAATTGCAGGATTCCTTGGTTAAAATCAAAAGCATTTTGGTTGATGAAAAAAAACACATTCGGTTCGGAGATTGGAGTGCGGCTGATGTAAGTGCCCCTCACAAATTTTGTTTTTTTTTATTTGTGACCTTATTTAATGTCATAATATTATTTCCAGATAGAAGTTCTTAATAAATACCTATTCCTGACATCCAAACCAGCCTTGTACTTAGTAAACTTATCTGAAAAAGATTATATTCGGAAGAAGAATAAGTGGTTTGTATTCTTATTTTTTTTTATTGGCATTAAACAGCTAAATTTTATATTGAGGCCATTTAGAAGGCTCAAAGGCACAGTATAGATTTGTATGGTAAATCGCATGTAGTTTGCGAGTTACAGTTACATACTCTAGTTGTAAAGTCACTGGTAGTTTATTAAGGGTGGGAGAAATTAAATCATTTTGACGTTCTGTCGTATTTGGTGTACATGGTTGCTCAAAGGACTAGTGGGCATTTATTATGTCGTGAGACATACTTATTATAAGTTGCTGTTGTGCTATACTCATAGCTGTAAATGTTGTTATTTATGTTAATCTGACTCGACTTTTATGCTAACGCTAGGTTTTGTATTTTCATATTATTAATAATTTCGTAGGTTACCAAAACTTAAGGAATGGATTGACAAGAATGACCCCGGCGCTCCGCTCATCCCATTCTCAGGAGTTTTTGAATCAAAATTGATGGACATGGAGCCTGCAGAAAAGCAAGCCTTCTTGAAGGAAAACAATGTTACTAGGTGGGTCAATGTTACTAAGTGGATCGCGTCATGTAAAGAGAGCTGGGGTTTCATCCCACCAATTTGGCCCTAAAACTGCTCACTGCGCAGGTCTTGGCTTTTAGATGACACGAATTATACTAACGTGTTATTATTTTTTATTGTTTAAGCGTGATGTGGTTATGGTATCCACCTTCGAACTGGAGTTACTTGTATTATTTCATTTATCATCCCTCGACAAAAGTAATAGAAAACGTTCTCTGCTGAATGTAGACCCCCCTTATAGATTTATGTAGTGGCCTGATGTGGAGAATTTGCTGCATCGCAATCTTTAATCTCCATCGCCCAATTTCTAAATATTACCCCTTCATGTACTTATTAAAAATTAAAATTGTATTCTAGTGCGCTGGATAAAATAATCGTCCAAGGCTACAAAGCATTGCAATTGGAATACTTCTTCACTGCGGGCGCAGATGAGGTCAAAGCATGGACAATTCAGGTGAGTGATGTAAAATATGTTTTTTTTTTAAAAGATGTCTTACAGGGCTCTGTTGCTCTGTATGAACGAATTCCTAGCGCTACGACTTTGGTCTAACTATTCATAACAGAGCTTATCCCAGCCACTGTTTATGCGTTCGGGATAATAAATATTGTTTGAAAAGCCTTATTGTATAGCATGAAGAAAAAAGTTTTTTAATTTAAAGTTATTATTAAATAAAAGTAAGTAACAAATAAATTACTTATTTATTAAAATTCTATTTTGTGTAGTTTCTGATTTAAAAACTAAATAACAGAAAATCAAACCAATGAATATTTGATTTATAATAGAACCAATATGAAATCCTCCACTACCTCCGCATACGTAAACTGTGTCCGATCACCGCTACAGGACACAGCAACTACGGTTCCCTGTGATGGTGTGCTATATCGGCAACAAAAAGTGTCGACGTTTGTGCAGCGCCTTATAGTTGAGTATATACGAATTCAGCAATGATGAAACCACATCTGGCCTGGTATAATGCTTTAGAGTGCCTCCACACTAGCGTCCTTCGAGCGTCAGCGCCAGCGCGACGCTGACGCAACGCCAACTAGCGCGGCTCAACTCTGCGCGCGGCGAGCGCCCGAGCCGAGCCGCGCCGCTGTGCTAGTCAACTCGGGCGCTTGCGGCGCGCCGAACGCTCGAACGTTGGGATTGCGCCGCATCTCGGCGCGAGATTTTTTGTGAACAGTACAATGAACAACGCAAATGCTATTGCCGTTAGCGTACCTACATTCTACACATTTTATGTACCTTTTTAGCCTCCTTATGTGCAATTGTGTGATTTACCATTTAACGTACTTTTTGAACTTAACATCTAAAATCATGTACTTACTTACCAAAAAAAAATTAGAACACGACGCAAAAGTATTTAATATTCTCAATACTATATATGATGATATAAACAAGTAGGTACCTAATCTTGACATTAAAGCTTTTTTGAATGGAGTAAAACTTTTAAAATGCCCTAATAAATAATAAAGGTAAGTTTTCTCTCGCCTAGAACCCAATAAATAGTACTTCTTTTGATGAGAGAAGTTGTATAAGTGATTTTTAGAAAAAATCGTCAGAATCCATTTCACTCACTCACCCTATACAGTTAGTTTCACTGACTGTATAGGCCGTCTGCAAATCGCGACGCAACCCTCGGCGCGCAGAGGACGCCCAGCGCCCGCGCGGCGTCCCGCGACGCTGCGCAGGCGCCGGGACGACGCAACGTCCAATTTATGCTAGTGTGGGGGGTCGCCGGCAAGACGCTGACGCTCAAATAACGCTAGTGTGGGGTGTCTCTTACTGAATAGTAAATATTTTTCCAGAAAGGCACAAAAGCGCCTCAGGCGGCCGGCAGGATCCACACGGACTTCGAGAAGGGCTTCATCATGGCCGAGGTGATGCACTTCAAGGACTTCAGAGAAGAGGGCACGGAGGCCGCCTGCAAGGCCGCCGGGAAGTACCGGCAGCAAGGTGAGTCTTCGCTTCGAAAGCCCGTACTAAACGACACTTTGGAAATGTCTTGAGATAGATTTTTCTATATTGGTTAAATATAACATGAATCCCAAGTTAACAACAGATAGGTGAATTTTTATTCTTAGCATTTAACATTGCACTATTTTCTACACAAAGATAGAAACTAGAAAAATTCGACCTGGTCCTAGGGACCAGAGATCCAGCTGGAGTCCCTAGGACCAGGTCGAATTTTTCTAGCTTCTATCTTTGTTAACAACAGATAGTCTGGAAAAGTAAAATTAGTGTTTAATCGTTAAACGATGAAAATCCCGATAGGCCGATAATAACGTTCTCCTAACACAGAATCCTCTATTTACTAGCGTTAATGCTTTTCTTGCAATTTATTTAAAAAATATGTAAAATGAATAAAAAAAAGTTTCAGGCAAAAAACCAACCTATGTTCAATTAACTTCATATTTATTAAAAATTTACTAGCGCTTTATTTACCAGCGCCCATTTAATATTCTAAAAAACCTGTTTTCCCTTCTCCTCAACGTTTTTTTTTGAGCGGGCACGACCTCCGCCACCGTCTTTTCAACCCGCAAAAAGTCTCACACTAACTCATTTTACTACAAACAGTTAATCGTTCATGTTACAAAGCTGACATGACGTTCTCCCTGTTCCAGGTCGCAACTACGTGGTGGAAGACGGCGACGTAATCTTCTTCAAGTTCAACGCGGGCGCCGGCCTGAAGGACGCCAAGAAGAAATGACAAGATAAGGTACTACTCCTCTTAGTACATTTGCTGTACTTCAACCTTGTACTCTATTCTTTGTTACACGTCGCTTAGGCAACTCACTTTATTACGAATAACGTAAAATGTTTCACTACAATAACAACTTAAAATGTTTTTCTTTAACAACGTAAAGTTGGTCACTACAATGTAATTCACTACAAATACAACATAAAATGTTTGCTACAATGTATAATCGCTACAACACGAAATTTTCACTAGTACCTGCAAGACGCACTTCACCTATATTACTGGGATATTTAAATAAAGAAACGTTGAACGTTTTGAATAGTGGTTTAAGTCATTTAGAAGATAGGATATATTATTGTGATTTAAACTTAAAACATATTTTGTTCATATCTAAGTGGAGCACTAATATCTCTAAGCTAGATCTATTGACAACACTGTTATTGTAGGCTTTTAAAATGCACATAAGCTCGCTTGCGGTAAAGACAGAGCTTGAGCAAGTGCTTCATGTTTTTAATAAATTATTAATTAATGTGTGATATTTTTGTTTGATCCTTGTTAAGAAAAGCACCCTTAAACATTTTGAAAGATTCTGATGAACGGAAACATTAGATTTGCATTGTGACAAATTTTATGTTATTTGGAATGAAGAGTGAGAAATATTTAACTACACTGTTTGTAATTAAAATAACTCTTAAAACATAATAAAGCTTTGTTAATGTTTGTACAGTGCTGTTTATTTATTTATACCATTCGTATGTTGTACTGTGTTTAATATGTTTGGATTGTTTATCATTTAACTTTGAAATTAAGATCTCTCTCGATAACTTTAATCGTATACATTGTACAACAAGATTTACTGCAACAATAAATTATATGAAATTAAAGATAAGTTTTCGTTATAATTAATTACAGTGTGTAGTTTTACTCATGAATTTGTTTTTATTATTAAAACATTTATAATAAAATACATTGAAATGGCATTTATTTCAACTTTTTTTTTTTATAACCAACAGTGCTGCAACTTTTATTTGTTTTCATCATTAATAGAAATATGAAATGAGTAATTCAAACTTTAGTCATACTTTATTCAGGCATAGTGTTTTTAGGAATAATGATATTATGGCATAACAACTATACGCATAATTGTGTTCGCATATTTTTTCAAAGCACAATCAGATATGGCATAAAAATAACTTAGCATATTATTCTAACGCATAAAATGATCCAAATGAAATAGACATGTTCGCGGCTAAGGGGTGGCCCAAAGGTAGGGTTGCCAACCGTCCCGCTATACGCGGGTCGTCCCGTTTCTGATACCCTAATGACGCTAAATATCCCGCTTTTCGGAATAAGAATTTTTCGGTTTCATTTGTACCAATGCTATGATAATACTATGATATGATGATAAAGAGTCGATGAAACTGACCCTTATTGCGTGGTTTAATAATGTGCTGAAATATATTGATGACCATTTCGACTTCTCAGAGAGAAATAACTTAGCTTCCATACGAATATTTGCGTTAGAAAGGGAATTATCCTTTAACGAATTATCAGAATGTTGCGAAAAAATAGCGCATGTCCAGAAATTAGATTTGGACTAGCTCTATGAAGAGGTTGTTACTGTTACAGAAACTTTAAAGAAAGTTTTTGAAGAGTGAGTCTATGAAATATGACACAAACACGTGCATCTTGCTGAAAATATTTAAATTCATTGCATCGATTCCGTGTTCTAATGCAGCAGCAGGGAGCAGGGATTGAAACTGGTTTAAAAAATAACGTTTTTAAAACGTTCGGAACGGTTCCTTGCATAGCATTTCGTTGGGAACGCGAACAAAATGGGAACGAAAAAAACCGGTTTATTTCACAAGGAAGGAAAGGAGCTCGTGGCGTGGCAGCAAAAATTCATACATGGCGACTCTTTTTATCTATCTGAGAATGAAAATATTTCGTGGTGATAGATCTATGATGATGAGATGACTAAAAATAAACGTTGCTGACAAAAAATATAATTCCCTTAACGTTGCATCAATGTTCTTTAGTTCAAACTCTAACGGTACGACCCGTGACTAAGGTGCGTGGCTGCGAATTATAAATTTTTGTTGCGTATTGAACCTAATAAATAGAAAAAACCGGTTACAAATGATTAAAAATGTTTTATTGAGCGAGAACGATTTACATTTCGTTTTTTATTTTATTTTGCGATTTCGTTCTTCTTCTTAATCGTTTTAATTACGTTCCCGTTCGAACGGAAACAAAACCAATTCGTTCTTAGGCTTTTTCAACGAAAACGGTTTGAAAAATAAACCGGTTTCCAAGCCCTGGCAGAGAGGCTCTTCTCACTTTGTTATAATGCCTGGACCGACGCGCGAAATCGTCTTCATGTGGATTCTGTGAAGTCTGAGCTACAAGTGACAGTTCTTTTGACATAAAAATAAAAATTCTTAAAAGTGCCAAATCTCAAGAAAAATACTCATTTAAAAAGTACCTAATACATATATAGTTTTCACAGTAAAGTGTAAATAATACTATAAGTTATACTTAATAACCCTTTTTTTCAGTATATATTTTCTTTAAATCTAACTTGGTGTTTTATTTCTGTTTAGCTAAAAAAGTTTACTTTTTTTTTGTCTTATGAACAAAACTAGTTGGATCCCGCTTTTCAAACCCTTGTATTTTGCCCAAGAGCTACCCCGCCGCACCTTAACCTATAGTCCAAACCCATAATGCGGTTTTCAAATATTTACAATATCGTTAATTTAACCCACTTATCGTATAGTAAAAATGGCTAAAGACTAGTTATGCGTCACCTCAATAGTCCAATTGGGTATGAGAACAATTTTTTTTTAAATATATTTCATTAAATACCTTTTACTATTTTAAGTAACTTATTTGAATATTTCGTTGATCTAGCCGGTAGTTATTTTTTTTATTAATTTTTAAACATTGCGAACTCATGACGTCACAAATTCACTTAGTGTTCCCACGTGTGTTTTTTCCCAGATTCGTGGTAAATAAATTATGAGGAGAAAATTACTGATCAATCTCACGAGGATGTGAGAAGTAGACTTTAGATACAATTCATTTTGCCAAGTTCTGAAAACAAGCCCTACCTGAAAGGGTTGGGATTATAGCGAATGGCTATTTTAAGTCCTACCTACCGGTCTGGGCAATGGGCGTAAATTAATGTACGTATAACTTTGTGGAAAAATATATTCCACCTGGGGGAATTTTAAATCTGCTTTTTGGAAACTCCATCAATACCATGCAGTAGAATCACCTAGCTAAAAGTCTTACATATGATACAGATCGCGTCATTTAATTGGTTGATGGATAGATTATAAACCAATCACGTGAAAGGACGCTTATACGACCCAATAGGTTTCAATTGTGAGATGTCAATTTGATTATCGTCAAGAGTCCATTAAGAACCATAATATACTCTTTGCGGACGTTGGCAAACTGGGGTCATTCATTTGACCCCAGTTTGCCAACGTATTTATTCAAAAATATCCTCGATCCTTTGCTTTTAAAAATGTTAATTATTTAAATAAGGTATAAAATACAAATACCCCGAAATGGTTTTCGGATTAGGACATGTTTGATTTTTGTTCCCATACCCAATTGAATATAGCCCAACAGACTGATCGATAAGCTTAAAACTGATTATTTATGCCAAAATACGATTATCCCAAAGTTTCATTATGACAGTAAAGAATGCAACATTCATTAGGCTTAAGAAAATTTGTCAAAAAAAATTATGCGAGTAAATGTAAAAAAAAAATCACACAGCTTGTGTTACGGGTAACTGAGACTATTATATTTTAACTATAAATACCCTGACTCAGAACAAACACCAATTTCAAACCTTGTTGCTAATCAAACTCACAACCACCGTAGTAGGCAATCAAATCAGCAGAGAAATATCGTGAGTTGGTAGATAGTTTTTTTTATTCAGATCAATAATTCCGGCCAGTGTTTAAATCACTTCAACGAACTCTTCGATGCGCACCACCTTCGCCTTGGTTTTATCTTCCTCTGAATCATCGTAGGCTTCCAAATACAATTTCTCAAGCACTAGTCTGGTTTGCTTGAGGAACCTCTTGAGATTTATGTGCGACAGTACGCCTTGCTCAGTCACCGGAGCCAACTTCTCTTTGTCTTTTTCTGTGTTGTTAAACACTTTGTTAAGAATGTAAGACAGTGATTGAGTTACTGCCTCTTCCCATTCCTGAAAAACAAATATTGTAAACTCGAATGGTGTAAAATAAATAAGTTTGTCATATTTCAGCGTTCATTATCTCTCTCAATTAAGTTCGGAAACAGAATAAAAGTTAGGGTAATACCTACCTGATAATTTTCATAAAGTGAAGTTAAACACAACATTTCCTCAATTAATTTAATTTTAAATTGTTCTATTCCCGATTGCTTGAATATGTAAATAATCAGATGTCCCATTGCGGTCAAAATACATCCAGCTCTGTGAATTTGAATTAAATACGTGATTAGTGCAAAATACGATATGTTAAGTTGGGAAAAAAGTCTATACGAAAAGTTATTTTATTACAAGTTCATACATACTATATGTATGAATTTGTAATAAAAAATCTCTTTGGCTATTTGTATCTTTGGCTTTGGTATCATTAAAAGTTTAAATTTTAAAGAAGATAATTCCAAATTCGTATCAGAAAAATGTGTGATTTTGATTTGTTTTTCTTACTGTCAAGATCAGTGAATCTATTGAAGAAATTCAATACATTTTAAAATGTTCTACAAAAAAGGTAAAAATGCAGCGCAAGCCGTGAAAAAAATTGCGATGTTTATGCACCTAGTGCAGTGTCTGTGAGAGTAGCACAAATTTGGTTTAAGCGTTTTCAATCCGGAAATTTTGATGTCGAAGATGCACGCGCTCCGGTCGCCCTAAAGTGGAGCAAGATCGGCATATCGGTAGTTACGACGTAGCTGAAAAACTGGGAATTGACCACAAAACAGTTTTGGCGCTTTTGAAAAAAACTGGGTGCACAAAAAAGCTCGATATTTGGGTACCTCACGAGCTCACTGAAAGAAACCTAATGAACCGTGTACTCATTTGTGATTCTTTATTACGACGTAATGAGACCGAACCATTTTTGAAGAAGCTGATAAATGGTGATGAAAAGTGGATCACGTACGAGAAGAACGTGCGAAAAAGGTCGTGGTCAAAGGCCGGTCAGGCTTCACCGACTGGCGAAACCCGGGTTAACTCGCAACAAGGTGATGGTGTATGTGTGGTGGGATTGGAAGGGCATTATTCATTATAGGCTGTTACCACCAGGCAGGACCTCGATTCTGAACTCTACTGCGAACAACTGATGAGATTAAAGCAAGAAGTTAAGAGAAAGCGGCCGGAATTAATCAACAGAAAGGGTGTGGTTTTTCATCATGATAACGCCTAGACCTCACACACCTTTAGCCACTCACCAAAAGAGAGTTTGGCTGGGAGGTGTTAATGCATTCGCCGCATAGTCCTGACCTTGCACCTAGATTTTCACCTGTTTCGGTCTCTTTAGATTTTTTTAGACAGTGTCAGATTAACATCACGAGAGGACTGCCAAAACCACTTGTCGCGGTATTTTGATCAGAAGCCTCAAAATTCCTATAGCAAGGGGATCATGCCCCTACCCACAAGATGGCAAAAAGTAATCGAACAAAATGGCACCTACGTACTTTAGTTAAATGTAAATAAACTATATTAAAAAAATGTTTTGAATTTTCTTAAAAAATGCAAAAAAAATTTTTTTCCAACTTTATAATAAGTTAAGTTACCTATTGAGAAATTGCCTATCTACCGCATAATAAAACGTAACTCAAAGTTTGGAAAACGCGTTGATTGATGATGTCGCGCAATATTTCAGAGAACTAAGAGTTAAAGACTTGCTTACTTTCTTTTTATTTTACTACCAAAACTTGACACTATCATTACACGACTACTAGCTAGGCAATTTAATAAGAGCTACCTAATGCAAACCTGTAAGTGAAGCTTCAGAATATGACCTATAAAAGGTCCCATTGAAAACTTACTTGCAAACATTGTCTCTACTTTGTAAGATTTGGTGAACAGATCTTATAAGCCTGTCGTGCGTATCCCTCATCAGAAACTCCAAGGGGTCACAGTCACCTGGAGGCAGTGACCCGTACTGTACTAGCAGTCGCTTCTGCACCACGGTAAACTGCCGTTGTAAGATGTTTAACTCATCCTGTGAATAAATGAGCATTATTATATTTTGAGAATATTTTACTGGCATCACAACTAGCATTGCTGTTAGTTTGAAAGTTTGTGTTCGATCCTGAGAGCTCTCAAATCGACGATTAACTGCTAAATGCTTTTTAGTTAATGGTCGGAAAATTTGACTTCAACTATAAATAAGCGCAAAGCCGGCTATTCTATCTGTTGGTAGCTGTTTTTTTTATATCTACTTCAAACAATGTTCCTTTGCACCCTTAAACCAATACTGGTTTGCCTGAATGCAGTAATCCCGCTTTTGAAACAGCTCTTTAGTGTAAAACTTACTTCGAATTCTTTCAGTATCATCCTATCCTTTGCATGTGTTTCAATACTCTTCAAGAACCTAAAAGTCATCTGTTTGAAAAGTTCCTTATCCATCTTGATATTAAATTTAAAATCTTTGTTACCCATTCTTTTAAAGTGGTCTAACAATTTGAATACGAAATGATCCAGAAGCGCTGCCATTTCGGGAAAGTCGTTTGCCTCTATCGAGTATTGATTATCTATATTTCTTATCGTTATCGTCTTTTTTGTAGATCTGTATTTAAGCGTGACACAATCAGGCGAATTCCCAAAACTATACAATTCTTCTTCTGAAAAGTCTAAAAGTAATACAAATGAATATATTAAGAGTTAATAATCATACTGTCTATAATCATAATATCAGCTTGATGTAACGCACCCGTGAATACTTTGCATAATTCAATGCAGGATTGGTTGGTGTTAATTTTTAATTTTATTGATTTTTCCATATCCATTGCCGTAGGCACACAGTACAAACTTATCGGGAGTAACACTTGCCTTGAAAGCATTGTTATCTTCCCTATATTGTCAGTAATCGTAAAAAGAATTTCTACTCTTATTTCGTTGATTTCAGTGTCGAAAGTCGTTATGAAAACCTGTGATTCTATTATTTCTGTGCCGTTTATGCCGTCCAAACAAATGGTGGATTCTGAACAAGCGAACGGTGGAGTACAAACGTATGTGATTTGAATGTTTTGCACCAATTTCGGATCTTCGCTTGTCAGTAAAATAACCACAGGACACATTAGCAGGTGTAATGCTTCATCGCTTGAGTTCTCTTGAAACAAGTTTTGTGTTGGTTTTCCCACATCAGCCTTTATTGTGATCGATGCAAGTACTCCTAAAGAGCGATTATCGGCATCTAAAACATATTACGTTTTAACCTTAAAAATATTGTTTGGATCACCGATCACCAGAATATCTTCCTTTGTAGGCGAAAAACTGTACCTTGGATATTTCCTGGAACATCCTTTATTTCATTAAATCAAACACATACCTACCTCCTTTACTTCCTAAAACCATTTGCAGCTCTTCCTCAACAGTTTCCAACTCCGCTTGGACCAGTTCGGGATCGACAGCTTCATTCATCACCGGAGCAGAATTTCTATTCAGATCAGGCTCAGTGCCCAAGTAACTAACTGTGATGACGCCTTTAGTTGATAGGGTCACCAGGCCCCCTGGCAAGGACTTGAGGAAACATCTGCCGATCGATATTGCTGTGTCCAGGAGATCGCAGCACCAGAGTAAGGTAGTATTTTCGTAAATGTACAACTTTGAGTCACTTGATGTCACCATTATTAGCAAGCGAGCGCCAGGCTCTGGAAACATCAGGTCAAAATGATACGGCAATGTGAAACCCATATTCAAAAATATAACCATTATATTATGAACTATTAGCTTTCTCACCGAAGGTAGGTAAGTAAGTAAGGAGGTATACATTCTGGAGCAGTGAGGACTTTGAGTTATTAATCAAATGAAATAAAGAAATTCACTTAAGTCTCATTCGGCTTCCATCACTAAATAAAGGTATCGCTATTAAAAATAGACTATAGCTTAATCACCATTCCTTCCAAATGCAAGTTCGTGATCACAAACTAGGGCTGATAGGATAAATCCGAAAAGCATTTGCTTGACCTGGGATTTGAACCCATGCCAGGGCCGCTGCATTTCAGGATCGCAAATAGAGCACATAAGACACTCGTACATTTTATTACTGTGGTACCTACTTTTACTTACCATAAAACCAACCAATCAAATAAGCGCAGAAACAAACGGGCATGAAATCGAATTTGATCATGTATTTCATGAGGCCATTATCTTGAAAACAGTAAAGATGTCTTTCTCCCAATGCTACGATGCTGGAGAAGTTGCTGCTGGTCTGCAAATCAGGTAAATTAGATGTTTTTTTTATTGTTTTGCTAAATAGACGTAGCTGAACCACGTAATAAATATAAAACGCAGTCACTTTAAAATGTGATGATAACGTTGTTGAAAACTGAGTGTGAGTGAGTCAGAAATGTTTATCCAGTTCGTATCTATGAAATAAGACATCCACCCATCATCAAAACATATCAAATGAAAATTAATTGCTTTTCAAACCTGAATCACTTGAATCGATGATACCTCCTCGCCAGCATTATACACCCATTGTGGTAAATTCTTTTTGTTCTGTCTTAAGTTTATTTCGCTGAACTCCCTTAGTTGCTGATAGCTAAAAATAACAGCTAGAGATGGCAACACAACACGATGACCCAAAACTAAGCAGTGTTAGCTTAAAGTTGTCTTAAGCATATTTACTTAACTAGATAAAATAATACTTAATTTGACGATTTAAAAGTTACTGTGAAAGTCTATGTGAATAAATTTGTTTGAGTTTGAGTTTAAAAAAAAGCTAGAAACGCCCCCCGATTAAGAACAAAGCTATCGACCGATTCGGTTAATTTCTTTTATATTTGATTCGTTTTTTAAGATTGGTAGTTATTATATAATTTAATTTATGAAAACTATTAAAGGCCTTTGGCTTTAACATATAAAAATATTGATTGTTACCGTTAATTATTATAAATTAAAATAAAATTACCGAATCGGTCGATATTAACTTCGTTCTGAATCGGGGGGCAGGTTGAACTCGAAAGTTGGTCAAACCCACGCTTGACGCTACTTGGACTGTCCCTATTGCGCTCACTGGCCGCTCATTTTAGTGTGATCCTCTCCGTAATGATGCGTGAGTGAGTGGTCATTCTTTAGAACTGGCACCACCTACTCAAGGTTAGGTATAATCTTATGATGCTGTTGGATGTCGTTCATGATCCTGGCAACCAGGTTGTGCCTGTGTAAGTATACAGGGTTACAGGAAAAATCGTGCTAGATCCGTTAAGGGCGTGGAGTACCCATCATTTGTGAATTATTTCACTATGAAACACCCTACCCTGAACTTAACCCATTTCGAGATATTCGACTTTTAATTTTTTTATTGAAAATTGCCGATTTTTAGGCTTCTAAATTAAATTTTGTTTATTTTGTGGGTCTTATTATTATTATTATTGCATGTTTACATGTGTATTAAGATGCTATAGGACGTTAATTATTAAAATATTGCATAAGTTAATTGAACAGGCCGTAGTAGACAAGTTAAAGTTAAGAAATGAAAACAAATATTAGAAAGTTCATTTTTCTCTAAGGGATATTACAAAAAAATAGTATGGCAGATGTTCGGCAGATGTGTTTAAAAATATCTACGTTTCATCAGCTATCCAACGAGGTATAACAATCTAGGGTTTTAATTAAATGCATTTAAAAAACTTAGCTTATTAGGCGACAGTGGCGAAGAAAATTAATACTTAGCCCTAAAAAGTAAAATAAAACAATAGGTTAGCATGGAATGTCATTTATTTAATCAGGTTTTGACACAACTTTTTCTTACTTTACAGTTCATGTTCAACATGGCCGCCTCTGTTTCTGATACATTGTCGCATCCTTCTACGGAGACCAGTCTTCACTACTCCAGTTGTCAAAGTTGTCCGCATTTGATTTGCTGCATCCACTATCCTTTCTCTTAGTTCTTCCACAGACGAAACTGGATTTGGCTCGCTGTAGACAAGACTTTTCATGCGCCCCCACACATGAAAATCCATGGGGGTTAGGTCCGGACTTCTTGCTGGCCATGGCAACGGCCCACCTCGTCCTATCCATTTGTTTGGATAATTCATGTCCAGCCAGTCTCTGACACTTCTCCTGAAATGGGCAGGGCAGCCATCGTGTTGGAACCACATGTCCCTGATCAAGTTGAGTGGCAGATCATCCAGCAAATCACTCAAGTCTTCTCTTAAAAAGTTTTCGTACGTTTCCCCATTTAGATTGTCTGGGAGAAAGTAAGGTCCAATCAAATGATTGGAGATAATGCCCATCCACACATTCACGCTGAATCTTCGCTGGGATCCCTTCACTCTTTTCTTATTGGGATTTCTTAGTTCTTTGGGGGCCCAGTAATGGGGGTTGTGATAGTTCGTTATGCCATCTTTGTCAAATTTGGATTCATCTGTCCACAAGATATTTCTTAGAAAATCTGGGTCTTCTACGTCAGCATTTATCATAAATCTACAGAAGTCCAACCTTCTCGCCGGGTCTCCTTCTTCAATAGCGTGTACCGGCGTATAATGGTACGGGTACAGGCCAGCAGTATGCACTGTAAACCACACTCCATTGCGAAAGTCCCAGATCACGGGCAACAATATTAGTGGAAGCAGTCGGATCCGCTCGAAAGCGTTGCACAATCTCATTGTCATGTTCTTCGTCGTCATTAATTCGTGGTCTTCCCATGTCTGTATTTCGTCTCAAAACAGAGCCAGTTTCTCGAAGTCTTCGATAAACTCTGTCAAAAACGGCCACATCCGGCACTCGACGTCCGGGGAAGCGAGATGAAGACCTGTGTCGATCGCTCTTTTTTCGCGACCCGGGTCGATCGTGACCCACTCGAATGGTGACCGGGTTGAAATGATTCGATTATTTGGGTACAGTTCGTAGGTAAGACTAGAGTCTAGAACTAGGAGAGGGCGTTTAAAGTTAAAACGCAAAGCAAAGCAAATTACAAAACATGCTTTCAACTTAAGCAGCAATAAGAAACTTTCGTTCGTTATTAGCTTTTTGCTGTACTTGACAAATCAAGTGCAGCCGTCCGCTTGTGACGCTTTTTTGTAAAATCAAAGATTGTTTGATTCGATCTTTTTTATGCAAGCAATTATGTAGGTACAGTAAACTTATGCTGTTAAAGTGCATTTTGGTTTCATTTGTATAACTCGTGTCTCGTTCGTTCAGGTGACTATCGCTACGCTACGGGTTGGCCAAACACGATCGAGTCTTTAAGAGACTCGTGATTCGATCACTCATGTAAGGGTTGTGATCGAATCAAAAGGATTCAATCAATCGCGATCGACCCAGGTATAATATTCGTTGCGAGCTCGCGCAGACACACAACCGCAGAATCCGTAACAAATAAGCATATCAGCATATTCCTCAGGCGTGTAGGACGTCATCTTCAACACTTCCGAATCACAAGTACAAATCAGAGTCCGGTTAACAAGCACAGTAGTCACAAATCAGAAGAAATAGTCCAGAATCACAGCCAAGTCGAGAAAAAAGAGCAAAACGATATCACATCTACTTTGTACGAAGCACAAAAGCAGACTGACAACCAAAACAATATCCCTTGTATTCCCAGCCTTAACCGGTTTTTTTTCTTTCATTCGCACCTACATAAATCGTCACTTGTCTCGCTCGCACGGTGCGTCTTAACTTGAAGGACAATAGGCGCGGGACTGATAGAACTGCTACCTGGAGCGTCCCAACTACTTTTTTTCCACGAAATGTAATAAAAACCCTAGATTGTTATACATCGTTGGATAGCTGATGAAACGTAGATATTTTTAAACACATCTGCCGAACAACTGCCATACTATTTTTTTTGTAATATCTCTTAGAGAAAAATGAACTTTCTAATATTTGTTTTCATTTCTTAACTTTAACTTGTCTACTACGGCCTGTTCAATTAACTTATGCACTATTTTAATAATTGACGTCCTATAGCATCTTATTACACATGTAAACATGCAATAATAATGATAGACCCACATAATAAACAAAATTTAATTTAGAAGCCTAAAAATCGGCAATTTTCAATAAAAAAATTAAAAGTCGAATATCTCGAAATGGGTTAAGTTTAGGGTTGGGTGTTTCATAGTGAAATAAGTCACAAATGATGGGTACTCCACGCCCTTAACGGATGTAGCACGATTTTTCCTGTAACCCTGTATAATCGCTGCTAGCGAAGACTTGACCCTTAACAAACTAGAAATAATGGTGGGCTAACCATCGCACGCAGCTCCTTGCTCTTACTTATGTTTTGTCCTGGTGGTAGGTATTTAGAAAGCACCAGTTGTTTGTCCAGTTAAAGGATAATGGCGTTAAAGTCCTCTATTGTATTACCTTTATGATATTTTTTTATTACCTTTATTATTATTGACTCACCTATAAATTTCTAAAATCCAGGTTGATTTAGCAATAACAAATGAATCGCAACTGGAAATGTAACTCACTGGCCCTGGGATTATGACGTCATCGAATATGCACATAAATAAAAATGTGTCTTGATCAAAGAAACTCAGACTGCCGTCTAAACCTTGAATACAGATCAGATCTCTCGTTTTAATATTACTGAACGAGCCACATGTTAAACTGTGCGCTTTCCTTGAGAACGTATGTTTTATAATTGATTTAAGAATGTTTTGATCCCCTGTAAATAATATTTTCAATTAGCGAAGATTGTTGGCATCGTCTAGGCTACGCGCTTGCAAACGTGCAGTTTTGTAACGTATGTGAGTTCAAATGCCACCAGAAATGTATGCTCTTTCGTGCCTTTCATCAGCACGCTAGTTAATTGGTCTAAAAAAAAGCCATGCCCGTGACCTCAAACACAGCAGTTAGATACAAGATCTTAATACAGATTAAACTAGTATTTTACTACAGAATAGAGTTAACGGCATATTTTTTGGAATCGGCAAATGCTCTTTGAGATCTAGCTCTATTTATCTAGCTAGAAGGACCAATTTTCATGTTCGAATAGCTTGTCAAACTCACCTGCATCTGTATGACCGTCTTTTTTGTCCAATTGATAAATCGTATAACATTGTGGATGCAGAACTACGATTTGTCTATCCACGGAGTTCCTATGAAAAGATACACCCTTAAATAAGAGCTTGTTGATACGATATTAATTACCATTTATCACTCTCATAAACTTACGCTATGAACTTGCCAGTCTCAATTTGCAAAATAACATCGCTCAACTGCGTTTCAATTATCGCACTGGACACATTTTCATCGGAACTCGGTTTGTATATCTTCAATAGGAATTCTTCACCTGCTAAAATGCAATCGCTTTCAGTATAGGAATTAAACTTGTCTACTTTGAGGCAACCTGGGTTTTGGATTCCGGCACTGGCTATGCAATCTTGCAATTTGCTGTTAGACCACCAATGCTTAGTTTTAAATATAGACATTTTGAAAAGTGAGAAAATCTTTGTAATCGGTTTACATTATTCAAAGTATCTTGTTGAAAAGTTAGATGAACCTATAAATATTTGTTTACACCAATACCGTAACCATAGCTACACTTGTTAGGAAATAAGGGAAATTTTAAGTGGAAAGCAAAAGCAAAGGTGGCGAAGGATGCTCTCTCGCATAACATCCTAGCACAATCTCCAGTTCTGTGCTTATCCTAACAAACGCCAAACACGCAGTTATTAAAGAGATACCTAAGCAGTCCTAATTTCCTTTCAGTCGAAAGGGTTATTTGCTAACTCTGATGATACTTAAGTATGAGCTGTTAAAATAATGTTACTTACACTCGACATCATTACTTATACATTCCATTCCATCATTAAACGTCTACGCGAACATTGTCGCGGGAGGAACCTGATGAACAATGAGTTAAAAGGACACTGTCTCAACTTAACGTCGGCCCTATTCAGCTCTTGAACAGGGTAGAATACAGTGCAATTATATTTAGCTTTCTGGAATGTTGCCCTGTAGCTAGACGTACCATTTTTTCTTCGTCTGTTTTGTTTTCTCATTTTGCATTTCTTGCATTTTCACAGAGAACATCTTTATTATGATTTCAGAAAATCAGAGCTTTACGTAATTTACCAGATTTAAAATAGCTAAGAGAGCGTCGTAGCCTAGTGGGTCAGCACCCGAACCCAGATCGTGGATCGTGTGGTCCCGAGTTCAAATCTGCCCAGAACACAGACTAACTAGGGAACAGAACCAAAATCTTTGTGTTCATTGTTATATATTATCCGACTAACTCTACGGTGACGGAAAACATCGTTATCAAACCAAATCAACCCGGATAACGGCGGAAGGCTCACCACCTACCACGTTGGGTTCTAATACCATTGGTGAAAAGTGGGCTTCTGAGTGTTTCGTTCACCATGTGGCCAGTCGCTTGGGATGAACAAAGAGAATATAATAACTGGGATAAAGTCTATGGTCTATGGTTTATGGTATGTAAGCGAGCGATGTAGCGCCTTTTTTTATCTGTATTAGATTTTTTGTAGCAACACTGCAGTAATTAAATGCTCTTTGCAACACTGGTTGAAATTCGACGTTCGTTCTAGGGGTGTGTTGTTGTAGCTAGCTTTTGTGCATTTTTTTTTGTCATCAACAATTTTTCACAATATAAACAATCGCAGGTTTGCAGCTTTTAGCATTATTATAATAAATTGCATGATGTAAACGCTGTAAGATTTTCATTCCATTACATAATACCGCCTGGACGACCATTTTAGCTCGTTAAACATTCTGTACTATTGATTAATATAGAATTAATAAGCAAATTTAAGTTGCAGTTTAGGCTATGTTATGAAATCCTTGGCTCTGTGAGGCAAAAAAATAAACACGAATATTTTCCCTAAATTTAAATGACTTTGTTTGTATCTTATGTTTTTTTGTAATGAACTTTAAATTGTCAGCCTTTGTTGTACACAATTTTGATCTCGGATTTAAAAGTTCAAACTGTTTAGTTGACAGTACTTTTTCAATCGATTAAAATATTCGATAGTTTATGAAGCCGTTCATTTTGACGTCCCTCCCTACCTACTCCGTTTTCGCTCTCGCTCCGTTCCGTTCCTTGGCTTTGTTTTTGTGCCTGTCATGTCATTCATTCAGTAAGTCAAGTCAATTATTATTTGTATTCTGTTGAAGTGTTTGCCACTGAAACGACGTTTATAAATTTAATTATTAATTGTACGAATAAGATCCTCGTTGTTTATAAAAAAGTGAATTACAGTCGTCATCATTATTTATCTGACGCCTGTTAGAAATGTCGGACGACGAACCCCAAAAAAGCAATGGTTCTGCTGAGGCAGAACAAAGAGAAAACGGAGGTGGCGATGAAGGCGACGCATGGGGCAGCCACGGGGCCTCGGACAAAAACCGTCTGGCACGGATGCCCGTCGACAGAAACGCGCCATATTACAACATGAACCACAAAAACCGCGGTATGGCCCTTATTTTCAATCATGAGCATTTCGATATTCACAGCTTGAAATCTCGCACTGGCACCAACGTAGACAGCGATAACCTTGCAAGAGTCCTCAAGGCTTTAGATTTCCGTGTAACTGTTTTTCACAACAAGAAGTCTGAGGAAATAAACAATTATATCAAACAAACTGCTGAGATGGATCACTCTGACTCTGACTGTTTGTTGATCGCGGTGCTGACTCATGGAGAACTGGGTATGCTGTATGCAAAAGATACACACTATAAACCTGACAACCTGTGGTACTATTTCACTGCTGATAAATGTCCAACTCTAGCAGGAAAACCTAAGATGTTCTTCATTCAAGCTTGTCAGGGAGATAAGTTGGATGGTGGGGTAACTCTTACAAACCGCACTGAAACTGATGGATCTTCAAGCACCCAGTACAGAATTCCTGTGCATGCCGATTTCTTGATTGTATTTTCAACAGTGCCTGGTTACTTCTCCTGGAGGAACACAACCCGTGGCTCATGGTTTATGCAGGCTTTGTGTGAGGAACTACGCTACTCTGGGACTGATAGAGACATATTAACACTTTTGACATTTGTATGTCAAAAAGTAGCTCTAGATTATGAATCTAACACCCCTGATATGATGACTATGCATCAGCAAAAGCAAGTGCCATGCATAACTAGTATGCTTACTCGTTTACTAATATTTGGAAAGAAATAATAGCTCTTTTAAATTTTATTTAGTTTTACCTATTTCTAGGTATTAAGTTTTTCAAAGCTGTCCTCAAAAGGCAGACAAGTGTCATTTTATTGATATAATTGCTTTGTTCTTTGTGAAATTTAATCTGTTCAATCATGTCTTTGTCACAATTATTTCATGAAATTAACTAGTGCTCATTTTGATAAAGCTGTGTTTTTCAATAAAGTAAAATAATAATACTTGATCTTAGGAATGGTTCATTGGCGCTTGAACTAATATAGAAAAGTTTGGCATATATACCATACCCTGACTGACTTGAAACTAAGCTGCCATAATAATATTATGTATTCTAAAACCAATTAACCAATATTTGAAAAACTTCTAGGTGGTCCCTTCACCTGAAGCATTTTCCTGTATGTAACATTTAGATTCGATTTTGAGCATTACAATACAGTACTGCCTCCCTAACATGGCAAACATTTGCCTGTAATTTGCATTTCAGATTCTATTGTGAGCATTACATTACAATTCTGCTTTACAAAACTTCAAGGAAATTGTATCAAAATATTACACATTGTAACAACAAATAGCGCACTGTAATGCACGGTTCTCCTCCCTCACCAATGTAATGCTAGACTCTGTAACATCGCATTACAGGAAAATGCTCTAGGTGAGGGAGCACTTTTAAGCATGGCTTATGTGTATATATTTATAGTTAATAATTTGGAGAAAAATTCTAAATTATAATTTTCTGGGGCAGGTTTCTCAGTGTCTTTCTATGTCAGGCTGTGTTAAACTGATGAATTATGTAATTTAACATCTCTATTCCTAAAAACAAAAAAATAGTTTTAATAAACATTTATTCTGAAAACCAGCTCAATGTTTAATGCATTTGACCTTTTCATAAGTTTTCTTTCTCATTTTTAATGGTGCATTTCTTATTTTTTTTTAGTACATTGTACTTGCAGCATGAACAAATTTATATTTTTTATTTTATGGTTGTTGTCCTACCTAGTAAGATAAATAGTACAATAGGTAATAACAATTTAGGGTGTATGTCAAGTGCATATCATGATGTACCTTTACATAACTACTTTTAAAATGCCAAGTTTCATGTGGTTTTTTGAAAGAAGTGTATAAATCATATTTTTAAACTAGAAGAACAAAGGTCTTGTTTACGTAAATGTCAAATTGTTATATTTTTAGCCTAATTTTCAATCTCATTATTTAGTTTGTTTTAGTTTAATTTAACTCTTGTTTAAACATAATTCTGTATGATTTTTGTGCATTTTGCATTTATTTTTGTTAGTAAAATAACAGTAATAAGAACTGCCAATTCAGATAAACCTGTATGTTTAATGCCAGTTACTATAGTATGAATGCTTACAAATTAGTTTGTCATTTGAATTAGTATTAGAAAGTAGGTATTACTTGTAGTTATTTGTCAATACGTAAAATATTCCAGTTAGGTGATGATGTTAGTACTAAATGTAACCACCAAATTGCCTGTATTTCACTCATCTTTAATAGATAAATCATACAATATTCTTTGAATATGTCTTGCCATAATTTTACAACTATGTGTGCTTGCTATGAATCTATTAAATATGGAGTAGTTATTATCATAGCTTATCTAACTTTTTCTCATGACATAAAAAAAACTTTGTTGAAATTACAACGTCAGTATTTCTTCGAATAAATATAATAATCGTAAGTTTTGTCTAGGATTGATGCAAGTGATAATGAAACTGACTGATTTTAAATTAAGGTAGCATATCAAACATCTCTGAGGAAATGTTAATATTCACACGTGTATTCAATTAATATTATGTGTAATCAATGATTTAGAAATTGTGCCTTTTACAACACCGAAATTTTATAGTTTTAGAAGTATATGAAATTATTGAGTAATGTATTCAAAAATTTATAAATTATGATTTCCTCAGGAGTTTTTGATAGTGGATTTGATGTATGTATAATGGGTCACAAAACTTATTTTTATAATATCTAAGCAATAAACTGTCTCTTACTATGTGCTTGTTTTTTATTGTGATGAAAAAGATGCAATCCGTGTAAGGCTACGTGAAGTCCGCCTGTTTTCATCTCCAAAATTAGCCCACTCAATGAAGACGAAAAACTGCCAAATAGCGGAAAATAATGAAGGTATTTTTTTTTAAAGTTTTTCATAAACAACTCATATTTTACTCAAGTAATCTACATACAATTTTCTACAAAAAAGGTTACATTTACTTTTTCTCTGGGATCAATATTAAGTGAGATATGTTTAAGAAAAACTTACCTTTACTATCCCCCCCCCCTACCCGTTAGCTCCACCCCCATTCATCAGTACTTTGAGTTGCTTTAAACACCATTGTAGTAATACATTTGAGCCAAAATTCGCTTTTACACGAATTATTTCCCCTTTTTTTGCTTCGTTTTGGCCTAAATCAAATTGTGGATTGTAGAAAAATCACAAATGAAAAAGTTTGGGGCTTAATTAAAGGACATCTTATAAAATATAAAATTGTATTACGATTTTCATTAAAAGTTGAATACTAATATTTGGCCTTATCAATTAAACAACATTTTATTCCTCTGGCTGCCTCTTGCAGTTCCCAGCATTGATCCCAGAATTGGCTCAGTCTTTGTTCTTGATTCGCGCAGAAATGTTTGAAATCGCGCAACATTCTCATCTGGAAGGGCTCGTCCCCTGTGGCGGGAGTTTGTGACCATTTCCATTTTTTAGATATCATGTGATTCCATGACCAGAGGAATCCCATCTGAAAAAAAGCCCTCGTTATTCACGATAATCATCCAAATTTTTAGTATGCGTATGTTACGTAATGAATATGTACAGTCAACCCCAGCAAAGTTGACACTGCAGACTTCGTTATTGCCTGCTTGTAGCATACGAGTTCATAGTTTATTTTTATTATTGACTAGGCAGTCATTTGACCACAATCGCACCTGGTGGTAAGTGAAGATGTGGTCTATGATGGTACATGACCGCCCAGTAAATGCCTATTCACTCTTGTCTTAAAGAGACTCAGGTGGTATTCTTCCGGAAAAATAAGTGATGAGAGCTCAGCTTACGCTGGCAGTTTTACGATCCAAGCGATGGTTACATAAGTCAAACCGCATTTACATAGACCGAAAAATGTGACTCAAGTGTTATTTCTGGCGATCATGTTAGATTTTACAAGGTTGCGTAGTTCAATGCCCTCAATAGTTACAACCGATTTCATTTCATGGAGCAATATCTTGCTTAAGTTTTTCATGGTCACGTTGCTATTCATCAAAATGTTTTCATGACTGCTAGGTATCTCCAAAATACTATAATGTATGTGTTAATTAATGTTTTATGAAGGCTAAGTAGGTAGTAGCGTAAGTAATGAATATAGAACCTAACCAATTTGATTGGAAACCAAAAGTACTATTTAGCATTCATTTAAACGAATATAAATTAAGCTTTTTGTTAAATTCTAGTCCAAGGAACCCCTACTATAGTTCATTATCCTAGGCACTCCGATAACATTAGCGGGCGCCAAGCGATAACGTCAGCGCTGAATGTCAGTTATCGCAAGTGCTACTGCGCGGTGCTTATCAGACGTACCCGTCGGTTATTATCGTAGTCGTCCTTGTTTTTGCCGCTCACGTGTCTCGTGATGTAGCCCTCGTGAGGGCTTGGTACTGCTTCCGAGTGTACCGGGTATCTGGGAAATGGAAAGAAAAATATTTTTAGTTTAAGAATTTCCAATAAAAAAGAGTTAACTGTAGCTTATTTGTTGAGAAAGAGACAGAACAAAATATGTATGCGCAAGCGGGATTCAGAAAGGGATAAAAGAAATCGTGTCTATGGAGGTGCAGCTTGTCTTAATTGAAATGACACGCCCCCTACCATTTTACTTGGTTTAGATGAGCTGAGTCACCGATTGTACTTTTGCTCACAAATAACACGTGCTCCTACATAGGTCGATACCAATTACAGTGGCATGTTTATACGAGTATGTATTGCGCTCATATTTTAAATTTATATTCTTGCGTAAATGCAGTGGAGGGGCGCGTCATCTCAGCTTATACAAGCTCTAGTACGTAGCTATTATTACCTGCTAGCATTCAGCGGCTTGTTAGACGGCCTCGCGCTCCTGGCGCGTACAAGGGGTGCCCACGCCGGCCGCGTGCGAAGTGCTCTCCACGGTGCACTTTATGACCCGAAGCGGTTCACTATTGCCTCTCAAAAGATAAATATGCGCCAGACAACACACTTGTCATGGTGTCAAAGTAAGGATAAATGTCAGCGACTCACCCAGACCCGAACCGATTTAGAAAAACTTGTTTTATGAATTGACCTGACCAGGAATCGAAACGGGGGAACCACACAGGTCAAGGCGAGGAACAGTGCTACAGCGCACGTCAATAGTGACTTTTGGAACAGGAATCTTTCTTGAGACCTGTAATTCTGTAATAGCAGGTAGTTTGTAGCTGTCTTCATTACCTGCTAGCGTTGAGCGGCTTGTTAGGTTCTTCGGAGAAACCTAAAGAAACACCTGTATGGAGGTAGTTGGTAGCTGTTCTCACCTGCTAGCATTGAGCGGCTTGTTAGGCGGCCTGGCGCTCCTAGCGCGCTGGCCGCTCTTCACAGAGGTCGGGATCAGTATGAACATGTTCCCCGTGACGTGCACGTACAAGTGGTCGCCCACGCCCGCCGCGTGCGAAGTGCTCTCCACGGTGCACTTTATAAACCCGAAGCGGTTCACTATCGCCTCTTGGAAGAGGAATAGGCGTTCCAGCCAGGTCTCTTCGGGGAAACCTGAAAGAGAGGGGAAACTAAATAGTGGTGTAAACAGCCTTTCAATGGCTTTAGGTAATCATCATCATCATCCGTGCGGTCTATCTCGGTTGTGAACCCACACCAGTGTGTGGGGTCCCAAGGTCCGCCTTTCTTATTTTCTTGGCCCACTTCGCGCGATCTTGTGCATCCTCAGTGGTGAGTCTGTTGGCGCGTCACCCTTGACGACGTCGAGCCACCGCTTCTTGGGTCAACCTCTTCTGCCGGTCCCCGGCGGAGGCGGCATGGCCAGACATTTGTTGCCCGTGGGCAACAACTACTTTTAGTTTGCCGATCTCCGTGAGACATGACCATACCAACGAAGGCAGCACTCCTGCAGCTGCTTGGGTATGGCTTTAGGTAATGTTGTGTTCTTAATAGAATGAGCGAGCTTTTTCGAGTTTAGCGTAACAGTCGTGTCCACTTGAGTTGAGTTTTCTTACTAGCACCAATTGTTGATCATAATAGCCAATTGTTTTATACAGTGTCGTTTGCACGAGATGAGAATAGATTGTGCTGCAATGCGATATTACGTTTTTTTTATTGAAGAAAAATATATCTCGTGTTAAGCTAAGCGTGTCAATTCAACGAATCGCTATGTATTTTTTTTTATGTAATAGGGAGCAAACGAGCAGGAAGGTCACCTGATGGAAAGTGATCACCTCCGCCCATGGACAACTGCAACACCAGAGGTGTCACCGATGCGTTTCTTGCCCTTTAAATGGGAATACGCCCTCTTCTTGAAGGCTCCGATGTCACATTCCTTTGGAAATACCGTCGCAGGAAGATCATTCCATATCTTAGATGTACGCGGAAGAAATCGACGCGAGAAACGTAAGGTGGTTGAGCGCCAGCCATCCAGGTGATGAGCATGAAATTTCGACTTATGACGTGTCGTGCGGTGATGAAATTCAGCCGCAGGTATAAGATCATGCAATTCTTCTGAGCAATCCCCATTGTAAAGACGGTAGGAAAAACAGAGAGATGCAACGTCTCTCCGTAGGGTCAAAGGATCTAAGCCATCTAAGCGGTCGGAAATCACAGGGTCGTTGACAATTTGAGCGGCTCTCCGCTGCATACCGTCAAGAGGATGGAGAAGATACTGGGGTGCTCCAGCCCGCAGATGGCAGCAGTACTCCATGTGAGGCCTTACTTGTGCCTTATAAAGTTGAAGGCGCTGAGACGGCAAGAAATACTGCTTTGCTTTGTTTAGCACTCCAGTTTTTTTGGAAACCAATTTGGATTTACCCTTCAGATGACAGCGGAACCGTACATCACTCGAAACGTCAACGCCAAGCATTCCGACGCTAGGCCTGATACTCAAGGGAGTGCTCTCAAACCTAGGACATGCGACAAACGGGCCTTTTCTGCGGTAAATGCGCAGAGTTGTCTTATCGGGGTTGAAACATACGATGTTAGGGTAAGTTAAGGTCTCGGCCCCTTCTCGTTTTGTGAAGTTAGATTTTGTAACAGTTTCTGTACAAAAATATAAAATCGAAGTATATCATCCTTAAAATCACATCATTAAAAATACGCAAATATACACAAATAGGACACGTCATTATCAACAAACATAACGTCATTATCAACGACATTAGTTTGAGGATAATTATTGGGAAAATATATAACTATAATATTATTTCTAAATCAGACTTCATGTGTACGCTAATGTCCAGTTTTAACCACAAGGGGTGTGATTCTCGTATGGAGAAGTATCGCTGTTGTTGAAACACTTAAAACAGATCTTTGTGCTAGATCGCAGGGGTATAATTTGAAGGGTGTTGTGAGAAGGCGTTCTTGGCCAAAAACAAATGAGTCCCTCACCTTCAAACAAAGCACTTTTGCCTCTCAGCAAAGGCTCCTCATTCAAAGGAACGTAGATAGGTCCTCGCAGCGGATCCGACTTGGACGTGAACGGCAGAGCGAGCGGGTCCGCGGGAATTGGGACCATTTGTAGGCGGCAGTTCTGGGCCTTGCGTGCCCAGCCGAATATCTGCAAAGAGATACAGGTTTAGAACGCAACAGAAACTTCATTTAATAATAATGATTAATGAAAAACCTGTTAAACCTGAAAATATACATGCCAGTAGCAGCCACGTGGCAGCAGGAGCCAATCAAATAGTGTACAATGTTGTTACTGAAAAATCGTATCAAAATCTGCAGGATCTCAACATTCTTATTGGGTTGTTTACGTCGGTGTTCAGGGGGTCTACTCCGGTGCAACATTTATTAAGTTTCCTAAATAGAACATTGAAAGGATCAAAAGCCATTAAAAAGATGTGATTGTGCTTTCATGTATTTAGTACAATAAAATATAATGCTAAGAAATACTAATAAATCGAGATAAATTTTCAAACTAGTTATTAGAAACCATTTTCTATCGCCAAACCATTTTCGATACTTCTTGATCGAATGAACGAGAGTAGACCTCCTTGTCTAGAATGTAATAATTACCAGTTCAGAGACAATGTTCCCGCTAGCCACAGCCCACTGTATGCACATCTCGTAGGCCTGGTCCGGCCGGCAGGTGGCCTGGTAGCGCGCGTGGCCCCACTCGATGCGGTCGCTCTTGTTGCTGACGTCGATGTCCAAGTGGGTATTCTTGTATAGGGGCACTGTAACATAATTCCATTATGAATATTGGCTGGATCCTATAAATAATAGGCCAAAAAAACATGTAGATTGTACCGTACAATCTACGAAAAGTAACTGGACGCAAATTTAAAATAGATTGGCAACTAAAAATCTATTGTAAATTTGCATCCAGTTAACTCTGCGGCAGAAATATAAAAAAACTTTTAGAATGTGAATTGAAGTTCTTACAGTTATAATTAATAACATTGCCTATGGCGCAATAAGTACAACTGTATGTCCTAGGAAGCACATGAAAAAACTTTGGGTCATGAAGCGAGCCGGGTTTCGTGAAATGATGATTTTTAACTTGGGTAGAGTCGCTTTCGAAAACCATGAGTTTTGACCTGTTAATTTATCACATTGTACTGCTGCTGACTGTAAAATCTCTGCATAGTTTGGGGTCAGATGATCACTATGTAAGGTGTCTCAGATATTTTTTATAACTGATAGTATTTGCCGCGGCTACTGGTGACCGCGGCCCTCACACTCGCACGTGTGCACTCGTCACTACTCACAGTCGTTGTCGCCGCCGGGCTGCATGTACGCGGAGTCGAGGCAGTCGCAGAGGAAGGCCGGCACCGGCGCGTCGGCGGCGAGCGGCTGGGAGCCCGAGATGTCGATGGCGGACGCGGCTGCAGCGGCTACTGGGGACCGCGGCCCTCACACTCGCACGTGTGCACTCGTCACTACTCACAGTCGTTGTCGCCGCCGGGCTGCATGTACGCGGAGTCGAGGCAGTCGCAGAGGAAGGCCGGCACCGGCGCGTCGGCGGCGAGCGGCTGGGAGCCCGAGATGTCGATGGCGGACGCGGCTGCAGCGGCTACTGGGGACCGCGGCCCTCACACTCGCACGTGTGCACTCGTCACTACTCACAGTCGTTGTCGCCGCCGGGCTGCATGTACGCGGAGTCGAGGCAGTCGCAGAGGAAGGCCGGCACCGGCGCGTCGGCGGCGAGCGGCTGGGAGCCCGAGATGTCGATGGCGGACGCGGCTGCAGCGGCTACTGGGGACCGCGGCCCTCACACTCGCACGTGTGCACTCGTCACTACTCACAGTCGTTGTCGCCGCCGGGCTGCATGTACGCGGAGTCGAGGCAGTCGCAGAGGAAGGCCGGCACCGGCGCGTCGGCGGCGAGCGGCTGGGAGCCCGAGATGTCGATGGCGGACGCGGCTGCAGCGGCTACTGGGGACCGCGGCCCTCACACTCGCACGTGTGCACTCGTCACTACTCACAGTCGTTGTCGCCGCCGGGCTGCATGTACGCGGAGTCGAGGCAGTCGCAGAGGAAGGCCGGCACCGGCGCGTCGGCGGCGAGCGGCTGGGAGCCCGAGATGTCGATGGCGGACGCGGCTGTCGCGGCTACTGGGGACCGCGGCCCGAGAACTTGCACTTCCATCCATTCGTTCTCGAAGCTTTGGAGGTCGCCTAAAGGCTTCACGTAGTCTGTCATTTCTGTAGGAATTAAAGAAATATAAGACATCGATTGTCCAGGGACTAAACACACGTCACTAAATAACTAGAAGAATCAAATATTCAATATTGGCTATTATTTTTGGACTAAAACGTTTAAAATGATTTCGTTACTTAAAAGTTATGATAATCTTTTCTAAAATAAACAATAATGTAGTTATATAAGTCACAAGAACACACCTTTATCTTTCTTCTGAGGTAAGATGTGGTACATGTAATATCCAACGAAGAAACGTTTAGATGTGTCTCCTGATGCGTGGCATATCATCTTCTCTTTGAGTAATTTCTACAAAAAACAATCAAAGCAAAATTATACATCCATCAACACACATGGATGAACAGTTTATATAGGTACTACTTCCTATACTATAACAATTATTATAACCTACTTCCATTATAGCCGTGGCTTTCTCATAAGTAGCGCCCTCCATATTGGCTTGGAGCCAGTGTATCGCGTATATCGACACGAAGGTGTGCGAGGGAAGGCTGACGGTCTGCTGCAGGAAGCCCACGCCGAGGGTCGGGTGCCGCATCCGCTCGACGATCTCAGCGAGCGGCGCGGTCGCTTTGAGCTTTGGCTCTATGACACTAGAAGACAGAATTAGAGCTGAGTAGCTGACTAATGGCAGGCTTCTGTCACTTCATGTACTTGCGCGTAATAATTACCTACCAGCCGCCGGGTCTTCCAAGACTCATTTGGCAGTTGATTGTCAACAGCCGCGCAAACCATCCCATAGATGTGAATATGTACTGACGTAACTGTAAGTACTGACTAGCTGACATCTATATCGAAAGAGACAGCCCAGGCAATATATACCTGTTACATGACAGTACGCATTTACAAATGACAAAATTGTAAATTTTCTATGAAGTGATTTATCTGTTACGTAGTAACTATTAAGTAATCTGTGCTATTGGCTCTATGACACTAGAAGACAGAATTAGAGCTGACTACGGTCTGGATTTTTGGCTTTTTAAATTATCACCAAAATAACGATGGTGGGAAATGACAACTCCCTTCGGTAAGTAGTAAATGCTTGTTTTCGGTGGGGTCAATCCACTTAAACTGAGTCTCTTCTTGGCTGTTTTACCCCATGACCTGGGCTACACTTAATGGAACTTGGCCAAATAAATATGTAGGCATCTCTGTGGCTTTTTTTAAGGATTGAAGTTTACCTTAAACGACTTATGCTACCGTCGTGCTACTTAAAACAACATCAGTTTAAAGATGATTTTAACTAAGAGCGACCATCGAGAGATTTATTAGTAAGGCCCGGTTTCCACCGAAGATGGGAGGAGGCGGTGAGCACATGTTTAGTAAACCAACAATTCGATATTTAAAAAATCTTACATTTTTGTCTTATGAAAGCCTTCTGATCCAAAGTACACAGAGAATTACATACTTTGTGTTCAATATAGGCCGTCGTCCACACAGTCCTCTGTGGACTGTATAGACGATGCATTCCCATAGCTAGCTAAAATCGCGTCACTAACCCGTCATCGTAAGTATCTTCACATTCACCAGTTTGTGACTGCGTTCTTTCAAGCACAGTTTTCGTTGTAGACCTGAAATATTAGAATTTTGCTAAAGAAAATGTTACAGAATACCATCACCGAAACATATGTTATGTACAATGAAAAACGAATACCAGGCAATGCATTAGCAAAAGCTGACAAGCGATGAAATTATAAGATTTTGTTATATATTCACGCAAGGAAGAAATGAAATTAAATGGAATATTATATCAAATCAAACTTTTGCTATTCTTTTAACACCATTCATAGAAAAAAGGAAGTTGTGCCTACGCATAGACAGGAAATAGTGATTTGTTAACAAAACGCTATCAGGAAATTAGATCACTAATTTGACTATTTCTCTCAAGAACTCCCGTTGTAGAATATAAATACATTCGCAAGTGAGAGCTGACGAAAATGAAGTTTTAATAAATTTTAAATAATGTGAGTTATAGAAGCGAGATGGCATACTTACTTGTTACACTGACTAGTATTTAGTGACTTAGTAGGTGAAACTTGCTGCAATGAAATATTAAAACATAAGAACAACAAGCAACCGCTGAGGACAGGCTTGAATAAGCATTCCGCAGCCAAATTAAATAAAAAAGAAAATACCAAAAAAGAAGATTAGAGAGAAATCTGAAAAAATAAAGTAAATAAGGGATCGGATTATGAGTAAAATTACAAAATTACCATATTTGGGATTTCAAGCGACTTACTAGAACAAAGGTAAATATAAAAATCATAATGGTTTGTTACAACGTAAGTTAATAAATATGTTCTCTAATAAATATATAGTTAGTAAGACTTAATATTACAAATAAACATAAATATGTGATAAAAAGTATAAGATGAATGAATTGTGTGTGATAATGTCATGCTTTGTGCGAAAAATCGTTCCAAAAACATTTTTGAGAAAGCACACGTGTCAGCAGAAAAGCAAAACCATAAATAAAACATGCTTATCATAGATGAAATACCGATGGACCATGCTTGTCAAATGGCCGATAAATCAAAAATGTTTCAAAAGTAGTGTTCTATATCGTGGGGATTAATTAGCAAGAAAGAGCAAGATGATCTTGAATGAAAAAAAATCGGGCACAGAATTTCCAAACTCGCAACACTAGGCTTTTGAATTAGTTCGTCATTCTATAGTGTTCGTAAGTAATTATTCACAAAAGTAAATATTATCGGTCTGTCTGTGCCAGAATCATATAAAATGTGGTGATAAAAAAAAATACTGACACTGATCAAGTACTGCCTTACAGGAAATCTGAAATATTTTTTTTAAGTGTTCGGCGTTATGGAGGTTATAGTTGTCTGGAACCCATTTGCAAGACTTTTAGGCTTTTTTCTCAGCGAATGTTATGACTTGATCATTTCTGTAGGGCAGTTCTCGGTCTAGCCAATACGTGCATCATGGTAGTGATACTGACATAGGCTCGATCCTGAGCCGAGGCCGGTCGGGCAGGCGCGTGCTGCCGACGCGCTCTCTGAAGGGGGAGCTCGACACGCCGCCCTATATCACACAACACGCACTTTAACGTCACGCAATCACAGTCAAACACTTCTGGAATACTGATCAGGTACATGACTCGTCTATTATTTGAATTTAGTGGGCGGCTACACTGCTGTATGAGATTTTGACAATAAAATAAAAAACACATATCTGAGACAGTTTACAACCAGATCATCTGGCTTACGAACTAAGCAGAGCATGTAATTTGGGTGTCAGCGACTATAATATGAGTATAATACACGCTTATTTGTGACGCAGTCAACACAATTACAATATGTTATTTTAAACTCATATTGATCCACCATATTTTTATGACGAAAGAAAGTATTTCTATTACACATAATAACATTTACCTCTCTTGTACAATTTTGATCTTACAGCAGTGGCGCCCCCTACGAAAACTTTTACACTATTATGTACTTATTTACTATTATATTTCGACTTTCGACGTGAGGTAGGTATTTGGTCAGTATTTCAGTAACATAATTTAGACAGGCTAATCTACAAAACTAAAAAGAATAAGCCAGCAAACAAAATATGTTACATCATTGAAGTGCATTCCGTGCATTTATATGGCATATTTTTATAGTAAGCAGTGCAGGTTTATACGCATTTCACAAATACAACGCGATCGCTCCTACATTTTGTAAGATTTTATTCAATGTATAATTTAGTTAGATGAACAAATTAACTAAAATATATTTTTGTGTATGCATAAAACAATTGGACGCGATGTAGTCATATTTTGCAAATGAGTGATTTTTTATATGCCTACTAAGTGAATATAAACTAACTATGCATTTGCAAGCCAGAAGTAGAGTCCACCTCTCGAAGACCCGAAAGAAGATAATAATATGTATAAAATTACGATTAGAAAATAAAATTAGTACTCTGGCACTAACTAAATCACTTGTTACTGTTACACCTCGTTATTATGTAAGGTTTCGTATTATAACGCCATTCCGATTTCAGGTTAATATTCATTCTAAACGTTTGTTACAAACCACAGACATCAATCTAAATAAATAACGTTTTGTTTAAAAACCGAGCGTGCTCATTTTTTGACGTTTATTGTGACGTCACTATAGCATTTTAGTGATAGGAATCCGCCATTTCTTAATCGATCTTAATTCAATTCATAAGCGGAACGATAAGATTACCTCTACTTGATTTTCACAACAGATGTTTTAGCAGTTAAGCGTGGACTAAATCAAGGAGTATCAGAAGATGTGCACTGCACTCGTTTTTGACACGCGAATTACCTACACTTACGTTATCTATTTCAATTATGTCTGTGTTACTAACCCTCTCGTGTCACGGAGCCAATTAAAGTGCGTAGAATTTTGCCAAATAAAGAAATAACTAGAAAATAATTTAATTTAATAAGTTTAAGTAAAAAGTGCGAGCAAACGAGCAGACCGGATATCTATCTCGACTGTTGGATCTGTTAGAATAACATGTCAGTTAACATGCTATTAATATTTGTTGATGGTTTATGTAAATGGATGTTCTAACATAAACCAGTATGCCTAATGAGTCTGTCAAACTTCAATATCAGCACAAATGGCTTAGACGAAGACAATGGTCTGCCTCATTTGATCGAGGTACAACAAATGATAAGTGTGGTTGGACGGGGTGGGGGCGGAGTGTGGCAAGGTAAAGGGGAACACCACTAAATAATAACTTCGCAGGAGTGACACCATCCTTATTAATCTGATGGTCATGTTTTGATATTGCTGCCATTGCAGGAGTTTTCTTTACATTTAGTATCTTAAACACAATTTAATCGTATTGCTGAAGGAAATAAAGTGTCATATCTGCGACAGCTGGAGCTACGTGCAAACGTTGCGGCAACTAAAGTAGCCGCGCTATTTCTATTGCAGGGAACTCGCAGTTATTAGTCAGTGTAAGGAGGTTTGTTTGTACCTGGGCGCTCCTAGTCAGCATGGAGGTCGAGTGGCGACGGCGAGTGAGCGCGTTGTCCGCGCCGCCCACGCTGACGTTGCCCGCCATCTGTAGCATCATCACTCAACAACGAGAAACCTCGTCCGACCCCACGAGACAGCGAGATAACTCGTCCAAAAGCCTAACCCTAACGCCTGTCGCCTCCACAAGAACGGACGCCCCAATAACTCATACTGAGCGCCCGCAATCACGAGGCTTTCATATCTACTAAGACCACAGAGCGATCAGACATCTCGATGGTTCTCCCTACACTACCTTGACACGTCTGTTTTAAGTTATTTTTGCGTTAATCTCATGCTGGACTCAAACAGGAAATTATAACGTATCGTGAGCAACGTAAAAGTTAAAACAGACCGGAAATACAGTGAGGACATATACATGCGCATACCACATACTAACACGATTGACATGTTCATGTATTTTAAACATAAGAAGATACAATCATTTGAAAATATCTATCTATTAGCATGCGCTCCACGTCAAAAGCGGTGCATTTTAATTTCATGTTTGAGTACTATTTTAGTATGTTATATAAAACAGTTTAGATTTTATCAGTTTTTCAAGCACAGGCACTTATAGTGTTGTAGCAATAGGGTAACTGCGTAAAGTTGTGCCATAGTTCATGCAGTGCAGTAACTACGTGTCATACATATGTGCAAATAAATATTTCATGCTAATATTCATAAGTATATACAACAATTATATACATAGAACATTATATTAAAATAAGTCGACTTATACAAGGATCACAATAATTATGGACTGAATTATTATGACTAAAGTAATTCATTAAAATTATGTACACTTTTACTATACATACAAACTCAAAAGTCACTTTACATGGATATGTAATGCTTAAATTCGATTGCGATATCGAAGTTAGCCATCTGATGAAACATAATAAAAAATACTGTGAAGTCTGGAGCAGAAATTCTAATAATTACTGGCATTGGCACTCATAGATTTTCTGATGGTTGTCTGCATGTCACAATTTTATTTTTAATTTCAACAAAATATACAATACAAATCCAATACAAAGTAACACTAGTCGTTATACTTACAGATCAACCTACAGTGAAATCAATCATCTACATTTACAAAACATAATTAAAGATGCAGCATAAGTTAATTTAACTTGATACTTTTAATGTGATTTTTTAATTCTGTACAAATGAAATCCTTTTCCCATTTTCCGTCTATAAACTACCTACTTACCCGCTGCTTGTTAGGTCTTTTGACCTTATTGAAGTACAGCTCGGTCATCTTTAGGAAGCCTTCGGTGAGGTGATCAAGATCTTGGCGCGTCGGTGTGGGGTATATGTCGCAGTGGGTGGTCTCGTCTTCGAGAATCTGTTTTGTTGCTGGGTTGCAGAGAGGAAGTAGGAGGGTTCGGAACCTCCAGTATTTTAGAGCCTATGAGCAAAAAAAACTTGATTACGTATTTTTTCATCTTCATCGAAACAAAATTTTGAAATACCTTAATACAAAGAATAAAAGGGCTACACAAAAATGTTGTTATAAATAATGCCAGATTTATAGTCACCCTACCTCATTTCGGACAAGGGTGACTTTACACGAAAAATTTTTAGGCTCTCATCAATTTACAAAAACAAGGCAAGGATTCAGTAAGGCCAGTTTTACTAAAATTGGATGGAGAAGTAACGTTTTGAAAAAAAAACATTATTGCTATTGATGCTCTAATCTTGAGTAAATGAATAGTAAGGGGCCGTTACAAATCCCTTTTCACTGAGTGATTTTCACCCCCGTCGAATAGAGAGAGACAAAACGAGCAAAACCTTCGTCTGACAGCTGTCAGGTGAATTTCATCGGGCTGCAGGCACCGGTAGGATTCAGACTTGTCAGAGTGATAAACGTTACCCGAACCCGTTCCGCAACAAATAGGAAACTGTCAGGTGACAGCTCGGTCATCCTCGTTTTCACTCGGGGTCAATTTGGAACAGGTTCGAGTGATTTTCACTCCTCAGAGTGTAATTTCCACTCGATTTGGAACTCAACCTAAAAAGTAAATATGCACCAGACAACACACCACTTGTAATGGTCTCGAAGTACGGATGAATATCCTTGTGTACGAGGTGCCAAACCAGGATTAAGCAAGGGGCGTCTCCCAGCACACCCAGACCTAAGCTAATTTATAAAAGATGGTTTCCTGGAGTGACCCGACCAGGAATCGAACCCGGGACATTGCGGAAATCGAGGCAAGGCACCGTGCTACAGCGCACCACGTCAATCGTGTCGTCAAAGTAAAATCTTTTACTTAGCTACTGAAGCTAGGTTAAAGATTACTAACCTCAACTAGGGCAAAGTCAGTGTCGCCCCTGGTGCAGATGTAGTGATCCATGTAGTTCCAGTTGTAAGTCTCCAGCTTCTCCGTAGTGAAAGAAACCCAGGACACTTCGTATGTGTCGTGGTTGGGCGCGTGGAACCGGTAGCGGTAGTGGATGTTGAAGGGAGGGTAGGGGTGTCTGTTATTAAAAAAAAGAAAATAAGTTTACATTTATTTGTCCTTCGAAATTATTGATTAAAAGCTTCTAGAGATTTCAGTGCCTTTTGAAACTCTTTTTTAGTTTGAGATAGCGTTTTTGCACATAGTGGTCCCCTATTAGCAAAGTTTATGGAAGATGCTGCCAGTGGACAGCAGGAATCGCTTGGTGGGTGTGAGGTAAGGTGTGATTGACAGCAATGCCACTTAGACTATAGAGTGCTTAAGGATGGGATTTAGCGCGCCGTCTGATAGAGCATTCGGTAAGCCACTGAATAACGCCGCGGCTTCCTTCTGTTTTCGTGTAATTAATTTATTATTAAATAACATGAGACAAATTAAAGTTTTAAAAGTTGTCGACCTAGAATACACAAAGACCTTTCTATATATATATTTTTAACTGCAAAATGTTAATAATGAAAAATTGAGAGTAAAACAAAAAAAATCGTCGATGTACTTCTTTGTTTTTTTTTATCGGTGAAATTATGCTGTATCGTGTTTTGGAAAAGTTGTCGCCTTAGTTAATGACACTGACTCACTCGTACAATTTTTTATTTGCTAAAATATCTTTTAATTTAGTAGTTATCTTCAAACAAAGTCGATCGAGTATTGACAGCATTGGGAAAGTATTTAAGGCTATGCTTTCCCAAGATCACACGGTTAGAAATAAACTCACTTCGGTCTATATCTCGTGACGGTGATTATCGATCCGACAAGTATCAGTTTGTGGACGATCCTGCCGATGGACAGCAGATATCGCTTGGTGGGTGCGAGATTGGGTTTGCTAGACTGCAGAACCACTTTAGACGGGGGCGAACTAGTGCTCCCCATTACACCTGTACGGTTAGAATAAACTCCCATCGGTCTATATCTGGTGACCGTGATCGTCGAGCCGACAAAAACCAGTTTGTGGAAGATCCTGCCGATGGACAGCAGATATCGCTTGGTGGGTGCGAGATTGGGTTTGCTAGACTGCAGAATCACTTTAGACGGGGCGAACTAGTGCTACCCATTACACCATTACGGTTAGAAATAAACTCACCTCGGTCTATATCTCGTGACCGTGATCGTCGAGCCGACAAGAATCAGTTTGTGGAAGATCCTGCCAATAGACAGCAGATATCGCTTGGTGGGTGCGAGGTTTGGTTTGCTCGACTGCGGGGCCACTTTAGACGGGGGAGGCCCGGCAGATGAGGCGCAGTTTGACTCGATCATGTCACTTTCGTTTACGCCTACGATTAGTTGGAAACCCTGAAAAACAAACAACACGTTGTCATCATGAATGTTATCTTAACCGTAAGATATCAACTACTTAAAATAGCCCACAATATTTTATCTTGAATAACATCTAGGCCCAAGAAAGTTCTTGAAGTAAAAGGCACGTCGAAAGTGAAGCCAAACCCCTTTTTTAACTGTATCGTGTTTATATCAGCATATTTTCGAAGAAACTTCAAACAATGATTAATCACATGTCCAAAAAATAACTTAAAATGAATTTCAGTAACAATTTATTCAGATGGAATATAAATGTTACTTGCGAATGTTAAGTTACTTATGAGTGTTTTTTATGCGACTTATGAATTTTTATCTAATTATTGGGGTTATTATTCTAAAGTAATCATAATTTGCTCAACACAAGTTACTATTGACTTACCTGAGCCAATCGTTGCGAAACCAACTCTTTAAACACCTCCACGGTTGTGAGAGGCTCCTTGTATATGGCTCGGTTCTGGGCAAAGTCCGCGTTCACGTCATCAGGAAGGAGATTGTAGTCCGACACAAGATAGTCATTTTGCAAGGACCGCTTGTCGGGGAAATAGTCGGTCGTGATCGGCAAGCAGGCCGGAATCGTTAGAGACTTCCAGTCCACACCTACGCAGGTTTTAAAGTATTATTTCAAACAAAGATAAGCGCCAAAGAAAAAGGTGACGCAGCACTGCTTGTTCTAGAAGCCAAGCGTAATCAAACGACTAGGGGTAACAGAACAATCAAAGGCAATCCTTGCAATCCTTGAAATCCTTATAAAGTCATTAATATCTAGGATGATGGGAGTGGGGATGCTTAGTTCCAATGGGTCTTGCTTCACTGATGTTTGTACACAATCTTTGTAATTAAAAGACTTTTGGTTAAAATACGTTAGGATACTAATATTTGAAACTATATTTTATTTTCAATAATAACACAACATATATCAGCAGCTAAAAAACAATAAAGTTTTTTCACTATGAGAAATTCTTAAGTTATTTAGTTTTTTAGTTGCTAAGTGACCGAATATTTAATTAAAAATGGGACTTGAAAATATTCTTAAGAGTTGAAATAATGAAAGTGAAACAATTAAGTATGAATTAATATACTCGACGTCATATTAGTCTTAGATAAAGGTTGATTTTGCTTAGTACATGAGTCATTTCAATAGCAGTTTGAAAACAGCCAAAGCTCATGCTGGTAACAAACATGGAGATCATGCAAACACACATAAACACATTCATGACACAAATAGATACTTCAGTATAAGGTCGCTCGAAGCCACCGCAACATTAACAGCCTATCAAGCACGTTGTATCACATGGTTATCTATAGATTTCACGCGGGTGCTATTCAATAAATAATAAATAATCGAACCGCCAATTAAATTGATACTAAAATATTTCTAGAAAGCGTTTCAATAATATGGTGTAACTACAGTCCCCACAGCGTTGTATTAATCACTTTGGTAAGCCTGTGCGTGATGTTAGACTAAACATCTTTACGAAATTGCTAGATTATTTGAAATTTTCCATTTCATTCATTTAGTTTTTAAATTTTATAAAATATAATTGAATAAAATTTCAGTTTAATTAATCGGTTGGTTTTTGTGTAGAGTATAGACCAAACATCACTTTTCCACTTACGACCAATGAATGTTATTTATTTTACAATCAGTTAAACTATAGTACGACTTCGACCGAAACGACGCGTCAATACTTATTTTGTATTTGCAAGGAAAGTTGAAGTATTTTTACCCGTTATGGTGTAACTTAACTTGCCATGCTCCAGGTTCCGGGGAAAAATATAATTACAAGCAAATTTGGAGTTACTATCAGTTTTTCAGTTTCTTTACCAATTGCGTATTGCGCTTTGTCTTTGCAGTTTGGTGTTAATCGCACTATACTTACCTTACTTTTAATATTAGTTTGACAATTTTGTTTTAGTTACAAGTTTAAACATTTAAATGCGTGTTAGGGCCATCTTGGGCGAAGAACTTTCGCCAAGATGTCTAGTCTATCTGCACTAAGGCCTATGCATTAACTACTCGATGCAAATCCAATGGAGATATCAAACCTATGGCTCGGTTCGCTTTCGCCGCGATCGTTCCAACAGTATCGATTCGCCGATAGGTCCCATGAAACATTAAAAATGGAATCAACATTTAATACCGTCGTCAGGTAGAATGCTTAAAATGACAGTTGAATACGTCAAAAGCCATTTTAAACAAAAAAGAACTTAACATGTTTTTCACGATATAAAATTAAGTCAATTATAAAATTCATTAATTCATACAATGTTTAAAATAACCATGATATGTAACCCTATTCAAGTGGAAACCTCTCATCCCTTAAAAATACATGAGTTAGGTTAAATGATGTACTTTTCATTGCCCCATGATGTGATAGATCATTAATTTATGCATGTAAGAACTATAATATGTTTTATTACTTCACCGTTAATTTTGATGAACAAGGTAGCAGTTTAGCTCTACGCAATATTTATTAATGTCATGTTTATAAAAATCTACTAAAATGATCATTTGTTAAAAAAAGATCTTGGTCATCAACCATCAACTCAAACACGATTACACACACTCACTATTTTAAAAACTGTCATCTTGAAAATTTAACACATATTAATAAGTACCAACCTGTAGTTAAAGCTGGGGTCCATTCTTGCTCTCCCGTAGCACCCCAAAGTAAGGCGAGGGACGCATTGTTCGTGGTAGACGGGGTTCCTAGCACGGAGCCTAGGGGCCCTAGCGCGCCTGACGTGCTAATCATGCGCTTTCGACCCATTACGTTACCTGATAGATTAAAATAATAACACAATGAATTACAGTTAAAAATCTACGAGATAATACTCAAAAATTACAGTGAAAATAAAGTCTATTAGTACATCAACAGCTCCACAGTCAATGATAATTTAGTAACCTGTGCTGTTGCAGACAAGATGGCAGACTAACTGAGAGATGGCAGTCTTGTAACATGCATTTTAACATACAGTCACAAGCAATATGTATATTGGGCTGTATGAGCCAATTGTGGTTATCAGATTCTGACACCTAGCTCTAATTATTCATTATTACAGCCAGCATCATTGATTTAGACTTACGAGAGGTGTTCAATAAAAAGTAACAATAGCATATAAACTCCTATAACAACAAAAAAGTAAATACTGGCAGGTAAAGCCCAGACATTTGATAAAATAAAGCAATAAAAATTATTGATTTTCTTTTCTTATTTTAAAAATAGAAGTTGTTTGTTTTCGTCGTGTCGGAGCGTGGTACGCAAAATGGATTAAATTGGAATTCGCGCCGTAGTATAATATCTCTGCCTGAAAAAATTCACTACTGAGCAAGTAAATCTAGACTTGAAAGGAACATAAGGGGTTAATGCTTCTCCGTATTCTACGTTTGCGCGGTGGTGTGCCGAGTTTAAGAGAGGAAGAACTTTAACTAAAGACGACCTGCGCTCGTAACGCCCTACGACGGCAGTTACCGAACAAATAATAAAAAAAGTTGAAAAAATTGTTTTGGCAGATCGTCGTGTTACTGTTTGTTTTGTAGCTTAAGAACTAAAGATTTCGATAGGAAGTATCCATAGTATATACATGAACATTTGGGCATGAAAAAAGTATCAGCGCGCTGGGTGCCTAATGCTTACATTGCAGACGAGCATAAACAAACAAGAATGTGGATTTCTCAAATCAATTTGTGATTGTTACAACAAGATCCTGCCTGACTGATTTTTGGCTCGCTTCGTTACTATGGATGAAACATGGCTCCACTATTATGATCCTGAAACGAAACAACAGTCCATGACTTGGAAGAGGCCGTCATCTCCAACGCCTAAGAAGTTTAAGGCAATTCCATCCGCCGGTAAGATTATGGGCTCTCTTTTCTGGGACAGCCAGGAGGTGATAATGATTGAATACCTCAATCATGGAGCCACTATACGCAGAACAAATAAAAAACTGCGTCAGGAAATACGCGAAAACCGCCGAGGCAAACTTGCTAAAGTTGTGTTTTCACCAAGATAACGCCCCCGCACACACGTACCGAGTTACGATGAAAGCTATCCAAGATGCTGGATTTAAATTGATGGAACATCCCCCATACTCACCTGACCTTCCGCCTAGTGATTTCTACCTTTTTCCGCGGTAAAGAACAACTGAGAGGTCACAAATATGGCAATGATGAGGAAGTGATTGCCGCCGTACATGATTTTTTAAGCGATCAAGATGAAGTTTTTTTTAAGAAGGGAATTAGGATTATCTTAGAAAAACGATATACCAAGTGTATAAACCTCAAAGGTGATTATGTCGAAAAATAAAATAACCAAAAATAACATAACTGCTTCATACTCATTATCACTTTTTATTGAACACCCCTAGTAAATAGGGTAATATTTAACGTTACTTTAAGCAATTTATAATTTCTGAATTTAGCCAAATGGACCAACTATTCTCATATTCTGATATTGTTGACAGAATTAGACTTACCATCAACTTGATAAATAGAGTGAGTATTGTTAACGACGGAACCATTTTCCTTGGAGTTGTCGCGGAGCTCCTCCAGCCTGGAAGCTGGCTCCCCGGCGGGGCGCGCCTGGTAGTGATGCTGTTGGATTAGGACGCCCGTCGGACCTAAACATATAAGAGTGAAAATAATTAGGCGATGGTATTCTCTCACTCAGGGTTATAAAAATCACTCTAAGTTAAATGGTTTAAATGCAATTTAACTCATAGGTACATCATTCAGGTAGATAGGTAGAGGTAGACAAATTTGTTGATTTAATACTCTGCTGTCTGCTGGTTGTAAACTCGTAAAACATCAAATGGATTAACCAACTACGCGACAATGCCAATCATTAGTTTGAGAACGGAACTGTTTCAAAATCTAGCCAAGACCTATTTTCTTAAGAATTGAACTCCTTTCCTTTGTGCGGACAAGTATTTGCGTCGAACGGCATCAGTTACTAGTCCATGCCTAGCCACGTGAGGGTGTTGTAACGAGTAATAGGGCATGTTTGACTTCGCCCTACTTCTCTCCGTTTCGACTTTTCGTGCCCTGATTTGTATGTGGAAAAACGCAGCAGCATAACGCATCGTTTAGCACGCTTTGGAAGAGCGCTCGATCTAAAAGTGTGCTAGAAAGGATTTTTTTATACCTTCAAGTTAGCTTGACAGACGTGTTAAAGGTCAGTTTGTTTAACCCAAAGTGGTCCAGGTGGATCCCAAGGGGTCCACGGGAGACTCGAAGGGGGTCTATGTTGGCTTTATTTTTTGTCGAGTTTTGGGAATATGGCAAAGATGTGTAGCTGCAGCAGTCCACCGGAACCAAATAAAACTTGAAAGTGGTCTATGCGAAAAAAATTTTGGGAACCTCTGGTTTAAATCAATACACATTTTATGCGTGTTTCTTACCCTTAGGAAATATATGCGTCCACCGGCGTCTGTTACTAGTGAGCTTGACGGTGACGTGCGACGGATCGAACGGGTTGATGAGCGCGCGGCCGGTGCGGATCACCGGCTTGTTCGTGGAGATGGAGCTGCGCGGAGACAACCGGTTGCTGGACAGCGAATCCGTTACGTCGCTGCTTGAGTCGTACGTGTTGTTGGGTTTCGCTGGAATATTAATAATGTCAATATTAAAGTATGAATTCATGGCATAACCCATGGGCTGAAATCCACTAAGGTGGTAACAAGGTTATCAATCAATTGTTGCAGTGTTGACTTTAATGGTTGGCAGGAGAGCAGTATATTGACAAAATACTTGACGATTATTTAGTGTACGAGCTGTATAATTAAGATTCATTAATATTCAATCTATTCAATATTTGCTTCATAGAGCAGAAAATAGGCTACATGAATTTACTGGTTAGTAAAAGTGGGTAAAAATCTTAATCATGATTTTTTTAACCCAAAAATTATCAGTACTTACAACATGTACTTGTAGTCAATATGTCGCCAAGACTGTGATGTATATCTGGGTCAGACATCTTCCGGTGTTGTAGAGCGGGTGGACTTCGCCTGCTAATCCCTTCCAACCCTGCTACTGATGTTTTCTTTGTTCTAGACACTCTTTGCACACTAGAGAACACAGAAACGAATTAATATAATATTATAAAAATCAAGTTTTATGATGAGCTTTGTAAATAGGCTTACCAAGTACTATGTGCTGGGGGTAATGTGAAAACCTGTGCATCATACGCATCATAATCGAATATAGAATTATGCATATATTCATCCTCCTTCAACAGTTTCCCTTTACGTTCATCTTCATACATTTTCTTTAATGGCTCTTGACTTTTTCTAGGCGGAAGTTTTATTCTGGGTATAAAATTTGAATACGCCACCTTCTTGTTAGTGGAGTAAAACGATAAATTAATCCAATGCGGCATGGAGTAGTCGTCTATGGAATTAAGGTTGTTGTCTTTGTTGTGAAACTTTAGCAAAGGGACTGCATGTAATGGTTGTTCCCCGACGCAGACCAAGTCGCTACCGACGCCGTTGTCTATGATCCTTTGTTTCGTGACGTTTGTCAACTCTCTGTCTACTTCGAAAACGCCTACTCCTGGCGTTATCACGACGCTTAGTTGACCAGTACGGTCAAAACACCTGTCTAGGTAGTGCTTTTCAAATACTATAATAAAACGATAAATAATGCTTAAATATCTGAGATAATCACTCTGGAACGCAAAAAAATTTTAGAATCGGTCCAGTAGTTTATATATTTACAGCCTATTCAATACAAACAAACAAATATTTCCTCTTTATAATATGTATCAGTTAAAAAAAAGTTTATTATACCCAGAAACATCACACAAACATTGTTTGTGATTTTTCGGATGCCTAAAATGCTGTAGGTTGTAGATTTTACCCATTGCTACAATGTAGAAATCAGTGAATAACTTCCGAGAAATTTGCTAGAGTGCTTACCATTCAAACTCATATTTAAAACCTCTAAGAAGTTTCCTTGGGCAGCTGTGGAGTTGATAGCTGTCGGTATTTCCATGTTGGGCCTTTCATGATATTGTAGAACTATCTTTTGATAATCTGTGAATAGCCTTCTTAACTGCAGGAGAACATTTGACCAGTCTTCATATCTTTCATTTTGAACAGCCACTCTACAAAATTACAAATTTATTAAGTGTCACCTAATAATACTAACAGGTTATTCATAAACAGGACTCTTGCTTACCTGTAAAAATCTTCATAAAATCTCCCCCTATAGTCCTTTTGTAAACATTCTTTCATGTGCTGAGGAAATTCTTCTAAAGTCTTGGCTTTGTAAAATGTTCTTGAAAATAACACTATGGTTACTTCATGGTTACTCGCATTTTTCTGTAAATTTTAAACAGCCTAATTTCATTTCATTTTATGGTTTAGTTAAATTATTGACATAAACAAAATTTAAACTTTTATCTTCTTACATAATTATGAAAAACTTCAGTACTTTAACACTCTTTATAAAGCCAATTAGGTTATTTATGAATGAAGGAAGTTTATTAATTAAACAATAATAATAAATTCATTTGTTCACCTTCCACTTAGCAAAGAGATCAGCAAGAAAACCATTGACAGCTTTCTCAAAATATAAATCACCATGTATATCAAAGTCCCACATCTCAGACGACATTTGGATGAAGAGGTAGACCATGGAGGTTGACGACCTGAACACAATCTTGGTGTCTTCTGTGATTACTCCACAAGCTACCCTGTCACCTTGAGACCACATCTCATACACCTGACATCTGATAGCACCACCACAGTACTCAATTTTTTTGTTCAAATAAACACAAGTGCTAACCTAAAATCAGAAAAGTGCAATTTTATAGCAAATTTGATTCATAAAATTAAGGTTGTTTGGAAAACCGGTATTTCAGTAACATATTTGAAATACTTAAATAACATTGTGATGAAAAAATTTTGTTTTTAATACAATGACTCATTTCTACATAAAATTACAACATGTCACAGCATAATAATTGCGAAACCTTAGTAAGTTATTAATAAAAACCATTTTCATTTCCAGGAGAACAACTTCTGCATTCAGTCTATCTGAACATAATCCTTCCTTTAAAACTTCTACAAATGCTGGTTAGGGCTGGTTTTATGCCACTGGAATACTGGGCCCTTTGTCAGGTTAACTGTCCACTTTACAGGAGAGCTTTTTGACTTCACATCTTCAAGCTGACATCCTTAGCTTTTCAAGGGTTTTACTCAAAAAAACGAAAATGTTCATAAAATCTTACCAGATGTTTTTTCAACCTCCACATTTCAGACCTGCCCATGTACTGATCCTTGAATGTAAGTTCTACAGAATCAAGGGCAACATCGGCCACATTTACAATATTTACATAAACATCAGCAAATATTCGAAGCTGGAATGTAGTGGCAATACTCTGTTCAACACTGATTGTGTCTAAAAGAAAAAAAAATATGACTTGATTATTTTTATGGTAGGTATTGTGAAGTTGGGTTTTAAAGTTTATTAGTAATTCAGAACACAATTCATTCACAATTTCATTTTTCGAACCAGTTAAATACTATTGGTTGGCAAAAATGAAACCTGAAACTATGTTAGCATCAACAAATATACTTTTCAACAAATGAGGTGTTTGATATATTTACACCTCTGAACACAATGGGCGAGTTATAAGAAAAAATGCATAAAAAGGTACTTCACTACCTCTATGAAAAATGGTTTGCGATAGGCAGACAAACATAGCAAAACACTTGTAGTGTTCCATTTTTACAATGAAACCTCTAGAAGTACCAAGTTGAAACATAGAAATATGTTCTTAAATGATCCAGCATAATTTCATGTTTGATATTTGAACCACCAGAGAAACTTCCTAGAAAAAACAGGGCAAACTAATAACAATAAAAAGGACCCTTTTCGCGTAACATAAAAGTATTCAAAATTTCTTTTAAGCTTAGTTTATATTCACACTACTTTGAGTTCACTGTAGTATACATTAAATTTGTTGGGGTAACCACAACAAATCGACCCAAATAATCTTACCTCGTCCTCGCCCAGGTACATCCACTTTGGTAACTTGCAGCAACAGACGTGGGTAATCATTTTCAGGATGATAAATTTCAACGATGTCTTTCTCCTTGAGCCCAGGATAATCTTTAAGATTTATTACAAGATCAGCGGCTGAAAAAAACCAAAAGAAAGTATTTAGAAATGTAACATTAAACATATTATTACAAGGTATGTATTGTTATTCGGAATACTTACGACTGAAACTTGATTGATGAACGATAAGTTTAAAGGATTTCATTGTGGCCCATTAAATTGTCAAACCAATAATTAGGAGCTAAAATAAGCATTTATTTGTTTGCATTCGATACCGTAAAATAAATACACAAGTAGACACGCGAAAAAGATTATTTTGTTTTGACATTTTGACAGCCTCAAAGACAGACTACAGATTAGAAAACAGACTGCCTCAGTCTGGAGGAAGCCGCGCAAGTCCCATAAAAAACCTAAAGTTACAGTTACAAGGGTATTTCGAAACAGATTTTTAAAAGATCACCAAGTATTTGTCTGAAATGTGGACAAATTGGTAAATCATTTTTTTTTTGCTGATAATGTGACTTTTTTTATTCTATTTATTTACTCGGTGATTCCTGATAATTAATACCATGTTTCTTACCAAATATTAAAGATAGGAAACGTATCTTTCTATAGCTGAACATATTTTTGCCCTATTTTTGAACAGTTATTTATAGAAATTTATTAAATTTATTCATTTATTTCCGCTGATATCGGGAAATTTATTTGCAAACTTCGCAATTTTTTTACGGTTTTTATTTCAAGTCAAACATATGTTTAAAATTATCTTAATAAAAAGGTAAACTAATATTATGATGGATTCAAATATAAAAAACATATGTCATCGTGCTGTATAGGTACTACAAGAAAAAAAAATTCGTTCATTAAGTCGGAAATTTTTCGCACTAATGAAGTTTGATATTTTTTGTAAATCATTACTAAGTATGCTAAGCAAATTGTATTCAAAATCAAATAGGGCATCTATTCCTCAGTTAGAAACAGTCATTTGTTTAGCTTAAAGCCACACGTGTGACTCATGAATCGCGTTTACATCTCAAGCGGCGAGTGGTCCGGAGTGGTGTCAAATTTCATGCGCGGCGCAAGCGCAAAACGGTGATCCCACCCGCCTCGCCAAGCACGTGAGTGGCTATCGCTATCGCAACATTTAAATTTTTGCAAAAAAATCGCACTATTTCGAATCAAACCCGTGCTTAAAAAGCATGTGTGTCTAATCCTTTGCTTTGAGCACGGTCATTTAGTAGCAGGCTTAAAAAAAGCACGCTAATAAAAAGCAAGTGTGTCAGTAAATGAGCGTGCTCGTTTGTAGCATACTTATTTAGGAGCATGTGTAACTGTAGCTTTAATCAAGTATGAAACATGCACTAAAAAAAACGGCGTCATTCGCTGACTAGCTTTAACATATATTCGACTCTTTCGCACGGATACAGCCGCCGCCATATTTAAATTCTGTTTGGACTTGGAGTGTCACCAACTCAGCGGGTGGGATCACCGTTTTGCGCTTGCGCCGCGCATGAAATTTGACACCACTCCGGACCACTCGCCGCTTGAGATGTAAACGCGATTTATGAGTCACACGTGTGGCTCTAGGCTAAACAAATGACTGTTTCTAACTGAGGAATAGATGCTCTATTTGATTTTAAATGCAATATGCTTAGCATATTTAGTAATAGTATTGATAGAACAGCCGAGTGGATGTATGACCACAATCTTAGGATAAATTTTAAGAAAACCAAACTCATAACCTTCCACCCACACCAAAAGCAGTCCCTGAATTTTGATTTTAATTTTAGAGGCAACAATATAGAATTAGTCAGTGAATTTAACCTCCTCGGACTTACTTTAGATAAGCACATTACATGGAAACAGCATGTCAAAAATATCAGATCCAAAATAGCCAGTTTTGTATATGCTTTCAGAGAAATTAAAAGAACCACTAACATCAAAACTGCGTTAGTCATGTATTATGCTTATGCATACTCATGGTTGAAGTACGGGGTGATCCTCTGGGGAAATAGTACCGATGCACCTTCTGTTTTTGTTTTACAAAAAAAAGTAATAAGAATATTGGAAAATTTAAGAAATACAGTGAGTTGCAAACCGCTTTTCAAAAAATACCAAGTCCTCACTTTACCGTGTATTTATATAATGGAAATATGTAAATTTGTCCGCCAATATTCGGAATTATATACAAAACGTAAAGACGCACCAATTAAACATACCACGCGAAATCGAAACAAATTAATATTACCCACCTCACGATCACACCAACACTCATCTAGTACATATGTAATGTCAGTAAAAATATATAATAACTTACCAGACGAAATTAAAAATGAAAACAATTTTAATAAATTTAAAAGATATATAAAGAGCCTGTTATTCAATAAAAAATATTATACAGTAAATGAATACTTGAACGACAAAGAATTGAAGCGATTTAGATTTCAAAACTGACTGATTTTATTAATAAAATTTTAAATACAAAATGTTAAATGTAATTAAGTTATATTCAACTGATAAGGAAATATTAATTTCACAATAAAGCATTAATGGTATAATTAAATTCATGTCTCATGAATGAATGGCGTCATCCTCTCCACCAAATTGCTGTGCCCAACAGGGTCCAAAATTGTATCAATAATTTAAAATATACCATCTTCATGTAACATTTTGGAACGCAAGTAAATAAATAAATAAATAATAATTTACAAAAAATACCAAAGTTCATTAGTGTGAAAAATACCCGACTTAGTGAACGAAAATTTTTACAGCACGATGACATTATGTTTTTTAAATTTGAATCCATCCTAATAATAGTTTTCTCATAATTAAGATAATTTTATTTATTTGACCTGAAAAAAAACCATGAAAAAATTTCGAAGTTTGCAAATAAATTTCGCGATGTCAGCGGAAATAAATGAATAAATTAAATAAATGTCTAAAAATAAATGTTCCAAAATAGAACAAAAATATGTTCAGCTACAGAAAGATACGTTTCCTATCTCTAATATTTGGTAAGAAACATGGTATTAATAATCAGGAATCACCAAGTAAATAAATAAAATAAAAAAGGCACTTTATCAGCAAAAAAAAATAATGATTTACCAATTTGTCTACATTTCAGACAAATACTTTAAATAAGCCCTAACATTGTGTGACTGCTGGAAACCAATGGGTATTTCAGCCCTCGAAATTGACAATTATGAACTGTCTGGGATATTATCATATGGCGAAAGTAGTAGCACAAATATATTAAATAAAAATATACTATGATCGTAAATAGTGATCTTATGAAAATCTGTTTCTAAATACCCATATTTCGAAACAAAGCCAACTGAAGATTATTTTGATATACAACACCTTTATTAGTGCATAATTCTAGCATTTTTAAGGAATTTACGAACACATATTACATCATCATCCATGTTAAGTGATGATAAGCGGCAGCCAGTTTTCATTAAGCAAATTCTGTCACTGTCATTTAAAAAATCTTTGATTTAATTTAACCAAGAAGGCTAGAAACTAAGGAGAGATAACTCCCGAAGTGGGGGTAAGCTTTCGAGGGCCGAAAGTCGTATACTCTGTGCCGGGCAAAACGCTGTATTGCGCATGTGCAGCGGCAGCTATTTGTCATTTCATGGTCACATGGTTTTGTTTTGAACGGTGTCACGTGCGACAGTTGTTGTTTTTTGTTGTTTCCCAAGTGAAGAAAGATAAGATACAGAATTAATTCATATGATGGCAATGTTGTTGATTTTATCTCCAGAGTAATTGCTAATTTCAATTAATCGCCATGGGGCGAAGAACTTGTTTTTTGTGTGGCAGGAAAAGTGATGATTCTGCAGCCAAAATATCATTTCACAAGTGAGTTCAAAATGTTAATGAATATCCAATTGAATTGCATTTTACATCAATTCGAAACACAACGTCCGATATGTTTTGTTTTTGACATTTTCGAGGTTGTGTTGACCAATTTTGACACTTCGCGAGGATCGCGGCAAAGAAGCGTAATGCGCATGCGTCACTGTGGGATACGGATTTAGTCCAACCCTTTCCAGGGAGTTATCTCTCCTTAGTCTCTAGCCTTCTTGAATTTAACGAACGGATGACTTTGAGTGATGCATTTGTCCATAGTCTATGTTTTTTTTTAAAAGGAAAGAAACGGCCCAGTGATTCAGTTATTTGAGCCTGTTGAGAGACCCACTTGCCGCCGTGCAACCGTGGTTGCTTATAAAAGCACTTTGGACGTCTGTTTTCATGCAACCGTGGTTGCATAAAGCACTTTAGTGGATATGTGAGATTTTTAGCTAGGTGATTCTACTGCGAGGTATTCAATTATAGTGTTGTATTTTTCACCCAAGGCTGCAACCGCGCAAGCTTTGACGTTGAACCACAGAATAGTCATAAAGCAGTACGGGCCTCCGGCAGACTGGTCCGTGTTGCTATAAGGTAATAGTACTTCGTACTGAAGGTTCTCTCAAGAAACGCGGTAAAAAAGTCTCCTCTCACAGAGCCTTACCACCTTAGCTTACCACACACATCCCGATGGCTATGATGTTAAGGTTTTTTCCGTGTTTAAAAAAGTAAAAAGTCAACGTCAACAAAAATGTCAGCATGTCAACCAGGCCAGGCTGACTGAGCCAGCATGTCATTAAAAATGTCATACATTTGTCATGATTTGTAGCGATGTTTTGAATGAATTGTATTTGTAAATCATTGTAGTTTAATAACTACTATGAATATTTGAACAAATGGATTCAACAAAACTAAAGGATTTAGTTAGCAGTTTAGCTGTTATAACAACGATTTTGCAGTTCCTGTCTGGCATGTGTGTATGATCTTGGAAGTTGATTGTTTTCCCATGTTTTAGGTATTCCATTTCCTAAAATTATTCCATTTATTTTAGACTGGTATGCAAGCAATATGTGACTAACAGGACTACTGCAGAGGCATCGCCTTTGCCGTTTTTGTGTGGCATACTATCGTAAGTGATTTTTGAATGGTTACAGTTTTTGATTAGAGAATTGAATGAACTCTTTCCACTGAACTTCACTGAGGGCTCTACCTGAGTTTTGTATGGCTCGACAATGGCAAAAAAATAATACTTACAAATGACATGTAATTTGTATCACTCATAACCTCTTGCATTAAGTTTGGTATAAATAGTTGTGATAAATTTTATTCATACTAATTTGATGTTCTTTAATTTCAGAGCTGGTTTATGGCTTTTATATGGCTTAGCCAAACACGATGACAAAATTATTCTAGTCAATGTAGTTGGGGTAATTCTTATGATCTCATATACTGCTGTGTTTTATATCTACACTTTCAAGAAGTCATCTCTGTTGAAGCAAATACTTCTTGTTGTTACTTTGGTGCTGTTTATATGTGGATATGTTTCCGTGGAAGATGACAAGGACAAGCTGCTTGGCAGACTAGGTAAGACATGCAGTTTGCTTCATGAGATAATGGAAAACCTTCCCACACACACAACCAAATTCTTGAAAAAAGTCATTGATGCAAATTCCATTGTGTGTTGTTAGTTATTGTTTGTTCCTGGCCTGGCAGCAATCCTGCCGTAAGCACCAGAAGTTGTGGGTTCAATCCCCAAACATTTATGTATCGAACATTTGTGTTTGTTGTGTGTCTGGGTGTTATTATCTGTTTAGGTGTGTATTTTAGTTATATTTGTATGTTCATCACTCTCTGATACCCATAGTACAAGCTTTGCTTAGTTTGGGGTCAGATGATCTTGGTGTAAATTGTCCCAGATATTTATTTATTATTATTATTATATTTTTTCAGGTTTATTAGCATGCTCTCTGACTCTGATAACAATTGCAGCACCAATGAGTAAGCTGTTCTATGTAATGAAGGTAAAAAGTACTGAGTGCTTGCCTTTTCCTATGATACTAATGTCCTTATTTGTATCAGCATTATGGTTCCTGTATGGCTTAATACAGGAAGATGTTTATTTATTGGTGAGTATGTACAAGTATTAATTATAATAGTTTTCACTTTCTTGCTGATGCTAAATGTATCAGTCCCTAAAACTAGACAGCCATGTTTCACTACTACTACCTACTACCTCTTTATCCCATCACATCAGGTTAAAGTCCCTGGACTGATCAAATGCTGTGTGAGTTTCTCATGAAATTAAGTCATTGCTACAGTTGATGGGGACTAAAAATGTCTTGATGGCTAAGCAGTAAAAGAGTTCTCAATATAGAATTTTAATCTTGGTATGAAAAGTGTTCAGGTTTTATCAGAACTGCCTGTGATTATCATCACTTGCACTACCATTATGTGGAACTCCTATATAATACATACAACTTTATAGACACAATCAAACCACTTGTGTCCACAGTGACATTGCTAAAAGAGGATTCATTTGTTGAATTTGTTAAACCTGAGTTTAGTTAAGCAATAAATAAAATGTAACAAGAGTTTAAAAAAAAAAAGTTGTGAATTTAACAATGATTCTTTCTTTACAGTTGCCAAATTTCATCGGAGCAGTTCTGTCCATGGCTCAGCTATCATTATTTCTAATATTCCCTAGCAAACCACAATCTCCAAGCTTAATTAAAAGTGTTTTAGCCTAAATTATGGTGCTAAATCTAGTAATTCCATTGATATGTTCCTTGTGATGTTAGTGTGAATTTAAATTTAAAAGATTTGTAAGTACTACCTATTATATTATTAAGAGAATCAGTATTTATATGAATTAGTACAAATAAAAATGAAAATTATGTAAGATGTCACTAAAATAAAGTTGTTGACCAGAGGTCCAGAGCTATTAATGATGGGATGATGGCCACAATAAATCTGCTGCTTACCTGCAGAGCAGACATTTATGTCTTTTTTTCTATTGTTCTTTTATGACTTTGCAGGTTGTTACAGAAACAACATTGTAAGTTTTTTTCCACTTGTTTGTGACATCAGTTTTTTATTATGTTTGCCAGTAGTACTGTTTTTTTATGTGCAATGTCTTTGTTTGTGTTCTGTCCGAGCAAGTAATCCTTGTGTGTAAGGTTTTGTTGCTGAAAAGTTCTAAAATATATATAAATATAAATATGCGCCAGACAACACACCTCTTGTAATGGCCTCGAAGAAGGGATTGATATCCCTGTTTATACTGTTTACTAACCATTATGTTTGTATACTGTTTATTTATATATTCATATTATTATAGTATTTATGTCTAATAATAATTAGTATATTTTTGTCTATTTAAAAGTACTGATTAAGTCTATTTAAATAAATATATTTGAGTTTGAGTTGAGTTTGAGTTTTGTGTTACGAGTTACCACACAAGAAAATAAGCCAGGGGCGTCTCCCAGCACACCCAGACCCGAGTCAATTCAGAAAAGATCGTTTCCTGAATTGACCCGTCCGGGATTCGAACCCGGGACACTACGGAAATCGGACGAGAAACCGTGCTACAGCGCACTACGCCAATCGTGTCGTTAAAAAATGTTCTCCATTGTTAGTGTTTAATAGACAAACTTTGGCAAAGAAAAGTTGAGATAGTTTTTTAAGAAACTTGAGTCCAGCAGGCTACATTTGAAGAATCAGCTCTAAACCAGACCCAACGCATAAAGTTAGAGTCTACTACTTTATGCAATTACAATTTAATTTCCAAATAGATTCTAGGTGGTTCATATAACCAGTCACGTTAGTCCGATTGAATGGTCGGTGGCAGTTTAAACTTAAGCAAGTTTTAGTTAAAGCTTGGTGTCTTTAAGGCCAGAGTGAATAGGCATTCTCTGGGTAAACGTGGTACGCTTACCCAGAAAATGCCTATTACTATTTTTACTATTTTTACTACCAGCGGCCTCATCAACGACCAGGCGAGACAGGCCAAACGCAAATCCTTTTTCATAAAAATAAAAGATGAAAATAATATATCAATATCGATTTAAAAAGTGTCTCAATCGTAAAAAGCTATATACATATATATATTGATAACTACTATCAGTCCTAGATGCCCCACAGACTGGTTTTGGCATTGCCTGATAGTTTGTTTAGTCGTCGGATTCATTATCATTGCTAACTATAGTTACAGAAAAGTTGATACCTACATTATCTGATAAGGTATACTTACTGATTACAATAAAGTATTTGCGTATTACAAATTTGTCTAGTTAATAATAATGTTAGTTCAATTGACCCAGATATTAATTTAGGTATTATTTATTTGAAAATAACTAACTAGCTTATTGATTAGTCATCATGACAGAAAGAAAAAACTTATAAGCTGTACTTTTCTCTCTTAAAAATGACATGTGTTACAATCTGATAAAAAAAATGTTGTCAACTCTGGATTTCTGAAACCATTACTTGATCTAAAATTGAAATTTTTATTCGTAGAGTATTAACTATTCTGGCCTGTTGGTGCAATGGAAGCGATCCTGCCATGCCGGAGAATGACAAACATTCATGTGACGAACATTTGTGTTTGTTGTGTGTCTGAGTGTTATTATCTATTTAATTATGTAAATAAAAATATTTAAGTATGTTTATCAGTCTCTGCCACATAGAGAACAAGCTCTGCTCAGTTTGGGGCCAGATGATCTTGGTGTAATTTGACCCAGATATTTTTTTTATACTATTTGATTAAACTGGTTTTTTTTCAATAAATTCGTGAATATTTATTTATTTATTTAAACTTTATTGCACAAAATAAGTACAACAGGCGAACTTAATGCCATAAGGCATTCTCTACCAGTCAACCTTTGGGTCATGCAGAGAATTTCAATATCGGGTGCGGTGAGATAAACAAATGTGAATGGTCACAAAAGTTAATATAAAATTACACATAAAATAATAAATATAAATAATTATACAATTCATACAATATCTAAATAAATACAATAAACAAATATATCTAAATATAAATATAAATGCAACTAAGATAAATGTTGATGTGAGAAGGCTCAAGATCACCCAGCGAGCAATGGAGAGAGCGATGCTTGGTATTTCCCTGCTCGATCGAATCAGAAATGATGAGATCCGCAGGAGAACAAAAACAACCGACATCGCTCGAAGGATTGCATCGCTGAAGTGGCAGTGGGCGGGACACATAGCGCGGAGAACCGATGGCCGTTGGGGCGGAAAGGTTCTCGAATGGCGACCGCGTACCGGACGACGTTCCGTGGGCAGGCCCTCTACAAGGTGGACCTACAATCTGGTCAAGGTCGCGGGAAGCCGCTGGATGCGGACAGCGCAGGACCGATCGTTGTGGAGATCCTTGGGGGAGGCCTATGCCCAGCAGTGGGCGTCGTTCGGCTGAAATGATGATGATGATGATGAAGATAAATGTTCACGAACTCGTTTCTTAAAACTATGTATGGTCTCAGATGCTGTAATCCCGGCAGGCAGAGATTTACAGAGCTTTTATTATCATAGTATCATTGCTTTTGATGTTATTTATTTGTTCACTTCTAAAATTTACATAAATACTCGCAAAACCATTTGTTTCCGCTTGACTTCCTTAAGTTGATTGACTACCGCGTTGGCGCAATAGATCCTATGCCGGAGGTCGTTGGTTGTATTCTTCCCACCCAGGCACAAAATATTAATGTGACTAACATTTGTTGTTCTGTGTCTGGGTGTTAATATCTGTATAAGTATTGGAGAATACCTGTCTCTATATGAACTTACTCAGTACTTAGTTACTGACATCCATAGTATAAGCTCTGTAAAGTGAGGAGTCATAATAACTCAGTGTAAGATCAATAAATAACACCAAATTAGATTTTAGGATTTACTGACAATATCACAGATTGACTCAATACTTAACAATTTGCTTGGAGCTTATGATTTTGGTTTGGCTCGTCACTGATAAATAAATATAGGTACCTATACTTTTCTTTATGATCCCTTACAAACCGGGGGCCTACTCGCTAACGAAATGTTCGTAGTTTCGGTTAAACTAGTATTTGTCAAAAAACCTTCTCGAAAATTTATTTGTGTGGTAAATAGCATATTGACGAGGACAAAAATACATAATTGTTGTTAATATCACCTTCGTTTTCATACTAATTATGACCATTTTGGTTTGCCCGAAACTACGGACATTGCGTTAGTGAGTAGGTTTCCTGTATCGGACAACGCACACAAAGGACTAAAAGTACCTACGCCGTACACAAAGTTCGCCGAATAACCGCGGACGCTGAAGGACCGGGCCAAAGTTTTCAATAATATTAGAAATGTTTAAATATAATATTTTCAAACAAATACTACTACTTACTTAGTGACTTATTTATTTTATTTAGCTACAATACTAACTATCAACACTGTTTCATACAATCCAATCACATTTTTTCAAAAAAAAGTACCGAAGTAAGTATTTGCTCTCGGTGCCCATAATATTTGTACTCTCTTTATTTTTTTGATATTACTTTCGTGAAAATCATAATTATTTTAGGAAACGTAAAATCGATAAAATCAAAACTTCAATGCCCGTAGCGTAATCTGTGCTTCGTAGAAAAAATCCACCTGCGGAGTAGTAGGTAGTAACTTAGTTAAGTGTTGAAAAACAAAATCTGCGAACAGTGTAATGGGAAATGAAAGGACATCCGCCAAATCCCATACAAAAAAACTCCAAGCCCGGCGCAAAAGAAATGTATCTCAGATTGTAAAGTTTTAATAGGAGAAATATTGGCAAGTATCGCTCGCTACTGCCAGATTCGGTGCCTTACATAGTTTTTTTGCTCGGTAAAGCTTCACAGGCGCTAATGTAAAAATTTCACTCAGGGGAAAACTTAATCCTCTTGCATAAACTAACGTTCACATCATGTATTTTGTAGCTATATATAAATATAAATATAAATATGCGCCAGACAACACACCACTTGTCATGGTCTCGAAGTAAGGATAAATATCCTTGTGTTACGAGGTACCAGACAGGGAAATAAGCCAGGGGCGTCTCCCAGCACACCCAGACCCGAGCCAATTTAGAAAAAGTCATTTTTCTGAATTGAACCGATCAACCGACCGGGAATCGAACCCGGGACACCACGGAAGCCAAGGCGAGAAAATATATCTCATAAAAAAATATAATTTGATTAAGCGCCTTAGAGGTCATTGATTAAGATTGATGTGAGACGATTTTGGTCATTTTTACTTGTTTACAAGTTGTGAGTACTATTTAATACCGAATTCCTGTTTTCGCATACCTATTAGGTAATTTTTCCACTTATGGTGAGTGTTAACAAATCCTTTATTTTGTGAACACCAACAATAATTTTTACATTTTATGTTACATATTCACAAGCATAAGTCCTACTTAAATAAATACTAAATATAATTCAACAATTTTCTTTTCTCTGACAAACGCAAAAAAGCCTATCTCTTTGTTGAACTGTACACTTGCCTAAACCCCTGTAGACTGATATGACGCTGACTCCTCCGACTAGTTCCATGTTCGCACCCTTCCGCTCAACAGTAGCCTCGTAGGACACGTTACCAGGGGTCATGGAGAATGCCACAACATAGAATAAACTTAAGCGATTGTAATAGAAATGTATCCTAAGAATTGTTTTTAGAGCGAGGTTCATACAGCCCCAGCAACGCTCTGTCTTCACCGTCTTCACCATTTCCTTGATGTGGTTGACCACGTGGAGGACGCTCTTCATGCCCGCCGTGTCGTGGATATCAAGAGGAAACAACTTGTGGCAACTGCACCATTTTGCATGGATACCAACATCTTGGCAAGTACGATTTTCACTTACTACATCAAATATACTTCCGCATTTCGGACAAACTTCAGAATACTCGTCAGTGTAATTCACCCCGTTAGATAAGCCATTAATACTGATTAATGTGTTGTACAAATCATAAGGAGTGTTAAGCATAAACTGATTAATCATTGCATTTTTAAGGAGATTAGGGTACATGGCTTTAAAACGTGGCGGGATCCACATCATTAGAGCTGGCAAGCGTTCCTCATAGAACGACCCTACCTGCAAACGATATTCACCAAATCGAATCCCGTGGTCACCAAAGAATATAACAAATGTGTTTTCTAAAATTCCTGTGTAAGTTAGCTCGTTGAAAAAGTTTTCGAACATTTTATCAGCATCTCGAGGTTGGCTATTCACGTTGTGACTGAACGAGTTCATCCAAAAGACACCAAAAAATTGCGAACGCCTGTAAGTAGTTGCAAAATCGATGGCGTAATCCAGTAGGTGCTGGCCGGATGGCACTTTTCCGGCACACACCAATGATTTATTGTACAGCTCAACTTCGCCGTGTAGAAAAAAAGGCCGCAAATAGTGGTCGGTAGGAGGATTCCGAAAAGCGAATTTCTTGTTGAAAGTATCAGGCAATCGTAAGTAATCTTCTCCGTAGGCCGTGACGTAACCATTGTCTTTGAATTTACTCCAAATTAAAATGTCGTTGCACTTGTCCATCTTTCCTGAACACTTTTCAGTTATGCTTGATATATTTTTGCCTGTAAAGGCTGCCATTAGGTTAGGAAAGGTATTGTCTCCTACCTGAAAAGTATGACAATAAAATACTCCTATTAATGGGTAAGGTCTTGTTTAAACTTTTTTTATCCAGCTTATATAAAAGTGTACAAATTCCAAGAATGTTTTTACTTATATTCATCGTTAAATTATGCATCACAATTCATTTTCCCGAAAAATATGCAATATATAGTAATACATCTTTTACAGATAGGAATAGGTTCTCTACACAAAATGTAAATATTTACCTTGTGATATCCTCTGAAGCCTAACCAAAAGTTTTCCGCGAAGAAGGTAACTGTTCTAGGCATGTTACCCGTAAGCCGAAATAAGGACATGGAATCCATACCCATCATCAAAACATTAAATTTGTCATTTTCCTTGGTACTATTTACCTTTGGAATATCAAGTTTCTTAACAAATGGGTATATATCACTATAAATGATATGCGTCACGTTTCGTTTATCATATTCAAAGCATCTGATATTAACGAAATCGCTCTCTAGTTTGAATCTTTCACTGTCTTCTATTTTTCTGCATGTTGTGTATCTGCAAATAAACTAGCGTTTTAAGTATAACTATTGTTTTCTGAAAAACAAGACGTATGTTGCTAGTCTCACTTACTCTATTCTTTTGTTCTCATGCCCGACATGCGTGGATCTTTTAATATATCGGTAACAGCAACTAAAATTCTTACTCCTTCGTAAATATTGTCTCATAGATCGAGCCTTTATGGTAACACGCACGTGATCCTCATCAAACTTCCTAAGAAACACGGCACGTTTTTGACATGATATTGGTGTCTTTCTTAGATTTTTTTTGTACATAATTCCTGATACTGGAATTTGGCACCCTGGGGTATCTACAAGGTGAACTGAAAAAAACAGAGGGATATTAGTATACATTCACTGCAGCTATAAATTAAAGAACTCCGTAGGGGAAGCAACATAATTAAGAATGCTTAACCCCTGAGTTTTCTAAACGTTGATCATCAGAATAACAGGTAATCAGTAAGTAGATAGTTAAAATGGATTCTAAAGAAGCATATGGTTGTCACACCTACTTTTGATCCTTATAACCAAACAATGACGCTATGATAATACGTTACGTGAAAAAATATAATGAAAGAATGCCCCTTCTCCTGTTTTTCTCAACATGGTCTAACATCAAAATATTTTAAGTAGGTATGTATTCTAAACCATGACATGATATTTTAGCACAATTTTTAACGCAAAACATCGTGTGTTCTTCGACATTGAACGCAGTAGGTATACATTTGATTAGCCTTTTAAAAACTAGAGCAAAGTTAACTTGTTGTGTTAGTTTTTTATTCTTACATGGTTTCCTTTCCTCCAATTCGAACGAATTGTCATCTTCTATCTCATTGTTGTCTTTATACACCTCATTCAGTGGTACGTGTCTCATTGGAATGTTGGTTATTCTAAGTAAACGTTTTGTGGTTGCTTCCAGTTGGGTATTTGATCGCATCAGATATCGTACGGAAGGCGTAGAAGAATGGTACCAATAATACAAAAATAATGTAACAAAACATGATGTGACTGCTAAGCCTCCCACTGCTACCTTGATTTGCCTCATGCTGATTCTTCGCAACTTTCTTAATCTGGAAATAATATGAAATTTTATTTATTTATTTATTCTTCATTGCACAAAATTAATGATAAAATTGGCGGACTTAATGCCAAAGGGCATTCTCTACCAGTCAACCACACGATTAAACAGATAAATTAAACACGGTGCACGAGATTAAACTAAATAAATTACTTTTGAAAACAACAACAGATGCTAATTATTATAAAATAACAAAACAACAAAATAAATAATATATAAATTCAATATAAATCGATAAAAATAAACATACATAAATAGAAGTCATAATATAAATAGAACCAACCAAACCAAGAATTGCTTGCCACAAAAAAATAATAATTACATAATAATAGCCATATAAACCCCTCAGAATAACCTCGTATTAACTTTGAACCACATTCACCTAACAGTGACTCAAGGACCCATCCCTAATGCGTGACCACCGATCCGTAATGCTTTCGAACAGCCACTTTAAACCTGTATTTACTAATAGATTTTCTTATTGGAACAGGAAGTTTGTTCCAAAGACGAATCGCAGATACAGCGAATGAACTAGACATGAAACCGGAAGAATGAGAGGGCGTAAGAAGGGAAAGAGTATCTTCAGAACGCAACTGACGACAATGTGAAGAATGAAGAAATTGAAATTTACTTTTTAAATAAGATGGAGAATTAGGATCAAAAAGAATAGAAAAGAGAACATTTAAAATTCGAATGGACCTACGCTGCCGGATAGGCATCCAGTTAAGTTTAGAGCGGAAAATGGAGACGTGGTCTTATTTGCGCAGTCCGAAAATGAAACGTATACAGTTATTTAGAAGTCGATCCATTTTGTTCAAAAGCTCCTGTGAAAAGTTACTGAGACAGACATCGCCATAATCAATCAACGGCAAGATAAGGGCTTGCACTAGCAGTGTCTTTGTAGATGACGGCAGAAAGTTCTTCAGGCGATAGAGAGCGCGAAGAGTCCCAGTTACTTTCCTGCTCACTTCACTAATATGCTTGGTCCAGCTGAGAGAGCAGTCCATATGAATGCCAAGATTTTTCACACAAGGGGAGTAAGGAACAACGATACCGTCCATTACAATAGGTGAAACTGCACTCATATCAAGCTTCGCCAGTTGTCGTGAGCCACCGATGATTATGGCTTGGCATTTGATAGGATTAACCTTGACTCCGAATTATTGTATGATTGTATTAAGTAAATTAAGCAAGCGACCGCGCACGGGAATGTCTAAGCGTAGGGAGTTATTTATGAAGTCGATTTGAGATAAAAGTAATGAAAAGTTAGGCCTGCATGTTGTGGTGAAAAACAGTGGACTAATCCTTCAATTGCGTCAAGCTCAACCCGTCATCACCACACAAACAATTTGACCTGTGGCTTAGCGGGCGGGCACGTGGCAGACGTAGCTAGCCAGCCTGATCTTATCTAAGCACGGTTTGAGAGACGTCTGTAATTTGTTTTATTCTAGCTCGTATTGTGTATGCGGTCAGCAAATTGTCAACGAGAAGAAATCTCATACACTCAAGGGGGCTGCAATGGCTACTGATTGTGTGACGCTATGCATAGGGATGAGAAAAACTCACTAGTTTTGTAATTCACTATTAGTTAATCGATATTAAATTAGCCTTACTTTGAAACAGGTTTCATAAAACATTTTAAAATAGGTACGATCCACATTACAAAAAAACTGATAGTCTTTAACGCTTATAACTAGCCACGACAGACGTTGAATCCGAACTGCTGTTGCGAGTCTATTATTATTTATGTTTACTTGTAGAAATATTTCTTAAACATCAACAATATTTCCAATCAAAGTAAACATTACCCAATATTTACAATTTAAAGGATTACTTACTCATGATGTCTCTATTCTTAAGATTCTGTGGGGAATGATTTAGTTTTCCTGCTGGAAAGTACCACATGGTGAAACCTAAGTAAGGTCGTTCAACTTTGCATTCTTTGTATTTTGGAATTCCATTACACTTTTTGTATCTATTGAATATCAACTTTATAGATGATTTCGTTGTTTTTAGCCTAAGGAGATTATAAGTTGAACAACTTATAGATGGGTTTTATTTTATCATCCAGGTTAAGAAATAGAAAATAAACTTACCTCTTGTTACGATCACAAACAAAGACTTATTATTTTCTTTCGGGAGAACCGTAGTATCGTAAATACTGGCTTGCAAATGTTTATTTAGTTCATTGTCTATGAAATAGGATCACTTAATATTGATATATCCTAGTTTCCCACTTTTTTTCTCTTGATGATAAGAACACACGGGATGCTGTGACACCATTTTTGTTTGGTAGGTTTTACGCATGCGCGAAATATATTTGGGTTAACTGTGACGTCAAATGGACAGAATCACTAGTTTCAGCTTAGTATTATTTATGTTCATTGTCATTTGTCTTATCCACTACACTCGTACGTTAATCAAACTTAACCCTATCAGTACGTCAACCACGAGTTGCCACTTTAAATTTACGTTATCGTTCGCGTAAAAAAATGTATTGGGATTTGACATTGTTATCTCATGTCAAATCCCAATACCAATTTTTACTGTAGTGGTACAAGTACTGGTAATGTTCTCTATGGTACTTGTAAACGAATCAAATAATCTATGTGATCTGTATGTCTGTCCATATCACTTAATGAATAGTCTCCCAGTTTTCAATTTATTTTACATACATACATACCATCACGCCTTTTTCCCAACGGTGTAGGCAGAGACCACATCTTTCCACAGCTACGGTCCTGACACACCTCTTGCGCTTCTTCCACTCTCATTAATCCTTTCATACATGCTCGTCGATTGTGGGTACTCCTGACCTGACCTTTTCTGAGCACGTCTTGGACTTGTCCTAAGTACGTCCGTCTAGGCCTTCCCCTTCCAACAGCTCCATCCACACTCGCCTTGTAAAGTTTCGTTAGTCGTTTAACTTTATTTTATTATATTTGTAAGGACTTTTATAGGTCTATAGAGTTATTTTTTGTTTGTAATTTACAACTGTCCTCTGGCGAATGATGATTTTTTTATGGTAAAACTGTACACTATTATGGATTTTACTGGCTGTGCAGGGGCGCATTTACCTAACACAGCGAATACTTTTTAGGATTTTTCTATATCTCTTTCTGGTATTAGCGCATTCTAGGCTGGGTGTTCACTGTTTTGTGTGGTAAATAATGTCTAACTAAAGGCTTCTTCACACCAAACCCGCTAGCCCGCGGCTTCACCCGGAAGGTTGGCCCCGCCGGGCTTTGTTTTGCGATAATCATCGAAATACAAGCCCGGCCGGCTTATTTTCGTAAAATCTGTGGCTCACCTGCATCCTGCATTACACAGTAAGAAAATATGTTTAGCTGCTTAGTTTAGTAAAGTAAAGTAAAGTAAAGTAAAAAATATCTTTATTCATATCGACTTATAGAAAGTACTTATGACAAGTCATATAGTTACAAAAAAAAATTAAAGCAAAAATATACTAAAATAAACTTACATAAAATAATACTATGATAGTAAATATCATAATTAAACATAATGTGACTCTACCACCGGTTCGGAGGTTGTTTCCGATCGAGGAGACTCCGGCAAGAAACTCGATGGTTACTCTTTTCGATCTTGTTTTTTAACACAAAAATTGAATTGACAGAGTAAAGTCATAACAAAAAAGTGTGCAGAGGAGCAGATTATACCTAAGATGACCACAAATTCTTATCATTTAAAAAATCCACAACACTATAATAAACTAGTAGGTGCAAGAAAGCTCTCCTGAGGTCTTGGAGGGTAATGGGGTAGGTAAATATGAAATGAAACTTTTCTTAGGGAGTAATAAAATTAATGTAATAAATAATTAATTATCACAATCACACACACAACATAAACACACTATGTTACAATAAGTTACACTTGACTTCTTTTATTTCCAGACAATCCTTGCTTACCACTAGAAAATTTAAAATAATTCACAAGTAAGGTACCTATGCATTTACTTAAGGTTAGGGGTATCCGATGTTGCATAGATTAATGGTTTTTTCGCTATGCCTAAATATATATTTACAATACTACTCATTCTTTGAGTTCAAAAAACTGTATAAGGCGCCAACAACGTTAATTTTCTGAAAATTTCCTGGTTAATCATATTTTTGTTCATTTCATGTTGTTTTCGGAACCTTATATCTTTAAGTAGGAAGGTTCTATTTCTAAACTAGTGTATGTAAAACTTATACATGCATTAATTTCTTAAAATCTACGGCAGTTACGTTTGATATTTTGACCTGTATTTCCTATTTCAAACCTATTTTTAATGTCGTCCATTAATCATTAGTTTCATGCCTATTTTTGCTAACAGTAGCGGGTCGAGAAACTTAATACAGGGTCAGAAATAAAAGAGAAATGGTAAATTATTAAAATAACTATGATAGTTCAATATTTACATTATTGTTACAGAAAAAAGTTTTCAATATTAAATGCAGTTAGTTAATCGTGTCTGTCACAAATATGTATCGGTGTCGGTTTGAAAAGGATTGTTCATCAAATGATCAGTCTTATTATACGGTGCATTTATTGTAGGTTTTGTTTAAATGGGTTGATGTTAGTTAGTATGTACCTAGAGTACTTGAGCTTATTTACAGTAGTAAAAAAATAATGGTTATTGATTTACTTGAGCCTCTATTTACTTAGTAATAAATTTAAAAAGTAATTAAACAGTGAAGATGGAACTCATTATTATTTTTAAATAAAGTTCACTATCAGCATCTACCAGTAAAATGACACAGAATAGGCAGTGTACTTAAAATTTAAAGCACACACAACAAACATCAAGTTTTTGCACAATTTAATATCCTTAAATTTTTAAGATATGAAAACTCTACAATGCGTTATCTGTACTTGAGTTAAATGACATCACTCTCTGTCAGTGACAATAAATAGCCACCAAAATTTGATACTAACAATAATTATGCCTTCATGTTTGCCATGTGCCTTATGATCCTGGCAATTAGATATACTTTTTATAAATTAACAGGTTTTTAATTTTATCTTACTTATCTACACACACAAGTTTGTGTTGCAAGGGTGGACCAGAGAGTTTTAATTTATATGTCATCAGGGTCGGATTCAGCCTTGTGTTTTCACTAGAATTCATAAAACAATCCACTGCACTATGTTCAAGGCGACTGAGGCGGCGCTGGACATCCTGAGAAAATAGAAGAACAATTATTTAACATCCTGTGATAACCAGAGTATTTATCCACAGAAAATTATATAAGGTCTATCTATTAGCTACTTGAAATTTGTTATTTAATTTTTATTAAGTTCTCCATAACTGGCAACTCTAATGACTCCTCATATGCCCGTATTCTAGAATCGTACTCAAGCACTGATCTGTACTTGATTAGAGATTTCAAAACGTTAGTTCATACAAAAACGTCACTCAGATTCATACTCAAGTACAGATTTTCTTTAGAATACGGGCCTTAGTCTGTTCAGTTATATGCCGAGATCTATAGAGCGTGCTTAGCTTAAACTTAGAAATATCATAGACTTTAAATAGCTGTATCTATCTATATCAGTTACTTCTAATCGATGTTAAATTATTTTAGTCGTTAGTAAAAATTATAACAATAGGTACTCACTCAATGAGTAAGATAATAATTAATTTGATAAGTCTGTGCTAAGAAACGACTATAGATCTCGACCTTAGGCCCTTATTCTAGAATCATACTCAAGCATTGATCTGTACTTGAGTAGAGATTTGAAAACGTCAGTTCATACAAAAACGTTGAGTGACGTTCATCTTTACTCAAGTACAGATTTTGTTTCAGAATACGGGTCTAAGAGGAGTTATTGCTACTCAAGATGGGCAACTTTTCTTTAAACTGGGATCGGTCAAAGGAAGAACTTTTTATTAATATAAAACCAGTATAAGTGGTACTATCCTTAAAATATAACGTTTATCACATTAATTTGGAGTTGGCATAAAATCTTAATGACATGTATTGTCCGACTAACGGTAAATAGTCGTGTGATATCGTAGCAGAGAATGCGACCGTAACATTTGACATGTTTGGCCAGGTGTCCCCTACTTGGGCCGGCCAGCACCCGTAACCGATGGCGCCTGTGGTTACGAATGTGTCATCAATAACAAATTTGAATTCGCCACATACAGTGTATGTAATGGAAACTATTCTAAAAAGAAAAACTTTGCATTTCTAAAAGAACACTCAGTTGTCTTTAACGTTCACTGTATACCTAAAAGTACTCACCTACTTTATGAAGGTAAATAATTCTTATGCGTAAGTAGATCAAAATGATGCCTCCATTTGATCAAAATGTTATCTGATCTTAAGTGAAGATATAGTCTGAGGTGGTTTTAGCAAACTTACAAAAGCCTATTATATTTACTATCTCTTTAAAGAAGTCAAAGTTTAAATTTAATTAATGAATTAATAATTGAAAAGTTTGTGCGGAGGACGAAAGTTCAACTTCAACCATTAAAAAATGCGTTTTAAATCAGCCTCAAAACGATTGACGTGATCACGTGTATAGTACTGGGGCTCCTACCAAGAACATAGGGGGAAAAGCCAATCTGCCTGTTGTTCGATAGGTGAAAGGCGCTGACGGAATAAAACCACTGATTCGCCTGGGAACATCAGGGTTAAGTAGTGAATTGGACAGAGTTGCTTTTAATCGCGCAGGCACATTACGGAAGCGGATAAGGAGTTACTTACTACAAACGCTGCAGGCGATCTCGTCGCTGTTGTCACCGCAGCCGTCCCTGCCGGAGCACGCTACTGCCGTACTCCTGCAGCGGCCGTTCCCGCACCTCAGAGGGCAAAAGTCGGCTGCGCGCCACCTGCGAAAATAAGTTAGGGTTGACAGTTTCTGCAGAAATATTTACTGTCTGATGAATTTTGGTAGTGGCTCAAATGTAATTCACGTCAGTTCAATAAAAATACTATAAATATAATTGAATATTAATTGAAATCTCTTGCTGTTGTTCATATTTCTTCCCACAATAGTTTTTTTCTAATTAGGTAGGCAGGTAAGGTAAACACATTTTGAGGTAGTTCTAATAATCCTTCAGTTCCTTTAATAACTTGATAAGTCTATCAGTAATTATTTTAGCTAGTTAATTGGAATATCTCTACATATCTTGACATGTGGCTCAATGTAAACTCAAAGTGAACATGGCTGTCGTAAGCATGGCCGGTGCCAAGGTGGGCGAAAATTAGCCACCTCTTTTTCAAGGGGCTCATTTTTTTAATAACTATACTTAAATTAATTTCCAAGCATACCTACTGCCGAGCTCAAGAGTCGCAAGATACTTTTGGGTGCCCAGCAGGTATTCTACGAAAAAGCCCATGCATCCCTGGGTAGTCAGGTACGGATTAAACATTTTATAACACAGATGAGAACTCTCACTGAATAAGCATGATGACGCTCTTAGCTACTTCCCAAAACAGTCTTCATTTAATTTAATGATAACATCATCATCATTTAGAGCCAGTACAAGACATCCACTGGTAATTATAGGCGTTCAGTGTATTTTTGCACGACTCCCGCTGCTATACCTACATTTTTTTTATCATTAATTTCAGTTTTACCTTCAGGCAGCACTAACCTACCTTTAAATTTATGAGGTGATAACCCAAAACGCACATGGTGACGCCAAACAAGAAGACGCGCGGGTCAAATATTTGGGCAAATACTGTTATGGGTCGCACGTGTACCGATTACGAAATGTTGTATGTACGGGCACTTGACACCTACGTACGGTGATAGTCACACGATTTTATGAACACAAGCAAAATGTGTTTGAATGGGAAGCGCGTATTTAGTGAGTTGATGAAGCTAGTACAGACATGTTTTCGCCATATACGAATCGTTAGATATACATTTCCACTAATAAGTAAACTTGCAAGAAAAGAAGTTGCTCTTTATGGCAATTAGGGTTTATTAGGGCTCTTCCATACATTGCAATTTTGTGCAGCGATACAATTGCGCGTTTGACTGTATTTTGTGTGTAGATGTCTTGCGACTGTATCGATACTGAATCGCGTGCGTATCGCTGCAAATAGCCGCAATGTGTTAAGTTCTTTTTTCGTATTTTTGTTAAGGCAGTCCTTAGGGATGTAAGCTCAATTGAAATCAATTCAAATGGTTGGGCATAGCGCAAATAACCGATAGCCTTTGCGACAGAAGACTTCAGAGCAGTGCTAATGTAGAGGTTCTACCTTTTTTATAGTAAACAAAACACCGCCCTCTATCATGATGACCATGATGTGATTTTTAAAGCGACCGCATCCCAATGTTTGAGGTAACTAACCTAAAATGTAAAATGCGGTTTGATCCTCATTAGCTCAAATATCAATCTAATTTATGTAGACTTCAAAACTTACGAAATGTTTGAGGAAAACATGTTAAAAATGTTTAAGTTTGACAAAATTGGAAAATTGACACGTCCTACCTAATAAGGCTGAATAAAAGTAACTGTTACTACCTAATTAATTGGTCAATACCCCTCAACGTTGCTTTAGTAGTAAAAGAAACGCTAAAACACACCGAATGCGTACGCACAGACGTGCACGTATGTGCACGTTCCATTGCGGTGTGATGCACCTATTAGACCTGAATGATACACGACAAACTGCTTGTGTGAGGTCCATACGAGTAACTCAAAGTTTTGCACCCTGACTCTTGCGAACCTCAGCTGTAATATGTCAATGGAAAAGTTTAAGTTATACTCCTAGGTACTAAGTAGGGCTACTTAACTCATACTTTGTGTGAAGTGCGAGAATTCCGGCATCATTGTCTTACCTTGATTGCTCGTTGCACAGATGAGGAGGTTCATCCGAAGCATCTTTGCAAGAGATTATCGCGTTGCAAAATTCGTATTCCGGCAAACATTCCCCGGAGCCACATCGGAATGTGTGTCGTGGACATCTGTAAGCCAAACTTATCGTTAATGTAGTTTACATGAATTACTGAAACCCCAAGGGCCATAGTTGAATCTGGCGTTAATGCGTAATATATTCAGGAATTTTATTCTTTAAGTTTGAACCAAGTGCTTAGAATGATTTAGAGTACCTATGCTAAGTGTATTTTAAATAAATAAGAAACTTACCCTTTGCGTTTAGTCGCCCTGCAGTTTCTCTCGTCCTCTCCACCGGGGCACTGCGGGGTTCCGTCGCACCGAGAGGCCCGAGACACGCAGCGGGACCCGGGCCCACCACACCGGAATGCGTGCATCGGACACCGCTCGCCCGTAGCGTCTGAAAAACGGACTTAATTCGAAGTTTTGATACCAACAGTACAGTTAGCAACATAAGTCGCTGAACATTATAAAGTATTCTGACAGCAACTACCTGCCAGATTAACAGCTCCTTGATTTTTTCCACGACTCCTTGACAGGACTAAAGTGTTCAGCTACCTATGTGACCTTCTGCCTCAACCGGATTGGATTACTGACGTGATCAATTTGTAACTTGAATAACTATTTCCAAGGAAAAATATTTCGTTTGGTCTGTCCAAGTTGTCTTATGATTTATTTGTAAGTAAACAGCGAATTGACGTCCTTCGCTGTGTTAATCGGCCACTAAAGTTACAAATGATCTGAATTCGACAAAGAAGAATAACTTAAAAATAAGAAATTGTTCATTAAAGCGTAAACTTATGCTTTACAAAAACATTAGCGGGATTCTGGCGTTACAAAACTAATCACGGTCACTAAAGCAAAAGAGTAAGAAAATGCCAAAGCACAGGAAAAAATAACAAAAAGGAACGATAGATAGGAAAGAAGACGTGCATGGGAAATGAATTAGTGCAGACATTACCGACCTTTACCAGTACCTTCACACTTTTCGTCGGAGCCGTCCGGACAATCTTTGCGGCCATCGCACACGAAGTACCAGCTGATGCACGTGCCAGTCGATCGACACTGCCATAGAAATTGTTTAAAACCTATAAATTGTAGGTCCCGAACCTTACGGTAGATTGATTACGTTAAGTGAAATGTGAAAACAGTTACAAGACCTATGTGTGGAGGTTATATATACTTATATACCCTATGCCTGATGCTCAGCGCATGAGGTTTTCATTTGCTTGGGGAAAGTTAACGATGAGTCCAATTTTAGAAAACCTAATACATCTATAATGACAGGTATGTTAATCTAAACATATACAAATGTTTGTTTATTCTCAGATTTGATGATATTGAATGACCTCTATTCAGCGCCATTAGTCCATTTTCAGTTGTTCTTAACTAATTATATTTAACAAGGAGTTTGATTTCCATTTAAACTTTCCTCACCTGAAAAGTTCCAGGCAAACATCCTCTATTTCTCGTAGAACAAGCTGACGTGGAGTTCGTTCGGTATGCGCAGTCGCATCGCTTGTTCAGACATCTTGTATGGGGATCCACTGTGTTGCACTGGGAGTCTGTGACACATGGCATGCCAAGCGAAGCAGGACCCAGATCGTACACTGGTACTGGGGCGACGTCTGTACGAATGCGGTGCTTATCTAAAACCGAGAAACCAACTCTAGTTTTATCTTCAATTTACAGGGTTGCATTATTTTTTTTTCACTAAGCTTACCTTTTAGCGAAGATTTTTTTTGATGACCTGTTTTTTGCTGCTTGTTTCCAGTTTGTTCCTTTGAAGATCCGCCCTTCTTAGTTCCTTTTTTCTCCACAGAGGGCTGAGTTACTACTCTGTACACAGGCTGGTCGTTCGCATGCAAGTTGGCAGTCATTTCATCCACACTTATGGTTTCGTTAGGATCTCCATCTCTTCTGTGTGAAACTGGCAAACGTTTAATGGGTTCTGCTGTGGGAACTTTTAAAACACCTTGCAACAATGGACTGTCTTCTTGTGTGCTAAGTATTTCATTTTTGTTAGTAAACATAGGCAATTTACTTGGCTGAATATCGCCTGAGTCGAGGACAGAATTAGGTTCATACGAATTTTCTGCTTCTTGTTTAGTTGGTTTCGGATAGTTTTGCGTTAATTCTTGATATGAAAAGTTTCCGATTAGGGGTTCTTGCTCAGCAACCACCGCCTCTGCTACATAAGGTGGTGTTTTTAATGCTGTGCATCGTTCTCCAACTTGCCTAAAGAACGAATTGCATGCGCAGCGGCCGAATAGATTCGGTATGACGAATTCGCAATGGCTTTCTTTGTCCCATAGGCGGCAGTGCTCGTTGCTGTAACACACGTGACCTGGTTGTGCAGCTGGAATCAGAAATGGAAACAACTGTGTATTAGGGATTCCATGTATAATTGCAATTGAACTGATTGACGAAGCAGTTCGAGTAGTGGATGGCAATTTTCTTAGTCATACACTGTGCCTTAACATGCTCTAGTAGCCGTGGTACAGTTACTGACTGTTGTGATGCGACGATTATACAAACCAATATAAATATGTATGTAAATGTATTTAACATTGAATTTGTGTAAGTAGGCGTAATGCTTCTCATGATTATTAAGTAATAGTTAATGAAAATAATTTGATTAAGTGTTAGGAATGCTAAATTGCAAATGGTAATTTGATTGGCCATTATATGCTAATCTGATACCGTAAAGCACGACACGCGAACGGAACCCACTCGGTGCTTCGACCTCAATATGGTTACTAAATTGGTTGCTATACTATGAAGTTTATTTTTATGTCCATATATAAGTAGATAAACGGTTATGCAATTAAGTTCAAACTTTGAACATTCGATTTCAATAAATACTCGTTAATAAGTGAATATCAAGACATCATTTTTTAATTGTTACGATGTAGTAGCAGTTGATTCTCCCGAACTATTAGTAATAGTTTCAAGTAAATTATTAAACAATATTGTTGATTTGTGTTTCGTTGTTATAAAACAGTATTTTCATTTCGTTTAAAATGCACATAATAACTATAGTATTTATACTGAGACCTTATTCAATATCGTATTCTCTATGGTGAACTAGAAATTATCTAAATTGTTTTACAGCACTTCAGGGCATACACTCCAAGGAAATAATTTTCTAAATAATTTTTGGTCATAGACAAGATATCAAGCTAAGAATCTGTGGACATTACGCAAAAAATAAATTACAGAGTAGAGTAATGATCCTCCCTTTGTATAGGCTGATATTGATAAATGCGCATTATGTCAATGTAATTCCCACTGCTGCATATTAAATAAATAAATAAAATAAATAAATATCCCTGGACATTATTCCACACAGCGCCATCTAGCCCCAAAGTAAGCTAATTAAAGCTTGTGTTATGGGATACTAGACAACGGATAAACATACTTAAATACATTTTCTTTTGTAAATACATACTTATTATACATAGGAGACACCCAGACCAGTACAAACAGACATGTTCATGCACACAAATGTTTGTACTGTGCGGGGATCGAACCCGCGACCTCTAGTGTAGTAGCCAACTTCTTAACCATTACACCAAGTCGGTCGTCTTATTGTATGTTTCTTCTACACAAATAAAGTGTTGCTCTTGCTCTGAATCTGAATGAAACAAAGAAATAAGGCAATCGTGATAGGCGCGTGATCTCAATACTACCCGCTCATTCAGTGGCTTCTAAACATAGTTATCTAGAATTTTCAAACGAAGTATCATTCCCACAGCAACTAACTCGGATAAGACGGATATGATCTACAGCTAGAGTAACCAAATGGATCGGATTTAGTAGGGTTTTTTTGTAAATGTAAATAAGTTTTCGGTATTTATTTAATATGAATAATTTTTATATTATGCTGTCGGGTTTGTACTGAACCTCTTTAAACTGACCCGTACGAGTACTTGTACCGCTTACTTGGGCGGAAGGGAGGTATTTGTTTGTCTGACAGAAGTGTAACTAATCAATAAAACCAGTTAAAAATATGTGTGGTAAATTTCTCAAAAAAAATCACATTGTAAAGGCTTGCAATATAGTAACATGCTACCAATTATTAATTAGTAACTAAAAGGTTCGCAGTAATTTAAATTTTAAAATAATCTTCTTTAATAATATAATAAATTCAAGAGAATTGAAGCGCATAGCGAAAAAATACAAATTTCTATAATGAATCTTGTTATAAAGAAAAACCGCCTCAGCTAAATTATGGGAAAGATTTACTCCATTTATTTATTTTATTGTAGGTACTGTGTACCTATTCTCGTACCTATTTATCCTAAACAATATAATGTAGTTTGTCACCCTATCTCTGGCGCTAATAGGAGAAGTTCTTGTTAGCCCGTTGGCTTTGTCAGAACAATTACGGTGTTTTTCTCAGAAGTGTGATACTGAGGAAAGACGGCGCTTGAAAGGCGTTTATGTTATGGAATAAAGTAAACACGGTGTTGCATTCAGTAATATTGCTTTTGTTACCTGCTTAGTGCATTTTTTTTTACAACTTAATATATATATTTTTTTCGTCTATTTTATTTTATTGTTTTCCCATAATAATGAGTATGTTATATATTATGTAAGTGTATATTTATTTATGTTATGTATTTCTATTTAGTTGTTAGCGTTTAGTTGCAACGTTGCAATATGCGTAGCTTGAATGATGACTTAATGAAAATAATGTTTTAAAACCTTTTTCTAAGATACTACCGCGTGTTATACTTACTTTGACTTCACAAAAAAAAACTGGGCTTCAATTAACATTTTCTAGAATTAAGTTTAGTCATAGAGCCGACATCTCTACAACCGTCCACAGCGACCAAAAAATGGCAGAATACAATAATTGCCCTTGACAGTGCTATCTCGACTTTCATCTGCTCGCTTTATAGAATTACACGGCGGCTTATCTCGTTCTGCTACAGTAAATAACTCCGGGTTCGGCCATGGCCGTGACTCGCCGATTCCGCGGCGATCAACCCGGGAACGAAAACGAAAGTCGGACATAGTTATTGGTCGGTAAAGCACATTTTTACCATACATGCACTGGAATACGGAAATGTTGAGCTTGGCGGGGCGGAAATGATGGGATGAGCTTGATGTATTGAGCTTGCTAAGTGGTGTTGTCTGGAGTTTTGAACAGAACTCCCAGTAGCTACCCGACTTAGCTCGTATCTACAGTCCAATTGGTCACACTGGTGTGACCATTAATATATTTATATTAATCACGCAAGTGGTTGTGACTATAGTCTTTTCACATATAATCTCTTTACTTAACACGACCTTTTTGATTTCGACAGTTTTACATTAAACTTTTGCCGTTCGAAACAGAGTCATTAAATCTGGTAGGACGAAAACTGTTTCATGAGTTTCGTCCACCTTTCTTATTAATTTTCATCTACGCTTAAGCAACGAGACTGCCTTTTTGTATATCGTCAAATTTTTCTGATGAAATCCGTCTAACACAAAAGCCACGCAAGCTAACAAATAGGAAATTATTGTTCAGTTACATTTTTAGTCATTAAAATAGACCTTTTCGAAACCAAGGGATAAAAAAGAGACGCTAAGCAGTTCGTTAACTGCTAACCATACCTAACACCTTCCAAACAAAATGAAAGATTTGGACGGTAATAATCGTCCCTAGTACCCAGATAAAACTTAACACACGACTGTTTACTGTCTTGGCCAAGAATGTGAAGTTCGTAGCCACGAGAGCACGAGTAACTTACGAGTGTATGCCGTCAATATAGCGCACTAGCTGACTGACTGCACTTGTGCCTACACTAAAGACAATTAATAAAAAACAAAACTATCGAGCTACAAACAAGTATCATAAAGTATTGCAATGTGTTTAATACAAACCATCTGTGATGCAATTACTGTCAATGCGAATAGTGCGAGTGCTGCCAAGCTGATAGTCTGTCACCGTTTTTATATCTGTCACACTATCAATAAATCACTGAATAAATGATTGTATGATTGTCACACTTGAAATTGAATGCGAAAAAGCCAACTTATTACATACAATAAAAATACATGATTTTTGGTAATCAACAAAACATTTATGTCCTCTGACCGATGTAAGTATAAGGAGGAGGAGATTATGTCCCTCTTCCTTCAACGTCCCGTTGCAGATGGTGAGATGTGGTTTTGCTAATGATTCGGTACCAAAAAAGAGATAGCGCAAGTAAGTAGTTAGCTCGTGAGTAAGCATGAATTGAACTAAATATAAACGGAAATAAAAACGTTTCATTATGTCTGTTTAGGGCTTCAATAATCCCTTCTGTTTTATCAATTGGAAAAAAACAAAAACCGCCAGCCCTAGTAATACGCACACTGCGTAAGTGTCATGTTTTTTTTTAGCAAAAGTGATTAATAACACGTTACGCTGGTTAAACAATGATTAAACGCCTTCCGCCGGCGAATTTACTTTTCCTTTTCTTTGTAAAATTTAAATGGCTTTCGTTCCATTAGTTACGCGGCCTACAAAACGGCGATGGACAATACGGATATTATAGCCAGTAGCGAAGAAAAACCAAATGTTTAACATTGTTACTTTATGATCGTTAAAGGCGCTTGTCCATTTACATAACTTAGTTGCCAGTTTGCTAGACAATTTTAACATTATAACAAACCATTAACAAAGTCTAACTCTTCCTCCGTAGCAGTTTCCCTACAGAATGTTGAGCGATGATACTGCCTAAATGGTACACCTGAATACCTGTTATTGTGCTGTTATTGTGCTATTATTTATCTTATCTTAAATTAACTTCCTAATAATGATACTCTCATAAAAGTCATTTCAAATTGGGTATTCTCAGAATCCCTAATACATGCTCAAGCAAAAACACAGCATTTTGAATTTGGGTTTTTTGTTAAAAATGAAATCAAATTCATACTCACGAGACAGACACGTGTGCTTCCTAAACTGGAGGTGTCCATCGGTGCACCGACACACACCGTCCAAACACGCGCTGTACGCTACCTTCAGTGTGCACTGCTCAGCAACCATGCACTCTGAGCCCAGCAGCGTCGCTGCAAGAAAAACAACCAGTCATCAACAACATCACATTCCGTCAACATTACGTGGTCACGATCTACGTTAAAGAAAACATTGAGTATAGTGGCCATAGCTCATTTGAGACCGACGTTTCAGCTCGATGCAGAAGTTCATTGGTCTGTATCTCACTTTAGGTCTCGTCAGAGAAAAACCTCAGCATGACAGTGCACACCTGGCTAGTAATCCAAAACCAAACCGTCTTTCACAATAAAAACTATCCCGATGACTAATCAGTGTGTTATTGATATTTACAAATGAATTAACAATAAATTGAATTAGACTATATGGCTAAAAGGCCAGGAAATTTACTGAAAGTCTTTAATTTTCCATCAAGTAAAGCGGTAAGTTTTTGCAATGAGCATAATGAAGCTTCTCCGGTTCATCAACGTTTTCATCTACATTTCAAATGGTCTAGCTAGAGCCTACATTTTTTTAAAGTCAGTGTACCCATTGAATGCACTAACAACTTATATAAGTCCTAACATAGATAGATATTCTTCAAATATAAATATCTATATTTCAATAGCTAAGTGTTTATTTAAAGAATATCTATGTTAGAGATGATCAACACATTTCTTTTGTATTCACCGATAAGCTTTACTGAGCTTACACTACAGATTGTTAGATCTCGAGTAATAGAATGACAGCGCTTTTTGTGTGAAACCTTTCAGAGCCTAGTTAGTTAGCACCAATTGTTAAAACCATCTGCCTAGTCTCACGTCGTTTCTTAAAGTGGGTTACCTGGATTCATTTTCTTTTAACGAATTACGATAAAGATGATATTGAACACTAGCTGTATTTTGGTAGCGACCAATATTCCGTGATAGTCGCCATTGTAGTTGCCAGATTATATTCGATTTTAGTGTCTACAAGGCGCCGGTCATAGGTAATGACGGCCCATTCATTGAGTTGGACAAGCAAGTTCATGAACTCAGTGTCTGATATACCTAACATTATTTCAAGCTGGAGAAACAGTATAGCCGTCTAACGAGCAGTCTAACGAGATTATTATTGTCGATTATCATCTTATCAAAGGATATGATTATGTTAAAAATAAAGGAAGTGATCTGTATCAGTCAATGGTATAGAACACTGTTCCTATTGGTTCTTATTGTTCTATTGTCAAAATATTATTCCAATATAGGTAGGTACCTACCTACATTGTAGATGCATTTACTTTCGCAAAGATGCAGAGCAGACCCTGCTTTCCTCTCGAGTAGGAGTGGCGGAAATTTGCATCCAATAGACGTTTTATTTTTAGAGGCAACGTCATTTGACTCGTGAAATCTAGATTTAAACGTTGAAAAAAAGTTATTTTTAAATTTTGTCTTATGATAAATAATTATTTTGGTTAGTCATCAACTCATTTGCAGCCACATTATAGAAAGGCGGGGGAGGTACTGATAATCTAGATCTAGTTTAAAGTTACGTCTTTAAATAATTTATTTTGGCAATTCTCATTACTTTCCTTTGCAACTGGTTACTTTCGTTGCTAAGGATATTAGAATCAGTGGTGAAAACATCCGAAAGATAATTAAAGTTATTAATTGATACAAGATTTTAAAAAATCTGGTTCTTTTTCATCTTGTTTCGACGTTATCATTATCATAGATCAAAATTTCGAATTACTTTAAACTTAATCAATGATTAATTATCGTGATTTTTCCAATTAAAGTCAGGCAATGTTAGATAAGGATGTGGTTATTGTTAGTTAAGTCACTTAAATTTTACTTCATAACACCGGCGAGTAAATGTATCTTAAGATTGCAGTAAGTAGGTAATACGTTTTGACATAAATTAAACTTCAGTAGGTACACTCACTACAAAAACTTTTAAAATACGTATAAGATAAAAGCAATTAAAAATGAGGTGCAGTATAAACTGCTAAAGCCATTTTAACTGCCTGTTAATTCATTAAAGGTTTGGGCCCATCTTCATCTTTTGTAACAAATTTACCAACAATGATACGAGTCTAAATTTGATACTATTCTACACTAATTAAACAAAAGATCCGGAATGTATTTTCCAAGTCGACCTTAGATGGATTTCCAAGTAGACCTCCTTTCTTTATTGTTACTATACGGACAGAAAAAGCTATTTGTAGATAAACCTTCTTCAAATATGTAGTTTTATGACAAATTGTTTTTTTATAACGCCCAGTGTTAACTTCTCTATGATTAAGCAATACATTTCCATTCATTCATTAGTATGCATAGCACAGCTTTCAAACGTTTTACGATCGATACGATAACATCACATCAATTTATAATTGTGGTGCCCAATCGGTAGTTTCGAGGAAATTATAGGTAGCAGTCAGAATATCACACTCCAATACACATGGACATTTTATAATTAAGAAACGTGCTTCCACACGAACTGAAATAATGTAATAATTTACCGAATTGACACTGTTTAATTACTTATCAAAGATGAAGGATCCTTTCTTCCGTTTGCTAATTTATTAATCATACCGGAACTTGTTTTTTCCTAATACATAATTATTTTATTCATCGCAATAATAAATTGTGCGAATGCTGCTTCACTAGAACTAGAAGAAACCAATGTTAAATAGACTAAATACATTATAATATATCGCAGAAATGTTGTGTTTTATACTCTCTACGCTATGTCGGTGCTAATGGTTATTTCTCATGCTTTACTTACATACTTACACAAACGCGAGCGCAAAAAACATCTATCTACTCTTAGAATAATTACCTACATTAGAAGGGTAGTTCCATTTAAAAAGGCGCGCCAATTGCAATGTTAAATTAATTAAATGTTATCATAATTTTCGTCATATAACACAACTTTTCATAGATTTTTAATCAATTTGAACCGGAGAATTAAGTGCTGTGCACAGTTTGGTGAGATTTAATTTTAGGTACACTGCGGTGTTCGTTAGAATGTGTGTATAGCTTTGTTTGGTAATGTATTTTAAGCTAACCAACGAGCCCATAACTAATTATTTACAAACAGAACTGTACTCTGTTCATGCATTTTATTTGATATGAAGTTTTCCGATGTATGTACTAATATCGCAATTCTAATAAACAGTTGACGCCCAACCGATGAATGAATACTGACAGCAGAACTAGTATCAAACGATGACTTAAATGATGAGCAATTAGGTGAATGGATATGTAACAACAGATTGGCCCATAAAAATGCAGATTGGAGGTGCGTGACTCCGACGGTTCCGATCGAGATCGCAGGTTTGTCCGTATGGTCATGGAGTCAAGGCCGGGCCGATGAACCGTAATTTGTGACCGAATTGCAGAGGTGGAATCGTGTCACTTATTGTTCTACTAGAATTTGATTTGAACGCTTAGAACGAATGTTCTACGAAATGTAACGAGGTTATTGCTTTGAACAGGAGATTTCAATGCGATTTCTTTGTAATTAGTCTTTATTAAGAGCTATAATTAAGATTTGGGGCTTTGGATCATAGTCATTCGTTACCGATTCGTTAATTTTCTGTGGTAAGGTACAGAAACTATCGTTACAATACTAAAGCTGATACTCTTTTCAAATTAATAACTTTGTCAGTAAAATAACTAACTGATTTTCTACTTGGTTTGAACAAGAAGTGTTTAAAAATTGTTATACCAGGAAACATTTCTTGGTTCAATTTAATATAGCTAGAGCACAGGGATCTTGTGCCTTTTACGGTCTGTATACCTTATATCTTCATAACGGTGAATCATGTGAGCCCTAATTCACCATCTGTGGAAGTTTAGCGGGAATCGGATCCATCGTACGTAGTCTCTTCATTTTGTTTACGATAGTTTTGAGAATCTACACTCATCCCGTTTTTATGTGTTTGACACAGCGTAATTTTATTGTTAAGATAATATTGCCTTCTCTTCAACCTTTTCATTTAGCAAGCAATAAATTGTCATTATTATGATAACATACATTAAAGGAATATTCAAGTACGCAAATAAGCAAGTGTCCTAATCACATTTCACTGCATTATTTTTCCCCTAGTTTATATTTACTCTCTGTCATATTTAACTAGAAGGATGAGATGTTTAAAAAGTAACGTGTTTAAATGAATTCGCTTCTGTGATTTTGTTTGTATTCATAAACTTAACCTGTCATTAGTGTTCAACAAGCGTGGATTATGGCTAGAAAAAATGGCAATTTCTGACTATGCATCGGTTTCTGCAGACGTCGCCCGACTTACAATGCATATCTGGGTTAATGGATACAAATCTAACAACAGTAAAGATCATATTTTCCGCTTGCTTACCCTTAGGAGTTTTTAACAATACCTATAAATACAAAATGTTAATACCTCTATCAAAATTTTAATTTGATTAGAAAAGCCAGTGCCGTATGAAATGCAAAATAAAGAAGTAACATCTAGGATGTAATGTTAAATCTTACAACAACCAAGTCAACGATGTTATTAAAAGATTGAGAAAAAGTTAATCTAAGCCACCTGACCGTAACAAATTGGAATATTTCAAGCCCCTTACTAATTATTGTTTGGTCAATTCCAAGAATTCTAGAAATTAAGTCTATTTTTAGTCGTCTGGATTAATCCTACTTAATATTATAAATGCGAAAGTTAGTGAGGATGTATGTATGTTTGTTTGTTACTCTTTGACGCAAAAACTTCTGAACGGGTTAAGATGAATCTTTACAGTAACACAGCTTATAGATCAGAATAACATATAGGCTACAATTTATGAAGAATGTTTGTACACATGTTACAGAAATTAAGTTCACGTGGACGAAGCCGCGGGCGGAAAGTTAATAACCCCTACTGTAGTAAGCAATTCTAGGCTATATTATGTTTGTTACTTCAAGGTATATAACTTAAATAAAATTGTTCACTGAAGGGTATAGATGCAAGAGGTTTTGGGCCAACCAACGTTGCTTCATTTGAAACCAAGATATTTTTAAGAAGTTAGAAGGAGTTTGAGTAAACCTATACTTTTATTGTGAACTAAGATATTATTGATTGAATTAAATTTTCTATTGAATGAGTAGGTCTGTGTACCTTATTTGTAAAAAAATATAACGAACATTTTTATCGGCAATAAGATCCAATATTTTATAATATTTTCATTTTAAAATCGCCTTATCGTATCATATGGATTGAATGATAACTCGATCAATTACCCGGCCGGACGATGTCGGTAACTGATTCGATGCTCGAGGCGGACACCGCAGTAACGTCATTTAAATTGGTTCCTCAAATAAACGACATTGGCATTGCACCGCGTCGACTTTTACGATGCACTGGATGCGATCATAATATTTACATGAAGAAATTAAATGCATCCTCATATATTTGACTGTCGCACTATAATCGACCATACCTTTTTTACTCATACACGTAAAATGTTTCGCATAGTATCAGCAGATATCTGGAGGGTTTTGACTTACTGCCATGTTCTTCTCGTTGGAGCATTCTACGTACATGACATGAAGCCTTGTTTTTTTATGAATACAATTTTGTCTATCATATATCCTATTTTGCATACTTTTCCAAAACTGCCGCATAATGCAACTGAAACAAAAAAGTGAGCAATATTTTTTTGGCTTATTTTTGGTTTTGGGATGTTTTCAGTAGTTTTCGCTGGTATAAAAGGTATTTCATAAGTACCTACTTCTCTTTATACTACATTACTTCCACTTCCAAGCTGCAAAATGAAACCGTAATCAGAGCACCACAATTGTATAAATATTGGAGTTTAATTATATATATAATCATGTTAGCTTCTTTTCTTATTCTCATCTATTAGTTGATACACTTTACTGATAATAACACACGACAATATTGCATTTTTAGTAACATGTGTATAACATGATACCAAAGAAGTAGTTATATTTCTCATTTCTTGACCCATGCAAGAACAGATAGACAACGCAGCTAAAATATCCAACACTAAAAAATAACTAGAATTACATTGGCACACGATTCTGATTACATTAGAGATATGTCGCAGATTGAGAGACTGAGGATCGGCGAATTGTAATTAAGCCATCATCGTGATAACCATCACTGTCGGAGTCATACATATCAAATTATGGTACAACTTGCGTCTTCATGGCATATTACGATTGCTCACGCCTGGCAGCTGGCACACTGACCAGGTCGAGACAGATGACATGACAGCCCATGTCTAGACCAGACAGACGAAGCCTCTTTCCTCTTTCATGATCTTTTATATCTAGGCAATATGCTTATCATTATAAAAATATTTTACTCTTGGCTCGTTTAACAAAACATAAATCATTATGACTCCATTGAAGTATCAGTCCATTGTGGCTAAAGAACTTAATGACCCCAACATAATACTCTTATTTAAGTTACTACTACGTTTTTGTAAAGTTTGAACCCAATAATACCTGGACTAAATACTGCAGCCTTACCGGCTTTTCTGAACATTTTTCCCTGTCTCGCTTAAGTTTATCTGAATTCCAATTCTAATTGTGAAAGTGTACGACCACCTAGCAATAGTGGCACGATGTCCAAGTCGGGTATTCAATGATACAAAATATGAGCTACCTAACTACATATTTTTAGAGTTTTTTGTCTTCAAGAAAATTTGAAACAAAGACTTGAGCGATGTGTTTTGCACTCACCTTGCAACCGCTGGATGTCTATACAGTCAACACGCGGAAGTTACAGCTCAATTTTCTATCAGGAATTGTGAAGTAGGTAGACAACTGGACATTAGACATCTATCCTATCGTAACTATTACGTTATAGGACTTATTTCGTTACGGTGAGCTTATAAAATTGTACGTAAATGGGTTTCTGTATCTCGAATGAATTACAGTTGGCTTTTAGTGTGTCATATAAGTCGCAATTATATACTTCCTGCAACATGAAGTACGGCTAAGTTTATAATAAGTATTAACAAATCTACTTAGGTTTTATAAATAATTAAGTGTGTTATTCAGGTTAACGTTAAGATGCAATTTATCATCAGCAAAGTGGAATTCAAAAACCACATATTTTACGACATACATGGTTCTAAAAAAAGCATTTCGCATTTTCTTTAGCTGCGGATCGTTCGGAAATAGAGTGAATAAATTATCAACGCTTGATGGAACATGTACCTAAAGATTCCAGTCGTTAATAATGAACGACACCTGTAAACTTCCCGATGGATTCCCGCATAATGAAGCAGACATTGAGTAGCCGGCATGCGTGTCGGCTAGCGGTTCCGGAGTATCCTGCAATGCCGGCGGACTGGACCCACGGGTCTCGAAGTGTGCTAGACTAGTTGTATCCGCCACTGGTTCCTACTCTAGGCCTTAATGTACGTAAAGTGGTTTTGGTACTCGTGCTTATATGATTATTGTTTCTTATAATGTCTTCTGCTTGATAGCTTTTTTCTAAAATTGAGCTCCTGGGTCACTACCATAAAAATATATCGGAATTAAAAAAAAACACTTTTACTATTACTAAAGCACAGAAATTAATAAATTAATGGAATTTAGGTACTTAACAATTGCAAAAATATTTCTAGGATATTATTCTTCTCACACATGGCATGAAACTAAAAGACTCTTACTTTAATATCAAGCGTTTAGAGAATGAGGCCATAAATTGTGGGGTATAATAAAAACAGTGCCTTAACAACCTACTCTTTAGGAACTTGGTGACATCACAACAATGGTTGAAATACCGTTGTAGTAACCTACCCATGGCCTATATGCTTAATTTGGTCACTACGACATCGGATGCTAAAAACGAACACCAGCGTGGGATCATGGTGCGATGAAAGTAAAGATGCCGATGATCTGCCGATAGTGAGCCCGTGTTGCGAAACTATCACGCGATTAGCTCCTGTTCGTTCTAAACCCCCTTTCGTTCATGGATTCGAAATTTATTATTTGTGATAAAATCTAGACTTAAGAGGTTCTGATGCTGATGTTCGCATTTCCAGCTTCGCAGTTCCAGATGGCCACTACGAAAATTTTAAGATAGTATAAATTGAAATTGAAATTATTACGGGCCTTTTTAGGTCAATACTTAACCGAAGATTCAATTCTTTCATAAATATGCAGCTCATGTCATTCCTTTCTGTCTGTTCAGAACGAGACATACTACCAAGAAAAAGCTTGGAAGTTATGAACGAACAAGTTCTAAAAATATCACCAAAAACTGTATTTACTTACAATAGTGGAGAATCATTGTTTGGTAACATTATCACAGCATGATTTGGATCTGGTTCATTACAATTGTATTATGAATGCAACTTAATCTCAGAATTATGAGCTGTGAAAGCCATAGAAGAGTCACGTTCATTATTGTAATATGTGTCAGTTTTCGCCCAAATAGCTTTCATCGCGCACAATTGAATCAAGAGTGTTGACTGCGGAGTCATTGTTGGCAAACAATTTGATTGATTGCGTTCACTAACCAAGATAATGGAAAGCGAAATTTGATTTGTGGAACGCGTGCTTATTTCGGGTGCTTTATGATAAATTTAGTGCCACAAATCGTTTCAGTGAAAGTAATTTGTTAAAAGGACCGCAGAGTTAACCACATAAAGATCATTAAATGTGTCTGGGCGGAATGGTCAGCAGCGAAACCGCGATAGAAGTGCGGCGATTACGTTTGATGGCTGTGTTGATAGTGCAAAAAACAAAATGTCTTTCAGAGATCCTGCTGTAAGTGTTTTCGAGGCCAGTGAGGGATTGAACAGGTTCCTTTCCGACTCCTTAATGGTAATGTAAAGCTTTGTGCCCACGCGCGACAAATGGCTTTCAAGTTCTTTATTTTTATGCAACGATCACATGCATTAAGATAAATAAGATAAGATAAATAATCTTTATTGCACAAACAAACAAATACAGCAAGTTAAACAGTAAGTAGACATAAAATGTACAATTTAGGCGGTCTTATCGCTTTAAAGCGATCTCTTCCAGACTACCTTCTGAAGAGAGACTTGTATAATATAACGGGTAAGGCTGTGCAAAATAAAGGATAAGTTAGAGATATTTGAATAATAAACTAAATGAATTGTGTTACATAAAATACATATAGGTATTGCAATAGGATCACCAGTTTCCATTTTAAGGACTGAAAAAAGAAAAGGAAGAGACATAATAAAATACTAGGTTACAGAGAGAGGAAGTATGATTTGACTTGGGATTTAAAGACATGTAAGGACTGAGATTTGCGGATGGGTAAAGGTATGGAATTCCACAGACGAATGGAGCGAACAACAAATGATTTGGAATAAAGAATCTTCACTGCTTAATTCAAATGATTTGAATTAAGCAGTGAAGATCCCGACTTGAAGATTGTGAATTATTTGCTTACCCTATCGCAACGTTTTATGTCACACATTATCAGAATTTTAACACCTTACACAGAGACTGGCCCCAAACTAAGCACATAAATGTCAGAGAGTGATTAAGATACTTAAATATTTCTAAATACATAATTAAACTAGGTATTAGACTAGCCTGTTAGCGCAATGGCAGCGATCCTGCCTTTAGCGCCGGAGGTCGTGGGTTCGATCCCCACCCATAACAAATATTTGTGTGACGAACATTTGTATTTGTTGTGTGTCTGGGTGTTATTATTAATTTAAGTATGTATTTAGAAATATTTAAGTATGTTTATCAGTCTCTGACGCCCATAGTACTAGCTCTGCTTAGTTTGGGGTCAGATGATTTTGGCGTGAATTGACCCAGATATTTATTTATTATTTATTACCTATTATCTGGCCGTGTGGTTGACAGGTAGAGAATGCCTTTGGGCATTTTGTCCGTCATTTGCACTCTAAATTCTGTGCAATAAATAATAAATAAATAATAACACCCAGACACAGAACAAACAATAAAATGTTCGTCACATGAATGTTGGTCCCTCATCGAACCTACGAAAAGTTTGTTAAATGAAGGATCGCCACCATTGCGCCAACCGGCTTCAAATTGAGAATCAAATAAATAATAAAATATTTATTATTACTTTTGACGACACGGTTGGCGTAGTGCGCTGTAGCACGGTTTCTCGCCTCGATTTCCGTAGTGTCCCGGGTTCGATTCCCGGTCGGGTCAATTTAGGAAACGATCTTTTCTGAATTGATTCGGGTCTGGGTGTGCTGGGAGACGCCCCTAGCTTATTTCCTTGTGTGGTACCTCGTAACACAGGGATATTAATCCCTACTTCGAGACCATTACAAGAGGTGTGTTGTCTGGCGCATATTTACATATTTATTGATATCTATACTTAAAAGCTTATTTTGTTAGTATTTTGTGAAATATTCACTATGCTTTTACTTTAAGCCTGCTACTGCTTACTAAGTAAATTTAAGGACTTACATTCTAGACAAGTAGAGTTGTCGACCCTTGCGTAGTATGGCTGGCACGCGCACACTCCTCTGTCGCAGTGCGCGTGGCTGGCTGCGCAGTCGTAGCTCGTTCTGCAAGTGGAACCCAGTAGAGATCTACTTCCTTCGGCTTGAAGTCTCTGTAAAGAATAAGTCAGCGTTAGGTCTCGTAGGACAAAAAGGTCGGAGTCTTACTAACAACGAATAGTTCAAAGTTTTTTCTGTGGTTTTGTTAGATATTATCTTTATAAATGTTATGGATACTGCCATATTTTAATGAAACTTCTCTCAATACATCCGCATCAATTCTTGTAGCATCATTATATGATTCTCATTTTTAAGGGTCTCACTTCCGAATTTACCTTCGACCACTCTAAACTTGAAGCTATAACGCTTTTGCAACATGTCAGAATCAGCACTAAGTTCATAGTTTGAATATCGAAAACTATATAGGTAGTATCAGGCATGAAAGATGAGCTTGAAGCATAAGGTTTGCCTAACTTAACGCAACAAACAAAAATCATGATCATTAAGTTCATTATGATACCAGTTAGATAGTTGTATAGTTAGTACGTAGGTACCTTGGGTGAACCCAAGTTTTGACTACCATATTCACATTCATTGGAATTACAGAATTTCTCAGAACTACGAGTAAGTAAAGCCATGCCGTGCGTGTCTCGGTTTTATTTTGCGGCGTGCATTTTAAGTAAATATTCCTTTCTTCATGTTACTGATAAACCTAACGACCGCTCATCTACGAATGCAAACATTTGCAAAGAATTTGCATGTCATGAAACTGAGTACAGTCAAGAACATGATTACGACTATTTTGAAAGCATCACGTTAAAAAAAATAACAAGAAGCGCCATTCGGACTAGATAGATTACGTCACCATTGCTTGTATATTTTCTGGTGTAAGTATTTTTATACCTGAGTAATTGCAATGAAACGCATCTGAATTAGTACACAGGAACAGGAATAAACACAACAAAATGTTTATGAAAAAGTATCTAGTAAGAGTTTTTATCGAGATTGTATCGTACTGATACGAATGCTACAGTAAAATTAAGAAAATAAATTAGTGGTCCGAAAAAAACATCTGTTGAATTGTAGTAAATAGGGTCATCATCAACTACAAATTCATGAATTCAGGAAGTCCATTCCGCCACTGTCACGCAAATTATCATTACTATTCATTTTCATAGACTGTTTTGTTAATTATTGGAGGACCGAGCTTACAAGTAGAATCTCGAAATAGCGCTTATTAGCCCCCAGGATATTTCATCTACTGTACCGAACCCAACGATTTGCAAATGGCAGGCGATAACGCGGCATATTAATCATGTCTCGCAAAACTTACAGAGCCATTGTACGGAGTAAACAGCAACTTTCGAGGTTTTGTGCTATTTTTACATTTCACGCTGGATATTTTCTACCTGCTTACCTGGACTGCAATCTTGTCCAGTGACATGTCGGCCTTGGCTGGTCTTACTAGATAGTAAATAAAGTTTATTAATATTGTAAGACCCAAACAGGGACGCAAGATTTTAATCAGGCAGGATCATGTTTGATAAATTATTCGAAGATGACGGTTTATTAATTTCGCTTAATTTTCGATATAATAGCACAGAAAATATTGCTACTATAACTATTTTTGTGATGCTCAATTTCTGATAATCAACAACATGCTAAGCAGGCACAATAAAGAGCTTCGATAGTATATATATTATAAACAACGATAAATGGATAAAATAACTGCTGAAAAATTACGACGACCCTATAATGTAAAGCCAAATCCTTACAACAATAAACTTTTGGTAGTATCTACCTAGTGTAAAAGTGGCGAAGCTGAACATGAACAGCGAACTACCTAGGTATGTAGATAGGTGTAGTTGCATCTAGTTAAGACCATTCGTGTGTTAGGTCATTGCTGCAAATTGCTATGACATTCCTAGCTATAACGTTGTCTTCGCTTATATGAGGATGTCCGCTTTGCCTACGCGGATCATCTGTCATCTAGGGTAATAAGTGTCATGTTGCTGAATAAAGAGAAAATAGCCGAAATTATTTTTTGGACTTGCATAGGCTTTTAATTGCAATTGAAACGTCTTTTTTGTTTTCATTAAAGGCACTCAATCAAAATTACGCACGTCAAGAGCGCGCGTTTGTGCATCATCATGCGTGATTTACTCGTTTTGCAATATGGGGTATCCTCATTACGTTTTTAGGTCTTAGTAACTGATTGGGTTGTAAGATAAACTTTACATTTCGATTAAATAAAGATTAACAATATTAGATAATTATGCTTTAATTAAAACAAAAATCCGTTATTGTGATGGGTAATACATATTCTTGTTCATTTCGTGTTTTTAAAAATCTTAAATGGGTTTTCGTTGGCCTTAGTCTCGCCTGGTGGTAAACGATGACGAGGCTGAGAATGGTACACGCTTACCCAGGAAATGCATATTCACACTGGTCTTGAAGACACCAAGGTTGTTATGCGGAAACACAGAAGCAAGGAGAGCATTCCAATGTCTAGCGCTGCGGACCAGAAAAGACGCAGCAAAACGTTGAGTGTGGATTGCTGGAAAGTTAACCACATGAGGGTGGAAGCCCTATCGGCGCGTAATCTAGTGCTCTGTTCAAAAGTAGAGGGTATTATCAAGTTGTCAAGAAGGCCACAAGAATTATTGATCGTAAGTATATGAAATTTATCTCCTCAATTCCCAATTAACAGAAACCATCAACAAGCTAACGTTTTTGTATTTTTGTTTTAATTGGATAGAATATGAATAATTCATATTATGATGTTATTTGATGTTTTAATTAAATTAAAAACATCATAATCTTTACGTGTTTTCTCTGTCTTGCTATTATTGTTTGCTAACAACAGAAGTTATAAAATTCATATTAATGAATGTTCGATTCTTTCTTCGTAGAGACCATGACCAGTTTTACCCTATAAGTATTCCGTTCTAAATTATTAATAGTACGTTCTTATTCCCATATCGACCGAAATGTAAGTTATACGAAATGGTGCCTATTACAATGCATAACTTATTCAAAGTTCCGGAAAACCTAAGCTAAACTGGAATAGGGTTGTCATGCAAACGAGTCTTCACAAATTCGCCCCAGAAAACCCATGGTGCATTCTCGTACCTAGCTCGTAAAAAACATCAAAATTCAAGAATAATTTATTCAAGTAGACCATTTAAAATTACACTTTATTCGAATCGTCATGAATATTCGTACACTTATAGATCATTTTTTATTGTTTAGTACTGTTATTTATCTTTTTTTTATAAAGTCGCTTATGGAAATGACTTATTCTATCCGAAGATTCAACCCTAGAACAGGAAGAAGGGTGCGGGCCATGTGTAGGTTCGTTATTTTATAATTCATGCCTTTTCCGTTTCGGGAAAGTTCGTTGAAGGGAATAGTTAAATGAACAGTTTATGAGGTTATCAACATGTTCGAAACTAGGTAGTTCCATTATGAAACGTAACTTTAGGTATATCACTGATTTCAGAGATGCGTAGCCCCACTTGAACAAAAATGAAAATGGAATTGGGAAAATTAAAGAAGGCCTTTATTTGCAAATAAAAGCCAGAGTAATAAGAGGCGAGCTTACCACTGTATGTATAATGGTTCGTTAACACAAGGCCTGATCTACCAGTGCGATTTACGGATTATTTATGAACGGCAATGCCTGAAATGTACAGCTAATACTGATCCTATCACACATTTTGGTTCTCCTAAAGAACGGACATGTTTTTATCGGCTTCATGGCCCAATTTGGTCAGCCAAATTTAGCCTAAGCACTTTCTTGTTTGAGTTCAATTGTCCGAATTTGAACGGCCGCTGGCAAAAAAGCGCCCGTTGCGGTACCATCGCAGATTGCGGTTGTTTCGATTGTAACTAATGTTAACAATTATCCGGCGAAATCGAGTATAGAAGTCGAGTCGGACTCGGCACTCGCCAGAATGAACACGAAGCTTTAGTCAATTTCCTGGTAGATCACAAACCGCTCACCGATCCGAGAGGTTCGTGCAACTTGTTACAATGTAATTTACTAATACTAATTTAGACTTCATCACTGCCCCGTGAAATTATTCGCTTCAGAAGCGTTTGGGAGGCAGATTTGTGTTTTTGAAAATAAATGTAACAAACTATTCGTCATATTTTGATGCGAATGACGTCACAAATGCGGGCTGCACTTTCAATAGGTACCTAGATCTTAGTAATCCTTTCTCCCCTTGGGGTAGGAAAGGCCACATATTTTCATCGATTCCGACACCGATCTTGCATATCTTTCACTATTGTTATTTGTTACATGCCTGACTATTTTAAGTTACTATTTGTTGAATTCCTTTCTATTCAAAATATCGTCTCTTAGAGCACAAGCTCTAGTTTGGTATTAAATGGCTATGCGTATAGAAGCCCAGAGATTCAAATAAATTCGTAAGGTGCTCATACCTAATGGCTCATATTGATTTCTTCGGCCAATGCGGTGTGGAATGCCCTTTAATAACGGATCAAAAATGTTGGGCGAATATCCGCTTTCAACATGTATCAACTACCTACATCATAGAGTTCATTTTAGTATGACTGACAAGTTATCAATAATCTAAATCTTATCATGCCAAGCCTGCATTCCACAATCACAATTAGTAGTACCTTCAAATACCTGTTGTTGTACCAAACAATAAATTATTCTCAAAACATTCCCTACCTTTACAAAATAGATAAAATCAGATAGAAAGTGAGTTCTTTATAAATCATCACCACCTATAATTCCATAATAATGAAATAGAATTAATGCGTGTAATTCACCATCTTTCGACCCGATGGATGCAATCTTGTACGTACTCGTAGTAGCAGTAGGTACCTAGCTGGTGGTTTTTTCTGCGTGGAAAGTTTCATGAAATTATTTATTTTCTAAAAACAGTTATCTTCCAAGGTAAAGACGAATCATACTGTCTTTGCTAATATTTCTAAATAATCTATAAATATAATCTAATAATCTATAATTTTATAATTATATACTTACATAGAAATACTAGGAAAGACATTTTAGGATTAGGAAAAACATCCTAAATAATTGATAGTGCAGCCACTGGTTTGACCAGCCTTCTGATTTATTATTTTATTGTGGCCGATGAAACTTTCATTTTTTTTTTTAAAATACAGCAAAAAAAGTTGAATAAAACATCAGCGGCCTTGATAAGTCTTGTATAGGTAATTAGTTAAGGGAATGAGCATCATGAACGATTGGTTAACGCCAATTTCTAATAACATAAATAGAAAATAGAAGGCATCGAAGCTAATTGGACAAATAATCTATTTATGTACCTCTTAATGAATTTCAAGAGATGCTTTATCATGCAAAAAAGTTAAGTCAAACAGCGATTTGTGCTCGTGGATATGAACATTAGGTGAGAATGTCACGATCAGAATGCGGTGAAAGAAAACTTTCATTCCTTTGATGGCTGTAATGACGTTTGATTTGTATCTGATCGCGCTTCAACGCGCTGTTTTAATAACATTGCGTAAATGCTGTTCAAAACGTTTTTTAGATCATTCATCTTCACTTTATTTGTTGATATTCTTCAGGTAGCCCAAACGTCAGCTGGTCGCACAACATCTCTCACAATAACTAACAACAATTTTAGGCAAATGAACTGATATCTAGCAGCGGAAAACTTACGACCTACCACGCCACGTTAAGTTCTAATACCACTGGTAAAACTTGTCTCTGACTACCCCGATGATATGTTATGTTTAACAAATATCTGCTACAACTAAAAACAAAGAAAAACACATATTTTTCTTCTGTGGTGAGGATCAAACCCGCCACATCAAGCGCTAATTACTTCAGATTTTTTATATAATTAGATAACCGTAACAAGTTCTTAAAATAACAATGTTATACATTTCTGAACCGCGCTATCATGTCTCCGGGGAATGTCAAACAAAGGTAAATGAGCTGAAATATGTAACGCCTCTGAAGAATCGGAATTATTTTTGTTGTTTACCATATAATTGATCTTGGGAGTAACGCACGAGAACTATTTATCTTTGGTGTTGCAATCGGCACCAAACGCATCATTATGGCATGCCGTGATGACACAAGACGGAATGATTATTGTGTAATTACCCTACCGATGTTATCTTGGCAAATGAAATGTGAATTTTCCTATTAGAGTATTCAAGAGAGCGTAACTTTGAGCAGTACTGTAATATTATTTTGTAAGTATGAGGTATCGCGAGCAACTTCGATCGAAAGATTGGTAAAATTCAATGACATATCAGTTTTGTAATTACTACCCATTACCTATGAAACTTTAATTATTAGGATTGTTGATAACTAAATCACTGTAATCATCTGTAAGGAAATCTTACCAAATAATATCAACTGCGATGAATAGTTTGTCAAGGGATATTGAGAAAAGTAGTAATAAGATACCTTCTACAGGCGGGGCCTATATAGGCGACTATTGAATTGAAACTTACAAAATATTCACAATTCAAAAACTAATTTGAAGAGACATATGTTAACAAGAACTTAAAAGCATGATGTGATTTTTATAGAGCACATTTGCATTTGTAAGTTCATCCAACCTCGTTTAAGACTTCATCGTAAACTACTAGACATAGTATTCACTACACACTTCACATCCATGATAGACGAAGCGGTTTATGGCACGTTATAAGAATACAACGACGTTGGACGAAACAAAAAGATAACTGTCTCTTTAACACCTTGAGAACATTTCACGCATTAGACGCGACTAGAATGCAGTAAACATGACATGTGATATCCCTATCTTCAACAACGGCAAACAAAATATTACAGTGTCAAAAGCGATGAGCTATTACGTATAGAGAATGAAAATTCGCGTGGTATTGTCCGAGGAACAGTCGTAAAGACAAATCAGACAGTGGATATGTCAAAGATTTCTGCTAATAATTTATTTCCGCATTTATTAAATTTTCGCCTTCTAAAGCAGACGAAGTAGGCCAGACGTAAGGAATTACGGAGTTGAGTTATTTATCCTCCAGCTTCGCTATTTTTAACCTTTCATTAATACTGCATCACTTACAAAATATCAAATCTTTCTTAGATTATAGTCGAGGTCAAAAACATCCTATGACAGTCATATTGAAGCTTGTAGTTTGATATTGTCTTTATTAGGTATTTATGTAACTAACGAATAAACTTATTTATTCTAGGAGTTAAATTAAATCTTCCTGAGTTGGTGAACTGCAATGTGTCCCCTTTTACATACATCAATGCATTATATAGTTGCTAAAAACTTGTCGTCACGTCACGTCACAATTAGCTTATAGCTTAAATACAATTAGTATCTTGTGTTACAATTAGTATGTCGCCGCTACCTCGTAAAATACTTTTAAATACCAAGTTAATAAAAGAAATTATTAAAAAGCAGTAAACATATTTTTACCAAGCACCTATTTGATAAAAGTCATTTTCAAAACTACTCCATACCACACTTATCATTCAAATTCGTTAGGTATTACCTAACAAATATTAATTCCTCAAAATACGGTACCGCTGGTACAATGATTGAGTATGTAAACAAGTGATTCAATAAACACAAAACAGGAAGCAGAACCGTTACAGAGTTCTCACAAACCTCTCTACCGAATACAAAACTTACGCCGGCTTAACCATTAAATTATTTTATAGCTACTATAAAATATTGTTAATTTATTTATCATTTTATGAACATACTAATATTCTGCAACAATATCGAAAAAGAAAATGGCGACATCAAGGAATTTCCAACGGTTTCTGACAAACGTTTGATGTTAACGCTGTACAGGATTAGACAAATGAGATATTAAATCTTAAGTAAGTTGCCAAACCCGTTGGTAACTGTTCTCCAATGTTTATGTATATACAAAGCAGTATTAGCTGCTTGGACACATTATTTTAATGGGAAATGTATAATGATTGCTACATTTCACAAAGATAACCATCTACATGTGTCAATGGAGACGTGTTAAGTGGTTCAACTCTATTTTAATCGTAGGTTATCTGTAAAATAAGTATCTAGTCCAAATATAAGAAAACATGGTAATTTATGGCAAAGATAGGTTAAATATTTTCTAATATTCATATGCTTTTTCATCAACAATCATACCGTAATACAAAAAAATCACTTGATGATAGAAGCACTGAAACAATGAAATGGTATCTTCACGGAAGGAACGAGTTTATGGAATCATTTAACTAACGCGGAAGTTCAGTAATACTTTCGAAGAAATGACAGAACCAATTGATTATGTCTTTTATACCATGAAAGATGCATAGACGGCTTATGGCAGCGATGCATTGTTTGCCAATTAGAAGTCAATTCTCAGGAGCCGTACGTTCAAGCATTCGCATACCGTCTATTGTAGTCAATAACATCAACTTTAAACCTTATTCTGCTTGTTATAAGCATCTTTTTGCCTCTTTATTAGGGCTCATTGCAATTACACCGGAAGCCGACGTGCGAACACCATAAGCTTACGATATGAAGTCTTCAACCTGCGTAATGTCTCGAAGCGCAGTAATAACTAGTCGAGATTATTTTTACGATTCTTCCATTAACTTTTAGCTTATACTCATAAATTGAGGAATAATTATGTTCGAAAGGTGAATACGTCATTAAATAAAGGAAGTGAATCACTAAATTATACTGTAGGTTTAGAAATGTTTAGCTAAATATATTATATACTATTTATAGCTGTTGCCTAATGATTTGTGCGCGAAATATTTATACAAACTTCGATTTCATGTATACGAGTTACGAGTATGCTCTCCTAAAGCTGCTTCCGGTATAGTAGGAACCTACTAAATGCCTGCGCAGACGAGGGACTATCCGCGAAATACTTTTTTGTTCATCAGTATAATAGAGCCTTTACAAACTGTAACGGATAACACACCGAGAGGACGGGTCTACAATTGGATAGATCTTTCACCAAAAAACATTAATTGTCACATTAAGGGCACAAAATAAAGAGTTTACAGAAGGACCGCTCGCACCTTTTTCCAAAACTTGCGTGAACCGCCTAGGGTATATTATATATTATATTACTACTATATTCGCTCTGAATTTTTAGAATAAAGTAAGTAAGTTATACCTACTTGACAGAACCGGCTAAAAACAAAATTCATCTTGTGAAAAATTGCACCAAGTTCGACAAAAACAAAAACACTCGCGACAGTGCGACTTTCCGACTCACCGAAGCTCACTGACTTCGCTTGTAAACTCATGTCTCTGTGTGCGTGCGTCAAAAATGGCGTGTTGTTCTAAGCGTGCTATTTGTCAGAGCGCCGCGCATGTCTAATTTGTGATATGGGTTTGACAGTTAGATATGAACGGATTTCCTTTATAGCTTCTTCAAAAATATTCTTGCAAAATAACGGATAGTAAACAAAAAGGCAATAAATTGATTAAGGCACCATTAATAATTCAATAAATCGTCCGCTAGGTGTGAAGATGATCCTTATCGGGGAGCTAGAAACGAATATTTTCACACTTCTATTTTATTATATTCATTCTTTAGGTTAGTTTTTTACCAAATTTTATTTGGTATTCATAGAGAAGTTTAACAGTTTTAGCAATTAAACATTAGATTTAATACTTTTATTTTGAAAGTCATATTATGCGAGGATATTGGGTACTATATTGAAATCCTCAAAAAATAACACCTTTATTTAAAAAGATTAAACCCGAAATACCCGAACTCAAAATACCTCAAGATTTGAAATACCTGAACTGATTACACCTTACAATACCAGAATTCAAAATACTAAAACATTATTATGGAAATTACTAATTTTCAATTAACCTTTAATTCCAAAATATGAAATGCAATAAGTATTATAAAATGTGTAATACTAGATTTCGCGTTCTCTTAACTGCGTAAAATGGTTGTATGTAACGTACGTTGTTTTATAGAAAATCGATTTATAGAATTTCGTTTCCCATATTATCATTTCATCGAATAATCAATACGGAGCACAGTGACTTTTAAGAAATTTGAATCATAGATTTTGGTTACAAATAAAATGTATATCCCAGAATATTCATATCAAAGAATAACAAATTAAATATTTTTATTGCTCATACATAATGTTTGGTTAGTGTAAAACTTATTACTAAGAAAAATATTCTACTGGGGTAGGATCTATTATTACCTTGTATACCTAATATCTATACATTTTTTGCGACTTATATTTATTCGCCGACAGTTCGATGTGGTCACAGTTCTAACCTAAAAGTCAGGTATTTATGGATCATGTGTTCCGTAGTTAGATGTTTTGAGCTTGAGCTATATAACCGTAAGGCAATTTAAATATTTTATTTTTTAAATACTTATATTACATTTTTAAAAACGGTATTAAGAATTCGGATATAACGAGCTTTTACATTTTAAATAAAAGTCGTTATGTTTTTTGAGATTCTAATATGTACCCGAGGATCCTAAGCGACCAATTCTTTAGTTGTGTGCGTAGGAATCAGATTAAAAATATATTCTGACATACCCATATTGCTTATTTTATTTATAGACTTGTCTTTAATTAAGCTTCTTTTGAGTAAATTACTGTTATTCACTTAAGCCTGATTTCTGGGAACTCCTCTGTTAAAATTCTATTTTCAACGAGACATGTCGATATTCACATTTATTACTTAGTTTCTCACAATCTTCTCTCTCCCCTCATCCAGTATTTGTTGGCCCGCACTGAATGGTTCCGTGACTCGTTTTTTTGTCGTAGCACTTTGTGTTTCCACGTTCCGTCCTCTTAGTCCCGGGTTCCACAAGCGGGGCGTAAAGGCATTTCTGCAGGCCTTCAAGATGAGGATGGCCAGCTAAATCATTCGTTTGAAACACTGTGCTGTCAGTCTCATATTTGGACCTCAGGTGGAGGGAGGCTATATTGACGGGAAATATAAAAATAACTATTTCTTTAACATAATTAGTAACTACTGTCCTTTGCTTTTCCGATTTAGCCTTATCACTATGAATATATTAAACAGTTGCGTTGCGACTCTACCACGGAGCTAGCGCCACATCGAACTAGTCAATAAACAATAATGAGGCTGGTTCGTTGCTTTCAATAATGTGACGCGCCATTATCTACACACTACTCACTGCTTTTGGTTTTTAGAAGAAATTATTTTTGTCGTAGTTTATTTCTTACAGGCAACAGACGAATTAGGTGTATGCAATAATACTTTGTTTAAAAAATGAAGACTGTCTCTTCTAAGTTTAAACTTTAGCTAAGTAAGTTAGGAGTACGCTAACTCCAATTCGTAGCATTAACGATACAAACGTATTTAAAAAGAAAGTACATCATTTACTAGTCGAAAAATATTATTAAGAAGTAAGTGAGTACCACTCAAATATTTTTTTTCTTTGATTGAGAGTCCCATCTGCTAGCTAGGTTATCTAATGCTATTTAATATTCAGCTATTTTTATAATATTATTCCTCATTCATTGACATGTGTTCATTTTAAATAATTTTGTTGCTATTTATATTTGTATTTTTATTAATCTGTTATGTTTTTCGTATGCCTTTGAAGGCGCGTCATGGAGTTTTCTTAATATTTTTCGCCATACCATCTTGTACTACCTGTCATGACGAATAAATGAATTTGAACTATGTACTACCATTAGTTTGCATGATAGATTTTTGTTAAAACTTCTTATTATAACAATAACCTTATTTTATGCAACAAAATGTATGAAATTTTGGTTTGTCGTTCTAGTTGGAATAGTCAGGCACTTAATGTAATATTTGTGGGATCTTAGGTGTCAGGAGCTCGATCAAGACATCTCATAAACGAATCGCCCTGGGATCCGCTCATCCAACAGTTCTTGCAACATGCGCTCACGCATGGATGTTGATGGCGCGGCGCCGACTGCGCGTGAACCTAGCGGTGGTCGTTGACCGCGCACGCGCCCTCGCGGTCCCGCCACACATCTCCGCGGCCGCGGCGGCTCTGTGCCTGCGCTTGCGCCGATCTTATCGTTGTCGCCGATATTTGTTTTTGCATTTTGTGTAGCTTTCGTTGATCGCGCGCTGGGTTTCAGCGCTTTTGTAGCTGCCGACGGCGGGATCAGTGCTTGTTTACTAGTAGGAATGTTAGCGATAAATCAAGTACTGTACCTACATGCCTAAGGTTTGTAACGGCGAAAGATATAAAGATATGTATACTTCATTGTATAAATTAACAATTACAGTAGAATTTCATTACAGTCAAGTTGCATTTACTAATAATAATAATGTTCATCCGAGTTACGAGTTCCTGATTGAAAGAGAGTTAACGCAAAGTATTTTGCGGGTAACAAAACTAACTAAGTAAGATATTGCATTCATTGCTTACTACATAAAACCACTTATTAGCCCCTCGGGAAGCTGCGGGACCTGTTGACCATCGCTATTGCTCGTCTTGCTGACTAAACAAAGGTTCCCCCTAGCCTTACTAGGCCGGCAATGCGCAAATGAAACCTCTGGCATCTATAGGCGAATTACCCTGCATGCTTGCTTGCCACCGATGTCACTAAAAAGTTATTATGTATAAATTATTAATTAACAGGTTAAACTTGAACTCAAATAATACATTTTTGACATCCCAATCACAGTCACACTGTGATGAGCAGAACAAAGCAATGCGCTTTATCATTGCCCAATGCTTGAAATTTTATCTCTACCTTAATTCCATAAAATTGAGGGTTATTACGCTAAAGTCTTTACACGATTCTCACGTAGCACCTTATCTCACTCCAGCATTCAAAAGGCGGGTGTCGTTGAGAACTTCTCATTTTTGTGTGTCAAAGTTGAACCGTTAATACACTGCTTCACGACTTCGTCGGACGCAACAATGAAAAATGTAGCAGGAATTGATACAATTTATTAAAACCGTTCTTTTCGAGAAGGCTGCAGGAGAAAAAATAATGACTGCTAAAAACTGACCAGTGTGAACCAATCTGGTTTGTTGAACTAACTGTTAGATAAAAACAAGAATGGTCTGACGTAGAGTATACAAAGTAAGCTTTTACGAGTATGTTATAAGTACAACATACACAGAAGTTCGTCACATGAATGACCTTCGGCGATATTATATGCAACACCTTTGAAAAATGCGTCTGCGTGTTGTTTCAATAAGACAAAATACAATTTTGACTCTAGTTAGGCTCCGTTTAGCTTCATGAATTCCAAAGTATCATCTAGAGTTCTAAGCCAACTTCTGAAAATCGAATCAATTTGAAATTTTACGAACGTTATGGCGGTTGTTATCAAAAACCAACTAAGATAAACATTAGCTGAACCTACATTTGACATGTTGTGGAAAGCAAAATATATTAAAAATGAGGCTTACTGACCCTCGCTTTGAACCTGCGTTAACAAGTTGTTATCTATCCAAGTAAGTAAGTTGTTCAAAACGCGCAAAAGCAGTGTAAATACTTTTTTGTTAAACACTTTTACTGTAGTTGTTAGTTCCGATTACAGCGTAACTGTACTAGGACAAACAATAAGAAGTTTTTATCACGCCAGATTTATTGTGAGAAGAAAGTTCATGTGTATCAGGATGTAGGTAGAGTCAATTAAACTTTTGTTTTGCAGCACATACAACACACAGCTGAATAAAAGCTACAGATAGACTAAAATACTCTTAATGTAAAAAGACTTGATTAGAGCCGTAGGTATATGAATTCTAAAAAAAGTAAGTTAATTGTGAATCCCATCACAGTTTTACTATTTACATTTTTATCCTACAATTGAATATTAAAATTAAAATCACATGACACATACATTACATGAGTAGCTTATTCCTGGCTTTACTCAACAATTTCTTACCACCAAAAACATACTCACAACTTGAGACTATCAGCTAAATGGCGTTTAAGTTTTACTGAGAATTAAAATTATTGTTCCGGTATTTTTGTGTTAGGTGAGTAGTTCAGTGCCAGAACGTAAAGTCGTCTCGCAGTGACCTCATAAAAGAGACATGTTTTTGTTGAACCATCTTCGCGGACGTGTTATTTCCATGTCGTGACTTGCCGCAGTTGTCATGTGCAGGTTTCCAGTTGTGCTTTTGGCAAGATTTACTGCCCATTCAGCTCTACATTCGATTAGGGTTGTGTTCTGGTTTCGTTTTAATGTTATTTAATTGCTGAACTGTGGCAGCAGGCGTTGCTCGACCTTGCTCGGTTAGCTGTTTATTTATCTTTGAAGTATAAATTATAAGTATATCTTTAACTTGAAACTTAAGCTAGGTTTTTTTGACAGGCCAAATATCAAGATATTGAAAGAAATATTTACACAGTAGTTAAGTGGAAACTTCAACATTCTTATTTGACGATTGTGAACAATTATTTATTTAGTGAAACAGGTCAGGCGTAAATTTGATACAACAGATAAAAACAGAAAAATAATGAAATTAAATACAATCTAAATAGACCAATCCTAAAATAACAAGAGGGTGACTCAACCACCAGTTTAGATTTCGATTTTTACATACTACGGCAAGAAAAAAGAAAAGTTACTTTATTGAATTATTTTCGGTGTGGTCAAAATTCGACACATACTATATTTACAAGAAATATACAAAAAGAGCTGGTTATGCCAACGAGTTTTCTTCAGATAAGTCAATTTTAAAGAGTTTTCCACAGTTTGCCCCCGATAAGTGGATGGAAAGCAATTGTAATTTTCCGCTAATAGTTATTTGAGAGCTCATTGTGGCGCGACTGTCCCGATAATCCGGAGAAATGTAATCGAAATTAACAGTACGGTCTACTAAATACAGAGAATAACATTATTATAGATTTACCACTAACACTTTCCCGATCATTCGCGATGTCAATTCATTTTTACATTTAAATTAGGAAATCTCTGTGGGTAACTACAGATAAACTGTCACTTATAATAACATTGCAACCATATTTAGTAAATTTCTATCAACTAAGTACGTTACACGATACAAGTGGTTTTATTTACGAGATCAATGCCCTAATTAGGAAGTGTTAAACTATAGTTCTGTTTGTGTTAATGTGAAAGATAAAATCTTTTACAATCTGAATCATTTTACTACATTACACTAATAGTAGGTACGCTCATGACAAGCTTAGGTTTCTCAGAAAAGGTAGCCGAAACTCAAATCTAATGCATATGAAAATAACCACTCATAAAACAATACGAGCTGTACCTAATGCTCCTCTAATTGGGGTTCTTCCCTTAGCCATAAAAAATACACTAGTAAGAAAAACCAATGCACATCTGTGTAGGCAATAAAATGTTCTGTTTTGTTTAGACAACAAGGGGAGACATCCAGAGAAATATTTCTTAGCCATAACTCAGTTTATCGTCAATCTCGACAAAGAAAGTTACGGCGTAATTCTGAAATAAATTGAATATGATTTTATTGGTTTGCAATATTGCTATCTCCTGAGGGCAGGCCCCCTCCGAGCGCGTCTAGACTGCTCTCCTCGGATCAACTTATTACAAACCACCACAGGAGCTCCTGTAAACAAGTTTCAAAAGGACTCTTAACATTGTTAGTTTCATCTTGTCGTATTCACGATCCTGTGGAGTTTTTATTTCATCTGCGTTTGATGAAAATATTGGCAAAGTTAAGGAACACTTGAGTAAAACAGAAATTATATCGCTCAGTGATGTTTATGTTAATTATTCCTGGTTTGACTGGTGGTAATGCTCTGCTGATCTGGTTAGCCGATAGCTGTGGGCTCGATTGACCTATGTGTCTAATTACTAAAGATGTTCTCTGACGAGGGATCTGATTGAGTTATTATATATGATTCCAGAATATATGATAACGTATATAATTTCGGACATTGAAGATATCGAGCGGGATTCTAGGTCTAAAATTCGAATTTTCTAGTTTTCTATCTTTAGATATGAAAATGTATATATCTGTATCTGTCTGGTGCCCACAGTATCTACTCGTACCATGCCCTAAGCGAAATAAAACTACTAATTGAAAACGTTTTCTTCACTAGAAAAACATTTCAAAAGCGCACACCGCTCAAATGGAATACCTACGTCTAATTGAAAATTAAGAATGTTGTGCTGTGACCCATATACGGCCTGGAATATTCAAAGTATTAAAAGTAAGTTAATTGACATGATAATATAATGGCCGTCGATTCTATTCGCTGTCACGTTCAATTCACACCCAAGCCGTTCATAAATAAAACAAGTGAAAGGATACATAAGTTTTAAAACTACCTTTTCCAACCAATCAACGTACACATCACAAACTAAAAAAGTGAAATTGGTTTTGAAAAAAATCGGTTGGCAACAAAAGGACTCTCCATTCCAATATCTTTCAAACAAAAGGCTACACCATTTTCCTATCTAATTAAGTTGTTAACGATAACGGACAAAAACTAAGCCATTGAAGCACATAATGACACAAGTAGATTGTTAACCACTTTTCACGCTCGATGCATTTCTTAGGCCTAATGCAATTCTTCACAGAAGTCTCGCCGCATTAGCCTTGAAAAATAAAAACGAAAAACGATTACGAAAGCGTTGATAAGCCAATTTATTTTATAGGTTAGGAGCAGAATCTTTTTTTGCAGAACTGTTCATGGATGTTAAACATGTTGTAGAAGTGGTACAATTACTTTCAACCATACTTTGTTTTACGAACACTTGTTTTCAGCCACCTCTGGTTTCTTGTACTGCTTCGTCTGCTTTTGACGCTTCTTTTGAGTTTTCGCAATAAAGAGTTTTATTTCTTTAATCATTTGTTTCTTTCTTCTCTGATATTACTTTGTTTTTCCAAAAATCCATTGCTTTGAGAGTAAAGAAACACTTCAAGAAAATAAATGGTACCCGTTGATTCTTTTAAAACAGTTAGGTCTCCAACTGAATGATCTAATATATAAAGACTTCAATGTTAGATTCACCGAACTGTTACAATAAAATTACTTTTTTTAAAATGCGAAATTAGTTTTTTAGGTAAGACAATCATTGATATTAGTGCGATCTTAGTTTTAAAATTGCAGCGGCGGTTGCCAAATCAATCTATGCAGAACAATACGACCTCAATCTCTTTGTTTTGTTATTTTTTGCTTAGTCAAAGTGTAGGGATTTTGGGTTTTATGGAACACTTGATTGCTAGGATCAAAATAAAATAAAACTTGCAATGGTAGAGATATTTGCGGGACATTAGAGTATTGTAATAAACTTCAACCTTGTTTTTTATAATGAAAAGCAAGAAGCTACTTTTTGGCATAATGTTTCTTCTTACTGAGGCTAATAATTATGTTCAATAATATGCACATTTTTAAATGTATACCTACCCTGGAAAAACTCGCATGTTTTTGACTAGCTTGGGTAAATCGTCGTTTAATTAACTTTCGAATAGGTAGATATAAAATAGCAATCTAAAAGTGTTGTAATATTTTCTATAAATAAAACGAACACATCTCTGAGGGATGTGAAAGTACATTAGGTATTATTACGGACAACCGGCGTAAGTAGGTCCTTCCCTGACCCCTGTCTGTTCTTGGGCCACCTAATCTTCTTTCCCCGTCCGCATGCACGCCGATCTGAGAGTTCCGAGTCCATAATTGGGTATCAACCGAGGCCCGCGCTGCAATTTATGATTATATGAACTTGCGACTTAAATTCACTTTTACTTACGTTGTGGCTTAAAAATATTTTAAAGGAGAAATGCACCTTTCTCAGTTTTTTTAACATGAACGGGTTAAATCCGCTAATTTTATAAGTAAGTGAGTGAAAGGTACCTACGGAACATTTTATTTAAAAATCTGTGGAAAGTTTATCTGATGACGATGTCGCCAGAAATGATCAAAAATAATAGAGTAAAAAACAACGCCTGGTAGGTAATCCTAGTGCAGTATCATCGGAGAAACAGTAGATACTCGTAAGAACGACCACGACTCCTCTTCATTCATTAATTACTCCAACAACATACAATTGCTAAATTAAACATTCCGATAAAATAATAATTTTCGGGCATCCCTTCATCTTCACATTTGTTTGCCCCACTAAACACGGGTGCGGACGAATCTACTATTTGAATTAATTCCTGAGCTGTGGGGAAACGGAGGATTACAAAATATTATAGAAAACCCGCATTTCGGACAGTGATTTATAGAGCGGGGGTGGACCACCCTCCTGGGGGAGCTGACCACCGTTACGCACACGACATTGATTTCTGGAAACGGGAGAACTTTTAGAGTCGACTGATTCAATCTTTGACATTTGTAGGTTAAGAAGGGAATGAATAAGTAATTCACATAGTACGAGTAACATCATAGGTACGTCAATCAAACTATAGGGGGAAGGAAAAAAATATTATTGAAGTTACTTAAATCGTTGAAGGTAAGTAAGCACAATTTTCTGCTCAACACAATCTTCCTGTGCTATACTTATTTATCACAGAGCTTTACCGATAACTCAATTCTCAAATCATTATTCGTTTTATTAAATTTACAGAAAAAGTTAAGCCTAAAAAGTAAGTTTCATTTAATCGCATTATTCCTTTAGCATCTGTGCTCTCCGTAGACCTCACGATCGAGCCCCTGTGGTGAGACTCAGTGCTTGTCAAATTTTATTTTTACCACAATTACAGCAAGTACGAGAATATTGTATTTAAATGCATGTCAAACTGTCAGCGTGTGCCAGGAGTCACACAAAGCAATTTGTGTTTATCCATAACATTAAACCGTTCGTTCGTATCAATGTTACCAGTTACTTTTTGTTTGAAATTCTTTTGTGAGTGTAAGTGTGTTATTAATTACAGCTATTCTGATTAGCGTTGTCTTTGAAACTGGTGAGTAGGTCAAGACTTCAAGAGCCACCTGATCTGACGGATATGGTTCGCTGTCCGTCTGTAGCATTGAAGACGACTTTTTGCCAGTCCGTTGTGGACACCACCTGTCATTCTTAATGCTTACTTAATTGAATTAAGCATTGACTGTCGACAAGAAACGGTCGTTTATTTTTTGTGGTTGACAGGAATTATTTCGGTGATTCTTAAAGCAATTACATCGCGGCTTATTAGCCTCCTTTTTTTGTTTCCGATATTATCGCTTTCTGGGCCATTTGTGTCTCATGACTCATTTATAGGTTGTTTATTGGTCAAATAGAAAAGAAGAAACTACATCGTCACTGTAGTTGCAAGAATGTTTTTTATTTAACTCATGGGTTTTATTTTAATGAAAATAATTAACGTGCGTTTCATTCGTCAGCTAGGTCTTCCAGAGAACTTTTTTAGCACCATGCAGAAATCTACCATCCTAAACACCTGCCGCATCTTCAGACGGTTTCCTCAAGACGAACCACACCACAAGGTCACACAGGTCTCATAGCGGTAATGCAGAGACGGAGTGTCTTATGGAGCACCTCCAGACTGCGACAGACATCGTGCTCGAACAGGCCCCCACCGCCGAAGTCATTGTGTTGTGTGTCACTTTAATGCCCACCACGTTGAGTGGCTTGGGTCTCGGGTTACCGATTATGCCGGGAGAGCAGTTCACAACTTTGCGATGGCTTATGGTCTAACACAGCTGGTTTCGTCGCCAACGCGAGTCCCTGACGTAGAAAGACACGTCCCTTCCCTGTTGGACCTTCTGCTGACCTCGTATCCAGACTTCTACCAGGTCTCAGTTGACGCTCCTCTGGGATCGGCCGATCACTGCCTGGTACGAAGCGCAGTGCCTCTTACGCGTGCCAAACGTCCGCGATCCGCTCGCAGCCGCCGTGGTTGGCACTTCAGGTCGGCAGATTGAAAAATGCGCATTTTCTTTGCTTCCTACCAAGGGAGACAAGTTTGCTTCACATCCGGAGATCACAGTGCTTGTGCAAACTCAGTTGCCGATGTTCTGCTGCAGGGCATGGAAATGTTTATTCCAAACACTGCAGTTCCAAGTCAGTGGCAAGTCCCAGCCTTGGTTCGATCGGTCCTGCAAATTTGCCCTGCGCCTAAAGCAGGGCCGTTATCGTGCTTGGGCAGAAGCTCAGGCAACTGGGAATTCCAGCAGCTTGTCCCTCAAGAAGCTGTACAATCTTGCCTCCAGGTCCTACCAAAGGACAATTTCTAGCGCAAAGGGCGATCACATCCGCAACATTGGCGCAAAGCTGGCACGGTTTCCTCCCGGCACTCGGGCTTTTTGGTCATTGGCTAAAGCCGTGCAGGGAAACTTTTGTCGGCCCTCATTTCCACCTTTATGCCGAGAGGACGGTTCCATCACCCATTCTGCAAAAGAGATTGCACAAGTTCTATGCTCTCTTTTGCTTCAAATTCGACCTTCGACGACATAGCAAGACACCACCTAGTATCCCACAGTGTCTAAGTTCTATGCCCGACATCAAATTCCACTATCGTGCCGTGCGTAGAGTGCTACTCTCACTGAACGTCCATAAGTCGTCTGGGCCGGAGAGTATCCCCGCTATAGTGCTAAAAATGTGCGCCACGGAGTTAACGACAGTTCTCACGCGCTTGTTCCGGTTGTCATACTCATCTGGGGTAGTCCCGGTCTGTTGGAAGACAGCGCTTGTGCTGCTTGTGCACCCGATCCCAGAAAAGGGAGACCGCTCTGACCCAAATAATTACAGGCCAATCTTCAATACTTGGAAGGCCACTAGCTGATCAGCGACAGAATGGCTTCCGTCATGGTCGGTCTATAGGTGATCTTTTGGTTCTATTTACCCACCGCTGGGCTGAAGCTATTGAGAGCAAAGGAGAGGCATTAGCGGTCAGCTTAGATACGAAGGGCATGCCAAAAGAGGTTAGGTACTCTTGGGGAACTTCAAGGGAAACCGTAAAGAATTATGTAAATATAACCTGTTTTTCCAGTCAATTTCAAAATACAACGAAAACTATAGTTTTTTAAATTATGAAGGGATTTGCTATTGAATTAGAAGTTCCACAAAAATAAAAGCGACTTAAAAACTTAAAAAATATCAGTTAACCAGTACGTCTATTGTCTACCACGAGTTGCCACTTTAAATTCACATTATCGTTCGCGTAAAAAATTGTATTGTGATGACACATGACATGACAAGACAATGTCAAATATATTGATCATACACAGATCTTCAGTACTTGAATAGTCCAATGAAGGAAGCCTCCTAGTTACAACAGATTTTGCTGCAAAAAATGAGCACTCTTTAATGTTACAGGATCTTACTACTGCATTAGAAAAAAATGTTTAATTCAGCATTTTACAGTTTTTTACAATATTCCATGGCCGGGACCTATGTGCAAATACCTGTATCAGGAGGCCCCCCTCTTCCATAACAATGGCATACATTTTATTTAACAGAATTAGTATTGTATTACATGCATTGTATACATGATAGTGCTAGCGGTACGATAGGTTTAAGAGCAAACATTTTTATTTTCCTATACAAAAAAGATGACGCCATAACACCTCCCTTTTTTTTTCTTTTTTTTTTGTGCTACGGGTCAAATTGATTCGTATGGCCTAAAGATCAATCGTTCCGATTTTCATGCCTTTAACACCACTGGCAGGTTTTGACTGAATTTCGGGGTGTGCCTAGGCACTACGAGCCTAATCGAGTCATTAAATCTACTCGCAAAGTGCGAGTTAACTGTTAGGTTGTTAAAAACACGTTTTTAGGGTTCCGTACTACGAAAGTAAAAACGGCATTCTTAAAGGATCATTTTGTTGTCCATCTCTCTGTCTGTCAAGACAAAACAAAAAACAAAGTTCTAAGCCAACGCAATCAAAATATATAGCCGTTTCTGCCGAAAAATGGCGCGGTTCAACTCGGGCGCTTGGCGCTTGCCGCGCGCCGAACGTCGGGATCACGCTGCGCAGGCCTCGTGTTGGGGCCGACGATGCGCGGGCGCCTAGACGACGCAACGTCCAAATTACGCTAGTGTGGAGGGGGTCACCGGCTTGACGCTGACGATTAAAGAACTCTAGTTGGGGTGTCTCTTACAGGCTATAAGAGACACCCCACACTAGCTATAAGTTATAGCACAAAGGGCGGACTTAATGCCTAGAGGCATTCTCTACCAGTCAACCACGCAGTCAGACAGAGATATTACAGGCAGTGCTAAAGATAAAAGTTTTAAATAAGGTGTACAGAAGGTGAAATGGTTTAAATCAAAATAAGAAGGTTTCAAGGAGATTTCATAAACATATATACATAATAATAGCAATTACACATTAAATAGACAAAAAGTAAAAAAAAACAACAGACAGATGACAGGTGGATCCAAGAGAATAACAAAACTACAGTTCTTGGGGCGTCAATCTTTTAAAGTACGCACGCAAAGCCTTTTTAAATGCATATTTACTGCACGCATTTCTAACCAAGAACGGCAGTTTGTTCCAAAGTCGTATTGCCGAAACAGTGAAGGAACTAGACAAAAAGCCAGAAGAATGAGCGGGTTAAGGAGAGAGAGAGAGTATTTACAGAGAGCAATTGACGACTGTGCGAATTATGAAGTAAGATAAATTTATTTTTTAAATAAGCAGGAGAATTAGGGTCAACGAGGATTGAGAAAAGGGTGCACAAAATACGAATGCATCTTCGCTGACGGATAGGTAGCCAGTTCAGCTTCATCCGGAGCTAGAAACATGGTCGTATTTGCGAAGCCCAAAGATGAAGCGAATGCAATTGTTAAGCAGACGTTCAATTTTGTTCATTAGATCTTGTGAAATGTTGCTATAACAAACATCGCCGTAATCGATGAGAGGCAGGATGAGAGCTTGTACCAGCAGAGCCTTGGTCGATGTGGGAAGAAAATTCTTGAATCGGTAGAGAGCACGAAGAGTCCTAGTAACTTTTCTAATGAGTTCAGTTACTTGCTTAGTCCAACTAAGCGTGCTGTCCAAGTGGAGACCAAGTTTTTTGACACTGGGAGAGTATTGGACCACGACACCGTCCATTTAGACAGGTAGAACAGAACAAGTATCCAGTTTAACCAGTTGTCGTGAGCTACCGATAATAATCGCTTGGCACTTGTCAGGATTAACCTTAATGCCAAATTTAGCAGACCAATCAGCAACGCATTTGAGGTCATGGTTGAGATGGTAAATAGCACTGTTAACCTCACTGGCCTGGGCCGACGCGTATATCTGCAAATCATCAGCGTACAGATGGTAAGGACACTCAAGATAACCCACAAGAGTATTTATGAAAACGGAAAAAGTAACGGGGATAATATGCCGCCCTGTGGCACACCAGAATCCAAGTTGGCCCAATTGGAGACAACGTCGCCCATGCGGACAGCTTGCCTTCGATCACGGAGATACGTTGAGAACCACTCAAGTACTAAGGGGGAAGCTCGAAGATGTGAAAGAACTGCAAGGAGAATGTCGTGATTAACGGCATTGAAGGCATTAGAGAAATCAATCATTACAAGTATCGTTAGACGCGACTCCTCCATGCTAGCTCGAATGTCATTAGTGACTTCAATAAGGGCAGTGGTGGTGCTGTGGTGGTGTGGTGGAACCCGGACGAAAGCCAGACTGGTAAGGACTAAGGAGATTATTATTAAATATGAGATCAGAGAATTGCTTATGAGCAGCAGCTTCTAAAACTTTTGATAAAAAAGGCAGTATGGATATAGGCCGAAATTGATTGAGTGAATTGGGACTAGGGACTTTACATCATATAATAAAAATATTTTTAATAAATATACCTATAGGTTTGTACGGAACCCTCGGTGCGCGAGTCCGACTCGCACTTGGCCAGTTTTTTTTAAAAGAGTCTGATAGTATTCTGTGCAGATAAGACGTTTGTGAGGAATAAGACTCGTTCTTAAAATAAAGAGCTGGCGCAAAGACAAAACATGGGCTTCTTTGTAAAGTTCCGTTGTGGGGTATCTGTACGATTTTGTTGGCACGGTGCGCTGCGCAAAGTGTGCTTATAGCATCAATAAACAATATTGTAACAACACACAAAATCACGCAATTCAATTACGATTCCATTGATATTCAAATAGCAGAATCTGGGCCCTGACCTCAGAAAACCAATAGTATTTAGTTCCCCCGCATTTTAAACCAAATACATTCCTTTTAAAAACTACCTAGTTGCCAGCCAAAGGGTTAAAATTAGGGTTGGCAGTTCACATTTCCATTACATAGTATTATTGTATAGATATACTCACTAATATCACACCTACCTACACTATCATCTTCACTATTTCGATTGTATCAGTATAAATAACTTTTATGCTAAATTTTTTACGAACAAACAAATTACTACAAATTATTACAAATTATTACGAAGTTCTGAGGGTAGGTGTATTTTCAGATATGAACGCGTGCTACATAAGGTGGTTTAAGAACGTTACATTATACAGAGTGGTCCAAACGTACACGTCAATAAATTTTTTTTAGCTTCCTCTCTCTCAGGGGTATCCGAAAATACCCCATCCCCATGTGTTACCCGTTTTTTTTTTTAGTTTTCGACTTTCTGGCCACCCTGTATTAATTTATAACTGCGAAATCGATTCAAAAACAGACCATAGTTTTTGTCATGTACTGAAGTGCGTTCCCAGTTCAGACTCCAACGAATAGTCCGGTTATCAGTCTCCCTTAATACTGATGCTCGAGTCTCCAAGTACCAACGTAACACGGTCCATTTTATAATGCATGCTCAAATCTGCAGTTAAGATGCAGGTTGAATAAGCGTGGTCAGCGCCGCGGTCCCGTTGCACGCGTCGTCCTCCGTCAATGGCTAGGTTGCTGTACTTGATGTGCCTACGACCTGTGTGCCCTATCGATCCATATAAGCAAGCAGCCTATAGCCGCCAGACATAGCCGCCTGTAAATGTGCACTGGCCTTAACAAGCAAGAATTACGAGATGTAGGCCGCAACCGGACAGATACTTACCACCCCGTAAACTTATTCGTTGTAACACATCTCTGAGAATCTTTAGAAAATACTTAAAGTGAAACATTTCGACAGATCGCACTACAGTGACCGAAATAGTAGCTCAACCCAGAAATTTTCAGAAATTCGTAAAAAAATTCATAACTCGAAACTGCGAAAAATCGGGTAACATACACGGGGTATTTTTGGATACCTCTGATCTAACGCACCTAAAAATAAATTTCAGACGGCACCTTTTTGGCCATCCTGTATAATTAGGCACAGTATTAACTACACTTTAAAGCTCTGAATCATTTTAAAATAAAAACGTAAACCTATCATGCAATATTATACAACAATTTCAATCTATGACTGATTTACAATCGTATCTACAAGATGTAAATCAACTAAACATTATTATCTCGGCTCATCCAAGTGGTCAAAGCAAATGGAGATGTAACTAACAATAATATTCAAATGATTGACATCCTACTTAATTAGAATAAAGCTTCGCCAATTCTGAAAAAGAGACTTTTGGATTAATCGATCGGGGGTTAAGCGTGACTTTTACCGATAACTGTTTTGGGATCATTTGCTTACTTTGATCCAGAAAAACAAAGGCCATTCCTTAATCCACTAAGAAATTGCTAGAGCTTTTAAGCCTACCTCGAACCCCGGAGTTATGAACTAGGTACTTTCTTTGCCACGCAGGGAACTGAGATAACATACAAATTCAGTCCAACTGTCTAGTTTAAATTGAACTTTAGCATTAAAGTAACACTTGGGAAGGTTGGCATGTAGATACCTCACTAATGCTATTCATGCAAGGAAAATATTCCTTCAACCGGTCGTCTGTCGATGCACCGTCTGACGATAAATTGTATTTTTATTTGTATTTTATTGTTTTTCTATTGTGTCTAGCACATACAACATAGTGTACTATGGGTTAAGATCTAGAGATATTTAATTACCAGTAAGTTTTTTTTAACATGTCTTTAGTAACCTGAATTTTAATTAGTTGGTAGGTACATACTTATTTGTAGAACTTCGAAAAACAAGTTAGATTGGAACGAGCCCACAAAAAGTTCCATCTTGACATAACGATAAATTAGATAAGATAACTGTCTTCCAATTTGGATTGTTGGTGCGATACAATAGTCATTGTGGTTTGATGAAATTCTTCTCATGCGTGCAAAATATTTTTTGTCGAAGAATTTAAATTGGTTCTATTCCAAATCCATTGTGCTTTAAATGCTGTAGGTACGGGAAGATCATATCTGTTAATAAGATTAGATACTCAAAGAACTTCTAACGATGTGGTTCGCTTACCAGAACATAGGTAGGTATTAACATGAGTACGAACACAAATTAGAGTGCGCCAAGGCATCGCAGAATGACCGAAGCATACCAATCTCGCATTCCGTTTGATAAAACGAAGCGATAACTTTCGAAATTTATTGAATTAACGGAACTACCTTCCTGATCATAAACGTTTTGATATGCTTTATAAAATAATTTGAAGTCATTATCGATCATTTTGATATGTGTAGGTATTGTTCAATTAAATCGATTTATAATGCACTTTGAGTTCAGTGCATGGAGAAAGTGATTTCAAATTTGAATCAAATACCAAAACCTGGACCGTATAAGGAATACTTTTCAACCTTTCGTACGCATTTAATTCTAACAATAAAAAAACCACGTCCCACTTAGTTTAGTTTTCCTATACATATCAATTATGAACATATTAAATAAATTATAATCGGACAAAGTTTTCTGTTCAGCCAAACCACACAACGGAATTTTCTCATTTATCAAACTTAAGCATACCTAGTTTGTATGTATCTAGAATTTTACTTAAAACTCAGTCTGAAATGAGGCAGCATAGTCGCACTAAGCTTGGAATTTATTAATTTTAGTTGAATGTGCCAAATGGAAGCATTAACACTGTTTCCATTATGAAATAGTTAGCGGTCGAAAAACTAATTCCGTTGGAAAAAAAATGCTCCTATTATGCAACAATAATTGGTTCAGGTCGATGACTTAAGAAGCGACAGACATACACATGGTATCTATGTTTTTTGCAAACCACTTTCTCACCTACAGCGACGCTTGATTTGTTTGCATTGAGTTGACTAATGCGTTTAGATACGCATGATACGTATAGCAAAAACTTTATGTTAATTAATGTTCATTTTATTCGGAGTCATTCATCACACATTTTAGATTATTTTTTTCAATCGTGGGGGGAGTAAGAAGAAGTTCGATCAAAAATGTATAAAATTAAATGATAGCATATCAGCAAGTTAATTCGTCGAATACGGACAGGAAAAAAGAAAAGTAGAGTAGGTGCGAGTAGCTACACTAAATATACCTTTTTTTTCTCTGACTTACTTCGACAAGAACGATTTATTAAGTAAATAGTAGATACTAGCAACTTAAAGGCAAATGGCCAACTAAACTTATTATCGTCCTCCCTAAAGTACTACATGCAATAAGTACAGCCCCTTCGGCAACTCGTCAAGCCCTCGATAAGCACTGTTTACATTACAACTTTATCTGAATTTAAAAATAAAAGCAGTCGCGCGTGGTCACCGACATTGTCGACAGATGTACTCTCATTCGGTTCATAGCTTCGGCAAGGAGCATCGCAATAAAAACAGTGCACGAGGTAATTGAGCTCCCTTACTCCCGCGGTCCCTAATTGCGCGCGGAGACGATTCCCACGCAGCCCCGGATCAGTGCTGCTGCCGTAGTTAGTATGCAACTTTAATCAAAATTCCGTGAATCGACGCCACCAGCACATAGTCAACATTTGTATGGCAGCCCGGGCCGACAACTACTAGGTGAGTGCCTACGCAATTTATTGACACTTGCACGTAACTGTGAACCTGTAGGCATCCCACAGGGAGGCGGGCTAGGTTAGCATGTTAAAAACAACTGTTTCATAATGTATTGCTTTTGAAGATGTTTATTAACGTCAAGCAGGTAGGCATTAACCTAGTTAAAACAAAACACTTGTCTTGTTTGCTTATCATCATCATTACAAGTGACAATGAAAATGAATAAATTAAAGAGCGATCATTCGTTTATACCAAGCACTAGCAAGATTATCTAAATTAGTTTTCTGTATTTAAAAAGTTACTAAAGCTTATAATGTCTAACTTTAGGCAAGTCGTTAATTAGATAATATATTGATTCTATTGTTTATCTAATAAAAATACTACACCATATTATGCTATCATGATTTGTAACCTATTGAAAGTAAGCTGTCTGAATTGCCTATACATTTCCATAAGGGAACGTACAACTTTTCCAAAACCCGAGCAAGCGTCTGACCCAAAATCCGCTTTCTTGCCGTCGAAACGACCAAATGACGTGCTGAATCTTTTTAATCCGCAGCAATCTGCGCTTATGAATAGGAATCATGTGAACCAGAGCTAGTAATTGGGTGCAGCGGAGTCGAGCGGAGTGCCGATGCCGGCAGTAGGCAGTAATTGATACGGCGGACTAGCGGTACGAGCGTGCATCTACGCCCTTCGTGGCGTGCTGCGATACGATACGAGCTAACGCAATCGAACGCTTCGCACTTGTCCACGATGCAAAGCTTTTCGTAAGAAAAATCGATGAGGTTCGATTGTGACGATAGTTCATTTAGTGAAGATTTTGGGTTCTGCTGCACGCGCGTGACTTTTTTAAACATCTGTGAAGAAGATATCTACTTATTTCGATGTTTGCGCTAACCATGTGATGTTTATGAATTTTCTCAATTTCTGATAAGCGACAACAGAAAGTTAGTCGGTTATTAAGACTCAAACATGATGATTTATTTAGTGTTCATTTGAAGTAGTAACCAAAAAAAATATATGTCCCAATTCATCTAATAATTAATATAATTCTGTTTGTAGTGTTAAACCGAAAATAAAGACTTAGGTATTTTTGGTATAAGATTTTTCCACATAATTGCTGTTATCTCAAACATCTTTTTTATATAGACTTTGGATTAAAATAGTATTTTTTTTGTAGTGTCTAAATTATGCGCTACAACTTTTTTGGGTAACATGTCTCGGCAAATAACTTCTGCTTTAGAAAGCAGCTTTAGTAGACGGTATTCTACGTGAATGGGCTGAAATTTTTTTTTCAAAGGTAGCCAAGCCAAATTGAGATACAAATAGGGTATCTTATGTTCTTAGTAAAATTGCGTTGGTAATTGAAATAGTTCCAGAAAGATCATAAAAATCTTAGGATAATTAAAAATATTATAACTAGGTGTTGTCGTTAATTCCTTTGGCAATTACAATGTATACACAAGCCTAACTTTTTAACAAGTCGATAATTGGTATGAGTTATTAAAATCAATGATTGTTGAATAAGTGATACAATAAGCACCGAACTGCAAAATTACAAATCATTCAATTGAAAGCAGTCACAAAAGGTATTTTCATCGAATTTCACTTCTCATAATCGTAGTGTTACGAAGATTATGAAATAACTTTCTTTCCGTATTATAAAAACTTTTTATCAGAATATTTGCTTTTGTACAGTTCAGCATTTCGTTTTTTAGATTTACAGCAGCAAAAACTTTTCATTTAGTAGGTACATTTTTATAGAATTGGTGCAACAGAATGAGTTCTACTGGATCGTGAGTAAGACGAAGATCGATTTTGCTCGATACACGGTGTTGCAACGGTTACAGTTAGTGCACTCGATGTTATCGTATGTTAATGGTTTTAAACGCCGGTGCCGGGCATAATAAATCAAGTTGGATGTTTTGGTTATTAAAACACCTAGGTGCACCTTCGTGTGGTCTAACATCATCAATTAAGGCGCTACCGATTTGTCGGAAAGTAATTAAAATATCAAAGAATGCGTTATTACTAAATTCTGGTAATATATTTTCAGTCTTCGATTGTTTCTATAATTACTTATCATCATAAGATTTCATGAGAGGTACTACCTACTATAGATAATACTTCCCATTATATTCCCAAAGTCGCAGGTCAAATGCATCTTGTCATGCACCCATCAAAATTCTGGACCCTCTATCAGGTCCACTGTTTATCCCGGGTGAATTTTTGCAAAAAGTTTACTACAGACAGGTACTCTAGTAGAATCTATACATTCACATAGAATTTAAAGCATCTGTGAACTTGTGCTAATTTTTAAGTGGGAATGTAAACTACTATGTGATACTCGTAATTATTCGATTCATAAGAACTATTTTTCTAAAAAAAAGGTATTTAAACAGGTTTTTGAATATCTTGCATTGATTAATTGTATTCGACTAATTAATTTGTTTATTCATATTTATTCATTACAAAACTAAGAGTCCAATTGTCAGTCTTAATACCAGACGGCATTCTCTACACAGTGCAAGAGATTAAACACACAACATCTCACATCAACATAAAGCGACTAAAATCAAAATTCAAATCATGATTCACAATAATGTTAAAAAATAACTTTTTTTAGTAGTATACATATATTTGTCTGTTGATTGCCTATTATTCTGAAAAAATATTACCTCACTTCACTAATATTTTTTCTGATACATATTAACTAATCTATTTATTTATTTAGTCAAGTAAAAAAAATGTCCGCATGCATCGTTCTCACGCAGACAGAGCGTCACGTTGTCGGCGTTGCGGATTTAGACAATTCGCGTATCTTTTTATATTCTATTAGGTATTTAGTTTTTCGGAAGTGTTTGTGTAAAATGAATATGCTCCCTAGTAGCTATTATAATACATATGTACTTGAAAATACATTTCCCTATTATCCCGCAAAAACATATAATTCAAAACAATGCATATTTTTATGATAACAATAAATCTTCACGTCTTACCAATATAACATTGACAACGGCGAACCACCGCAAAAGCGTCGGGGTGTTCGATTTGGTCATTTTTCACGGTTTTCACATAAACTTGAGTTTTATAGCTGCGGTCAGACAATCGCGTGAGGTAGGAGTCGGAGACACTTTAACACACGGCTTGTGGTGAGGACGTAGCCCGCCAAACTGAGCGTTCGGTATACGGTGAGCTTCGCGAATCGTCTCTGAATGGCGAGGGAGAAATGGCGGGAGGGACGATATTGTAGGGGAACCGGGGAAACCGCCAACCGCCTCCGGTAATTCACTAAGAAAAGTTATTTGCCGACTTGCCTCGGGATTTGGTGTAATAGAAAAATGTTGACGATAATATTACGCGGTTTGTCGATTATCGACAGCGTTTTGCAGGCTTTAGTAGGTAACCCTTTTTATACGTATCAATGTTACGATATAAGTTACTCAAAGTAGGAAGTTTCCACATGATACTCGTACCCACTTTGATGAATTGAAAAGGTACTTGTTGAATTTAAAACTACCAACTTATCAAACCAGGGTTTCTAAACAATAATAATTGGTAAAATTTAAGAATGGTGAAAGCTTCGTGTAGCTTGAATCGTAAGTAATATCATTAACAGAAAGAAGTAGTAGGTAGGGTGAACTCATCTAACTTCGTGACAAAGGCATTTGAGTAATATAAAATACCAATAAATTATCTACTAATTACTTTAATTCAGACTTAGCATGAGTTTCGATCAGTCTTTTATGAGGAATATAGGCACAAATAATCACATTTTTTCTAGAAACATAGAGTTAGGTATACTACATTTACTAAAGCAAGTCAACTTGCCTAATTCCGTGGTGACCTCTTTAAGTCCCTGATAGCTTATACTTTAATTAGCGGAATTAGGCAAGTTAACTTTATTTTAGTTGTACAAAGTTAATATCATAAAATCAACACTAAAAATTTTAACAACAAAAAAAAAATTTAACAGCAAAAAAACAACTTCAAAAAACACTATTCCAAAACAAAGCATTAAAAGTAAAGAAATAACTTCTTCTTAAACTTATACGATAGTACAATGTAGGTACAATTATTGTTGTTGTTGGTGTCAGCCAAGGAAACACTACAATATACTCGTACCTACCTAGCAATATACCTATTTCTTACATATCACGTTTACGTATGTATGTAGGTAGTTACAAACCTACATTGGCTGACACCGACTCCAACAACAACAATAATTGTACCTACATTGTACTATCGTATAAGTTTAAGAAGAAGTTATTTCTTTACTTTTTAGTGCTTTGTTTTGTAATCGTTTTTTTTGCAGTTGGTTTTTTTTGTTAAAGTTTTTGTTTATTTCTTGATTTTCAGTGAATAGTTCTTATTTATTTTATACATCAAAAAAGTATCGTCCAATTGCTCCTAAGAATTGAAGAGTTCCGGTACTTTGTCATAGATCCCATTATCAGAACCTAACCAAACTTTCATCAAACTATCCTTTCCAATAAAAAAAGAACCATCGAAATCGGTTGGCGTGATATTAAGTTATTCGTCCATTTGTCGCGCATATGGTTTATCTAGTTTTAAGACTCATATGGAGTGTCCATGGATGCTACTGTCAGAACTGGACCAAATTAAAATTAGACCACACGGGCAGCATCAGCTTTCAAATAAAAAAAGAATTATCAAAATCGGTTGGCGTAATATTGAGTTATTCGTCCATATGTCGCGCATTTTGTCTTTCTAGATTTAAGACTTATATAGATTTCCCATAGATGCCACTGACAGAACTAGACCAAATTAAAATGGGACCACACGGGCAGCATCAGCTTTCAAATAAAAAAAGAGTTATCAAAATCGGTTGGCGTAATATTGAGTTATTCGTCCATATGTCGAGCATTGCGTCTATCTAGATTTAAGACTTATACGGTTTTCTCATGGATGCCACCGTCAGAACTAGACCAAATTAAAATGGGACCATTCGGGTAGCGCCAGCTTTCAAATAAAAAAAGAATGATGATTAGAATCGGTTTACCCAGTCGAAAGTTATGAGATAACAAACATAAAAAAAAACATACAGTCGAATTGAGAACCTCCTCCTTTTTTTGAAGTCGGTTAAAACAAGATAAACATTTCAGAAATAACTTCTAGAATTCTTCTTCGGCGTAACACATATCACACTTAAAAATTGTCGCATTAGCCTCGAATTCTTGACTTTGGCGATGTACGTGGCACGTTTTGAAGCAGAAATAACAAGAAATCCAGTCTGCTCCATTTTTAGAACCTGCATCTCTCACATATTTCACAAAGCCAATCGTCGTCTTCAGGTCTATTTTTCTTCTCAAATTGTTGCTTCACAGGTGCATTATTAGTTTTATTTGCTCTGTTACTTCGGTTCACTTTTGTTTCAGATTTTGACGTGCTAAGAACAGCAGCGCTATCCAGGAACTTCTCAAATCGCTGAGTTCCAGATGTGACGCTAACAACAGCATCATCAAGGTTATTGTTAGCTGTTTTAAGGCGCTTAGTCCCTGATGTACAGGAAATAGCTGCGTCTCCTAGGTTCCTGTTAGCTGTTTTAGGTCACTTAGTCCCGGATGTACCAGCAACAGCAGCGTCGTTTAGGTTCTTGTCAGCAATAGGAGTTAACATCGTGCATGAGGGACGGTCCTTCTTTTTTTTATTTTGATTTTACTCTAACTTGGGCACTTTTAAAATCTCATCTAATTGATCTGTGAGCTTTTGTTGTGGTGCCGGAGCTTGAACTATAAGCTCTTCTAAAATTTAAATTTCAAATGTTTTATTTTATTGAAGTGGTTGTAACTTTTTCAAGTGAAACTCCTTGAAAGCCTTGTGCTGTTATGATTTCAGAATTGGTTTGAATGGAGGAGTCTTGTGATGTTGTTGCTTCGGGATATTGTTGATCATATGAGTCAGGATATTTCAGTACAGGTGCTGCAGGGATTACTTCAGAATCTTGGGCTGTGTATTAATTTCAGGGCTGTGTTGGTCGGAGCAGTCTGAGATTCCTAATACAGCTGCAGTTGGGATCTTATCATCGTAATGAGTGGCTTTATAACAATAACGTTTTGAGGTGATTCTTACTTTTCTGAGCCTGCTGGATTTTTTTTCTGCAGAATTGTCGTTCTCAAATACATCTGTATTATCAGTTGTTTTATGTTTTTGTTGAGAAATAATAGGCGAATCCGGAGTCTGACCCGGAACATTATCTAAAATATCGTCTTCTTCAAGCTGGATAGGTAGCTTGGCACATTCAAATTGAGGAGGAGGAAAGAGGAGGATCACGCACAGGATCATCTATCTTCAAAGACCCATTTTCTTCACATTCAAATTGAAAACCCGCTGAATGAAGAGGATCACATACAGGGTCATCTGTCTCCAGGGACCCATTTACTTGGTCAATGTTGCAGTATACGATTTCCTTTAAAAGTTGAATTCGAGATCGCGGTGTTTGTTCATCTTCATGAAGTGTGACCTCTTCTGCCGATTCCGGAAACGGTTTGTCTGTCAACTTTGATGGAGCAAGTGCCAGTGGATTCACAGCTGTTCTGTTTAATGGACAGATACCCGCTTTTTTTAACCCAGCTCGTATGTTTGATGGCGTGAAGCTTTTTTCAAATGCAGGGGTTAAAAATTTATGTAAATCATAGCGGGTAGGGGTAGCGCAAGGATTTTTCATTTTGTGTGTTTCGATTATCGTCCTCCAGGCTACTTTCAGAGGTCGATAAACACTGACATCAAGTGGTTGAAGAATGCCACTCGTAAATAATCCGGGAAAATTTTCAAACAAAATCAAAATCGTCACATGTGACTTCTGCGAGGCCAAAGGTCGAGCTTCGACCGTGAGGCTGAGGTCCAAACTCCGCGTAGGGCGAAGCCCGGAGCGTCCAGATTTGAATCCAAGTAATTTAAGTCCGCACACAGTTTAGCCCAAAGTCAACCGCCACATGTAACTTTAACGAGGCCGAAGGCAGAGCTTTGTTCGTAAGGCCAAAGGCCGAACTCCGCGTGGGGAGGCTCCAATAGGCATTACCCAAAACAAATCGCCAGGCACCCTTCGTGACTCGCTGTCATGACCTCTAAGAGCACTTTTCCTAGATCGTCAACAAATATATCAAGTGTAATCCTTATTATCAAATCTGCGTACTTACTGCTGCGTATTGCGGAAAGTAATCTAAGAAAAAAATATCTATCGAAAATCTTTTCTTGCGTGCGATGGCCCCAAAGAGTATACATATAAACACTACGTGCTGGCCCCACTGTTGCTTATACATGCATACAATGTACTACAAAAATAAAGGTTCTTAGCAGAGCCTTAAAAAAGCGCGACACAATACATCTATCTTTTATAAATAAGGTAGGTATGTTACGAGTATGTGTTAAAAAAATATGTAAATTAAAAGGTAGATTTTGAGAATCATTACTACACAAGCTTATCAATCCTTATGATTAAAAGTTATTTCATCATCTAGAGAAGTTTACGGAGATAATTTTTGTCCTTGACAACACATTAATTAAATTAATAGATTCTGATATATCGTGAAGTTAAAAAATACGCCCGCAAAATTATAATACAGGGTGTCCCTGGAAGTACGGATCAAATCAAAATGGCGCATAGCTGGGGTCATTTCTGACCTTTTAGACCCAATAAATATTGGTCCGATTTCTGACCGTCAAAAAGTTACGACTAATTTTAGTTTTTTTCAGAAAATCGCATAAGTCGTGCAAAACTAATTATCTAAAAAATTGTATCAAAAGTAGAAACTTATTTTTTCGCCAAAAGATTAGCAGCTAATTTGTCTTACTTTCACTAGTTATTTTATTGAGCTAAAAAACCCATGTCAAATAAAAAGTAATAATATGGCAAGAAAAAATCTCAATTAAACAATGACTCCATGTTCAAGCAGCTGTCGTGAGAAAAAAGTACTACTGAAAGTTGTCCAAGAATTTAAAAAAGTTGCTTATTTATTACATTATTTTAAAGAATAAATTGCAGAGTTATTCTAATAACTTCTAAAGTAATGGGTATTTTGAACTAAAAAATTGTGTTTTTTGGCGTTTGTAATTTCAACGATCATAAACTTGGTACCATTAATCTTAATGCAAAAATAAAAACAAAGTCAAAGGAGAACGCCCATGGGTAGGCCCACCCACAATACACATAGAGTCACAAGTCTGTTACTTTAATAATTCCTTTCTTTAATTTTAACTATTGTATTTATTAATAATAAATTATGAACCCCCGGAAAAAAACTCTTCAGGATAAATAGTTGTGAATTACAAATAAAACGAAGTCAACTTCCCGATTCCGTCGTATCTACCGTCAGGTATCATCCGTTCAGAAATCCGCATCGAGCCTACGTTAGTACATGATAAATGTCAATTACATTTTTTTGAAAGAAATGCTTTACACTCCTTCTTCTTTCATTCAGTAGCGATTGCTGGGATTATAACTAAAATTCCGCCAAACACCATGCACGCCCATTACTATCCGTAGAAAATAAAATTGATTATTTTCAGAAATCGAACCAGTAACGCGAGCTGGCAAAAGTTAAAAGAAATAGCTGGATGGAGTACACAAATGCATGTCACTTGACTGCCTGCTTATCTGTCATGTGGTCCGCATGAAAGCAGTTGAGTTTAAACGCATATTCCTATCCAGCAAAAATATGGAAAATCCAGTGCAAAGGTGTATTAATTATTTACTTCGACTACGGAATTTGCATCGGCAGTCGTTGAGAGAAGCCTAGTGAATGATGAATCTACAATTTGCTTTACAAACTGGTTTTCACCCAAACAAGTCATGTTTGATCTCATAATGCAACTCCTGAAGCAGCGATGGCGTGGCGGTCGAATGTTTAATTAAAGATACTAAAGTAACGTTTGGTGGTTTGCCACTTTAAAAAAAAAACAAAACAGTGTTGTATCCTATGTAGTGGAGTTACAAGATTATGATACCATAATTTTAATAAATAATTATTATAGGTTGAATGAAGCGTTTGATTATGAGAAATTGAAGTTGGAAGTGTCATTAAAGTTGGTAAGTAGTTAGTGACCAAAAATGTAAACTACATTTACTATGGGTAAAATCCAAAATTAAAAGCAAGGGAGAATAAATGAAACCAAACTTTCTTAATCACTATTTGATTCCGAATCATCACTTTCAGAATCTGAATCTGTAACACTTATAATAAAATTTTCTGTTACATCATCAATACGGTGGTCAAGTTGCATCATTTTGTTTTCTTCTTTAATTACTTGATCAATACAATTTGACCACCGTTGCGGTGTCACCATCTGCAGCCCGTCAATAAACAGTTTTTTAACGTCAGCCATTTTAAAACTTTTATTATTTGTTGCGACATACCCCTTCACCTGTGCCCATACTAGTTCAATCGAATTTAATTCGCAATGGTAAGGGGGCAGCCTAAAGATGGTGACACCGTACTCTGCAGCGAGCTCATCAAATAATTTTTTTTGATATTTAACTTTTTACCTATTAACAATTTCCAGTAATTCTGCTTATATCATTGTTTCTTCGTATTTTAATCATGAATCTGGGCTTCACGCCACGCCGTGGTGGGAGTTTTTTCTACCTTACGGGAATGGTAAGGGGCATTATCTCTTACCAGAACAGAATCCTTTTTTAGCTTTGGCAAAACTCCTCTTAGCCACTCCTCAACATGTTCGGCGTTCATTTCACTGTGGTAGTCGCTAGAATCTGTCTTTGATTCGAACATTAACAAACCCCCATCTAAAAAGCCTTCCTCGCTTCCAATGTGGCTGATTATAAGGCGTCTTCTTTTTCCCGTAGGCGCTTTCAGTCCCGTTTTTAGACCTTCGAGGAAGGCTTGTCGTGACGTGTTAATATTATTGTCTACTCAAGTCTTTTCTAAAGTGTGTCCTGTAAAGAACGGGAATTTTTACTTGATGTTGCTGTTTTATTCGATGGTTTACTTAAAAAAGGATATCCGCTCTTAGCCCTAATTTTAGTGAATTTACCTCCGTTCATACAAGTCTCATCTAGGTAATAAATTAATTGTCCTTGTCTGCGATATTCTTTTATTTTCATTAAATATCTCTTGCGCCACAAAATGATGTCCTGACTGTCAATTAGGGAGCTGCGTCGTTTTTGACTTGCATATTTGAAATTTAGATGTTAGAGAACCAGCCTCATTGTAGATGTCGAAAGATTTGGTAGATCAGGATCTTCATTCACAGCGTCTGTCATCTAAAAGCAACAATTCACATAAGTTTATGGTTTTAGAAACCCCTTTTTTTATTACTTAGGTCACCTTGGAGGGTGTGAGCGGAGTAGTGAGGAAGTAAGCGGGCAGGTGCAATTTAATACTGCCAACCAAAAGATTTCGACAACTCAAGGTGCACAGTTATAAAAATCGGGTTATAATATGCCTGGCATTTAGTATGACTATGTATTATAATTCCATGTATTAAAATTAAGCTGTTGCACAGTAAATTTTCCATTGTAATACTTTTTTGACTACTAATGTTTTATAATAATTTGTAATCTTAGTTTAATGGTAAATTATTGTTTACATGATAAATACTAACCTTTTTAATTGTAAGATGGATTTTACGTCGGATGGCAGAAAGAGTAAATTCATCAAATTTATCTTTGAATGTCAGTTTAGGACCAGTTCGTCGCGGTGGAGTTGGTGTGACATTCTTCTTAAAGTCTTTAAGAACTTAAAAAACTGCGTTAAATTCGATTCAAATCTGCGGTTTTCTGAGCACAGTGGCGCTTGTTGGGTTTTTCACAAAGTTGTGGGTTCAATTTCTTTTTCTCTTCGCTGAAAACGTGTTTAAATACGTTTTGCACTATTGTTTTTGCAGTCGTACTCAGAGGAGCGGAGCGCTTCCTTTTCCTAGGAGACATAGTCGCACCCGAGGTGCTTGGTTAAGCAAAGTCTAGTGGCACGGCTGCTGCTTGACTTGCTGTTTGTGATGAAAGTGCTGGCGCGACTATCGAAAACAAGCTCGGCGACATGACTGACCCACCGTAGTGACGGCGGTGGCTTAGGTGTGCAGAGGTCATCTTCATCAAACACCTTGTTAAATATTTCACAGGTCAGAGTGTTCATAATTGGTGAAGATTACCCTTTTTTTTCAATCCACTCGCTAAAGACGTTGATTTCTTACTTAAATCAGTTTTTAAGATTATAAGATAATAAATAATCTTTATTGCACAAACAAATAGCTACTTACAACACGTAAAAACAAAAAAGTAAATATCACAGTACAATTTAGGCGGTCTTATCGCTACAGAGCGATCTCTTCCAGACAACCTTCGGCGGAGAGATTTAAAACAGAGGACGAGTTAGGCTGCGCAAAAGCTATAGAAAAAAAAATAGTAATTACATTTGAATATTATGCTAATATAAAAATAAATGAATAAATACACTTATGTATACATATATATATAGTTTTAGATTACCTAGCACCAGTTTCCTTGTGTAACGAACTAGATTAGGAGAGAAACATATGTAAAAGCATCGAAAACAACAAAAAAAAAACACGAAGTCGGAGAGAGAGGAAGTACGACTTTACCTGAGATTTGAAAATAGGTAAGGATTGAGATTCACGAATGGTTATAGGCAAGGAATCCACAGACGAATTGAGCGAACAACAAAGGATTGAGAATAATAGCTAGAAGAGTGCGGAGGGACTGTCAGGTGGAGTTTCCGGTAAGACCGCATGCCTTCACTTGTGGTAGGCTGCATGAATTGAAACAGCGTCTTAAGGTAAGGAGGCGAACGGGGATTAAACAAAGTAGTATACAATAAGGACAAAATATGAAGATCACGGCGATGTCGTATGGTTAGCCAGTTTAACAGAGCGCGGAATTGAGAAACATGATCAAATTTACGTAAGATAATGCGTATGCAGAAGTTTTGAAGGCGCTCGAGTTCATTCATAAAATTTTCAGTGATGTCTAAATAGGCACAATCGGCATAGTCAAGAATTGGCAGCAGCAAGGCCTGCACAAGTGCAATTTTGGTGGGTATAGGTAAGAAGAGGCGGAGTCTACTGAGAGAACTTGCTGATGCGAACATTTTCCTGCTCACCTCTCCGATCTGTTTCTCCCAGCTTAACGAACTGTCAAGAAAGACACCTAAGTTTTTCACTATACTGCTATAGGAGATCTGGATCGAATTCAAAGACAATAGGCGGCATCAACTCCCATTCGACCCTCGATATCAAGCACGAGCTGCCAATGGCAATAACTTGTGTTTTGTTCGGGTTCACCTTAAGACCGAAGGCCATGCTCCAGTCCAGAATACGTGCCAGATCAGAAGAGAGATTATGTGTGATAGAATTTAAAATATAAAACTTTTTTAAATAACTTAAAAAGTACTGGCCTTACAAAAAAACTATTAATGACAGATTATAAAAACATTATTCAGTTCCTCTTTTAAATTCAAATTTATTCAAATTATTTTGTTTTAAGATGAAATTCGCATTCATTGAATTTCTTCCAAAGAAGGAAATCTTTAAGAACTTCTAACTTGATTAAAACTCCATAAATTTCTATAAATCTTTGTCAAACGCATCTCCGATGTTCATTTAATCATGCCACGTAGACACTTGACCAGGAACGAAATGTTAAGAGCAGTGGGCATGATTCAAGCTGGCGCTACCCGAATTGCGGTTTCTGAAGCCATGAGGACCAGTCAGAGCGTTATATCCAGGCTTTGGTCACGTTATCGTGTCACGGGGGAAGTGGTGGAACGGCATCGAGGACCTCAACGCAGTACAACATGTACAGGACCGATTCATAGTAAATGCTGCACGAAGTCAACCAAATGTAACGGCGATGCAATTGGTTCTGTTGTTGGTAAGCGGTCAAACTTTGAGAAGACGACTGTGTAGGCGAAACATCTGTGCTTGGCGCGAAAAAGAAAAGTATTGCATTGTTCTACTTCGCTAAGAGACTTGTAATCCTAAACTATTTTCATTTTATACACAAGATATCAAGAATACTACAGTTTCATTCAGTAATTAACAACCCCAGCATCTCCATAATTCAAGATTTTTACAGACTGCATGAAGTCAACCTACGTGCTCGTAGGCCACTTCGGGTACCAGCGCCAAGGAGAGGCAATCGAGGAAGAAGATTACAATGGGCTATTGCACATGAAAACTGGAACCATTCTCAATGGTCACTTATGGTTTTCACTGATGAACCCAGGTTTGGATTTCATCCTGATTCGCGAAGAGTACGCGTTTGCAGAGAACCTGGACGTTGGAATCGACTGCAGCACCCACAACAAGTTCATGCATATCAAGGTGGCACGATTATGGTTTGGGCAGGAATTCGTCTCGGCGGTAGAACGGACCTCGTTTGGATACAAGGCAATATAAAATACCGAGATGAGGTGCCAGAGCTTGTAATCTTGCCCCACAGACAGCAAATGGGACAACATTTCCAGCTAATGCACGACAATGCCCGTCCACATAAGGCGCGTATCGTTACAAGTTGGTTAACAGCATGATATCCAAGCTTTAGACTGGCCTGCACAATCCCCTGACTTAAATCCTATTGAGCATGCCTGGGATATGCTTCAGAGAAGAGCTCTTAGGAATTTTCGTGAAGATATTGTGCATAAAAATGAAAACCAGCTTTTCTTGCATCTTAGCAGGACTTGGGACAGTATTCCACAACAGGATATTGACACCCTTGTTCTGAGTATGCAGAACTGCTGCAGATGTGTCAGGAGAGTCTTAGGTATTTCCACGGATTATTAATTTTAAGTTTTCAACAATTTTTATGAAAAACATAGTGGTTTTGATGTTTCAAAAATAAAGTTAAGATTTAAATTTTGTCTTGAGGTTTTCCTCTTCTTCTAAGTTTTTTTTAAATTTAACTTTATCTAAAAGTTTATTTATCAGATTAAATAAATCTTGTTTAATAAAACAAGGTTTATTTTAATGTTTAGGTGTCTTAACAAAAAGTTAATAGAATTTTAGTTATTTAGGTTTAATTGAAATATCCCTAGGCCATGTTGATGTGTGTATATCATTATTGGGATTTGCATGACTTATTTTATTATTAATTACGTCCCATGAAGCTTTCATTTTGTTTTTCGCTTTTGAGATGTTATGTAAATTTGTGTTTTTTTGAGAATGAACTACACATCTTCGCAATAGTTTTGTGTATCTATGATATTTCTCTATAAGTTCACTAGTCGGATTTCTGTAGTATAAGTACCGTAAATTTCTTTTTGCTTTTGTCGCTTTCTTAAGACCTTTCGTGAACCAAGACGGTTTTTTTGCTTGGGTATTATATTTTACTTTATTTAATGGAAAACATAACTCATAAAAAAGCTTGAAATCATCATCAAATGCGTTTAAGCCCTTAATTATATTTGTTTCCTGCAGACTTTCAGACCATGTAAGAGAATTCATGCATTCCTTGAATTTATCAATATTGTCGGTGCTGAAATCTCTTTTGTATTGAATCCACATTTTAGGGAGTTGTAAGACAACGTTGTGCCTAAATGTGAGAATTTGGGCAGTGTCATGGTCAGACAGACCCAAACTCACGAGACTGCCTTCAGCATCCGGGACGTTACTTAATTTATTATGGTCAATGCAGGAACTTTTCCGTGTACCTTCAGTGATATGTACATATACATATACTAATTATAATTTGCAGCGATCCTTTTTAATTCGCTGTTTAAAGTTTTTAAGGTATCGATATTAAAGTCCCCTGTAATAATTATTTTGTGTTTGGTTTTATATCTTAGTTTCTTAATCAAAACCTCAAAAGTTGATAAAAATGTTTCAGGCTTTGAGTTTGGTATGCGGTATATACAAATAATGATACATTTGCACGATATCAATTCTATGCCACATCACTCAAAAACGTAATCTGTGGCAAAATCATCTAAGAAGTTAAGTTTTTTTTGCATCTAGATATCGTTTACAGAGAATACATACACAACCTCTTTTTTGATGTTTCCTAGAATAACTCGATATAAGTTTGTACGAAGATAAGTGTATGTTTTGTTCACTCCCGAACCTGATAGAAGTTTCAGAGAAACAAAGCACATCAATGTGTATATTTGTACTTTTGAGTTTATCTGGAGTTAATTCGATTAATTCCCCCTTGCTTAGTAAGCCTGCTACATTTTGATGAAGTACAGATAACCAGTTCATTTTATGATCGAAAAAACAGTGTTGGTAACAGTTATCCTATCCACTATTGGAAAGTAATCCAGGAGTGATTTTTGGACATCCTTCCCTACAGAGACACACTCTCCATCGTACCCTTCCTTGTATATATAGTTTTGGCGTAAGTGTTGTCTAGTTTAATTAAATTCATAATTCAATTTATTGTTTGTCCTAGTTAGTAAGTATTTGTTTTCGTAGTCAATAGTGTCGATTAAAAAAAAAAATTCTTACAAATTTCCCTCATATTTACAGTAGTTATTAAATACTGCCAAGGTATATTCAAATGCATGAAATGACAGTGTTTAAGGTAATTGCAGATAATTTTTAGTTTGTAGTTGAGCAGTTTCTCATTTACATAATTATTATTTAATATGCATAATACATTAACAGTTTATTAGTACCTATTTTTTTTAATACATCATATAATTCAGAAGTCGTTTTTATATAATTACTATCATTTTCACCTACTCACAATATTATTTTATCATAGTCCGTGAGGTCTTGGTTTTGAATAGATTGTACGATTTCTTCAGTCAAAGCAAACGGTTTTGTCACTGAGCTTATTTCGTAGTCCTCGTAGTTTGTAGTGCGCCGAGATTTTAATAGACATGCAGCCATGCCTACACATTGCTGTGATCCATAAATCAGGAGTTTTCTTTTCGTAGGCCCTTTCGGGGTGGGTAGGTGAGTATCATTCTTGGACTTATCCGGGTTGCCACTTACATTATGTTTTAACTCAAGCGCTGTTTGCTTTTTAATAACTACTGTAAAAATGAGGGAATAGTTTCGGCGTAAGTGTTGTCTAGTTTAATTAAATTCATTATTGTTTGTCCTAGTTAGTAAGTATTTGTTTTCGTAGTCAATAGTGTCGATTAAAAAAAAAAAATCTTACTAATTTCCCTCATTTTTACAGTATCTAGTTATTAAATACTGCCAAGATATATTCAAATGCATGAAATGACAGTGTTTAAGGTGATTGCAGATAATTTTTAGTTTCTAGTTGAGCAGTTTCTCAATTACATAATTATTATTTAATATGCCTAATACAATAACAGTTTATTAGTACCTATTTGTTTTAATACATCATACAATTCAGAAGTCGTTTTTATATAATTACTATCATTTTCATCTACTCACAATATTATTTTATCATAGTCCGTGAGGTCTTGATTTTGAATAGATTGTACGATTTCTTCAGTCAAAGCAAACGGTTTTGTCACTAAGCTTATTTCGTAGTCCTCGTAGTTTGTAGTGCGCCGAGATTTTAATAGACGATGACTGTTTTCATCTTCTCCCGTTTAATTTTGGCTATTTTCTGGTTCTCCAGTTTCATGTTGAGTGTTTCATTATGAGTTTCTTCCACTAATATAAGTTCTGACATACTGCACCCAAGTGTCCCATGATTCGATATTTCTGTAGCTTGCAGAAAAAGTGGCTGGCAGCAATAATTCGTCTTCCAATATTTTTTTCCAGAATTTTCTCTTCTTATTCGTCTGAGATTTGCAGCTGAAAACAAAAAAACTTAGCGCTGAATATAGCAAAGGGTGTCATTATTGTTTAGGGAAACCGTGCATTTACTTACTAGAGTATAAGTTAAGCCTCAAAAACATAAATTGTAAAGTCTCGCACGCAACTCAGTTCTTCTACCGTAAAAAGTTGTAAGATCCTTGTAATACCGAGTAGGTTAATAGAATAAATAGATTGACTTGGCCATCGCAAAAGACAATGTATTTCACAAGTAATTCATATTTATTTATTGGATTGTTTAGTGCGATCGCCAAGTCAATCTAATTATTCTATGAACTTTTTACGGTAGAAGAACTGAGTTGCCTGACTTGGTTTTTTACAAGTTATATTTTGATGGCATCTCATTTCTCTTTCTTACTTTGAAATCCTATATATTTTTATAGGATTACAAAGTTATTTATGCAGTTAGTGCATACCTAGAAAAGTGAATTTTTTTGCTCATCTTAGCGGGGGCACTGTCATATCCACAGATACTGAGAGATACTAATAAAATTATTGAGACATAATTAATTTAGCAGGAGTGATGAAAATGACTAAAGTTAGATTCATAAATGGATCAATCAGTTATTTGAAAAATAACGTTAAATTGAAATATATCGAATAAAATAAATTCCACCTTCTTCTTCAGAATATTGTTCGGTCTCAATGGCATTAATCAAATCCTAGGCCTAGTTTGACTTAATGCTTCAAGTGGTCACTCGGGCACGTCTCTGAAATGAAATGTTTTTTTATCAGTAAATATCAGAATAATCAAGACAGAAACCTTCATTCGCATTTAACCAGATTCACAATTCGAGTCACAGAATAGATAATAGTACATGTGCAAGGCAACTTTGGTCCCACGCACGCATCTCATTCGCACGCATTCATTAGCTTGTGCTACCAGTATAACGTTACGCTAAAGGTAGGTGTGAACATAAACTTTAGATTAGCCGGCTAAAGTTAGGTTAAATATTCGAGGAGAGTTCTAATGTTAGTTTCTTCTATCTTTAGCCGGCAAAATTGAAGTGTAACGGCCAGCAAGTGTGATGTAGAACCAAGTAATTTTCATCATGAACTTGTACTACTTGTTGTGGTGTGGGTATATTCAAAATAACTAGTTCACCCACTTTTTAAAATTGTTTGATACTTACTCATTACTGTTATAATTGGCTGTAAAGGTAGTCTGTTTGCTGTCAGATCTGCCGGTATACTGGAAAATAATTTGTAATAAATGAAAAACAGTTTTACAATCACTTATCACACTTCACATGGCACACGAGTCGGACTCGCACTTGAAGAGTTAATTCAAATATTCTTATTATCCTAAAACCAAGCGTATGGAGAGTTTTAAAAATTGCATTTGGCTCCACACCTAGTTTGTGTAATGTTTTGTGCTGTGTTTACAGCGATTCGGTTCTCTCCACTCCATTTTAATATCGCAAAATATTGTCCTACAATGTATTGGCGCCAAAATGAGAAAACTCAATGAACAATCATATAAAAATGACAGATTCCAAATTCAAATGTAATATTTTGTTTATTTTTATCTGTAACAGTATTTATGGCCAGAGTAAGTAAATATCAAATGATAGACTAAGTAAATCCTGTTTATGTAGATCACATCTACGCGCGATCCCGCTCGCTGATCCTGTACACTGCGGCGCTCGGAACTACACTTTTTTTTTTTTTTTTTAAGTAGGGGCAATGCCTTACGCGTACCCGTCCACCGGGGGGCGGACGGGTTATGTCGGACTCTCCACTGGGGGGGACTTCCTATTAAAGGAAACCGCCCAGTGGCCTACCGACTAAAAACCCTACTACTCCCTCTCATCGTCCATAGTGGGGGAGCACGGTAAGTAGCACGAAGCCTTCTACGCGTTCCCCCGGACGGGGCCCGCCTACACGGCGGGCCGGAAACGACCCCCCCTTCTAGAGGAGGGGTCGATAGGGACAGCCGAGGGTGTCGAGCCGTCCCTACCAGGCGATGGTGGAGGCCTGTGCAATGCCGGCGCGGGGACCCCCGTACCGCGCGCCAGCTGGCCTCCTCCACGGAGAGGTTGGAGGCGACGAACAGGTGGTCGCCGTCTCCTCCCCCTCCTCGCCCTGCGGAGCGTATCAGCGTCGGGATCTTCTTCCCGCGCGCGCTCCGCGGCTTCCTTGGCTGTCACCACCTCCTCACAGAAGGTGGCGAAAGCTCTCCAGGCCTCTTTATCTGCCAGCAGTGCAAGCACTATGCTGGGCAGAGTGAGGTCCTGGCCCACCTTTGCAATAAGCGCACTGCGCTGTGGGGCCCACTTTTGACACACCGCTAGTGTGTGGTGCGCCGTGTCCTCCACAGCGCCGCACTCATGGCAGAGTGGTGCTCCCTCTCGACGGATGCGGTGCAAGTAAGAGCCAAAGCATCCATGCCCGGTCATCACTTGCACCATCCTGTAGGAGAGGGAGCCATGCGGTCGCTCGAGCCACCGGTCAAGGACCGGAGCGAGCGCCTCCAGTGTTCGACGGCCAGACTCCGCACCTCTCAGGTCCGCCGTCCACAACCGAACCAGGCCTTCATACGCCTCCCTGCGGACGGCCTCCTGCTCTTCAGGGCAAAAGGGTTCGCCCGCGGCCCTCTTGGCGGCTGTCCAGCGGTACACGGCCGCCAACACGCCCGCCTCCAGCTCCCAGGGAGCGGTGCCTGCCAGCGCACAGGCCGCAGAGAAGCTTACGGTGCGGTAAGCTCTTACGGCCCGTTGCGCAATCGCCCGTTGGGGCGCTCGGAGGAGGCAGGCGTTCCTCTTTTTGGAGAGGGCCGCTGCCCAAATGGGGGCACCATAAAGGGCCATGCTCCTTAAAATGCCGGAGTAAAGCCTCCGGCATTTCGACCCCGGACCGCCAGTGTTCGGCATCAGCCAACTGAAACTGTTGGCTGCCTTGAGCAGCCTAGGTGACAATTCACGGAAATGGGGTAGGAATTGCCACCTAGAGTCAAGGATCAGACCGAGATACTTTAACTCGGTCTTCACCGGCGTCCTGATGCCCCCAAGCACAATACGTGCGTCAGGTGGCGCCGGAGGTTGCCGAGGCCCATGAAACCAAATGGCCTCGGTCTTTTCAAGCGCCACCGTGAGTCCGAGACGGCCGATCCGGTCGGCTACGAGGTCTCCTCCGATTTCGGCTATTAGGGCCGCATCCCTGTAGGACCTCCCCCGGGCAGTCACGAGCGTATCATCAGCGTAACAGATTACGCTCATACCCGGGAGAAGTTCGCTGCGGAGAAGCCAATCGTAGCCTATGTTCCACAGGAGCGGCCCCAGCACCGACCCCTGTGGAACCCCGGACTCAACGGTGTGGCGCTGTATCGCGCCAAGACTGTCCGAGTAGGCTATCACTCGGTCCCTGAGGTAACTTTCAACGAGTCCCTGCAAGTACAGGGGTACCCGGAAATACCTCAGGGACTCCAATATTGTAGAGTGAGGAAGGGAGTTGAAAGCATTCTTGATATCAAACGATATCGCAATCACTCCCTCCCCACTCTCTTCAGCCTCCACGATGATTTCCCGGAGACGAGATAGGGCATCGATGGTGGAGCGCCGTGCCCGAAACCCGAACTGGGTGTCCGCCAAGTCTGGACCGACCTCTCGTAGGTGTTCGAGAAGGCGGGAAGAGACCACCTTCTCGAACATCTTCCCCACTTCATCCAACAGGATGATCGGTCGGTAGGCCGAAGGTGAGTCAGCTGGGCGCCCCGCCTTTTGAATGAGGCAAAGCTGACCCACCTTCCAGATCTTGGGAAACCTCCTCTCCCGGAGACACCGGTCGAAGAGGTCCCTAAAATTTCCCCCCATTTGGCCAGCCGCTATGGCCACGACCTTGGCTGGCAGACCATCCGGGCCTGGAGCCGTCTTTTTTCCCCGCAACCGGAACTCCACCGCTCCGAACTCCTCCGCGGAGACACCGGGAATTTCCTCGGGCAGTCGGGCCGCGCCACGGTGCGGAGGCATTGCCGGAGGAACAAAGTCCTCGCGGCGGGCCGGAAAAAGAACCCGGACCACCTGCTCCAGGAGAGCCAAGTTGAGAGTCTCGGTCAGGGGGGGGCCAATGGGACGCAGCTGGGCACGTGCCGCTTTATATGGCCTTCCCCACGGGTCTTGGTCGAGACTCTCGAGCATTTCGGCTCTGGCCCGGTCTTTGGCCTGGCCAATGGCGTGTTTTAACGTGGCCCGTGCCGCCCTGTACACCTCGTAGAGGTTGGTTTCCTCATACGGGTCGACCCTCCTCCGCCGGCGTCTACAATACGTATACGCTCTCCGGGCCGCAGTGCAGGCATCCCGGAGACCCGCGATCTCCTCCGACCACCAATATACGGCGTGTCGGGGATCGGGGCGGCGAGACCGAGGCATGGAGAAGTCACACACCTCGGTCAGAGAGTCCCGAAGCTGGGACGCGGCCACCTCTACGTCGACGTTGGGTCGGGGTGGGCAGAACGACCCCTGGACGAACGCAGCCTCCCTCGCCATTTGTGGGTCGAGCCGCGATAGTGCCCAACGTGGGAATGGGGACGCCGGCTTTGGAGCCCTTCCTTGTGGACCCCGGTTGGAGATCTCGAACCTTATGAATTTGTGGTCCGAAAGAGTCTCCACCGGGTCCACGCGCCAGTCCGTGATGAGGGCGGCCAGTGCAGGAGTGGCGAAGGTGATATCGACCACCGACCCACCATTGTAGCGGACACACGTGTGCGTCCTGCCCCTGTTGAGTAGGGACAGGCCGCGTGACACTGCCCACGTCTGTAGGGCCCTACCACGGCCTTCCGTGGTCGGGTTACCCCACGCCGTCGACTTCGCATTGAAGTCTCCGGCGAGGAGCAGCTGCCGCGGTGCCAATCGGCCCAAAACCGCGGACAGGGAGTCGAGGAAGTCCTCAAATTCCCTGTAGGGCCGGGTGGGGGAGAAATAAACTCCCACCACGGCGAAATCCCCCCCAGAGACGGCAATATAGCCTGACCCCCTTTCCAATAAGGAAAGGGGGGGAAAATCCGGAGCAGGCCGGGTGAGTATGGCCACTACTCCATCCAGATCGCCGAACCAGCGATCTTGGATGAAGTAGGGCTTGGCCACAACGGCGATGTTCACCTGCCACTCAGCCAGGGTCTGGGACATTAGGTCCTGGGCCGAGCGGCAGTGGTTCAGGTTACCCTGTAAGAATGTGCAATGTCCGACCTGATTCATTATTCGGACATTGCACCATCTTGCGCCGTTGAAGGACCGGCACCAACAGTAGCGGCGGCCTTGGTCAGCGCCGGCTGTTAACCCTTCGTGGGAGGGGGATTGCACTTGCTCCCCCTCATGACGTGCCCAGCTGGCCGGCCACTAGCGGCGCAAACGGCGCACTTGGGTTCGGCTGAGCAACTGTTCGCCTTGTGTCCCTCGACTCCGCACCTGAAACAGAGTTCCGTGCGGTCTTCAGAGGAGGGGCAGCGCGGCCTGGTATGGCCGGTGCCCAAGCACTTGAAGCACCTGAGGGGTTCGTCCTCAAGTGCGCGAACGGATGCCGAGCTCCAGCCGATCACCAGTCGGCCAGCGCTGAGCACGGATTTGGCAGCTGTGGTGGGGCACTGGAGGCGCATTGTCCCAACACCTCCGCGGCCGGTGCGTATTTCACCGACCTTAACCTGTTCCACCGGACAGCCGCCAATTTCTGCTACCTTCGTAGCCACCTCCTGCTTAGTGACGGAGTCATCTAGATCCGCCACTTGCAAGGAGGTGCATTTGATTGGGCGGGCCACATTGGCCGCACCCGTCACCACCTGACGCAGCTTCTCTGCAAGGGTGTCCGCCTGGGTGCCGCTCTGCGCTCCCGGGAACTCAAATAATCGAGCGCCCGTTTGAGTGGTGCGGCACCTTCTCGGCGTGACACCTAAGGCAGAGGCGTCGCCGATGGCCTCTCGAGCCCGTTTGAGGACAGTCTCATATGTCTCCCCCTTTTTTACTGCCTCGTCCGTCAAGGTCACGACGACAGCTGCGGATCGGGGGGAGACCAGTTTTTTCTTGGCGGCCTTACTGGCCGCTGGGGCAGAGGAGGACTCGCCCGCCCTCTTCTTCCCCTGCCCTTTCTTGTTTGCCCCTGAAGTGGTCGCAGGGGCCGACACCTTGGGGTCCTGCGCCTTTCTGGCCTTGGCCTTGGCCTTCCGGCCGACGACCCTGTTCCAGCCTTCATTGGCTAGGGTCGTCGACGGGAGAAGCACATCCTCCTCCATCGGCACCTGAGGTGCCAGATTGGCCACAGGGGCCTCAGCGGTGGAGCCGAGGGACGGAACCTGGGCGCTGAGAGCCACCGGGGTGGAAGCCTCGGGGTCCCTCGACTTCTTGCCCTTGGGCGGTAGGGGAGGCTTAGAAACCTCGGCCTCAATTACGGGCTCAACCACAATTTTCTTCAGCTCGTGTGCGAGCGGCGGACGGAGCCTCTTCTCCGGGAGGAGGCGATCCTCGATGCCTGCAAAGCAGGCACGAGTGTATCTGCGCTCCTCCGCGAACTTCTTCTCTAGGAAGGACTCCAGTCTGGCCTCCAAGCCCATTGGAGCCGGAACTGGGATTATGGGCTCCGGGATGGGTGGAGGCGATTTGCGCGCGGGCGATTTAGGATGGCCGGCCTGTCCCGCCCGCAAGGCGGCCAGCTCTTTGGCCATGGCTTCGAGCTCCTCCGAGAGCCGCTTGACAGTCGCCTGTAAGGCGGCAGTCTCATCGGAGACACTCCTCTTTGCCATCTCGGACGCGACGCTGAGGAAGGACAGAGCGTGGTCCTTAAGGGCTTTCCGTAGTGCCACCTTTCCGGACTTGCTGCCAATGCCAATGATGTCCTCGGCGTCCTCCTTCGCGAGCGACTCTAGGTCAGCCATCGACATAGCCGAGTAGTCCACCTGACTCGCTTTCTTTTTATTAAGCCGTTGTAGGGTGCGGCGCTCTTTTGCAGCAACCTGCTCCTCAAGCTCAGCCGACAGCAAAGCCCGTTTGGCCACCGCCAGCTTGGCCTTGCTTTCGGCTAAGGAAGTGTCGCCCGACTTTGGTGGGCGACCTCGACCGCGCTTGGCTGACGGCTTCTTCGACGTAGAGGATTTCGCCGAACCTGAGTCGTCCTCAGTGGCCATGCGCTTGCGCGGCCTCAAAAATCCCATGCGGCTTCCGTCAGCGTTGTCGCTCATGACGGAAACCGCGTCGGACATACCCTGAAGGGTGTCGTCCGAGTCGGACACATCAATGTCTTCGGCGTAAAAGAATTTACTGCCGGAGACAGCAGGCAGCGACTTGCCGGACGAGCCAGCAGCCGATCGGTCCGTTGAGGGTAGGCCAGAGTTTTTGGCAGAAGCGACGACCATCGGGGCCGACGCTCCCACCGCCAGTTCGTCAGAGTCCATTCCGTGAGCCGAAACAGAGTCCAGAGACACAGCCAGGTTGTCGGGTGACTTATCCTGAAAAGGACCAGTCACACCGGGAGAGGATAAAGCAGCAGCTGCAGCCAAGCCCTGAGAAGGACTTGGCCCGCGCGCTAGAGACGAAGAATTCGTCAAATCCGACATTGCAAAGAAGGCAGGGAGATGTTTGCAATGAAGGCCACAAGTTGTTGCCGTTGTCCAGTGCCACTCCGTTACGGTGGTCACTGAAACAACGTTGCCCGGGGTACACTACGCGGAAGTCACTTGTGGGGGGTACCCCAACGCTCGGAACTACACTGGCCGATCACCGCGTTATTGCACTTGCAGCTGTAGACCCCCGCACCTCGAGCACACGGGTGGATTCTGGATATTAAGGCGGTCCCTCTAGCGAAATGCCTTATTTTGCAATGTTTAGAATGCTATTAGCTTCATAAATCCTAATCAAAAAAAAATGAAAAAAATACTCAAATATTCTTCAGCATCTCTCTACACTTTACACGTTTCATTTATTGCATTTTAAAGTAAACTGATTATAAAACATGCTTCCTAAATAATGCCTAAAATTTTTTTTGGTGCATCTAGTCTTAAACAAGAAGTTATTTTTACTTGCAATTTACACTAATGTGTAGACAATTTATTGATAAAGATTTTACACTTTTGAATTTTTCCAAAAAAGCATTTTTTTATCCGGTAAACCATGCCTATGTCCAGCAGAGGACTTCCAAAGGGTGATGGTGAAGATGAGCGTGTGTACAGCTAACGAACTCATCTCAATCAAAATAATAATTCAATTTTAGGAGATTATTGCACTCCTTAGGAATAATACTAAAAATAAAAAAGGCAGACCCTGGGACCTCACACACCAGTGTGGGTTTACAACCGGGATAGACCGCACGGATGATGATGATGATAAGAAGAATACTATGGTCTTTTAAGTGGGCACAATACATAGATAGCACATAAGGGTGCGTTTCCACAGAAGCCCCCGCGCGGATTTATATATATTGCTTATCGGAGCTAAGATGTGTGATTTGAGAAAAAAAAACACCCTACGGGTCCGGATTGGGCATGACGATATAACTTCGGTTTTATCTAACTTTACTTACAAATTATTTGATTAAATAATTCTTATTAACAAATATTAGAATAGTCAGCCACGCTGAAGTGGCAATGGGCTGGGTACATCGCTCGCAGAACTGATGACCGCTGGGGAGCAAAGGTTCTTGAGTGGCGACCACGAACTGAGAGGCGCAGCGTGGGCAGGCCTTCTACCCTGTGGACCGATGACCTGGTGCAGGTTGCGGGAAGCTGTTGTATGTGCACGGCCCAAAGCCGCTCGTTGTCGCGTTCGATAGAGGCGGTCTATGTCCAGCAGTGGACTTCCAAAGACTGATGATGATGAGAATAGGTATTAATTATGGGTTTTTTACCCATAATTAATACCTATTCTATACTCAGTTACTAATGTTATAACTATTCTAATGCTAGTGACCATGAAAGTTTAAAACAATATATTAGATATTGGCAAAAAAATATATTTATAAAATTATATAACTTGATTCTCGCTTACAAGAGGTAAGTTAACTTTAATTCCCGTATGAAGTGAGGGCCCATTCCAAATCGCTTTTCGCTGAGTGATTTTCACTCTCGTCGAATAAAGAGAGACAAAACGAGCAATATCTGCGTCTGATAGCTGTCAGGTAAATTTCATCGGGCTCCAGGCAACGGTAGAATTCTTACTTGTCAGAGTGCGTCACTCGAACCCGTTTCGAAACCACTAGGAAACTGTCAGGTGACAGCTCGTTTAACCCCGCTTTCACTCGGGGTCAATTTGGTACGAGGTGGAGTGATTTTCACTCCTCAGTGTGAAATTCCACTCGGTTTGGAACACAGCCTAAACTACCTTTAATACCTGTTGCCGACCACATCCAGCTGCTCGGTATTGGCCACTACTGTGAGTCCTCAGCTGAAACTGCTGCCAAAAAGCTTGGTATCCTATCCAAGCTTAGGCGGTCTAATGGAGAAACGACTGTCGGAGAGCGCTTGCAGAACCATGATGATCAGGGGCCGTATTACCATCTCTTATAGCCAGTCAGGTTTATTTCCTAAACTGAGCGTAGCGAGCGATTTCTTAATAAGAAAAGATAAATATTCTTTCTAATAATAAATAATTTCTCATTGCACATCAAAAACAACATTACAGGTTTGTATAACAAGATTATGATGAAACAATAAGATGGTATTATTGCTAAATCGCAATCTCTTCCAGACAACCCCAGTAGAGGAATATGTTAGAAAGCGTAAGCAAGTGCACAAAAACTAAAAAAATATATTAACTTAAAAATATCAATAAAAGTAATGAACATACATACATAAAAACACATTTAGAAAAGACAAAAGTATGCAATTAATAAAAATAACAATAATAAAATAAAAATATTCCATTAAAAGTAAAGTAAAAAGTAAAAAAAAACATTTATTAATTTAAGCTCGTACAAAGCACTTATGACATGTCAAAAAAAAGTATATAGAAATAATAATAATAAACGTGAATAAAATAGTACAATATTAAGTAGTACATATTGTGAATATACATAATGTGAATCTACCACCGGTTCAGACGTTGCTTCTTATCGAGAAGACTCCGGCAAGAAACTCGATAGTTACTCTTTTGAACTTTGTTTGTTTTACAAAAAATAAATTCAGAGTACAGTCAATGAGAGTAGAAAAAAGAACACAACATTGAGCAGAGCAGCAGATTATTCCTACTATGACCACAAAATTTTGTCGTTCAAGTAATCCTCTACATTATAATAACCTTGTTTCATTAACTTTGCTTTAATTGCAGACTTAAACTTGTGAAGAGGAAGATCAACAAGACTTTGAGGTATTTTGTTAAAGTATTTTACAGATTGACCCACAAATGAGTTTCCCACCTTGTGTAGCCTAAGACTGGGAGTTTTCAATTTGTTTTTATTTCTGGTATTATGTTTATGAGTGTCACTGTTTTTTTTGAACAGATGCAAGTTTTTGCTCACATACATTATGTTATCTAAAATATACTGAGCATGCACAGTTAAAATATCGATCTTCTTAAATACTTCCTTAGGCGAGTCGTGTGGTCTAAGTTTGTTAATGGAGCGGATGGCTCTTTTTTGAAGTACAAAAATGGTGTTCAAGTCTGCAGCTGAACACCACAACAGTAGACCATACGACATAACACTATGAAAGTAGCTAAAATATACTAATCTTGCTGTTTCAATATCAGTCAAGAGTCTTATTTTTCTAACAGCACAAGCAGCGGAACTGAGTCTCCCTGCCAGGGCCGTTATATGCGGACCCCATTGTAACTTAGAATCTAGAGTTATTCCTAAAAATACAGTAGAATTTGTTAATTATAATGGCTCGTCATTCATAGTTACAATAGTATCAACCTTTCTCACATTGGGCATAGAGAATTTTGATGCACTTTGTTTTTTTTGCATTAAGTAATAAATTATTACTAGTGAACCAACATAGTACTTTTGTGAGAGTATTATTTGCATCGTCAAATGCTTGCTTACCTCTGTCGACTTTAAAAATCAACGAGGTCAGCAAATAATACTATCTCACATATATCTTTGACATAGGTAGGAAGATCATTTATATAAATAAGAAAAAGTAAAGGTCCTAATATAGATCTGGGGCACTCCCATACGTATGGTGGCACCGGAAGATGCAGTTCTGTTGATACTAACTTTTTGAGTTCTATCTGTAAGATAGGATTGTATTAATTGAGATAAGATACCTGAAACACCGTAATGTCTTAGCCTAATCAGTAATATTTCATGATCCACGCAATCAAATGCTTTTGAAAGATCACAAAATATTCCTACTGCATCTTGCTTGTTTTCCCAAGCATCAAATATGTGTTTGATAAGTGCTACACCGGCATCAGTTGTGCTCTTGTGTTTAGTAAAACCAAATTGTTTCTCATGTAGTAAGTTATTTAAATCAAAGTGTGAAAGCAGCTGGTTCAATATAATTTTTTCAAAGATTTTACTGAGAGCTGGTAGTATAGAACTGGGTCTATAATTAGATGGGTCGCTTTTGCTACCAGATCTAAAAAGCGGGATGATCTTACTAAATTTCATTAAGTTGGGAAACTGACCTTGGTCTATGCAATTATTAAAAAGTTTAGCTAAGTGGGGTGATATCGTATTAATGATTGATTTGAGTAGATTAATCGAAATACCCCACAAATCTTCGGTATTTTTCATATTAAGTTCCTTAAATAGGTACCTTGAGGATGTCATGAGAATCAACATGATCAAAGCAGAACTGATTTGTGCACCCATCAACACTAGATGTTAGCAGGGACTCAGCTATGTGGACTAGAATTTAACGTGCTTGTAGATACAATAGGTTATATTAGCAAAAAAAGTTTCAAATGTATTTGCTATTTCAATCTCAGACTCTATAACATTATTTTGAATTTTGAGAGAGAATGAGTGATCGCGCAGTTTAGATTTACAGGTTTCTTTATTAATTATGTTCCAAGTGACTTTGATTTTATTTTTAGCCTGTTTTATTTTGTCTCGCAGAAAAATGGACTTTGCAATATGACATGATTTCTTGAATGTTTTTGAATATAATTTAACATGCTCAACTAGTTTTTGACAGTTTGAGTTAGCTTTAAATCCATATAATTCGTATAATTTATTTCTACTATATGGATGCCTGGAGTGGCCCAATCACTAAATTTAAACTTAAAATTATCAACAGATGACTGGCCTGTTGGCGCAATGGTTAGCGATCCTGCCTTTAGCGCCGGAGGTCGTGGGTTCGATCCCCACCCATGACAAATATTTGTGTGACGAACATTTGTATTTGTTGTGTGTCTGGGTGTTATTATCTATTTAAGTATGTTTATCAGTCTCTGACGCCCTCATTACAAGCTCTGCTTAGTTTGGGGTCAGATGATCTTTGTGAATTGTCCCAGATATTTGTTATTATTATTAGTTACTTTCTTCTTAGGAAAAATATGGTTATGTTCATGCAATATTATCTCAAAGAGGTGCCTATACTGATCATCTATGTTATGATGACCTTGGGGCAGTAGGTTAGAAATATTTTTATTTATATTAATTTGAAACTTTTAGTCGACTCTTGGTGATACATAAAACTTGTAATAAAAAAGAAGGAACGAAATTAGGAGACTAAGCAGGAGCGTTAAAGGGCGAGAAAATGTGCTTTGATCCTTGTTTTAAAAATAGATAAAAAAATTGACTCTCTAATAGATAAGAGTAGGGATTTCCTGAGACGAACAGATTTAACAGTAAACGACTTTGGGCCGTCCGCATCCAACGGCTTCCCAAAACCTGCACCAGGTCATCGGTCCACCGGGTAGAAGGCCTGCCCACTCTGCGTCTCCCAGTTCGTGGTCGCCACTCAAGAACCTTTGCTCCCCAGCGGTCATCAGTTCTGCGAGCGATGTGCCCAACCCATTGCCACTTCACCTTGGCTAACTATTCTAATATTTGTTAATGAGCATTATTAAATCAAATCATTTGTAAGTAAAGTTAGATAAAACCGAAGTTATATCGTCATGCCCAATCCGGACCCGTAAGGTGAATTTTTTCTCAAATCACACATCTCAGATCACATCATGGTCAATATAACGCTGATTCTTACCACGATCTTGTTTATCTCTCCTATAAAGTCCGTCCACCCAAACCCAAGGCAAAAATTCTCCTGCAACGCAATTTTGGTGGCATGAACACTGAACTTCTACGAAACGATGCTCTGAAAGTTGACTGATCCGAGATTGATAGTGCTGGAGGTGTGGATGAGATGATTCACCACTTTAATTCACTCGTTATCCAGCTTTACGAAAGGCATGCTCCTGTGTGCCCAGTCAAGATCAAGCATTTTCCTGCACCCTTAGTTAGGCTTAGTGATGAGCTCAGGGCTCACAGAATTAAAAAAAAACTCTGTTAAACCAAAATTTAAATTGGACCCGTCTGATCAGAATCGAGACAAATATAAATCACTTCGGAATCGCTGCAATAGGCTGTGCAGAGACGCTCAACGACGCCATATTCATGAATCCATCAATAATGGAAACCCAGTTAAAGTCTGGAAGTTTCTTTAGTCAATTGGAGTTGGAAAAACTCGTATTTTTACATTATTAGGGATAGTATCATCCCAAATAATGTAAATATAGATCTTCTAAACAAGCATTTGTCCTCGTCTGCTGAAATTAATAGCACAGTTAAACTCACTTCACTTTTAAAGCTGAGACTCTTAACCGACTTTCATATCTTCCAACTCCTGACTACGCTTCCTTTGTCTTTGATCGAATATCCAATTTTGATGTTGAGAGAAACGTACGCTCAATCGCATCTAATGCGGTCGGCAGTGATTGCATTAGCCGTAATATGATTATTCCTCTCCTTGATATCCTTTCACCAATCATCACCCGCATCCTCAAGCACTCTCTCTCTCTCTCTTCTGGTACCTTTCCTACAGCATGGAAGGATGCCCAAATTACTCCTCTTCCGAAGAAGGCAAGTCCTTTATCATTCTCTGACTATCGCCCTATATCCATTTTACCTTTCCTATCGAAAATCCTTGAGCGGGTTGTGTTGTGCATCAACAGCTCAACCATTTTTTGACCAAAAACCTTCTTATAAATCCCTTGTTTGTTTGTTTGTTTGTTTGCATGGTGCAACATTGAGGCTGGTATACCACAAGGTGGCGTTTTGTCTCCACTTCTTTTTACATTCTTAATTAATTCAATCACCCACAAACTTAGTTCTTCCTACCACCTATATGCAGACGATCTCCAAATTTATTCTCAAAGCCTTGCTGATCTCCCGACGATCATTCAAACTGTAAACATCGATTTGAACCATATATCAAACTGGAGCACCTCGTTCGGGCTCAAGGTCAACCCGGCTAAAACGCAGGCAAGCATAGTTTGCAGCCCCTGGCAAATTTACAGAAGTAATTGGAACTTACTGCCCACAATTTCATAATTCATAATTCATTTATTCGATGCTTCATGTGGTAGGTTACAGGTCTTAAATAAAAATATAGTACATACACATGAACCCTGCTAGGGCAATGCAAGATATATTGGAATAATTAACTAGGTAAGTTATTTACAAACTTATGTTTTCATGCACATTTTAACATTTATGATCAATTTAAACACTTTCAAAATACTCCTGCACAGAATAAAAACAGTTTGATAGCAAAAATCTTTTGACACTAGAACTAAATAAGGACAAACTACACACATCAAAAGTGTCTAGGGATCAACATATATTTTTGCAATAACTTTTCTCCTGATTGATATTAATTAAAATTTTCTTTAAGGATTCATCAAATAAAGTGTTTTCGTTTGTCTACAGTAACGATAAACCAAGTCACCTTTGCATTAATAAAGAATTTTGCCATTTTCCTAATAAAGGGATTTTTGACATTTGAACCACTAACATTAAAGTTCGAAAAAAAGACTGAAATAACAGTTTTCTTTAAAATTTTATTGGGTAACTTAAACAATTAATAATCCGTGTTTCTACCGCGAACACTAACAGCACAAGAACATCGGTTTGGCATACTCAAAATGAGTTCATCCAAATCACGCTGTGGAATGGCCGCCCATGTTCGTTGCAACAACAAGAAAAGGTCTTCTTGCGACTGGATACCCTCCATATTCGGCAGAGCTCTTCTCTGTAGCATATCACATGCATGCTCAATCGGGTTCAAGTCTGGCGACTGAGCAGGCAAGGGCAGGACATTGATGTTAGCTGCGGCGAGAGTCTGTCTTACAACTCTTGCGGTGTGCGGTCGTGCATTATCATGCATTAACTGAAATAAGGGACCGATTTGCACTTGTAGAGGAACGATGACGTCTGATACAATCGTCTCAGCATAAATTTGAGCGTTGAGGTTGCCTCTGATCCAAATCAACTCAGTTCTTCCGCCGATCCAAATACCCGCCCATACCATGATGGTTACACCACTATAAGGATGGACTTCCTGGCAGGATTTTAATCGCTGTTGGCGTCCAGGGGTTCTCCAGTGTCGTATACGTCTTGTATCCGGTCTCATACCAAAACGAGACTCATCAGAAAAGCACACGAAACGCCATTGTTCTTCTGCCCAATTTCTGTGTTCAAGAGCCCATTGATATCGAATCCTACGATTGTGCATTGCTATAGGTGGTACCCTTAGCGGTCTTCGGGAATGAAGGTTCACTTCATGCAAGCGGTTTCTGACTGTTTGGTCGCTAATTAAGTTCCCTGAAGAGTGATGAAGCCTCACGGCTAACATCATGGCGGTTATTGTTGGAGCTCTTCGAGTTGTGATTTGAATGTATCGGTCTTGTCTCCGTGTGGTGCAGTGATACCGTCCTCCATGGCGCTCAGCCACGGTACCAGTGCTTCGGTAACGTGTCCAAAGTCGACTGATAACACTCTGACTTGTATTCAGAGCTAAAGCCACAGTACGTTGCCGGGAACCAGCTTCTATCATTCCCACGGCTCTGAGCATTTCTTCCCTGCTTAAATGACGTCGCCGTTCCATAATAACGTTGGTTTTAATCAGTAGTAGGGAAACAGTAGCACTAATAATGTCTTCAATGCGTTGTATGTTTTTATAGGGAAAATATTGACAGCTGATTTTCATCTTTTACTCGAATTTGATTGACAGTTCCTGTTTCAAATTATGAAATGCACCAAAAAGGATCCATATAAATTTATAAAATCATAAATTTATTACAAATCCACATCTCAATCTCAAGAAATCCGCATAAAAATGCTTGATCCCTAGACACTTTTGATGTGTGTATTTATACCCTTTATTAAAAGAGGTAATTTATTAAATATCTTTACCGACATGTGGTATGGTCCCGAACTAACAATATGTAGCTTCGTGAGAGGGGCTACCAGTCTGTGTTTGCGACGGAGATTACGGGACTGAGCATAATAGCTATCAGCTTGTGTGTAAAGGTGGGGATGATTTTTAAATGCACATTTCCAATATGTATAAGGAGGTCAAAGTTAAAATGTTAAATTTAATGAAATAAGGTCTACATGTTTCTCTCTGCGTTATATTAGCTGATATTCGAATACATCGCTTTTGTAGGATAAATATACGATCACTTTCCGTACCATTTCCCCAGAGAATCACAGCTTATCTAAGCCAAGCATGAGCAAAGGCGAAATAAGCACTAGTTGCTGTTTCTAAATCCGTAACCCTCTTTAGGTGGTAGAGTGCATACGTAAATCCTGACAGTTTACTTGCTAACTTATCCATGTGGCTTTTCCAGTTCATGTTAGACTCTACTTCTAGGCCCAACAATGTACATGTACTCACGGAATCTAGCTTGCAGTCATCGTGAACGTAGTTTATTCTTAAAGGTTGCTTTTGTAGTTTTGTCTAGGGTGGAATTGCATTAACTTTGTTTTGTTGAAATTTAGTTGTAAATTATGTTCCTTAAGCCATTCAGTTATACATTTAAGGGTTATATCCAGGCTAGTGTACAATTCCTGATCATTGGTACAAGGGATGACTACAGTAATATCATCTGCATATAAAATGCATTTTTTATCAAGGGTTTTAGGAAGGTCATTAATATATATTCAAAAAAGTATACATCCTAGTACGCTACCCTGTGGAATAGAACCTACTATTGTCTGTTTTTGTGATCTAATATTAAGTATACAGTTGGTGCTTTTATCGTAATAAGGTATTTCAACAAATTGTTCACGATTCGATAAATAAGACCTAAACCATTCAAATGCCGGCCCCCGCACTCCAATTCCGTAAAAATTATTCAAAAGTATTTTATGGGACACCCTGTCGTATGCCTTGCTCATATCCAGCATGATACTTACTGCATACTGCTTATTATCAAAACTATTTAAAATTTCGTTCGTCATACTGAAAAGGGCACTCACCGTAGATCGATATTTACGAAAACCGTTTTGGCTGTCATCATAGATGTTATACTTCTCACAGAAGGAATTCAGTCTTTTAGACATTAAAGTTTCGAATATTTTCGAGAACGTAGACAGTAATGAAATTGGCCCAAATTGATTTATATCACTTGTTACTTTCTTTTTGGGAATAGGTTTAATTACAGCGATTTTAAGTTGATCGGGGAAAGTGGCTGCTGTGAATGATTGGTTGACAAGAACAGTCAGAGGTACTATGAGTTCATCCTTGCAATGCTTGATTAGTATAGGTGGAAAGTCATCGACACCACAGCTAACTTTACTTTTAAGGTTTTTGATTTCATTTGACAGCGTCCCAATCCAATTTAGTAAAGTGGTGAAGAACTTGGGAGTCTTCATAGATAGTTCTTTGACCTGGAAGGCGCAGATAGGCGAGGTAAGCAGTAAAATGTTTGCTGCTGCAATTTGTTTAAGTAGATTACGTAGTTTCCTTCCGATACCCACCAAAATTGCGTTGGTTCGGGCCTTACTTTTCCCGATACTTGATTATGCAGACTGCTGCTACTTAGATCTCCTTGATAATCTCGAAAGACCCCAAAATTTTTGCATACGCCTTATCTTCGGTCTGCGTAAGTACGACCACGTTTCCAAGTCCCGAGCTTAGCTTAACTGACTGCCCATTCGTCTTCGCCGTAACTCCTATATTCTTTCTTTGTTGTATATTGTATTATTTAATCCCAAGTTGCCAGCGTACCTCAAAGAGCAATTCCACTTTCTGCAACCACCTCGCGGACAACAATTGCGATCATCTCCAATAATTCGGCTCAAATTTCCTCCTCATTCTTCACACTCCTACACACAATCCTTTGCTGAACAATCTATCCGATTGTGGAATTCCTTAGCCCTCTCTATTAGGAAATCTCAATCCCTTCCTATCTTTAAGGCAAAGGTCGAATCGCATTATCTTTCGCTGTGATTATTCATATTTATCTTTTTCTAATTTTCTAGCTAACTTTGGTGTACTCGTTATATGTTTAAAGATAAGATAAGTTATAGGACAGTGCCCAAGTTCGCCTATGAACCAACAAACATTTGACATTTGTCATAATTCTGGCCATAATTTAAGACATAATTATCACTTAATAGATTGTCACGGACACTTCAGATTTTTGATATCAAAATTAAAAATACTGAAAAGATTTATGTTGCGTTTGTCTGTGCCCTCTGTTGTTTAGACATCGCAACAATATTTTAATTTACTTTGTATTGACAAAAGAAACCTTGTTTGTGCAAGAAAACGTAGTTGTGAACTTTAGTAAGTTAAGTAAGCTCTTAAAAATGAGTAACAATACATTACTGTCAATGCGATAGATGTTCAATCAGCTTTTTATTTTAAATCAGATTATACATTGGCTTTAATCAGCTTTGTGCGAAACCAAAAAAAAAGAAGTTAATGACGTTTGGTTGACTTGACACTTCAACGCAAAAAAAATACCAGCACCTGTCTAGGTCATAAAATAAAGAGTTTACAGAAGGACTGCCTTTTTCCAAAACTTGCGTGAACCGCCTAGGGTTACTACTATATTCGCTCTGAATTTTCAAAATGAAGTAAGTATAACTTACTTACTTCATTTTGAAAATTCACAACCATGACACAACCGGCCAAAAACAAAATTCATCATGTGAAAAATTGCACCAAGTTCGACAAAAACAAAAACACTGCGACAGTGCGACTTTCCGACTCACCGAAGCTCACTGACTTCGCTTGTAAACTCATGTCTCTGTGTGCGTGCGTCAAAAATGGCGTGTTGTTCTAAGCGGGCTATCTGTCAGAGCGCCGCACATGTCTATTTTTCGCTTTCAATTTGCAATGCTGCGTTATTGTTTTAATCTTAATAATTTTATTAAAACTCGCGGCACTGTGTTCAATGTCTAGGCATTGCATACAATGCCTGAATTATACACATTGGCCGGTGACATATGTATGTATTAATAATAATGTGGTCGGAACTTCTTACAATTTTGTGAAAACATAATGCTTGCGCGATTCAATGACGTGCAACGCCATCTGTTGTATTTTTTAAGTAAACGAATATTACATGGAACTGGAACTCAACTTGTTTAGCAATCCAATAATATAGGATTTTCTACAGCGAAAAATAAAAATGTTTTTTTTATACTTCAGATATCTAAATTACTTTCGTTGTGTGTAGTTAGTAAAAGTTTACCCTACTTATTATATATGATATTATTCAATGCAGCAGAGGTTGCAAACGAAAGACGGATCGTTTTCGTAAGTAAGTCTAAGGCCGAGACCTATGGCCGTTACTTAGCTAAGCACAGACTATTACTGTATAATTCAATCAGGTGAGTGCGCAACTTTCCGATGCTCAACACGGATTTCGGCCAGCTAGGAGTACAGCCAGCAACCTCCTTAACTACATGGCCGACTTGGTACCAGTTGTGGACAGTGGGGGACAAATCGATGCCGCTTACTTTGACTTCAAAAAAGCATTCGACTTGGTCGATAATGACATATTGCTCAAAAAGCTAGCGAGTGTCGGTTTTACCCTTTTGATGTATCCTATAACTTTATTTATTCTAGGTATGGTTGGATACAACAAATTGGAGGTAAGGAGAGATCTAGGTCTCACTACCTACATATTTAAAGTTCTTGTAGGAAAAATCGAAAACGCAGTGTTACTGGGCCAAATAAGTCTTTTTGTTCCGGACAGGTATGTGTGGCGGCGGCGGAGGCCGCAGCTTCTTGCGCCGGTGCGCGGTAGAACTAACTTGTTGAGTAAGGCGCCACTGACGCGCGCTCTCGCCACACTCAACCGTATTGCCCAGGATTTAGACATTTTCTACTGTTCTCTGAGTGAATTCACAAGGATAGCCCTTTATTTTTATTTTATTTATATATTTATTAGTTTGTACACAAATTACAGTTCTTTACATAGAAAAATAAGGATAGCTAAAGTACAGGTGAGCTTATCTCTAAAGAGAGATTTCTTCCAGCAGACCATGATGCAAGGAAAAGCATAAAACAAACAGTGATGGATAGACAGAACTGTGTACATAATTTTAAAGATCAAAATTTCTATAAATAGACCAGCTTACTTACAAATAGACATATATTATTACAAATATAAAATATATAAGTACCTAAATAAAATAATTATACATATTTAAAAATAAATAAAATTATTATTATTATTATTATGATCCAACACAATTCAAACATTTTTTAAAAGATGTTCTTTTAACAATCTTTTGAAGGAACCCACAGAAACGGGCAGCTTGTTCCACAGTTTCACAGCTGAAAAGTAAAAGAGTCACCATACATGCTCGTTCTACAGGTAGGGGCAGTCAGCTGTAAATTATAGGCTGAACGATGAGTTCTGCCGGACGATGAAAGATAGGAGAAGCGCTCACAGAGATAGCGTGGAGAAGAAGGGTTGAAGAGGATGTTGTAAACAAGAACCATCATGTGATAATCACGCCGCAAACGAATAGGCAGCCATTTCAACTGCTTTCTGTACTCAGAAACATAACCTTTATACCTATTTTATCGTATCAGAATATAGTAGATATGTTAAATTGTCTTCGTATGTCATTATTTAAAAAAAATGTTTTATTGCTGTTGATGCTGTTCTATTGTATTAGGTACAAAATCTGTAATGATAGAATAAGTTTATGATGAATAAATAAATAATTATTAAATAAATTATTTAAAAACAATTATTTTATTATTAATATACAAGTTACCAACTTATTGTTTTGCCAAACGATTAGCAGGTGGTTTGTCTTACTTGGACCACCAAGTTATTTTATTGAGCTGGAAAACCCATGTCAATTTAAAAAGTAATAACATTGCACGAAAATTCCTAGTTCAAAAAATTTACTTCATGTTCTAGCACATGTCGTGAAAAAAATGTAATACTAAAAGGGGTATTCGTAATGTTGGCGTCATTTTTGAAATTTCGCGGCCACTTACTAAAATTTATAGTCCGGGAGGTAGCTTTGCATTTTCGGCAGTGATTTTGCGCCGATTGCTTGCCATCTCCTTTGATAGATCTCGAATGACTTACAACTGAACCAAGTGTCAGAACCAACCTACTGGCGAAAGCGCCCCTCATCCGCGCAATACGTGTCATTAACATGATCAATGACAGGGTGGACATTTTTTCATGCACTTTGAGAGAGTTTGTAAGGACTACATTGTATATTATTAGCTATAAATTAGGTTAGATTTTATTAGTGTACTGTATAGGATTATAATATAAGGTTTGTAATTATAGATAAGTATTTAATTGTCACATATCGCATTAGGTTAAGATACCTGTAATGGTTGTGATAAAGATAGTAAGTAGTAAATAAATAAATAAAAAAAAAACATTGATATTTTTTGGGATCATAATGTTAATTTAATTATGGTTACAGAGTGTACTAAAACAAATGTATGTATATGTTACAGGCCACTTGATAAGTCCGGGCACTATTAATAATGATCGGTCCGCATGCCCAATGCCCTTGTCAAATGGGCAATGCGAGTAAAACGGCCTAGTTTATCTCTTTTCCCGGTCAATATGAATAATGGCCACCTTGTCTTGGGCAAAATGATAAAACGAATTGATCTTTGATGTTATTGTTTATTATATCCTTAGAATAATCACATATAGAAACCAAGTCCAAGCGTCCATTTTGAAGCACCTTAATTGGCGCTTCGCAGTGTTCAAGCGCACCGCACGTATCAAAGCAAGTAATGGTCACGCATGTGTTAATCGGTTTAGTGCTTCACTTTTGACGGAGCGCTTGTATGAGACTATCTTTCTATATGTGTAATTACTCTAAGATTACATCGTATTAAATCAACTTATGGGCAACGTATACAATGCCGGGTGCGTTTAGGCAATGTACGATCTAAAATAAGTAGCGAGTGGCCTTCCGGCTATGTCTGAAATAAATAGATTTTGCCTTTAATTATCAAGTTTTATAGACAAACTCTAACTCAAACAACGTAAAGCATTTATAACTATTGACAAAATGCATTGCTTGGATGAACTAGTTCTGTTCAATTTTACTTACAAAAAACCCTGTTTCATCAGAAGGTGGTCTGCTCTGTCTCGAAATATGTGTTTTTAAGGAAACAGCTTAATATAGCAGTGCTCCAATATTTTAAATCTTCACTGGGTCAGCTGATGGTCTTTCCACCGCAATACAAGCAGCTGATTGTTGTTTTCGTACTCTTAGTTAATTATTTGAAGAATCACGTAGTTAAATTTCATTAGGCGTAATATAACTTTATTTTACGTTTTTTTTTACAAGTTCATGCGAGCAGCTGACGTGACGCATATTCCCCCCTCCACGATGCAGCTGAAGACTCTTTTTCAGCTCAGTATGATATCAACTATTTACGGAAACAGTTTCAGCTGGCGTACTTTTACTTTTTTTTTGTTATTTACCTCTTTCGCAGCCCCCCACAGCCGCACCCACCGCGACATGAGCAGCTGACGGTCGGTTCACTTATTAGTCATATAATATCAGCTGGCTTACTATGACTTTTGTATTTGCAACGCTAGAGGAAAGGTGGTGATGTGGCCCCTGCAGATATATTGGCCCCCTTCGATATTTATATGTTAGATTATCACCATCTAGCATAATTTGGGTGCAACGGGGTCCTCCCACAGTAACACCAATTTAGTACCCAAAAAATTCGTCAGAAGGTGTCACGTCCGTTCGTCATTCGATTCATTTAAAACACGTACCGGCAATAGTAGATTGTTACACAAGGTGAGAAAGTTACCTTTTCAATGCACGAGATGGTTTGGCGCGCGAGGTTCGAGGGCATTGAAAAGGTCTTTCTTCCGAGGTAAACACTCTGCTTTTCATTACGAATATAAGGAAAGTAAATAAAAATCAGATACTTACTCGTAGGTTCAGCCAAATAAACTTCTCACTCGATTTACGAAACAACTGAATGAAGTGAAGTTCGAATAGTTGCAATCCCGCCTTTTTTCAACCGACTTCAAAAAAGGAGGAGATTCTCAATTCGACTGTATGTTTTTTTTTTTTTTTTTTTTTATGTTTGTTACCTCATAACTTTTTTTATTTGAAAGCTGGTGCTTCCCGAATGGTCCCATTTTAATTTGGTCTAGTTATGACAGTGGCATCCATGAGAAATGAGAAAACCATATAAGTCTTAAATCTAGATAGACAAAATGCGCGACAAATGGACGACAAATGGATGAATAACTTAATATTACGCCAACCGATTTTGATAATTCTTTATTTATTTGAAAGCTGATGCTGCCCGTGTGGTCCCATTCTAATTTGGTCCAGTTCTGACAGTGGCATCCATGGTAAATCTACATAAGTCTTAAATCTAGATAAACCATTTGCACGACAAATGGACGAATAACTCATTATCACGCCAACCGATTTCGATGCTTCTTTTTTTATTGGAAGGTTTTTTCTTTTTTTCTTTTTTTATTTATACTTCAAGGGTAGTTTGATGAGTGTTAGGTTCTGATCATGGGATCCATGACAAAGTAACGGAACTCTTCAATTCTTAGGAGCAATTGGACGAACACTTTTTCGATGTTTAAAATAAATAAGAACTATTCACTGAAAATCAAGAAATAAATAAAAATTTTAACAAAAAAAAAACCAACTTCAAAAAAAACTATTCCAAAACAAAGCACTAAAAAAAAGTAAAGAAATAATTGCGTATTCTTCTAAAACTTATACGATAATATAATGTAGGTACCTACAATTATTGTTATTGTTGGAGTCGGTGTCAGCCAATGTAGGTTTGTAACTACCTACATACATACGTAAACGTGATATGTAAGAAATAGGTATATTGCTAGGTATATTGTAGTGTTTCCTTGGCTGACACCGACTTCAACAATAACAATAATTGTACCTACATTATATTATCGTATAAGTTTTAGAAGAATACGCAATTATTTCTTCACTTTTTAGTGCTTTGTTTTAGAATAGTTTTTTTTGAAGTTGGTTTTTTTTTGTTAAAATTTTTGTTTTTTGTCTGTGGAATTCAACCATTTTTTTTTATATTTGTAAAAAAGCATACTTAGACAATGATGATGGAACTCTCCCGCCTTATTTTATTTGTTTTTTTTTTTTCATTTCTATCGTAAATGCTTAGCTCAAATTTATTCAATTAAATACTAATTTAGTGAAACATATATTAATGAGTATATTCCTGCTTCGATTGTTTAAATATTCATTTGAAATCAAGATAAATAAATTTCAAATACAGCCGTGGCTGAATAGAATACATCGACTTGCCGCAAAAGGAATGTCAAAATAGAAGGTGACATTTGACAGTTATTTACTTTCAGCCCTAGGGCTGAAAAAAACTTTACAGCCCTAGGGCTGAAAGTGAAGCTTTCAAAGTTTCAACCCTATGCTCAGGCAACTTTAGGCGTACTTTCCGTGTATGAGTAATGAAAACTTATTACCAACTGTGATTAAAATTCAATAGTTCGCGAAAAATAGCGAGTTTTTGCTTTTTCTTCAAGACATTTGGTTTTTATAACTGTCTTCTACGCGATTTGAAAGGTAATTATGAGATTATTTATAAGATTTTTTTGGTTGTTTGGTTAAATATGCTCAATATTTGTAATTTGACCCCCTCACATTGGTTGTATTTTGGTCCCGGGGTCCATGTCATGTCATGTAAGAGTGATTTATCATTTATGTTTTTTTATTTTGCGTTTTCAGATGCCTAGACAAAGTGTGTTATTATCTCCATCTTCGAGGAACTACATCCAGCAGTAGTTCTGACAGTAATAGCAGTGAATACTGACTCTGATTATGAAGATCCATATCCAAATAGGGTTCCTCAAAACGCAAATACACCCTGTATGTTCTGCAACACCAATTATTCAAACGACAGACCTGGAGAGCCATGGATACAGTGTCAAGAGTTGCGATTTATGGGCTCATACAGCCTGTGCAGGTTCAGAAGGAGATTATTAAATTTGTATGAACAGACTTTTCAAATGAATATAGAAATCAGCTCGTTTTCGTCCACGGGCGAAAAGCTCTTTCGGTGAATGGTCCATAGTGGAAAACGCCTGTAGTCGACATACGAACCATTCTGTCGACGAAACGTCCATAGGTGAAACATTCTGACGATGAATCTCTCAAAAACAAAACGTCCTATTAGTACGGGTGATCCAAAAGTAATGTTATTCAATAATGAACACAATGAATATAGGTACTCGTAATAAAAAAATAAATTTATTTCTCAACAGTCTCCTAGCAAGTCTATACATTTAGTCCATTTCTTTTCTAAACCTAAAATTCCCTTAGAAAAAAAATCTTTATCTTGACTCTCAAAAACGTCCTCAACCGCGGCCATCACGTCGCTATAATCGTCAAATTTCTTGCCTCGGATGTGTTCCTTGAGTCGTGGAAAGAGATAGAAGTCACTGGGGGCTAGATCTGGTGAATAGGGGGGGTGTTCCACCAGCTCAAAGCCCGCTTCCTGAATGGCAGCCATGGCAATTGCAGCTTTGTGAACCGGTGCGTTGTCTTGATGGAACAGCACTCCAGCCCGCAGTTTGCCTCGCCTTTTCTCCTTAATAGCCTCCCGCAATCTTCTTATTTGTTCTTCATAGTAGGAGCCTGTAATAGTGGCCCCCTTTTTCAAGTAGTCCACCATGATTATTCCTTCAGCATCCCAAAAAACAGACGCCATAAGAGATTGAAATTTTGTTAGATAGCATCAAACCTAAATCTCGTATAGAAAGTAAGCAAAATAACGGAGTGCGCTGGGGTGACAGAAACTCTGAACAATGTGACATGTACAGTTATTTATGTAATAATAATTTGAAATTTGTTGACTTTCCCGTTGAAATGACTGAATGTTGTAATTATGTATGTAAAGTTGTCGACCATAAACTAATTATTGATGATATGTATGACAAAATAATTAACATATTGTGTCGGGCAGCTTGTGATAGTCAATCGTCGAATGTTCCCAGATCCAAGAGGCCGGTCCTCGGTTGGAACAGGCACGTGCGTGATGCTCACAGGGTGGCCAAGGCAAAGTTTGATTCGTGGGTGTTGTACGGCAGGCCGGTGGAAGGCCGCGAGTGGGATGACATGCAGACGAGTCGTAAGATTTTTAAATCGCGCTTACGCTGGTGCCAGAATCATACTGACCAAATTAAAATGGACATCCTAGCGTCGCACCACTCTGGGAGCGATTTCCGCAGTTTCTGGAAGTCTACAAACAAACTCAACAGTAATCCTGGTCTACCTGTGAGCGTCAACGGTACCTGTGACCTGACAAGTATAGCAGATTTATTTAGGGACCATTTTACCGTAAAGTCACCACTGGGTCCCACACAGTTGACGAGCGATGATGGTTGTAGTGGCCAGGAAGTCAGCGTCCGGTTTACGGCCGAAGAGGTGCGGCAGGCCATAAAATCTATGTCACGGGGCAAGTCCCCTGGCCATGACCACCTGAGCATTGAACACCTGAGGTACGCAGGATATCATCTGCCCAGAGTGCTGGCAATGTTCTACTCCTTGTGCGTGGGACATTCGTACTTGCCTGCGCCGATGATGAAGACTGTGGTGGTACCAATTGTCAAAAACAAAACTGGTGATATCAGTGACAAGTGTAACTATCGACCGATTTCTTTGGCCACTGTTATCGCGAAGGTGCTTGACAGTTTGCTGAACACACAGCTCGATAAACACCTACAAATACACGACAACCAATTTGGTTTTAAGTCAGGTCTCTCCACTGAAACGGCTATATTGTGTCTAAAGCAAACTGTCAAGTACTACACGGATAAAAACACGCCTATTTTTGCGTGTTTTCTTGATTTATCGAAAGCGTTTGATCTGGTTTCTTACGATATTCTATGGCATAAACTTTATCAAACATCGATGCCCGAGGAATTAATCCGTACTTTTCAATACTGGTATGGGAACCAGATCAACGTTGTTCGGTGGTCAGGAGCGTATTCGACACCATACAGGTTGGAGTGCGGTGTGAGGCAGGGCGGGCTGACCTCACCTAAACTTTTTAACCTGTATGTGAACGCGCTTGTGGAGGGGCTCAGCAGCACACATGTCGGCTGCCATATTGATGGAATCTGCCTTAATAATATTAGTTACGCGGACGACATGGTGCTGCTGAGTGCCTCTGTAGGTGGACTGTCACAGCTGCTTGACATTTGCGAAAGGTATGCTAAGCAACATGGTTTGACTTATAATGTAAAGAAAAGTGAGTGGATGATCTTTCAGGCTAAGGGAAGGTCTCTTAGTCAAACACCTAAACTTAGACTGAATGGCTGCCCACTTAATAGAGTTGAACAATTTAAATACCTTGGGCACATTCTAACTCCGGACCTGAAAGACGATACTGACTTAGAGAGGGAGCGTAGAGCGTTGTCTGTTCGTGCGAATATGATAGCCCGCAGATTTGCTCGCTGTTCAAGAGATGTCAAAATTACCCTGTTTAGGGCATTTTGCACGTCCTTCTACACGAGTAGTCTGTGGGTGGGCTATACGCAAAAGCAGTACAGCTCTCTACGCGTCCAGTATAATAATGCTTTCAGGGTGTTGTTGGGGCTGCCCCGCTTCTGTAGCGCCTCAGGGATGTTCGCTGAGGCGCGAGTTGATTGTTTTTATACAACCATGCGCAAGCGGTGCACCTCCCTGGTGCGCAGGGTGCGGGGCAGCCCGAATAGCATTCTGCGCGCGTTCGCCGAGCGGTTTGACTGCCAGTACGTGTATCACTGTAACATGGTACATGTGCGGGACAGAGTAGAGGTATTATTTTAAATTATTGTCATGTACTTTTCAATTTTTAATTTATGTAATCTTTGTTTTATATATTAATTTTTATGTATTAATGGTCCTTTTGTTGACTTTGAATGAATAAATGAATGAATGAATGAATGAATAACCTTCCCTGCTGAGCTTGACACTATGAATTTCTTCGGCGTCGGTTCATCGGATCGTTTCCATGTCATCGATTGTTGTTTTGTTTCAGGATCAAAATGGTGGATCCAGGTCTCGTCCATGGTCACAAAACGTGACAAAAAATTATCCTTGTCTGCCTGGAACTTTTCGAGATTTGCTCTTGACATGTCGACTCGTTTCTTCTTTTGCTCGTCGTTTAAAATTTTCGGTACCCAACGCGCGGAGACCTTTCTCATATGCAATTCGTTCGCAAGGATTCTTTGAATGCTGCCATATGAGATCCCTGTGACCTCAGCTACATGCCTGATAGTCACTTTCGATCTTCCTATACAACTTCTTCAACTTTTTTCACATTTTCTTCAGTGAGGGACGTCGATGGGCGTCCTTCGCGGTGTTCGTCTTCCGTCGATGTTCTTCCCAGCTTAAACTCCTTAGCCCAGCGTGCAACTGTGGAATATGGAGGAGAAGAGTCCCCTAATGTTTCCACCAAGTCGCTGTGTATGTCTTTGGTAGACATTTTTTTCAAGCAGAGGTATTTAATGACAGCATAATTCAAATGAATGTAGCTCCCGGGAATCGTGGCCTATTTATATGATTTTTTTTTCCTGAACTAGTGGGTAACTGAGCAAGTGACTGATATTTTTTTTGTATTTTTGTGTGCACTAGAAATAACTGATTATCATTACTTTTGGATCACCCCTCGTACCTATCACCAATAGGACGTTTCGTTTTTGAGAGATTAATCTCCGCCAATGGAGAAACGACTGTCGGAGATCGAATCGATCATCATGGGTGATAAAGCCACTATCCATCAAGCTGTTAAGTACTTAAAAATATTTTGTATTAGATTTCGTTGTTTTTACTAACTATCGTACTTTGATTTGGACCACTAGACGCGCCACTAGACACCCTGTAGGCACACTATCTTGTATTTCGGTCTTAGGTACATACGAGTATACGCGAGTTTAATCACAATAGGCAAGGTAGCTTGGTAAAACAATTTTAAGTATTTTAGAAGTCTAATTTTATTTTGTTCCTTCAAATTGTGTGGTGTTTTTTTGTTAAACTTTTAAACTCAAAGTCAGAGTTCAATGTTATTGTTTTACTCAAAACAAATAAAAACTTGCACACCTAAAAAACGTATCAATAATGAATGCCTGTCTACATAATTTTCACCCGCCCCAACGTATGTGCGTTGAGTAATGTAGGTACATACATTACCCAATACCTATACGTAGGTAGAACTTACTTCACAAGTTTGGCCTCCGTAGGTGTGGCACTGACAGTTCAAGATTTAAAGATTTTTTTAAAGATTTTTCATGCAAAAATCGAAAAACTAAATGTTTAGGTTGACCTACCGGTTAACCACCTTCAAGAATAGATCTTACTCTGAAGGCTGATGATGACATTCATTAATGCATAGATTTAGCTTGTTCCCTGTGGAAACTGAGTAAGGGCAAATTTTGTGATGCTATATCTTTTTATTTTATACTTAACTAACTACTCAAATTAAGGGATTCGTTTTACTAATTATTTTAGAACATTAGTTGGTTACTTTAGTTAGGTTGCGGAGATCCGTTGGTTGCAAACGGCTCAAAGCCGATCGCGTTGCGATGTTATGTCCAGCTGTCGACTACCTTGATACCTAAAGGTTGCAGGATTTCAGAGTTTACCAGCCAGCCCGAAAATCTAGATCACTTTTTCATAGTATTTATCTAAACAAAGCTATGAACTCTTTTATGATAAGCATCATCTGTGCCATTGTTTAAAACTGGTACAATACATTCACGGGCCGTTATCATCTCGATGAATATCTGCGTGAGGGCCTTCAACGGCGACAGTCGACACCTACCTAATGATAGCGTCATGGGGCGAGTGATAAACGTTGATAAGAGAGTGAATTCCAAGCATAATATTTGTTACGAGAGCTAGGTTCAAAATATCTAACATAAACTTTTTTGCAGTAAATTTATGATCAAAGATCAGAAACACCATGAATGCTGTGATTGCGAACGCAAAAGACCATCTGCAGTTAATTATTTTCGCTTTTTGATGAATCGCCAACTAAAATAATGAAAGAAAGAGGTGAGGAAAACAATGTTCTTTGGTCAAATGAGTCTTTTGTAATTGTGCCAAAATGTAAAGAAAAAAAACTGCAGATCAATAGGTACAATCGTTCATGGAAATCTTCTACCTACACTGTTGTTTTAAAGTAGGATTGTTTTTTAAATTCTAATTTGATACGGGGGCAGATAATGTTTCCAACATTATTTATGCTCCTTATTTTTCATGAAGCTTCTTATTAAAAAGCCTTGAAACTTGTCGTTTTTCTTGAGTGACATTTTCTATTTTCGTATTGTTATTTATTTTTCAACAGGTGTCAGAAAAAAAAACTATAGGGCGTTATCTAAAGTACGTTTTTGGTTGGTCATTAATAAATATTGAAAAAATCATCCTAACGTAAGTAGGTGCCTAATAAGTACTACTACTAGTAGAGTAGATTACTTTATCTCTTTAATTTATCGTCAGATTTGATAATTTTTATATCATGTTAGTTACCGTAATCAAAATTAGAATTTGTTGATGAAGACTATTTTGTCATAAGTAGCTACATAATGCAGGAGCTACCCGTACTTGTGGTTGGAAACTATCGCTTTGCAGGATGATTATCACGTTCGTCGCCGCGGAACAAGACACAATAAAACAAACAATTAAGTATCGGAAACAAATTACACCAAGATCGTCTGACCCCAAACTAAGCAGAGCCTGTACTTGGGTGTCAGAGACTGATCATCATCATCATCATCCGTGCGGTCTATCCCGCTTGTGAACCCACTCTAGTGTGTGGGGTCCCAGGGTCCGCCTTTCTTATTTTCTTGGCCCACTTCGCGCGATCTTGTGCATCCTCAGTAGTGAGTCTGTTGGCACGCATGTCACCCATAACGACGTCGAGCCACCGCTTCTTGGGTCGACCTCTTCTACCGGTACCTGGCGGGGGCGGCATGGCCAGACATTTGTTGCCCACGTAGTTTGCCGATCTCCGTGAGACATGACCATACCAACGAAGGCGTCCTGCAGCTTGTCTGCGATGTCACGAACACGAAGGCTGCCGCGGATGTGGGTGTTGCGCACGCGATCTTTGCGTGAGACTCCACACATCCACCGCAGCATATTCATTTCCATGACGCGCAGCTCCTGCTTGTGTCGCTCTAATAACGGCCATGTTTCACTGCCATATAAAAGGACAGGCCTAATGATGGTTTTATAGACCTGCCCCTTCAGCTTGATCGGCATTTTGGGGTCACAAATGACACCAGTCACCTCACGCCATTTGGCCCAAGCCGCGGAAATTCGGGCTCTGACGTCGCGGTCGATGTCCCCGGACGCGCTTAACACAGATCCCAGGTATTTGACACGGTCCGTGCGCTCGACCACGTCAACGCCTATGCGGACGGACTGGGTATCTGTGGTGTTGCAGGCCATGTACTCCGTCTTCGCCACAATAAGTTTCAGACCGCCGTTTTCAAGTGAATTTTTCCACTTATTCACCCGTTGTACCAGCCGTCCCCTGTCCGAACCTGCTAGCGCAATATCATCAGCATACATGAGCAATCAGGGTGGTTGCTCGTGGTGGTCTCGGATGCTGTTAGACAGAACGTCTAATATTGTCAGAGACTGATAAACATACATAAATATTCCTAAATACATACTAATATAGAAAATAACACCCAGACACAGCAAACACAAATATTCGTCACATCCATGTTTGTCATGGGTAGGGATCGAACCCACGACCTCCGGTGCTAATGGCAACACGCCACTCAAAAATGCAAATAGATATTCTATTGTTTGCCGGTCATTTGGCGACAGATGTGATAAGGATATAGCATGTAGCTATGTACGAGTATTACCTTCTGTAATTAATTGTATCCAAACGGTCTGCGCACATAGTGTTGTTACATATAAAATAAAAACTGCATTAGCCATCCTAGCATTCGTTGGAAAAGGTACGGCTATCTTAAAGCAGACGCGAGGCAAAATCGAAACAAGTGTGTAATAAATTTTGTTTGCGTGACTAGGCTTCCGAAGTATTTCATTAGGCCCGTTTCCACCAAAGACGAGACGAGATCTCATCTTCGCTCAGCCTCAGAGGTTGGCAAATCGAAGAAGAGATGTGCGGCGTTCCCATACTATTTTTTATAGCCACAAGTCTTCGCTTCGTAACAGACTGCTCTAAATTGACACACCAAACTCGCAAAACGCTCTGCACCGCTCACATCTACGCTCCGCTTCGCTTTGGTGGAAATAACCTGTCCGCTACGCCGCGATTAGGATGTACCTAGTAAATAAAAAGATATTCAACTAACATAGTAAATATGTACCTAATATAACCTACGTAGAGAACGAGACTCTTGAACCAATAGCCTTGACCGTTGATCGACAGTGGATGTACGAGATAGCAGTGTCAACAATCGTTCACCTCTAAAATTAGTTCTTACAATATGAGATAAAGCCAAGGTATACACGGTTACTATTTTTTTGATTTTAGGGTTGATCGTCTGAAATTACCGCTTTCACAAGTGAAAAGTACAACAGACAAAACAACCTTAACGTTACCATTTTATCGCGTAATTCAGGGTATCTCGCGGTTACCGCAAATTTCCGGAGATAATATTCCTTATTTTACATACACATCCGATAATTGTTAGAATACTAGTTCCCATGCCAAATTGTTCATAATTAATTAATATCTAAATTGGTAAATCATTGCCTTCTGGCTCTACACAGCTATTTAAATTTTCTATATCATGGTGATTGTGTGCCTTCATTCATTGCAATACACTATTTCTCATATAAGTTGGTAAGTGATGCGATATTAAAGATAAACAAAATATCAGATAGGTATGTACGTGGAGTGATAATGAGATTGAAAAAAATTGTACCGTTAAATATTTATTAAATATTAAAATAAAAATAATAAATAAATGCTCAAAATACAGTACCCTTATATCCCATTTGAGAGAAAAAAAATTGTGACAAGATTATTTAAAGATTGCTCTTACTCTTAAGAAGTCATTTACCCAAACTTTTCTTCAGGTTTTCAGCCAGTTTGTCCATAAATTCGAACGTTTCGTAGTAGTCCGACCTTTTGACATTGCTCATGCCCTTGATACAAATAGCGAGATCCTTAGTCATTACACCACCTTCAATAGTATCGATGCAAACCTTCTCAAGAGTTTCTGCAAAGTGCTGGAGTTCAGCATTGTTGTCCAATTTGGCGCGGTGCAGAAGACCTTTGGTCCATGCGAAGATGGAAGCAATTGGGTTTGTGGATGTTTCCTTTCCTTGCTGATAGAAGCGGAAGTGCCTCGTGACCGTACCGTGGGCCGCCTCAGCCTCTACTGTCTTGCCATCAGGACAGATAAGAACGGAAGTCATCAGACCTAGAGATCCATAACCCTGTGCGACGGAATCCGACTGTACGTCTCCGTCATAGTTCTTGCAAGCCCAGACAAACCCGCCTTCGGACTTCATCGCATAAGCCACCATATCATCAATCAGCCTGTGCTCATACCAAATACCTTTAGCTTCATACTGCTTCTTGTATTCCTTTTCGTAAATGTCTTGGAAGATGTCCTTAAATCTACCGTCGTACTTCTTGAGGATAGTGTTCTTTGTGCTTAAGTACAGAGGATAAACTCTGTCTAAAGCATATTTGAATGAGGCATGAGCAAAATCAATGATAGACGCATCAGTGTTAAACATAGCAAGGGCGACACCAGCTCCTTTGTATTCATGGACTACATGTTTAATAGGTTGACCAGATGGTGGAGTAAAAATAAGCTCTAGTTTACCTTCTCCAGGAACAACGAAGTCAGTGGCTTTGTATTGGTCGGCGTGTGCATGACGTCCGATGATGATGGGTTTTTCCCATCCTGTCACAAGACGTGGGATGTTCTTGCAGATGATTGCCTCTCTAAAGACCGTGCCACCTAGAATGTTACGCAGTGTACCGTTTGGACTCTTCCACATCTTTTTCAGCTTGAATTCTTCAACTCGGGCCTCATCTGGCGTGATTGTAGCGCACTTGATACCGACGTTGTATTTTAAGATGGCGTTAGCGCAATCAATTGTGACTTGGTCTTCAGTCTTATCCCGGTTTTCCATTCCCAAATCATAGACGTGGAGCTCAATATCTAAGAATGGTAAGATCAACTTGTCCTTAATGAGATCCCAGATAATTCTGGTCATCTCATCACCCAAGATGTCAACAACTGGTCCAGCCTTTATCTTCGACATTGTGATAAGTCTGAAACAAAAAAAGTTGTTAAATAATTGAAAAGCATTACAACAACATTTAAATACTATTCATTCACTCTGTCTACCAATCTAGTAACACTTTCAACCTATTAATTCAACGGTACTTATTGTTGCAAATGTATGGTAAATAAATGAATAAGAACATTGCAAATAGTTTATGAGAGTAGTTTGTCAAACATTTGTTTGTTTTATGTCTGTTAGTTGGTTGTTTTGTGTTGTTAGTGCTTATCTGAGTAGTAGGTCTAGGCGAGTTTCAGATAGTCATGTAAAAGAAACTCTAGAAACATTAAATACTGTTGCTACCTGTCAACATTCGAAAGTATCTTATAACTATTGGAGTTGAACGTAACTGTTTGAAAAAGCCATTAGTAAGCCTGAAAACAAGTAAGTTATTAACATTATTTGAATGTTTTCTTTATCAAATTATAATTTTATTAATATTTTTAACAGTCAAAAGTTTATTATGTCCAATTAACAATTTTTTAAAGTTCAGCAACCTCCATATTATCATCTTCATTGAACTTACACATCATGTTTATCTAAACAGCCCTACATTGATATCCGAAGGAGTGTGTGTCTGTATGGGGAGAAGATATGAGTCAAATATGAAAGATCATTCTTAACTTTTTTTTTGCCTACTCTATTAGCTTATTGGTAAGTAAGAGCAAGAGAGTGAGACTAAAGTCTGAGATTGAGTATTTTCGATGAAAATCCTAACCTCCCACATTAACATAATTCATAAGGTTTTTGTCAGACTAAATCCTGTACAATGCCTAATATCACTAAATTCAGACTCACTTAATTTGAGTGTTCCTGAAAGTAAGGTAGTCCCAAAACATGGTCTTCTGGCAATTATGGCATTGAATGCAAATTAGATTTTCTTTCAGGTATATGTCCCTACTGTATTTTGCTGCCAAGTTATAACAGAATACACTTATTCAGGCCTGTAGCATATATTATTGTTGTTGCTAAAGTTATCTGTGATATAATATTATTGTTCTGGCTAAAGTTATCTGTGAGTTTACATACATATGGAAACTATAAATGTTTTGTTTTTTAGTATGGCCTTTGACCAAACTGATTAAAACTTTTCTTAATTCAGCTCTTTTTATCGCAGAATATCTTTCTGAGGCTTATTGGGTTCACTTCAAGATAATAATGCAAATGAACAGTGTTAGTAATCTTGTTTGATTTAAAATAATGGTTTTTTAATGGGCACCTTTTTTAACAAAATCCTTTATACCAAACATGTCTAGACACAAACACCAGAATAGTTAAAAAGAGCATTACTATTGCAAATAGTCTCATAGAATATTGATGTACTAAACCACTATGTTTTTTCATCGGTAATTCAATTTCTAGGTACCTATTGTATTTAAACTTGACTTACTAATGGAAGAATATGCTTAGCATATTAATGACTGAACATTGGTTTTTAAATCCTACATAATTGATGAAAAATCTAAATTTTAGAAACTTTCTTTTCCTTCTTTGATAAAATCATCTAACTTAATCCACCATACTTTTTATAAAATGTAGAGTAGATTATGTTTTGTTGATAAAGGCATTTGGGAAAAAAACTCTGCTTACTGTGCCATTTGAATTCCGGTATCTGTTCACTGTAAGAGTATCAAATAGTAGAAAGGGGGCACACTAAAATCCCAAATGCATGTCCCTGGCACACCCTTTGCTAATAACAACCCAATTTACTTTTCATTATAACTATTATTATTGTAAACAAAACCTTTATTACGGCAGAAAATACTTATTAATCTTCAAATTATTTTATGACTATGGCAGGTTTCAAAGTAAACTTGTTTAACGAGTTAGCCATGTTAGGTGCAAAGTTTAACATTTGTTAAGTAGGAATTAACTGACTATACATATTAAAGGTACATTATTTTAAATAATATATACCGCATGAATAAAAAGGCAGGTGAACCTGCAAAAGAAGTAAAAGGGTAGGCCTGCTTACCAGTGTTCACCAATGGCAAAATACGAATTCTTTATAAAATGCACGCGAAACCACCCGACGTACTTCTACTACGTCGTCGTCAGAACTAATTGGAAGTTGATGGCCTCACAAATATTAAAAGCAAAGCATCTAGTATGTAGTCACCCGAGCCTACCTACAAGCCCATGATTGGCCGTTTAGCACTTGTAACAAGCACACAACAAGTGACGTAATTAGATATAATTCTGGTTGGTACAAGGGAAGCTTATCTTATGTTTATCACACCACTTGTATTTACACACCTTAATTTTCTTGCAGTTGAGGTTGAGGAAGTGAAAGTTTAAGAGATAGGAATAAAATAAATGCAAAACAAGTTTGACGTCACCAGACAGGTGTCAAATGTCAATCACAGTGTAGCCGCAACTGATCTCCAAAAAGTACACAACCAGCGCTAAAAAGGTACATTTTGGGGAAAAAAGGTACATAAGCATTTTTTAAAAATTAAAATCACCCATGAAGCTTCTTTCGCCAAAAGAAGTGCTATTTTATCGGTTCTAGGCGTGCGAAAACTTACCTATTTTATTAATTAGAGCATTTAAAAAAAAAATAATCAGTTCAACAAACCTTCAAGTCACTTTTCAACACACAATTACTTGTATACTTATATTTTTTTTTTGAGAATTTGATATATTTTTGAGACACTAAATTTTTTCAAAAAGTACTTAAAATGGTGAAATTACATATTCGCACATGGGAGGCTAAAAAGGTACGTAAAATGTGTAAAATGTACGCTGGTGGCAACGCTGGTCAATCAAGAAAGGCAGGCACTGAAAAACTGTTACCGGTTTTTTTAAATGTTATCACAATAAATCATAAAAATGACGAACCATGTCTATTCATAATCATAATAATTTATTTTCAGGCAGCAAATTACATTCAAAGATCACAACTAAACATAATCGACCCACAGATTAGCTTAAAACTAACATACAACACAATATTTATTAAACACACGTATGGTTCATCGGCGACATGCGATGCAACGCATCATGGTGTCCGGTAACCGACCTCGAAAGCGCCGGTAAATGACACCTTTCGGTTAAAAGTCCTCTTTTAAAAAGTCAATGGAATCGTAATTGAATGGCGTGATTTTGACAGATTTAGTAAGTTGTTTAATGTCAAAATCGTGTCATTCAATTACGATTCCATTGGATTTTATTTAGCAGAATCGGGCCCCTGGTGTTGTTTATCAAAATATTCTTCAGTTAGCTTATCAGATTTTCATAAGATTATTATTCTTATGAAATTCTTATATATTAAGATATTTGTCTGAAATATGGTCAAATTTGTAAATCATCATTTTTTTTGCTGCTAATGTGATTTTTTATTCTATATTTACTTCGTGATTCCTGATGAATATACTCGTACCATGTTTCTTACCAAATATTGAAGATAGGAAACGTATTTGGAAAAAAGCGCGGGAAACGTGAATCGTGGCGGGAGTGTTTACTGGCTAAAATTTAATTTAACATTTTTAGTGATCAGTTGAGTCTATTTTATCTGTTTATATTTGTATTTAGTGTAGGTATATTATCGTAGTTTGGCGTAATATTGGTAAGTTTTGTGTAAATAAGATTGTTTAATGGATGAGCCACCTCAGCCACCCGACCCGGGGGAATTCGTTCCCCCGGATCCTGTGCCAACCGTTCAACCAGTTGGTTGCAATGTCGACATATTTTATTCAAATGATTTTACCGTAAATTTAAAACGCAAACGTAATCGTGAAAAAGGTAGTAGAAGGAAGAAAAATCATTCCAAGTCAAGGGCCTCGGACCACAACGGGTCTGACGGAGTTCCTTTGGTGCCGTTGCCGCCCGACTCCCCACTCACAGAAGCACCAACAAAGACATTACCAGCTCCTGTCTTCGTTGGCAGTAAGTTATACATGGAATCTGATATAACACCGTTTGTCCTTCATGTGCAAAGGATAGTAAGTTCACCTGACGATAGCTCCACACTGCATCCTGTTACATTCGGTAAATTTCTTTAAAAAAACTGCATTAGGAATATTATCAACGGAAGTATAAAACAAATTAATCGAAACAAAATCACAATCTCTTTTTCAAATTGCCATGATGCCAATGCTCTCATCTCAAATTGCAGTCTAGCAATCCAAAACTTAAAAGCTTTTATTCCCACATTCAATGTCACCAGAAATGGTATTGTAAAAGGCTTGCCAGCAGAGTGGTCTCCAGAGGAAATAATTGAAAATATCTCTGTTCCTGCAGGACGTGGACCAATTCTAAAAGTTAGGCGAATGAATTACAAAGTGTTAGTTCTTGGTGTACCTACATGGAAACCCTCCCAAACAGTACAAATTACTTTGATGGGCAAGTTTTGCCAAAGCATATTTATATGTGCTACAATGCTCTTCCTGTAGACCTTTATATCTACCCAACTATACAGTGCTATAATTGCTGCAAATTCGGTCATACTAAAACCCAATGCAGATCTAAGCCTCGGTGCTTTAAATGTGGTGATAGTCACACTGGTGATTCATGTGTTATAACAGAGGATAAGGCATCCTGTTGTATGTGTTCAGGTTTTCATTATGCTAATATTACTATTAATGAAAACAAAAAAATTTGCAAAAAAAAAAACCAACTTCAAAAAAAACTATTCCAAAACAAAGCACTAAAAAGTAAAGAAATAATTGCGTATTCTTCTAAAACTTATACGATAATATAATGTAGGTACAGTTATTGTTATTGTTGGAGTCGGTGTCAGCCAAGGAAACACTACAATATACCTAGCAATGTACCTATTTCTTACATATCACGTTTACGTATGTATGTAGGTAGTTACAAACCTACATTGGCTGACACCGACTCCAACAATAACAATAACTGTACCTACATTATATTATCGTATAAGTTTTAGAAGAATACGCAATTATTTCTTTACTTAAAAAGTAAAGAAATAATTGCGTATGACTCCAACAATAACAATAATTGTACCTACATTATATTATCGTATAAGTTTAGAAGAATACACAATTATTTCTTCACTTTTTAGTGCTTTGTTTTGGAATAGTTTTTTTTGAAGTTGGTTTTTTTTTTGTTAAAATTTTTGTTTTTAAAACCTCATTTCCCACCTCTACTATCCAAAGGATATAATAAGGCTGCACATAATGAGCTACTTAAACAGTTTAGTATACCAACACCTTCTAATGGCTGTGGCTTCAGCACTCAACCTGTTAATGACAGTCCTTCTGACAAACCCTCTGTATTAGATTTAATTTTTGCACTTTTAAACTTATCACAATCTAATCAAAACTTACCGAACAATGTTGCTCCTATTATTGAAAAATGCATGCACATACTTTACAATGACTCACCAAGCCAAAATAATGCAATGGAACAGTAGAAGCATAATTAATAAAGAACATGAACTAACATATTTACTGAATAAATATGAGCCCTCTGTTTTTGCTCTGTCAGAGACATGGCTCCAACCTAATAAAATATTTAAGATAAATGGTTACCACATTCTTAGATAAGATAGACCAGATAGGCATGGTGGTGTCGCGCTACTTATTCATGATTCTACCTCTTTTACTCCTATTTCTTTACCAAAACACAGTGTAGATGTTTTAATCTTGGCCATTATTACTTTAAATATTTGCTTGGTATCAATTTACATTCCTCGCCCCTCCCCTTCTGTTTTAAATGAAGTTTACAACTTACTTTCCACATTACCCAAACCTTTTTTAGTAGTAGGAGATTCTAATTGTCAGCACCAGTCCTGGGGCAGCTCTCGTACATATCCCATGGGTGAAAAACTTTTAGACATTTTTGATAAATTCAATTCTTAACACTGGAGCCCCTACGCGTTGTACAGCACCACATCAAACAAATAGCGTTGTAGATCTATCTGTGTGCTCACCATCTCTTGCTAACTCACTATCATGGCATATGCTTCCTTTTTCATATGGTAGTGACCACTATCTTAGCCTAGTTTCATTTCTATTCAATAGTAAAAGAAAAGTAAAACATAAGTCACTACTTAAACATAGGGTACCAAACAGAGATAGCATAGGTGATTGGGATAGGTATAAAAATATTGTTGAATCCAAGCTTTCTTCACTACCACAAATTTTCAATGGTAATGAAGACCACTGTGCAGAGGTGTTAGCTCAAGTTTTATTAGAAGCAGCCAATGAAACATCCCCAATTAAGAATAATTCTCAATCCAAGATTCCTTCACCCCCTTGGTGGGATTCAGAGTGCTCCATTGCAGTTAAAAAAAGAAAAGTTGCAGAAAAAAAATATAGAAATGGTATGACAGAGGATAACTTTGTTATTCTCAATAGTATTCTGTCTGAAACACGTAAATTATTCAAGATGAAGAAATTTCAGAGCTGGAGAAAGTTTTGTTCTTCTGTCAGTCCTAACTCACCATCCACCATAGTCTGGCGTAACATTAGGAGATTTAAATCTGGTCTCTCACAATCTGCTCGCATAGAAATGCCTAGTAATCTTCTAGGTGGTTTCTTAGATAAGTTGGCGCCACCATGGGTACCAAATACACCTTTACACAGTTTATTCACTCCACAACAAATAGCTTATAAACGGCATAAGATTTTTTTTTTTTTTGCGCCAGACAACACACCTCTTGTAGTGGTCTCGAAGTAGGGATTAATATCCCTGTGTCACGAGGTACCACACAAGGAAATCAGCCAGGGGTGTCTCCCAGCACACCCAGACCCGAGTCAATTCAGAAAAGATCGATTCCTGAATTGACCCGACCGGGAATCGAACCCGGGACACTAAGGAAATCGAGGCGAGCAACCGTGCTACAGCGCACTACGCCAATCGTGTCGTCAATGTCAATATTGACATCAGATATTCGCATATCATTTTTAACAAATAAATCATTAGTATGTAGCGGTCTTTTTAGACGTAAATTCTGCATACGACAATGTCCTGCTACTAATTTTAAAAAATAAATTATATACTTTGAATGTACCGCACGTACTAACTTTATAATGAATATTTTAACAGGACGAACAAAAAACATGTCATCCGCGGATGGTCAAGTATCTCAAATGATTTGGAAGGGTCTACCGCAGGGATCAGTTCTGAGCCCTTTACTGTATAAAATGATTTGGATATTTTTTTAGTTCACAATCAGGTTTAAATACTACAGTATACGGACGATCTTTTTTTATATCACTCCAACAATTATGTAAGTGACGCGTGTACAGTCATAACTACTGCTCTAGACTCGCTAAAAGCGTGGATGGATTTAGATGGGCTTGAATTATCAACTTCTTAAAGTGCTACAGTTCTGTTTACTAAAAACAGAATTATACCACCTGTAAAAGTATTTTATAACAACACTCTTGCCGGTTAAAAATAGTTTTAAGTTTTTGGGTTTGATTTTGGATGCAAAGCTGACAGGAAACGATCACTGATTTTATAGCAGGTAAATGCGAATCCATTTTGAATATGATGAGATGCCTTTCAGGAGTGTGGTAGGGTGCCCATCCATACTCACTAAAACTGCTTTATAGTGCTTTAATCAGAAGCTTATGAGACTATGGAACCTTTTTGCTGGAACCAGGTAACAAATCTGCTTTTGAAAAGTTAGACAGCATCCAAGCCAAAGCACTGCGAATTATCACTGGGGCCATGAAGTAGAGTCCTATAAACGCATTACAAGTGGAGTGTGTGGAACCTCCCTTGCAACTAAGACGACAATATCTTTCTGATAATATTTGTTCCGTGTTTTACAATATTCAAACCATCCAATATTTACAAAACTTGAATGCCTGACAGAAGCTTATCCATCTCACAAACCTCTTCCATGCCTTTTGAAAAGTTTAAAAAAATATGTATTAATCTCTTCGCCAATTCACCGTTCTGATAAACTATCTATTTTCAGCACTCATTACGATTCTCTAGTTCACACACCCAGTATTCGATATGATAGCGTCCATAAGTCTGATTTAAATGCTGATCACAATTTTAGATATTTTTTAAATAGTGAATTTGTTGATTTCTACTATTTATACAGGATGGTCAGAAAAGGGACGTCCAAAATTTTTTTCAAGTGCCTCGTGTTGAGAGGTATCTGAATCACCCCTATGTATGTTCTGCGATTTTTTGTAGTTTTCGAGTTACGAATTTTTTTATGAATTTTTCCTGAGTTGCGACCAGATCCGTTTCAAAAATTAAAAAAAAAAAGTAGAGGGTTCCTTCCATTTTTTTTCTTGCAGCTAAATCTCTATGAACTGTGCATTTATGCATAAAATAACCAGCCTCATAATGTGACTGAAAGTTACAACAAAATTTACCAAAAGTTGAGAATTTATGTTAAGTGAGTTATCATTTAAATTTTCAACTTAAAATTAAAAATCTAAACTGATAATTTCTTAGTTTCTAAGTGGCTTCAAAAAATTCGCTAAAATCGAAACTTTCATAATAATAATAAAAAAGTAGTACTTCATAGGGTATTTTTCGCTGAAATCAGCCATCAAAGACATCGAAATGGAAATTTTTGGAATTTGTTTATTTTTAAAATACAATAACAATGAACGGCACTGCAACACTTTACCACACATTTCACACAATAGTAGTCGGAATTCCGCAAAACGTCGTATGGGTCGGGGGGGGGGGGGGGGGGAGTGCGACTGGTCAATCGGCGCTGCGCTCGCGCCCCGCGCAGCCCTCTAGCCCCTCTAAGCCATAAACAAAAATCACGATAGTCGTTCTCACCTTGTGTTTACTGCTACTCGTGTCACCATTTTGTCTCCACTACTACACTCACTTTGCCCACGGACTCCGCTGCTTTTGATTGATTTGACCACTGCTTGTTTATTGGACTCTGTTTCGCATTGTGATTTGGACTGTGCTTACTTGGAGGTGTTAGAGATAAGTTACACGTTAAGTGAATATGCAAAAAATGCATTATTTTTATGGAGTTGCACAAGGAAACGGCCATGCCACAGCGCGACTGTATCGTGACCAACTTCGACGCCGAGGTGGACCACAACCGGAGCGATATCCTGACCATCGTGTTTTTATTAATACGCACAACACCCTAATGGCAGGTCGCATTCCTGGTAGAGATGGGCCACGTGGAGGAGTCCCTAGAGTTGATCCGGATCGCAGATAAATGGTGCTTGAAGAAATTCAACAAAATCCATCCACAAGTACGAGAAGTTTGGCTCGGGCTTTGGATATTCCAAGAGCGTCTATTCAAAACATACTTCACGAAGAAGGATACCACGCGTTCCACATTCAACGAGTTCAATCTTTACTGCCAGCAGATCACCAATTGCGGGTTGATTTTTGTCAAACAATGTTAAGTAGAGAGCAAGAGGATCCTGGATTTTTTAATAAAATCTTGTGAACTGATGAGTCACGGTTTGAACGTGTTGGAATCTTCAATATTCATAATTTGCACACGTGGGCGACCGAAAGTCCACACGATGCGAGAGCTTCCACATTCCAACATCGTTTCAGTGTAAATATGTGATCTGGGATCCTCAATGGTGAACTAATTGGTCCGTTTGAACTGCCGTCGAGACTTAATGGAGAAACGTACAAAAAATTCCTAGAAAACGATCTACCATTGTTGCTCGGAGACGTCAATTTGGAACTCAGGCGAACCATGGTGTTTCAGAATGACGGTGCCCCATGTCATTACGCAACGCAAGTCCGATGTTATCTTAACGAAATGTACCCTAACAGATGGATCGGACGCAACGGACCAATCAGATGGCCACCACACTCTCCTGACCTCAATCCCATTGATTATTTCATCTGGGGCTACTACAAAGAAATCACATACGCCCGAGAATGCTCGAGCGAAGAAGAGCTTAGAGGGAAGATTGAAGAAGCCGAAAGAGTGGTTAGAACAAATCGTGAAGCTTTCAGACATTTAAAGGATAATTTCTTACGCAGGTGTCGTTTGTGCTTTTCTGTGGGAGGGGGGCATTTTGAAAACCTATTGTAAATACATTTAATTTTATTACAATCATCTTTGTTTTATTGAATCAATCAATCCATCCAATGTACCAAACCTGATAAGCTATTTTCCAGTATTTTCAATCATTAATTTTTGACTTTATTATTAATAAAATTCAAAAAGTTTCTACCTCGCTTCGTCTTTGATGGCTGATTTCAGCGAAAAATACCCTATAAAGTACTACTTTTTATCATTATTATGAAAGCTTAGATCCTAGCGCATTTTCTGAAGCTACTTAGAAACTAAGAAATTATCAGTTTAGATTTTTAATTTTAAGTTGAAAATTTAAATGATTACTCACTTAACATAAATTCTCAACTTTAGGTAAATTTGGTAGTAACTTTCATTAACGTTATGAGGCTGGTTATTTTATGCATAAATGCACAGTTCATAGAGATTTTGCCGCAAGAAAAAAAATGGAAGAAACCCTCCACTTTTTTTTAGAAATTTTTCAAACGGATCTGGGCGCAATTTAGGAAAAATTCATAAAAAAATTAATAACTTGAAAAACTACAAAAAATCGCAAAACATACATAGGGGTGATTCAGATACCTCTCAACACGAGGCACTTAAAAAAAATTTTTGGACGTCACTTTTCTGGCCACCCTGTATAGTGATGCATCGAAACACTCTTCATCTGGTTGCGTAGGTGTAGGAACCTATCACTCTCAATACAACATTGTTCAGAAAGTTAAACTCCTTCCGGAGTCATCTGTTTTCACCGGAGAATGTTTTGGACTTCTTAAAGCTGTTGAATATGTGCTATTAATGAAATTGGAAAAGGCAGTTATCTGCACTGACTCCAATAATGCTCTTCAAGCACTCGAAAAATCTCCATTCAACCCTAAATCAACATATCCCATAATTAATCAACTAAGAACTGCCATTCATGATTGCTTCTCAAAAGAGTATTCCTTAGCATTTATTTGGGTTCCACCAGGTCATGCTGGTATTCAAGGCAATGAGAAATCAGATCGTCTCGCTCATGAAGCTATCCATTGTGGGGACAAATATCCGTATATAACTTACTGCCATGACTTAGCTACTCTTCCCAAAAGATATCTTCATAATTCCTGGAGACAAGTTTGGGAAGTGAATTCTCAATGCAAGGGTCGATTTTTCGCTCAAATACAACCTTCTATTCCTATCAAGCCTTGGTTTCTTAAGGCGAGGTTTGGCAAGACAGCAACTTCTGTTAATATACGCTTGAGACTCGGTCATGTCTGCTCTCCGGAATATCTTGCCAAACTTCGTATTACAGAAAGTGCCGAATGTGAGTGTGGAGCAGATACAGGCAACTTAAATCATATATTTTTTGCATGCCCCCGGTATGATCGTTCCTCTTTCCTGGACAACCTTATATCCCTCCGTGTACCTTTTCCTACGTGTATGACAATAATATTGGGAACTAATGACCTAGACATCTATAAATGTGTAGCGTTATTTATTTCCAATAATAACATAAAGTTGTAAATAATAATAAGTATAAATTGTAAATATTCATTAAGTATTTATTGCATAAATATTGATATACATTTTTAAACTATTATTGTAGATATTCATAAAATACTATCATATTTAATTAAATATTATATCCCACATAAAATACTATCATATTTAATTAAATATTATTTGCCACAGTTACTTTTGATCCCTCCTCCCATATTCATTCCAAACCTCGAAATCCGAATAATTTTATTTCAAACCGTTTCCCCGTTTTCACTTTGAAACTGGCAAAATGCACAAGCCGTGCGATGCCATAAAAAACGTATCTTTCTATTGCTGAACATATTTTTGTTCCATTTTGGAACATTTATTTTTTGACATTTATTTTATTAAATCATTTATGTATTTCTACTGACATCGCGAAATTTATTTTCCAAAATTCGATTTTTTTTTGTTTTTTTTTTCAAGTTAAACTTAATGTTATATACATAACGGTGCGTAAACATGGTCCCTAACGAAAAGTCAGAAGTCCAAACTCAAGGTTTGCCAGAGAGCAATGGAGCGAAGTATTCTCGATGTAAAGTTGACTGACCGAATAAACAACAATATCATACGCTCCAGAACAGGCTTATCAGACGTTGGCAAAAAAAACAGCAAAATTTAAATGGGTTTGGGCGGGTCACGTCATTCGCATGCATCGCGACAAATGGTCTCGAATTATCACCATAAGGCAAGCCTACCGACGGATTCCGTTGCAGAGGACGGCCCAGAAAAAGGTGGAGTGACTATTTGAAACATCATGAAGGGGACTGGCAGAACCTGACACAAAATAAAGACTTTTGGAAAAAATTGGGAGAGACCTTTGCTCAGCAGTGGGACACAACAGGTTAGTAAAAAAAAACATATGTTTAAAATTTTCATAATAAAAACGTAAACCTATGTAAAGATGGAATAAAATATAAAAAACATGTCATAGTGCTATATTCTACAGTAAAAAATGTTTTGTTCATAAAGTTGGAAATTTTTCACAATAATGAAGTTGGATATTTTTATAAATTATTACTACGAATGTTCAGTATATTCTAATTAAAATCAAATAGGGCATCTTTTCCTCTGTGAGACACAGTCATTTGTTTGTTTAGTCCGGAGTGGTGTTAAATTTCATGCGCGGCGCAAGCAAAACGGTGATCCCACAAGCACGTGAGTGGCTCAAATGTCTTGTTTGACATTTCTGCAATGCTTTTCCAATGAAATTTCAGTTTTCTGTTCAAGATTCAGGCCCCTGATAAGACATCAATGGTGAAAAGCAATGTTTATATTGAAATGGTGAAAGTGTATTCTTTAATTTCATGAATTCGTTTTGATGCAGTAAATAATAGAGAGAATGCAGTAGATAACGACATGAACCACTTAGGTTTGCCTTAGGCACAGGTTTCTCAACACAAAAAAAAACTTACCAATCAAAATGTAAAGATTATACTCATAGAATTATAATTGCAGTTGGAAAAATCAACTCGTCACCTTCAGCAAACAATACAAAAAACAACAGGACTTATAACTACAAACATATTATTTGGCTTAAGATATAGAAAAATATAATTGCAAAATCAGTATCCAAAATTTTTAAAAAAATAACTAAAATATGGATAGATATTATAGCGCTCACGACGTATGTTGGAAATCGAAAATTTAACGTCATGTCGTTAGTCACTATTGACTGCACTATATGCAAATAAGCCCACAACCACGTACGGGCGCACGATGAATTCGTACGGGGTTTTTCAGCCCCGTAACGCACTAGAAGGTGATTCCTACTTTCCGGTCAGTACGGGGTGCATTAGATCCCGTATTTTTTTTTAAGTAACAATGAGCTCCATATTTGACAAACAACACAAACATATTATCTCATTCACACTGCTGTACACACCAGAGATACACCTCCTGTACCAGAGTCAACAAACACTATTTTTAATCCCGCACTGGGGGAAAGTCGTGCACGGGGCTGAAAGGGTCCCATAACGCAGTGAACGTGTTAAGTGTGTTTTTTATTATGACCCCGATAATAGACTTTTCCAAATCTGTTAATAAATATGACGAATTTGTGAGGAAAAACACAAAAAACAGTAAACTGAATTTATAACTTCCTATTTATTTGAAGTCGGGTCGGCTACTCGGCTGAAACCGTCTCCCTTTTAGAGTTAGTTAAAAAAGAGGACATTTTCAAAATGAAGAATAATATAATTTTGACAATTGGACAAACTTTTGATTTTTTTAGTTAGAGGTAGATAGAACATCACTCAATCTTTTAAACTTGTTCCAAGGTGTATGATGTCCACACTTTCTAAATTAGTATGCCTAAGAAAAAGTATTTTTCAGTAAGAAACTGCTTTTCGGGTAACCCAATACCCTTTTACGTACGTTTTACGCACTTCTGAAAAACTGCTAAATGTTTATTTATATTTTTAATCGAGATAACTTTTCTATAGACATCTGTGATCCGAGAGCACGTCACTAAGCTCAAAACACTATGATCGGCAAGAGCGAAAAGCAAAGCAAGCAACTGTCAAAAAAGCAAACAATGGTTATTGATTGATTAATTGCTGGCGTACGTAAAGGGAATTGTTGTAAATAAAATGGATTTAATACAGTGATTTATGAATCAAACTGCTGCTTTTGCATTGTTCATGTATTTTTGGAGGGTTGTGATTTGCTCATCAGTACGAAATGGTGATTCAAAAGAGCTGGAGTAGAGTCGAAGCGGCCGCACAGAATACGACGGAAAACTCGACGAGCAGTTCATGGAACTTCCAGGCTCCTGCCAAAACGGTAGCCATACGGACTACCGAAAGCAACACAGCTATCATGCAGGTAATTTCACGACTTGCGATGGTAGTTAAGTCTTTCCAGCCCATCAAATCTTGTTTATCCCTGAAACACAATCATTGCTTTATCTCATTGATTTGTATGTGCATAAAACCATGTTTATATTTTTTAGAAACAGCCAATCACTAGGCAAATTGCTATCAACACTTTGGCAGCTATGCATAGAAGATTCAGCTTACCAGGGCCAGTTCAACCTCACTCACGGCCTATAGCTGAGTTCCGTGCAAGTGCCAACAAGTCTTTGGACATGTTACGGCAAACAATACAATCGGCCGTAACACGAGAAATAGACCAAGTAATCAAAAAGTACCTGGAGGTTTGTATCTGTTGGATGATAATGTGTATAGTGAATGAATACCTAACAACCAATTGAGAGTTTTCTTGATAATAGGTAATTTATTGTAAGTGTTGTAGTAAAGGTTATCTGCAATGCATGTTGTAATAATATGAAAGGTCACTTGGTTGCACATTAAAGTTCCCTTTGACATTAGTCAAAAAAACTAAACAGAGTTGTAACTAATAATTATTGGTAAATTTTACAACGTCCATGAAAGTGAAATAGGTACCCAATATTAAGAAGTTAAGTGTAAACCTAACTTTGTATAATTTTTTTACTCATAAAATGTCACTTTTGACTGGCCTGTTAGTGAAATGGCAATAATCCTGCCTTTAGCACCGGAAGTTGTGGGTTTGATCCCCACCTGTGACAAACATTCATGTGACGAACATTTGTGTTTGTTGTTGTGTCTCGTTGTAATTGAAATCATTGAAATTAATGTTGCAGTTTCAATATCATTTCAAAATTATCATTATCACATTGATGAATGTGATAATGACATGAATAAACTATATAAGGTAAAGATTTTACATGCTGGTTATTGATATCTGTAGTAAGGGATTACTTTGTTGGCTATAGCACATGTTTGCTTATGACATAAAACATATTACTTTTCAGAAATTCTTTGTTCCTGCTGTAAATAACATAAGACAGAATTTGGGTGATGAGTCTGTTAGCGAAGATCAGGTAATTGAGGTTCCTTAAGTACTTTTTTTCACAGTATATAAAAAAGATAAGAAGATGCAATTTGCATATCAACTTCATTAGAAATATTTTTATTGGTTTCATAATTTATGAGGTTCGTCTGCTACAATAACAAACTAAACTCTACCTGAAAACAATCTTTAATAAATTAAAATAGATGATGGTTTGTGAAGAACAGTGTCTAACATTGTACATCTTGCAAGTTGGACTCTGCTTCTTCCAGTTAGTTTGTCAAAGATAATGTCAATGATACAAACAAATGCCTTAATCATAATGTACTACACCAGGTGCGGGCTGTATGTCGAGCTATGCTAGATGCTACGCGGCTCTTGTACACCACTCCTGCTAAACCAGCCGTCACCCCACAAGAGCAAAGTGACTCTGAAACAAATAGCACTGATGGGAAATTAGCAAAGCAAGTAAGTTTTCAGTTTGTCAAATAGTTCTTCAAAATATTGTCAACACTATAAATTTTCAAAGACAGTATATGCAGCACTTCCTTTCAATATTATGTAATTTGCCATGGCCGTAAATAAGGTATACATTTTAAGCACTTTATAGTTAACATTTTTTTTTTTCTACATGGCATGCATTGTTAGCCGCTGATGGCTTTCACAATTTCACCGGACAAGTGGGTGAGCAGAAGGCTCTCAACCCTTTATAGTTAACAGGACAAAATCAAAAATAAGTGTACGCTTTTCACCTAAGATAAGCATATTTCTGAGAATTGTATACACAGTCTTATCTTAGTGATTATTCGTTTTTGAAAAGTGACCTATCTTCATTTTTAGTTGGTTTACAGGGTTGTTTTTATGATTTGCATGTGCTTAGGGTTAATTAGTATCTATTTCCTAATTAAAAACCATACAGTCACTTATATGAGAAATTCACAAGTGTGGGTAAATACATATACACATGTGAAATATAATTCTCTTGCGATGTTTCTGCACCTTCCAGGGTGATGGCTGAAATTCAGTGCATGCGCTCTTGCAGCAATGCGTCACTGAGCCTTGACCCATAGTTGACTGCAGCACACATGTGCACGCATGTATGTAAATAGTATATTGATTGTATTTTTTCCGTTTATAACTGTATTTTAAGCTTGTATTTCGTACATAAACTCAAACTCAAACTCAAATAACTTTATTCAAATAGACTGTATCAGTACTTTCAAATCGTCAAATTTACAGCAAAATATACTAAATAATAGACATAAATACCATAATAATATGGATATGTAAATAAACAGTATACAGACATAATGCGACTCTACCACCGCGTCGGAGTTGTTTCTTGCTGAGAAGACCCGGCGAGAAACTCAGCAGTTACTCTTTTAAACTTGTTTTGGGTTTACAACAGGCGTTAGTAAAGTACAAGCAGTGTGTCATTTTGATACAAATAAACCTAAAAGAATATAAAACAAAGAGAAAAAACCAACCATAAAAGAATATAATGACAAGAATTCATTTAAACAATTCAAAAACAAAAATTGTTAGTCAGTACATACAAACTAGGTACCTATTAACTCTTACAATAAAACATCTGTTACAATAGAGCTATTTAATCCCGCATCGAGCAGAGCGCTTATACCCAGGCATTTTTATCTATAAGGTAGTCTTTTGTAGTATAATAGCCCTTTTTTAATAAAGCTGTTTTGATGTGATTTTTGAATCTATGTAAAGGTAAGTCACAAATGGTTTTTGGAATTTTGTTGTAATAATGTATACCTTGCCCCATAAAGGATCCTAAAACTTTTTGTAACCTAAAGAGTGGAAGTGCAATTTTATCCTTATTCCTAGTATTTCTGCAATGTATGTCACTATGTTTAGCATAGAGACCAATATTTTTTCTGACCAAAACAATGCAATTGTAAATGTATTGTGACGCTACAGTGAGGATACCAATTTCCTTAAAAATCTCCCTAAGTGAAGCCCGTGCACGAAGCTTATAGATGGATCTGATAGCTCGCTTCTGGAGGATAAAGATGGCTTGTATATCCGCCGCTTGACCCCAAAGTACAATGCCGTAAGACATTACACTATGGAAATAACTAAAATAAACTGAACGAGCAGTATCAACATCTGTTAATAACCTGATTTTCCTCACTGCAAATGCAGCCGAACTAAGTCTGCCTGAGAGAGCTGTTATATGAGGGTTCCATTGCAGTTTTGAATCTAGTGTGATTCCAAGAAAAACTGTTGTATCTACAAGCTTCATAGTATTACCATCAATTTTTAGACTAATGGGGTTATCTTTAACATTAGGCAACTTAAAATTAATACATTTAGTCTTTTTTGCATTAAGCTGAAGATTATTTACTGTGAACCATTGTAAAACCTTTGAAAGTGCGTCATTAACATCATCAAAAAGGTTTTTATTTCTGTCAGTTTTAAAAACTAAAGATGTATCGTCTGCAAACAATACAACATCACAAATATCTTTTAAGTAAAAAGGTAAATCATTTATATATATCAGAAATAGTAATGGACCTAGAATGGATCCTTGAGGGACCCCCATTTTAACTTGTGATCCTGTAGACAGTACACTGTTAACATCAACTTTTTGAGTTCTTAAACTAAGGTACGAAATTACCAAATCTAAAGCATTATCCCTAACCCCGTAAAAATCAAGCTTGCGTATAAGTGTATCGTGATCAACGCAATCAAAGGCCTTGGACAAGTCACAGAAGACGCCAAGAGCGTTCTGTGAATTCTCCCAAGCCCTAAAGATGTGTTTTAGAAGTGCAATGCCAGCATCAGTAGTAGAACGGCCTCTCGTGAATCCATATTGTTCACTGTGTAAGAGATTGTTCTCATAAAAATGGCTTAATAGTTGTTCTTGAATGATTTTTTCAAAGATCTTACTTAGAGCTGGTAGGATTGAAACAGGCCTAAAGTTACCTGGGTCTTGTTTGTTGCCTGATTTAAAAAGTGGTACAACCCTACTGTGTTTCATTAAGTTTGGAAAAACACCTTCATCAACACAATCATTGAATATTACGGCTAAATAAGGGGCAATCACGTCAATTATGTGGCTAACAATTTTGACTGATATACCCCAAAGATCAGCGGTATCTTTTGAATTAATTAATCTGAATGCTTTTATTATATCTAGTGACTCAACATGTTTAAATTTAAAGAATACACTGCAACAAGATACATTATCTTTCAACAAATGTTCCGCTCTAGTTGGTGAGGAATTTAATGAAGCTGTAGTGATTATAGGTATATTACTGAAATACTTATCAAATGCTTCAGCAACAGATGCTTCTGATTGTAAGATGTTATTGTTAATATTAAGAGTGTATGAGGTATCGCGCTGTTTAGCTTTACCTGTTTCGTGATTTATGACGTCCCAAGTGGTTTTTATTTTGTTAGTGGACTTTGATATTTTATCACGAATGTGCAATGCCTTAGCTGTAGTGCAGGCTTTTCTGAATATTTTGGAGTAGTTCTTGACATACTCAACAAAAAGTGGATCGAAATTGTATTTTTTCATGCCGTACAACTCATACATTTTACGTCTGCTCCTGTAAATTCCAGGCGTGGCCCATTCACAAAACTTAGATTGAACTCTGCAAGTAACTTGTTTGGTGGGAAAACAAGCATCAAATTCATTTTTAACACAATCAAACAGTCTTTTGTAGACTGCATCAGGGTCACCCTGCTTATAAGTAATGGAAGATACTTTATGCTTTAAATTAGTTTTAAAACTATTAATGCGATTACCCGTCTTTGGTCTACATGTTATTTTCCTGTAATTAACGCTATTGTTAGTTAAATCTAAAAATGTTATCTTCTGCCCACAATGATCAGACTTTAATTCAGTTACTATTGCCTTTTCAATGGGTACACAGTTGCAAAATACATTATCCAGACAAGTAGATGTGGTGGCTGTTATCCTCGTGGGTTCATGGAATTGATAATCCAGACCAAAGGATTTAAATAGCGACAATAACCTATTGCTTTCAGATGAGTTTACTAGCAAATCTATATTGAAATCACCACACACAATAATGGGTTTAGACTTAGCACTTAACCTACCCAAAGCTTCCTCCATAACTGTCTCAAATCTATCTAAGTTAGTTTTTGGGGGACGGTATACACTTATCACAACAAAGCCCTCTAACTCAACACAAGACAATTCGACAATACGCTCTATGGACAGGCCTACAATGTCAGTGCGATCTTTACATTTCAAACTATTTGCAGTAAAAATTAATGAACCACCATGAATAGACGTTTTTCTAAAGAACGCGCTTGATAATCTAAAATTATTAAGGACAAAAGACTGATAGTTTTCATCAGTCAGCCAATGTTCAGTAAAACATAAAATATCAATATTTTGGTTTTCCAGCAATAGTTCTATTTCTAAATCTTTGCCCGTCAAGCTTTGAATATTTTGGTGGAATAAATTCAAGTATTTGGGCTTGGCTGTTGTCCTAGGTCCTAGTTTAAACAAGACGCTGAAGGAGCATCACATGAAATAGATAAATTAGTACTAGTACTAATGTCAGAATAGATATATATATATATACATGTGTGTGTTGGAGATGCTAATAAACGTTTTATCTATCTATCTATTTATCTATCATATTTGTCCAGTAGAAAATAGTAGTAGTATTTGGGAATAGTCCTCTAGGTAGAGGTATGTAAGTAAGTATACGTGTAATTCATACAAAAGCACAGTTCATACCAAAACATATTGTTTTACATTTACTTATTATTTTTACTTTGTATGATAAACTAGTTTGTAATGGCTTAAAGTGCATGCGCGTAAAGAGGTCTATAAGCGTGTTAGCCCTGCGAGCGACTGACTGGCCGCGAACGCAGCTCAGGAGCCGCCAGCCGGCTGATCACAGAACCGAGCCGAGACTATTCCCGCAAAAGGTTGTAACATGCAAATTCACAACAACAACAATTACAATATAATTACAATTTTATTGTAATTGTTGTTGTTGTTTGAACGATTAAAATTATTACTTTTACTATTTTTATTATACTTACATTAAATGTGAATTCAGAATCCTGTAAAATGTGTTTTTTGAATCTTGTTTTAATATATTAATTGTATTAACATTTTCAAAGTGTCGGGTAATTTGTTATACAGTTGCGCTTGTTCAAAATTAATATTTTTTGACGATATTTTGTTCTTGGTTTAGGTAGTAGGAAAAATGGCATTGGTCTTGTTAGTTTGAGTTTGTATATGCCAAGAAGGCTAGAGACTAAGGAGAGATAACTCCCTGGAAAGGGTTGGACTAAATCCGTATCCCACAGTGACGCATGCGCATTACGCTTCTTTGCCGCGATCCTCGCGAAGTGTCAAAATTGGTCAACACAACCTCGAAAAACAACAACTGTCGCACGTGACACCGTTCAAAACAAAACCATGTGACCATGAAATGACAAATAGCTGCCGCTGCACATGCGCAATACAGCGTTTTGCCCGGCACAGAGTATACGACTTTCGGCCCTCGAAAGCTTACCCCCACTTCGGGAGTTATCTCTCCTTAGTTTCTAGCCTTCTTGGTATATGCATTGAAGATTTATATTGGCAGCTTTATTTCTTTATGTCTTTCATATTAGACATCTATCAAATGTAAAAAAAAGATATGTCGTCAAGATGCCATGTTGTTGTGAATAATTAATAAATGTGATTCTACAGTCTTTCGCCTTTAAATATTATTATATTAACATGGTAGCAGTTCGTGGTTCGTAGTTCGGTGTGGAAAACCAAGTAAGTGGATAATAAATAATTATCAAGAATGAATAATATCGTAATTCCAATTTTTGACGGGACGGATTATTCAAATTGGAAAATTCGTTTAATGAAATTTCTCCAATTTAAAAAATGTAAGGATGTCGCTGTACGATTAAAAATGGATAATGAGAATGAGACATCATGGAATGACATGGATATTGAAGCGACAAACTATATATACAGCGCGATTACGAATCAGCAGCTAGAATATATCACTGACTTAGACTCTACGTATAAAATAATAACGAAATTCGACGAAATGTATTTAAAACAATCCACAGCGCTACAAATCGTGTGTAGAAGCAATTTAGAAAATATAAAGCTAGCGAAATATTCAGATGTCAACATATTTTTTGATGAATTCGAACGATGTGTCAATGATTTAAAGAAGGCAGGCGCCATAATGACAGAAAGCGAAAAATTAAATTATATGCTAAAAGCATTACCAGGAGAATATAGTTATATTGGAGATTTAATAGATGTATTGCCGGAAAAGGAGAGGACAGTTGAATACTTGAAAAGCAAAATTCGAATGAAAAATATAGTTAATAAAGATGAAGATATATCGAATAAATCAAACGCATTTAAAGCTAATTTTGAGAACAAACCAACTTGTTTTACTTGTGGAAAACCTGGGCATGTGGAAAGAGAATGTTGGTACGGAAACCGTGGTCGTGAACGCGGACATCGTGGTCGTGGACGTGGCCGCTACAATTTTAGACAAAATAGAGGCCGAGGAAATTATGCTCATAGAAATAATAATAATAGTAATGATTATGCTCAGAGAAATAATACTAGTAATGAATATGGCAGAAACAGCTTCCACACATCAATTGTAAATAATTCAACGATAACAAAAGACGAAGGTAAAGGAAAACCGGGGCAAATAAATTGGTTGCTCGATAGTGGATGTACTGATCATATAATTAATACGGATGAATATTTCGACAAATTTGTAACATTAAAAGAAGCGATAAAAGTTAAAGTCGGAGATGGAAGAATACTGAAAGCGACTAAGGTTGGAACTATTACAACGTACTTCCCGGTCTATGCAAATAAAAGTAAAGTTGAAATAAATAATGTATTCTATGTAAAAGAGATGAAAGCAAACCTATTGAGTTACTCAAAGATTACGGACAAACATAAAATAATTTCTAAAGGATATTTATCGAAGATCTACAACTTTAACAATGAATTGATAGCAATTGCCAAAAAGGATGAAAGACTGTATAAGATAACAAGTTTTGTTTCGAGAGAAATAAATGCAAATGCGATAAATACTAAAATGACGAATAAAGAAAGACTTCACAGAATATTTGGACATGTAAATTTTAACTATCTTGATTTTATGTGTAAAAAAGGACTTTTAGAAGGAATGCCTAAAGAATTAGAAGAAGATTACATGAAATGTGCTATATGCATCGAAAACAAGATGCACAACCTTCCATTTGAGAATAATAGAACGAAAGCAGAAGAAATACTGGAAATAGTACATACTGATATTAATGGGCCGCACAGAACAACAGGATATACAGGAAAAAAATATTTTCTAACATTTATTGATGATTATAGCAAGTTAGCGAGAGTTTATTGTATCCAGTCTAAGGATCAAGTTTATGACTGCTTCGAAGAATACGTAAATGAATTACAAAATATGACTGGCAAAGTAATAAAAGAATTGAGATGTGATAATGGAAAGGAATATATAAACCATCGAATTTTAAGATTTGCGAGACAAAAGGGCATAATGATTAAACCATGCCCAGCATACGTACATGAATTAAATGGCACAGCTGAGAGATACAACAGATCGATAATGGATATGGCACGATGTCTTTTAGCAGAAGGAAAAGTTGATAGACGTTTTTGGTCTGAAGCCATAAAAACGGCTGCTTATTTAAAAAATCGAATAATGACTAATACACCAGAAAGAAAAACACCGTATGAAATTTTCTTTCAGAAGAAACCATCAGCGAAATATTTGAAAATGTATGGCAGTAAAGTTTACGTTAGAGTACCTGAAGTAAAAAGGAATTCAAAGTGGGATAAAAAGGCAGAAATGGGCGTCCTGTTAGGATATACAGATGTCGGATACAGAGTACTCATCGATAATAAAATAGTTGTGGCAAGACACGTTGATGTAATTGAAAAAGATATTGAGCTTATAGCATTTGAAAATGAAGATGAAGGAAATGGTTCTGTTACTAGAGCTGATGAAGACGAGTGGGAAGATGGTGTAGCTGAAATCGCTACGGAAAATGAACAAAATATTGAAATTGTAAATGAAATTGTACCTGAAATTAATAATGAAACAAGAAAGTCAAAGAGACAGATAAAACCACCAGTTCGTTTTGATGAAGAATTCAGCTACTACTGTATAAGTGTTAATTACTGTGACGCCATGATTCCAGATACATTTCAGGAGGCGACTACAAGTGATGAAGCCGATCAATGGAAAGGAGCAATGGACCGAGAGATGAATAGTCTAGTGAAGAATAATACTTGGACGCTAGTGAGTGCACCACAGGATAAAAAGGTACTAGATGTTAAATGGGTGTACAAGAAAAAATCTGCAGAACTCTATAAAGCCAGGTTAGTGGTTAGAGGTTTTCAACAGACGGAGAATGTCGATGACACGTATTCACCAGTAGCTAGTATGCAAACTTTAAAACTACTTCTGTCATATTGTTGTCAATTCAAATTAAGTATACATCAAATGGATGTAGAGACAGCGTTTTTAAACGGCAAAGTGTTATCAGAAGTGTATGTTAAACAGCCTCTTGGTTATGAAGATGGTACCAATAGAGTTTATAAATTATACAAATCTTTATATGGTTTAAAAGAAAGCCCGCGAGCTTGGTACGAATGTTTCAATGTTTTTGTAATGACTATTGGTTTTAGAAGAAGCAAATACGACTACTGTCTTTATGTTAAAAATGATGAAAATTGTCCAATTTATATACTAGTGTACGTAGACGACTTACTTATTGCTTGCGAAGATGAACAAAAGGTTACTTCAATTAAAACAAAATTGAGTCATCTTTTTAAAATGAAGGACATGGGAAAAGTTAAAAATTATATAGGGATTGACGTTGAATACGATTATGCAAAAGCAAATATTTTAACTTTAAGTCAGGAAAAATATATTGACTCTTTAGCCAAAAAATATAAAATTGAAAATTCAAAACTTTATGAAACGTGAACTTAATGAAGACGTTAAATATAGAAATCTGATAGGAGCATTGTTGTATATTAGTTCTGGTAGTCGACCAGATATAGCATATTGTGTCAATTATTTAAGCAGGTTTCAGAATTGTTATAATGAGACACACTTTAAATATGCGTTACGTGTTTTGAAATATTTATATTTGACAAAGAGCCTTAAGCTCACATATCAACAAAATTTAGAAGCTAATGTGATGGACTGTTATGTTGATGCCGATTGGGCTGGAGATATCGTAGATAGAAAGTCTACAACTGGTTATATAATTAGATTATTTGGCAATGTTATATATTGGAAGTCAAAGAAACAAAGCAGTGTAACAAAATCTTCCACATTTGCTGAATATGTTGCGTTGTCAGATGCTGTAACACAGATATGTTTATTGCGTAGTGTGCTTAATGATATGTTTATAACGTGTAATGATTCTGTTAAGGTTTATGAGGATAATTCAGGAGCAGTTGTTCTCGCCAAGTATGGCAACTTTACAAAGAATTCAAAATACATAGAAGTACATTACCACTATGTCCATGAATATTTAAAGAAAGGTGTCATAGATGTCGTTAAAGTAAATTCAGAGGACAACGTCGCTGACATCCTCACTAAGTCTTTAGGAAATGTAAAGTTTTTAAAGATGAGACACCTGTTGAATGTTTTATAGTAAGTTTTTGATATGATGTGTGTTACTGCAATATAAATCTTAGGAGGCGTGTTAGTTTGAGTTTGTATATGCATTGAAGATTTATATTGGCAGCTTTATTTCTTTATGTCTTTCATATTAGACATCTATCAAATGTAAAAAAAAGATATGTCGTCAAGATGCCATGTTGTTGTGAATAATTAATAAATGTGATTCTACAGTCTTTCGCCTTTAAATATTATTATATTAACAGGTCTGCTTTGGCTTTATTTCGGCTATATTATATTTAAATATTATTCGTAAATTTGATTTAACAATGGATTTCATTTTGAAATATTTTATAAACGAGTATTAGGGTTTGGAATTGATGTAATTAATTAAGTTTGGTTTCTTTATATATTTTTTCTTTTCTAGTTCGGTAGTTGTAGTTAAATAAGGTTTTAATCATTTTATTTTTAAAAATTGTATTCTATACATTATATTTTGCTTCCAACTGGTTTTCCATTTGATGCTGTAGTTTAATAGTTAGTTTTTGAATGGTGGATTGTAGATGATTTATGTGTGGTTTTAAAAAAGTTAACCTCCAGTATTATGCTATGTGAAGGTGAGTATAACTGCCTGTGGCTTTAGGTAGTTTTCCTATGATTTGCTGGTGTGAATGCTAGGTGAGATCTATTTAGGTATTTTAAAATATGTAAGAATGTTTATCAGTCTCTGTCACAAATAGGACAAGATCGGCTTAGTTTGGAATCAAATGATTTTGGCGTTAAATATCCTCAAAAAATATCTTTAAAAGGCTTTTTTTTAAATAAACTGTTAAGATGTGTCTATACCTAGCGATTGACCATGTCCTACGGGATAAAGAATGTGTTAGATAATTAGTTCAATATTTATTCTGCCGAAACATATGTATGACTATATTAAATATAAACATATGACTGGCCTGTTGGTGCAATAGCAGCGATCCTGCCTTTAGCACCGGAGGTCGTGGGTTCGATCCCCACGCATGACAGACATTTATGTGACGAACCCAGCCACAGGGTGTTATTATCTATTTAAGTATGTATTTAGAAATATTTAAGTATGTTTATCAGTCTCTGAAACCCATAGTACAAGTTCTGCTTAGTTTGGGGTCAGATGATCTTGGTGTAAATTGTCCTAGATATTTATTTATTTATTTATATGTAATTTGTAATTTGTTCGATTTCGGTTTCTCAGAAAAACTGCTTTGACTACAAGTGTTGGCCAGCGATGTTTTTTCTTATTACTTACTTTATGAATACAAATTCAAACTCCGGGATTAGTTCTATATGCTAGATCTAACTATATACGTTCTTTCATTTCAATTATTTGGTATAATTATTGATTTATACACATTTGAAAAACATGGATCGATCGATGTCCTCGTGTAAATTTGAGGGAGGAAAGATTTTCTTGATATAAATATACCAAATAATTGAAATGTTTGACCTATCTCGGTCAGGTCGCGTTCCGGGATCAGCACTGCACTAACCGGTGCCAGGGGGACTGTGATCGTGGCAATTGTTGGACCAGTGGGAGCCTTAGCGGCGGTATTTTGTGTGTAGTGTGTATCGGCCCGCCGGCCAGGAGGACCCGTAGAAACGGTGGTGCCGCTGGCCGCCCGCGGCATAGTACAGGGGCCCAAAAGTGGTTAACCACCTCTGGAGGCTGCCCCACCAGGTCGCGCATAATCTCGGGGTGGATCGTCGTGCCGGGTGGTGCCCGGTTCCGGTGGGGCCCGGCGACCACACCCGAGGGGGTACGGGGGCCCTTCCGTCCGGCGGACCGGCCTACACTATTTCACGCGATTAATACTAATCCAGGGCACCACGCTTTGTCTTTCATTGCCTCGATCACAGTCGTCCTTTCGCGCCCCTCCCATCCTCCAACTTCTATGGCAGTCAGAAGCATGAAAAAACGGCCAACAGTGGCATCCCCATCCCTCACACGCTGTTTGAGGTGGAATTCGCTAACATCCGCGGACTCCATGCAAACCTCAACGCCGTCCATCAACACCTTAAGTCGGCGAGGCCTGCGATGCTCTTTTTGAAGGAAACACAGATAGGCCGCCCTGCCGATACGTCATACCAGCACTATGTGCTGGAAGAGTCCTTCTAACCTAAAGCCGATGTATGTCTATTTGTCAGGGCGGACGTCTGCTGTAGCCGTCTCCGCTGCCTAGAAGACCCATCCTTCTCCACCCTCTGGGTGCACGTTGAGCTGGGCTCCACGAGCCGGGTCTATGCGTGCATATACCGCTCCCACAAAGGCGACGCTGAGACAACTCGACTCTTCGAACATCTGAGTCAGGCCGCAGACAACGCTCAGGCGTAGTTCCTAAATGCCGAAATGGTGTTTTTTTCGGAGACTTCAATGCCCACCATGAGTCCTGGTTAGGCTCATCAAAAACAGACCATGCAGGCCGAACTGCCCATGCGTTTGCTCTCACGCAAGACCTGACGCAACTGGTACACCAGCCCACCCGGGTACCAGATATTGTCGGTCATACACCCTCCTTATTGGACCTTCTGCTAACGAGTCACCCAGCCGGGTATAAAGTGTCGGTTGGTGCTCCATTGGGCTCCTCCGATCACTGTCTGGTTGGCGCTACAGTGCCTTGTGCAGCTCCCCCACAACCTGTGGAGGTGATGCGGCGGTTATGGCACTACTCGTCGGCAGATTGGGACGGATTGCGAGAGTACTTTGCCTCCGTCCCTTGGCGGCAGTGCTGCTTTGGAGAAAGGAATGCTTCAGAAAGTGCATCTGCTATCGCGGACGAGATCAGTACCGGAATGGAAGACTACATTCCTTTTACTGATGTCGTCAGTGCTATCAAAATTGGTCTCTGGTTCAATCGCGGGTGTGCCGCAGCTGTTGAACAAAAACAGGCGGCGTACTGTGCTTGGTCTAGGGCCCAGGCACTCAATGATCATTCAAACCTTGCCTCCCTGAAAGCAGCCTTTAATAAAGCCACCAAGGCCACGAAGAGGGCTTACATTAGAGCAGACGCCCAGCGGATTGCACGTGTTGGCCAAGAACTCATCACGCACCCTACGGGTAGCCGCTCCTACTGGCGACTGGCTAAACACGCGCCGCCTGAAATACCACATTGCGGCTCCACAATGCCTGATATTCGTATCAGGCAGTGTGATGTTCGTGCCGAGCTGCAGTCACTCGATGTCAGGAAAGCCAGTGGCCCTGATGGAATTCCAGCTGTGGTGCTGAACAAATGTGCAGCCGAGTTGTCTCCAGTGTTCACCAGCCTGTATCGCCTCTCCTACAATTCGGGTCTTGTGCCGCTGTCTTGGAAGGAGGCGAACGTTCAACCAGTTCCCAAAAAAGGGGACCGGTCTGACCCTGCCAATTACCGTCCAATAGCCGTAACCTCAGTTTTAGCTAAAGTGTTCGAGCGGCTCATAAACACGCAGCTCATCCGCTACCTAGAGGATCACTCTCATTCACGACCATATCAGTACGGCTTCCGACCAAAACGGTCTTCGGGTGATCTTCTAGCGTACGTAACACACATCTGGGGGGAGGCTATGGACAAGCATGGGGAATCTTTGGCCGTCAGCCTTGACATTGCCAAAGCTTTCGACCGTGTATGGCATCGTTCGCTTCTTTCCAAGCTTTCGGCATATGGTCTGCCACCTCGTCTATGCGACTGGGTCGCCGGATTTCTGGAGGGACGTAGAATTAGCGTCCTTTGCGATGGTCGAAAATCACGCTTTCTCCAGATTAATGCCGGAGTGCCGCAGGGCTCCGTCTTGCCGCCGACGTTGTTTCTTCTGCATATCAATGACATGTTATCTCTTGGTAACTTCATGGCAGTCAGAAGCATGAAAAAACGGCCAACAGTGGCAACCGACCGAGACCGACGGCCAACAGTGGTAAACCGAGTTTACGGGATGCAGTTCTAATGACGCTCTCAAGTCCTGAACAGAGTGAGACGATTCTTTACGCCTGAGCAGCTCTGTCTCATGTATAAGACACAAGTTCGCTCGTGTGTGGAATACTGCTCTCATCTCTGGGACGGTTCCGCCAAGTATCTAATCGAAGCTCTTGACAGGTTGCAGCGGCGTGCCATCCGTATTATTGGAAACCCAGAGGCAACTTTGACCCTTGAGCCTCTCCAATTGCGTAGAGACATTGCCAGGCTAAGTGTTCTCTATCGCTTCTACAATGTGGAATGCGCTGACGAGTTATTCCAGCTTATTCCACCCTCACCTTTCCACTCCCGTACCACGCGTGCTGGACTACGGCGTCACCCACACGCAATTCAACATTTGTTGGCCCGAACTAAAAGGTTCGGTGACTCGTTTCTTTGTCGTACCATCCAGACGTGGAACGCTCTTCCAGCACATGTGTTTCCTACCTCGTATAGTCCCGGGTTCTTCAAGCGGGGCGTGAAAAGGCATTTCTGCAGGCCTCCGAGGTGAGGATGGCCAGCCCAGTGATTCGTTTGAATGACTGAGCTTGTCAACCTCATATCTGGACCTCACGACCGCTTTCCATCAGGTGGAGTGAGGTCATCTTGACAGGCAATATAAAAAAAAAATTAAAGAACGTGTACAGTTAGATCTAGCATAGAACTGATTGCCGAGTTTGATTTTGTATTCATAAAGTACGTGATAAGAAAAAAATTGCAGTTTAGATTAGGAAGTTTTAGAAAAACATCACTGATTAAAGACTTCTTTTCGAACTTATATCTTGGTAATGTCAGTACTTTAATTAATTTAAAGTACATACCTACATGGTTTGGTCTGTATAGAAATTTTCTTTCTACCTAAAATTTACAAGAGGACATCGCTGGATACACTTTTTTTCAAATGTGTATAAATTAATAATTATACCAAATAATTGAAAAGAAAGAACGTATAAAATTAGATCCAGCATAGAACTAATCGCAGAGTTCGATTTTGTATTGATAAAGTGAGTAATAAGAAAAAACATCGCTGGCCAACACTTGTAGTTAAAGCAAAAAAAAGCAGTTTTCCTGAGAAACCGAAATTGAACAATTTACAAACTACATATATGTTTCGGTAGAACAAATCTTGAAATAATTATCTAACACATTCTTTATCCCGTAGGACATGGTCAATCGCTAGGTATAGACACATACTGTTAAGTATTTAAAGATGGGCCATGGCCTTGAATCATGTTAGACTCCTTTCAGGATAATGTAGGTCCCACTTATGACGCATCCGTGGCCGAGTTGTAACCAACTTGTAACGATACGCGCCGTATGTGGACGGGCATTGTCGTGCATTAGCTGGAAATTTTGCCCCCTTTTGCTGTCTGTGGGGCAAGATTACAGGCTCTAGCACCTCATCTCGTTATTTTAGAGCAGTCATATTGCCTTGTATCCAAACGAGGTCCGTTCTACCGCCGAGACGAATTCCTGCCCAAACCATAATCGTGCCACCTTGATATGCATGAACTTATTGTGTGTGCTGCAGTCGATTCCAACGTTCAGGTTCTCTCTAAACGCGTACTCTTCGCGAATCAGGATGAAATCATAACCTGGATTCATCAGTGAAAAGCACAAGTGACCATTGAGAATGGTTCCAGTTTTCGTGTGCAATAGCCCATTGTAATCTTCTTCCTCGATTGCCTCTCCTTAGGGCTGGTACCCAAAGTGGCTTACGAGCACGTAGGTTGACTTCATGCAGTCGTCTTCTCAAAGTTTGACCGCTTACCATCAAACGATACTCTCTCTGTAGCCTTTGAACCAATTGCATCGCCGTTACATTTGGTTGACTTCGTGCAGCATTTACTATGAATCGGTCCTGTACATGTGTTGTAATGCGTTGAGGTCCTCGGTGCCGTTCCACCACTTCCCCCGTGACACCATAACGTGACCAAAGCCTGGATATAACGCTCTGACTGGTCCTCATGGCTTCAGAAACCGCAATTTGGGTAGCGCCAGCTTGAATCATGCCCACTGCTCTTAACATTTCGTTCCTGGTCAAGTGTCTACGTGGCATGATTAAATGAACACCGGAGATGCGTTTGACAAAGATTTATAGAAATTTATGGAGTTTTAATCAAGTTAGAAGTTCGTGAAGATTTACTTCTTTGGAAGAAATTCAATGAATGCCAATTTCATCTTAAAACAAAACCTTTTATGTACAAATTTGAATTTAAAAAATGAACTTAATAATGTTTTTATAATCTGTCAATAATAGTTTTTTTGTAAGGCCAGTACTTTTTAAGTTATCCCTAGACCATGTTGTTGTGTGTATTAATGAGACAGACTGTGTATACAATTCTCAGAAATATAATTGGTTACATATACCTTACGTGAAAAGCGTACACTTATTTTTGATTTTGTCCTGTTAACAATAAAGTGCTTAAAATGTATACCTAATTTTGAGGCCATGGCAAACTACATAATTTTGAAAGGAAGTGCGTATATAAATTGTGTTGTCAACAGTACTTGCTACCAGTTTGTGCAGATAACACTTGTCTCGTGATTGGTAATAAAAATCCACAAGCTGCCCGTGATATTCTGCAGTCTGATTTTGATTCTTTAACTAAATGGTGTCATGATGCGGGGCTAGTCATAAATATCAGTAAAACTAAACTATTCGTTATAAAGTCGCCCTATGTCAAGTATTTACCAGTTAGAAACATTGTGGCACGTGGGCACGAGCACAGCTGCTTACATGCCAACAGCGTATGTTGCTGCCCGGGAATGGAGATGGTAGACAGACAAACATATCTAGGATTGATAATTTACAGTAAAATTGGATCATTCATATTGAGCAATTTCTAGCTAATATTACCATTTACAACAGTCTCATACCGTTCGAGGTTAAATTAATTATATTATGTATGCACTAGCTGGCTCATATGTTAAATACGGGCTCAGTAGTTATATGGACGAACCTATAAAACATATCTTGACCAGATTAAATAATTTACAGTTAAGAATACTTAAACTACCCTATCCACCTATGATACTACCTATTTTGATTGAATGTTAAACTCACGATGTTTCTCAAGTGTATAAGGTTTTTTAGAAACTATCCCTATGCGAATATATGTAACTACTTTTCTTTGGTAAATAAACGAAAAAATTAAACTTTCTTTGAAAAAGTGTTGTGTTGATAATATTTTGTAAAACTATCTTTGTATACTTATCATTGCATGTGACTGTACAATAATAAGCTTGAAGTTAGAAGAGCGGTGATAATAGGTATTTATATCAAGTACCTATGCAATATTTATTATTAAAAAAAACAAATCAATTATGCCTCTACGAATCTTTAAGAATCTTTCATATTTTCTCTTCATCAATCAGTTCTTTACTCTTTATCTTGACAGTTGCTGAGTCCCTCACAGAAACGCAAAGAAGTGGACTTGGATGCAGAGCTAGGCTTTAAACGCAAGAAGATCAAACAGGAAGACAATCCAGACGGTGGTTCCTCATCACCACTGCCCTCGCCAGCTATTAGAGATCCAGAAAAGTGGAACCCAGCAAGACTTACTCAAGATACTTTGTTCATTATGGGATCCCATGCTCACAAAGTAAAGTTTATTTCTTAGTTTATGACTACTTTCTTGCTCAGTTCTTTTGTTTTTTTTCTTACTATAAGCACACCAAAAATCAACAAAATCCCGTTATATTTTAGTAAGCTTATTCATTCCCTACTTCTATTGAATGCCTATTTTAAATGGTAGAACTCAAATGACCTATAGAACTTTACTATCCTTTAATATTTCGTTATTGAATGTATGAATATTTTAAAATGTTGTCTATGCTAAAATACATCAAGCTTATTACTATTCCAGGTTTTAGGCCTAGGTAATTCCCGAGGGCGACTATACACGAGACACGCCGGTTTGCTGAGGTATCCGGCCGATAGCGCCGACAAGGATTGGATTGCTAGCCATAACTTAGCCAATGCTGTTGGAGGGAAAACATATATTATGGTATACCTAATATTATTCACTTGTGTAATGATGTTTTTTTAATTAACATGAAATATTCTTCTAAAATACTTTTTTTTATTATTATTACGTCTTACTATTGCATTATTTTAAGACGTGGTTGTATGAAAAATTATTGAATAAATATTTTGTAATTAATGTACCCATTACAGGTGTTGGAAGACATTGAGGAGCTCGCAAATAGTGAAGCCTACAAACATAATTCACTGCCAATGCTCGCAGAATTAACTGGATTTAAAATCCCACCTTTTATGCTCAGGAAAATAAAGACTTACGTGATGAAGAGATCACTGAGCTGCGACATCGCGGATAGTCCACAGCCATCTACAAGCAATGTCCAGGAAGAGATTAAGCTAGAGGACATAAAAATGGAACCATCCCAACAATATGATGGCAACAACTTCAATGCAAGCCAATATATCAGCAGTACTGATGACACCAGGGATTTCCCAGATGTCCCTAATCTAATGAAAGATGACACTACCGACTTAGCTGATATAAAAGTCGAGGACATTGAAGATATAAAAGAGGATGGAATTGAAGTTGGAGACCAAGAAGAAATGAAGGTCAACGGTATAAAAGGTGAAGATTTTGACGTAAGCATCAAAGTGGAGAGCCTCAGTGATATTGATGATATCGAAGTTGAAGGTATAAAACTAGAAAATGACGACGCATTTTCGCTTGGTAAAGATAACGATGATGAACAGAGTTCTTTGGTTGATGGTTTACTTGAGGCTGATATAGAATTTCTGAGTAGGAACTTGGGAAATATAGAAAGCGATGCCGACGCAAGGAAGGCTATTGAAAAGTTGACTGGGGCGAATGCAGATTCAATATCCCTAGTAGGGGATGAATTCGATTTGGGGTCGACATTGAACAACACTAATGTAAGTATTTGTAATTGACGTTGTTGTTAATTATTTTCTAATGTGGTTGCTCCTTTACTACCGCAAACTGCTTTTATGAGATAGTGATGAAACCTAGGAATCCCTTTAGATCGAAATTCAAATAAATTAATAATTGCTGTCATGAGTCACAGTCTCACAGTCCTAAATGTTCTATAATTATTGAATCATGCTGTTGGTGTTAGTTCATTATATAATATTACAAAGAATGAAAAAAAAAATCATTTTCAATTATATTCTCTGATCTCTTGTAAAAACAAAATAAAATGAAAGCACAAAAATAATCAGACCTTATCAACATAACAAATCGAATTCACTACCAAACTAACATGTAACAGAGCGATTGAGCAAAAGTGTTTTTTCGGCACTAATATTATGAAGGGAAAGACTTAATTTTTTGATTGTTTGTGTGTGTTGAGTGAGATTAACTCAAGATCTACTGACCCAATTTCAAAATTATTTTAACCATATAAAGCTACATTCTTAGCGACTAACGAGCTATAGTTTTATTTTTAGCCTATTTTTTGTTTTCAGGCTATATTTTGTTGACAGAACGCTAGTTTTAATTTTATCTCAACTTTTTTACAGTTCACAAGCAACCAAGCCACAAAATGCATCACCGTAGCCTCCACCACTAGTGGCATGATTCACAGCGTACCGGTCGCCCATATTGCTGCGCCACCGCGCATCACCGGTAGTACCGTCCACTACTACACGAGCGCGGGTGTGCCGCCCACCGGCCAGCGGACGGTGCGCCACCTGCCGCAAGCTACAGTCACTATACAGAGCATTCCGGGCTCCACAGAGCAGATGATACGAGGGTGAGCGTCTCAGTTTAGTACTGCATTACCTAGCGGCCGCAAGCTACAGTCACTATACAGAGCATTCCGGGCTCCACAGAGCATATGATACGAGGGTGAGCGTCTCAGTTTAGTACTGCATTACCTAGCGGCCGCAAGCTACAGTCACTATACAGAGCATTCCGGGCTCCACAGAGCATATGATACGAGGGTGAGCGTCTCAGTTTAGTACTGCATTACCTAGCGGCCGCAAGCTACAGTCACTATACAGAGCATTCCGGGCTCCACAGAGCATATGATACGAGGGTGAGCGTCTCAGTTTAGTACTGCATTACCTAGCGGCCGCAAGCTATAGTCACTATACAGAGCATTCCGGGCTCCACAGGGCAGATGATACGAGGGTGAGCGTCTCAGTTTAGTACTGCATTACCTAGCGGTAGTACCGTCCACTACTACACGAGCGCGGGTGTGCCGCCCACCGGCCAGCGGACGGTGCGCCACCTGCCGCAAGCTACAGTCACTATACAGAGCATTCCGGGCTCCACAGGGCACATGATGCGAGGGTGAGCGTCTCAGTTTAGTACTGCATTACCTAGCAGTATTACCGTCAACTCCTACACGAGCGCGGGTGTGCCGCCCACCGGCCAGCGGACGGTGCGCCACCTGCCGCAAGCTACAGTCACTATACAGAGCATTCCGGGCTCCACAGGGCACATGATGCGAGGGTGAGCGTCTCAGTTTAGTACTGCATTACCTAGCAGTAGTACCGTCAACTCCTACACGAGCGCGGGTGTGCCGCCCACCGGCCAGCGGACGGTGCGCCACCTGCCGCAAGCTACAGTCACTATACAGAGCATTCCGGGCTCCACAGAGCAGATGATACGAGGGTGAGCGTCTCAGTTTAGTACTGCATTACCTAGCGGCCGCAAGCTACAGTCACTATACAGAGCATTCCGGGCTCCACAGAGCAGATGATACGAGGGTGAGCGTCTCAGTTTAGTACTGCATTACCTAGCGGCCGCAAGCTACAGTCACTATACAGAGCATTCCGGGCTCCACAGGGCAGATGATACGAGGGTGAGCGTCTCAGTTTAGTACTGCATTACCTAGCGGTAGTACCGTCCACTACTACACGAGCGCGGGTGTGCCGCCCACCGGCCAGCGGACGGTGCGCCACCTGCCGCAAGCTACAGTCACTATACAGAGCATTCCGGGCTCCACAGGGCACATGATGCGAGGGTGAGCGTCTCAGTTTAGTACTGCATTACCTAGCAGTAGTACCGTCAACTCCTACACGAGCGCGGGTGTGCCGCCCACCGGCCAGCGGACGGTGCGCCACCTGCCGCAAGCTACAGTCACTATACAGAGCATTCCGGGCTCCACAGAGCAGATGATACGAGGGTGAGCGTCTCAGTTTAGTACTGCATTACCTAGCGGCCGCAAGCTACAGTCACTATACAGAGCATTCCGGGCTCCACAGAGCAGATGATACGAGGGTGAGCGTCTCAGTTTAGTACTGCATTACCTAGCGGCCGCAAGCTACAGTCACTATACAGAGCATTCCGGGCTCCACAGAGCATATGATACGAGGGTGAGCGTTTCAGTTTAGTACTGCATTACCTAGCGGCCGCAAGCTACAGTCACTATACAGAGCATTCCGGGCTCCACAGAGCATATGATACGAGGGTGAGCGTCTCAGTTTAGTACTGCATTACCTAGCGGCCGCAAGCTACAGTCACTATACAGAGCATTCCGGGCTCCACAGAGCATATGATACGAGGGTGAGCGTCTCAGTTTAGTACTGCATTACCTAGCGGCCGCAAGCTACAGTCACTATACAGAGCATTCCGGGCTCCACAGAGCATATGATACGAGGGTGAGCGTCTCAGTTTAGTACTGCATTACCTAGCGGCCGCAAGCTACAGTCACTATACAGAGCATTCCGGGCTCCACAGAGCATATGATACGAGGGTGAGCGTCTCAGTTTAGTACTGCATTACCTAGCGGCCGCAAGCTACAGTCACTATACAGAGCATTCCGGGCTCCACAGAGCATATGATACGAGGGTGAGCGTCTCAGTTTAGTACTGCATTACCTAGCGGCCGCAAGCTACAGTCACTATACAGAGCATTCCGGGCTCCACAGAGCATATGATACGAGGGTGAGCGTCTCAGTTTAGTACTGCATTACCTAGCGGTAGTACCGTCCACTACTACACGAGCGCGGGTGTGCCGCCCACCGGCCAGCGGACGGTGCGCCACCTGCCGCAAGCTACAGTCACTATACAGAGCATTCCGGGCTCCACAGAGCAGATGATACGAGGGTGAGCGTCTGAGTTTAGTAATTACCCCTTGGCAGTATAAAGATCGTGTCCTGGTGGCGGGTTGGTAACGTCGCATTTTGGAAGATTTATGTAATTGTTTTTTGTAATTCATATAATAAAAGTACATTTTTCATTTGCTTTTTTGCATAGCTCATTCATTACATTACTATAACACACCGTCGTCAACTTTGAGGTAGTTAAGCCGAAAATTCAATTAAAAACAGATTTTGGTGACTAAGTGGGAAACGGCACGAAAAACTATGGTGTATCCCTGCAGCTTATATATAACAGCCCTCTCAGGCAGACTAAGTTCGGCTGCATTTGCAGTGAGAAAAATAATGTTATCAACAGACGTTGATACCGCTCGTTCGGTTTGTTTTAGTTATTTCCACAGTGTAATGTCTTACGGCATTGTACTTTGGGGTAAAGCCGCGGATATACAAACCATCTTTGTCCTCCAGAAGCGAGCGATCAGATCCATAAGCTTCGTGCACGGGCTTCACTTAAGGCCCGTATTCTGAAACGAAACTCAAGCGCGCTTTGAACTGTGATTACCTGTTCTACTCTAGAGTTTAGAATCTGTTCTTGAGTATGTTGCTTATTCCAAAGCGAATATCAAACGGGTCTCAGTTGAATCGAGTTTCAAACAAGATTTGAGTAGAGTTTGCTTTTTGTCTATGAACCAAGCTTGTTTTCGTTTACAATAATTAATTTTTACCTCTTTTACGTTACAAGCAGATACTATGTGTTTATTGTAAAAATTAAACCGATACACAATGGATTTGCACCAAGAAAAGGTTTAATTAGCCTTTCAATACTTAACTTGTTCATGTAATGTAATTAGTACACTGAAACTATTCAATTGAAGTTTTATCTTGTTATTTGTTAATTTATGCTATTAACTGTAACGGAACGTAATTGTAACCTGACAAGGGAGGGACTCGATATAATCTGTGCTTGGTGTGTATGCGTGTGTGGTTTACTATACCTACCCCTACATATAGATTTGCATACCACCCACTTTGTTTTTTATAGGTACTGAATTTCTTACTAAGTATATACTAATTGTTGTTAATCCAGGAATAAGAAAATGATATTATCTTTATTTATTGAGGTCGTCAAAAATATCTAAGGATCCTTCCATGAAGGAATCCATCGTTTTGACAAGCAAATCTCTACTCAAGCGTGGTCAGAAAGTCACTTGCGTGATCACAGATCAAATCTCTACTTGAGCGCCGATTCGCACCTGAGTGACGTTTCGGAATAAGTCTAAACTATGATCAATGAATCTGTACTCAGGGGCGGTTCTAGAATAAGATCTCTGCTTAAATCGAGTTTCAAGTCAAGAGTCATGCTTGAGCGTCCTTTAAGAATACGGGCGTTAGAAAGCTTTTTAAGGAAAAGGATTTACAACTGCATTGTTTTGGTAAGAAAAAATATTGATCTCTATACTAAACACAGTGATATACATTGCAAAAATACTAGGAATAAGCATAACATTGCGCTTCCACTCTTTAGGCTACAAAAAGTTTCAGGATCCTTTATGGGGCAAGGTATACAAGATCCCCAAAGCCATTTGTGAGTTACCACTACATAAATCCAAAAATCACATCAAAGCAGCTTTATTGAATAAACAAAAATTTTAACAAAAAAAAAACCAACTTCAATAAAAACTATTCCAAAACAAAGCACTAAAAAGTAAAGAAATAATTGCGTATTCTTCTAAAACTTATACGATAATATAATGTAGGTACAATTATTGTTATTGTTGGAGTCGGTGTCAGCCAAGGGAACACTACAATATACCTATTTCTTACATATCACGTTTACGTATGTGTGTAGGTAGTTACAAACGTACATTAGCTGACACCGACTCCAACAATAACAATAATTGTACCTACATTATATTATCGTATAAGTTTTAGAAGAATACGCAATTATTTCTTTGCTTTTTAGTGCTTTGTTTTGGAATAGTTTTTTTTGAAGTTGGTTTTTTTTTGTAATTGTTTATTTCTTGATTTTCAGTGAATAGTTCTTATTTATTTTATACATCGAAAAAATATCGTCCAATTGCTCCTAAGAATTGAAGAGTTCCGTTACTTTGTCATGGATCCCATAATCAGAACCTAACACTCATCAAACTACCCTTGAAGTATATCCTTTCCAATGAAAAAAAAGCATCGAAATCGGTTGGCGTGATAATGCGTTATTCGTCCATTTGTCGCGCATATGGTTTATCTAGATTTAAGACTTATATGGATTTCCCATGGATGCCACTGTCAGAACTGGACCAAATTAAAATGGGACCACACGGGCACCATCAGCTTTCAAATAAATAAAGAATTATCAAAATCGGTTGGCGTAATATTGAGTTATTCGTCCTTTTGTCGCGCATTTTGTCTATCTAGATTTAAGACTTATATGGTTTTCTCATGGATGCCAATGTCAGAACTAGACCAAATTAAAATGGGACCATTCGGGAAGCACCAGCTTTCAAATAAAAAAAGAATGATCAAAATCGGTTCACCCAGTCGAAAGTTATGAGGTAACAAACATAAAAAAAAACATACAGTCGAATTGAGAACCTCCTCCTTTTTTTGAAGTCGGCTGAAAAGGGCTACTCTACTACAAAATATTACCTTATAGATAAAAATGCCTGGGTGTAAGCTCTCTGCTCGATGCGGGGCCGATTGGATAACTCTATTGTAACAGATATTTTATTGTAATACCTAGTTAATACTTTGTTTGTACTGACTAACAATTTTATTTCTTAATTGTTTAAATGGCCTTAAGTTTATATTCTTTTATGTTTGTTTTTTTTCCATTGTTTTATATTCTTTAGATTAGACACTCAGTAGGTTTATTTGTATCAAAATGACACATTGTACTTTACTAACGCCTGTTGTAAACCCAAAACAAGTTTAAAAGAGTAACTGCTGAGTTTCTCGCCGGGTCTTCTCAGCAAGAAACAACTCCGACGCGGTTTGTCTATATACTGTGTATTTATATATCTATATTATTATAGTAATTATGTCTATTATTTAGTATTGCTTTAAATTTGACGATTTGAAAGTACTGACTGTGAAAGTCTATTTGAATAAAGTTATTTGAGTTGAGTTTGCTGAAATTTTTTTTCTTAAAAAAAAGCAAAACATATTACAGATTTTTTTAAATATAGTTTGTCCAATTTAGGATGATAATTTTGACAGCTTTCAATAGGGATGTGGTAGTTTATAATCGTTAGTGAATAATATAATATAATAATATAATATAATATAACTTTATTTCTCACCATAAAACAGACATTTGAGATTATACAATTAACTTAGTAGTGAAGGGAAAAAAAAACAATACATAGTAAGTATACTTAAATTAATTAAAAGGTACAGGTACTATTTTATGGTGGGTTGATACCTGAACTAGGAAGAATCCTGTATCTCAGGTTATCAACCCTCCACCCCAACATAAGTTTCTTAATGTAGAATATGTAATACAATTAACGTGTTACTGATACCTTATTTAATATTTAAAAACAAGAAAAAGAAAACACTAAAAAAGCGAACAAAATACAGAATACAAAATACAAAACATAAGCAAACCATGATCAAAGTACCACACAAATATAATTAAAGGCTGATTTTTAATAATTTTTCCGTATCGACATAGGTGAGCGTCTTTAATTTAGTTTTTAATATCGATTTTAGGTTCGATTTATTTAAGTTAAATATATGGAAGGAATCATTAATTTGCCTGTAGAGGAATGGTCCTGTGTAAAATGATTGGCGTCTAGCAAAGATTGTCTTGAAGTTAGGGAAGTCGGTGCGGATTCTTCTTTTATGTTGAGGAAGTAGAGAGGGGTTAACTGTTTTGTGGTGGCGAAGAATAGAGTGGAAAATGAATAGTTGTCTAATTGTGAGCAAATCGGCTTCCTTATACAGCTTGTGCGTTGGGTATTTCCTGGGCTTGTGTAACATGACCTTAATAACAACCCTCTGTGCTCTTTCTAACTCCAATAAGTGAGTCATTGCAGCACCACCCCACACCGGTATGCGATAGGTCAACAAGGATTGGCAAAGAGCGAAGTAAACCTTTGTAATGAGCTTAGTATCTGCAGACTCTCTAAGGTTCTTAAATATGTGTAAAAGTTTACGAACTCTCTTACTTAGTTCTGAGATATGTGGTTGCCAATTTAAATTTTTGTCTAAGATAATACCCAAGTATTTATAAGTATCCGTATGTTCTATTAAGGGACAGTCGCAAATATAATCGAATATCGTTTTATTATTTCATAGAACTTGGAATCGTTACTTTATATAGGTGAACAAATAAAATGTTACCCAAATATTTTAATGTGCAATAGAGAGATAATTAAATAACTGAAAAAATATTAGTGAATTAAATAAGGTAGGTATTAGGATTTGAAGTTATTAATCACTTATATTATGGAGCACACTTAATAAAAATGGTGTGGTAAATCACTTTCATAATGATTATCGTCATTATCACTAGAAGAACTAATCATATTAATCTCGAAAAATATTTGAGTTTTAAACTTTATTATATTCAATCAATGTTTTTAGGAATAATCGTATGATAGATAGTTGGAGATAACTTTATTACTAATCAAATTTAAACTGTATTGAAATAAAATGTGGTGTTGTGCTAGCCGCCCTTAATCTTAAATTTAAATGTCAGATTCATTTTGTTACACAACCGATTTCACATTTTCTGTTGCTATGGGAGACTCCCCTAGCTTATTTCCTTGTGTGGTACCTCGTAACACAGGGATATTAATCCCTACTTCGAGACCATTACAAGAGGTGTGTTGTCTGGCGCATATTTATTTATTATTTATTTATTTATTCGTTTGCAAGGCACTTCACTAAGTGGGCGGTACCCGTCAATAAAGTACGATATAATCTGTTGTACACTTAGCCGAAAAAAAATACAATACTTGAACTGTCAAAATTATCATCCTAAATTAAACAAACTTTAGAATACAGCGAAATACTCACGAAAATCTTCCAAATATTCGACGTGGTCAATCCACACCCAGTGCAGGCTGTAAAGAAGGTTCAGATCCTTTTCACTTGTTTTTGAAATGCATGTAGATACATAAATTATATTAAATATGAACAAGCAGATGCTATAGATAGAATAATCTTGACCCTACATATACTTACACCTACATGGATAATCCAGATATACTTGATAAAAAAAAGATGACTTTGTATGGCAAAAGTGATAAGGATGTTGTTCTTTTTCGGCAAAAAATACGAAAAGAAATATAATAATATTACTTACGCGCAGGTTCGAAATGATTAATTAAATAGGTTTTCTCTAATATTTACCCCATAAACTCTAAATCGCAGTAACAGTGGGAATTCGGAACATGCCGGGAAGGAACTCACCGATAATCCAATGATGATCTCGCTTATTACGCAAGGAGGATGGCCACCCACATTGTCACGGCATAATCACACTTTCATCAGTTCTTTGCAGTTTATTTGAAGCAATTTTGACAACGGATTTGTTAATTAACAAAATTTCGTGCACCAGCAGGAGTTAGTAACCCCTTTATATTTTCTTCTCCTTAATTTTCACTTTTTGTCCAGAGGGCGCGCAGCATAGATTGCGCGCGCTGATTGGCGAGCTATAACAAGGGGGGAAAGGGGCGGGAGTACAAGGAACGCAATAGGGAAAGGAATAGTTACTGCGATATTCTAAACTAATTCGGATTACCCATTCACCTATGCAATTTGGCTACATAATTTGGCCTAATCAAATTTATTACTTAATTGAAATCAATAAGGTATCTAATTAATTAAAGCACACAATAAAACACGAGTATTATCAATGCGGATGAATAATTAAGGTTAACTCGTGCAATCATCAGCTCTCTTGGGCATTTGGGTTATTAGGGTTACTATTATAACGATCGTATGAAGACTATGTCGTACGGTTATAAAATTATAAATACCTACTTATATTTTTTTAAAAGAATTTAAACCAGTAGGCACTAAAACATTGTAATCCTTCATTGAGCAACCATAACATTATCAGTACTGAAGAAATGTATTATTCGTCGTCTGCCGAGTTGAAACTTCGTCATCTGATGACCAGTCTAACTACGCCTTTACTTTTGTGAGACCGTATCCGTCGTTTATGTTGGCGAGAGCGATGATAACTTTATCCCGCATTCCGATTTTATGTAAAGTGGCGGCGTTGACACATGGCGTTGTGACATGTGAACCATATTTTTTTATAAATAAGTAAGAGTTTCCGTATTTAAGTAAATAAGTTCATTGATTACTACCGTATGAAACCGTACCGTAAAAATGCTTCATAGGTATATTCGGTAGAGTGTTATTTAGCTTGTTTTAGCTAGGTATGATATTTCAGAGGTTAGGGTTATCGCTAAAAAAGGGTTCATGCAGGGGACACAGTATTACGTATACGAATTTTACCTACAGTAGTATGACATGAACCTCCTAATATTTTCAGTGTCCAGGTTGGGTAGCATTTCCTGGCATCCAATGATCATAACCTAGACATTTATCCTATTTGTTTGTTGCAGCATCCCAATAACGACAAAGACGGGCACATTCAGCACGGTGATGTCGCAGGGCGGCGGCACCATCATCGGCTTTAACACGCGCGGCGGCGGCACGCTCATCGGCACCCCACAGTACGTCAATGTCTCCTCCAAATCCTTCCCCACAGGCAACATCCTCCACAACGCCATCGTCTCCCGCAACGTCATCAACCGCAACCTCACAGCTGTCACTTCTGGCGTTTCTTTCAACGTGACAACTGTCAGACCGGTCCTGCACACGACCGCCCCGAAAATAAACACCGTTGTCACAGCCAGTTCTAGCGATTTTGATAACATATCGACCACGAAGGACATGATCGATAATGCTTGTAATTCATCTGTTATGCTGAAGAAAGTTCTCACTTTAGGGAGCGCGGGCGCGACTAAATCATTCATGATGCATAACACACAGAAGGTTTTATCTACAGGTTTCGCTAACGGGGTGACTCCGCCGCCTAACGTGACGATTGTCAGTTCAGGGCAGAGTGGGGGGCTCATGAACAATGCGAATGTTGTTCACGGTACTTCGAACATTGTGAGCCCGACTTCTGGTACACTAAGCGCGACCCACGCGACTTTGTCTGCGTTACTAGCCTCTAGTGAAGGCAACCCTCTGCCAAATAAAAAATAAATGTAATCACCCCTCAGAGTGCATTTCCATTTGAGTGGAAATAACACAAAATCTGATCAAATACTTCTGAATATTTTTATTAATAAGTTAAATATACCCAGTTCCATTAGTTATATTCCTAACTCGTCCACTTATCTTATAGTCTTCGTGATTTCGCTTAGGTGGAAATGTGTTCCTATGAAGTAGTTATATTCGTATCACTAAAGATCTCACTTATACTTAAATAATTAAAATATTCTTGGATCTGCTATAATAATAATCCCTTTTCTCTATGATATTCTACGTATTATATTGTAATTGAATATTGTGTGTTAGATGCAGAAAAGTTGGTTATGATGTTCTAGATAATTCTGAATGGGGACTACTATACTATTTATTCATTTAGAAGATTGATAGTGGCCATATTTTATTATATGTGATTACGATTCTGTCATAATTAGAAAAGTTAATATTAATTAACGCCCTTAACCGCGCAAATCCCCAAAATGGCCAAACTATTTTAGTGATTAAATACGGTGGTTGTTGTTATTATACTCGTCCAGTGTAAGAGCACATGGTTTCTTTAAATCAAATAGCATTTGCTATTCGCTTGATTTGTGTTGGGAAACTAGGTTCACAGTTTAATAGAGACTGACAGATTGCTGAAGTATAGTCAAAAGTACAAAATATTATTCCCATTTCTTAGTGTCATGAAGACAAATATGTGCTTAGGTTTTTTTTTACTAAATTGGTATGAAAGTTTACAATATGCCGTAAACATTTTTACAAACACTCAAATGTGTCTATGCAATGACCAAAATGATAGATTTGTTGGTGTTCTTTCCGCCAAAGTTGCTCAGTTGGTTGTAGAAGATGTGGCAGATTTTAAGGATGACTTTTATCGTTACCAGCAGTTAAATAAGAAATTTTATCTTAGTACCTGAATGAGCACTGCCAAATAATGTTTTATATTATGGCTTCGGCCTTGTATTGTTGAAAGAAACTTGAATTATGAGAAAAAAATATGAGATAAATAAAAAAACTGCCTATCTGCCTATGATGATTTACTTGTTTACTTTAGTAAAAAGTAATATTATTTTATTGTTAAGATCTGCTTAGTAAATTGACCTCAGAGAAACACACTACATAATTGTAAGAATATTATATATTTTTTGATTTTGTATACAAATGTATTTTTGATGTACCTTCTTTGTGTAAACTAATTTTGCAGCAGTATTGAGTAGTTTTTTGAATGCTATTTTTATATAATTAGTATCGCAGCTTTATTCGTGTTTATATTTGTTTTTGTATTGCTTAAGGAGGACCTGATAAAAGTTCACTATAGTCATTGTATCTCAAATTGTACCTGTTTATTTTTGTATTAGGTTATTTTTGTATTATTTAAGAATTAGGATTTAGATTTCTTTAGATCGAATGTTTTTTTTCGTTGAGGCTACAATCGAGGTTCGTGACTTTTATCTTGCTTTTAGGCAGTAGGCACAGTTTAATACTATCGGTGTTAGTTTCAATAGTGGTAGTTGGCAAACATGTTAAAACTGTCTATACTCCATTCATTATAGCATTAGACAGAAGTAAAAAAGGTTATTTTAAGGGTAGAAGTACTCGTACAATAAACATTACTTTTAAGATTTATGCCGAATTTATTAAAATATACATAAATAGCAGCTGCCACACTTAATTGTTCACATTTAAAGTAAAGTAACTTTAGAATTTATTAGACTTTTGCCTAAATAAATTATTCTGTCTTGCTTAAAACTAAATTGTCGATGTCAAAACCTAACAGAAGCAGGGGTTAATCTCATAACACATTTTTACTACCTTTATCTCTACCAAATATAAAAAGTTACATAATCCCTTCTTACGTTGTGGTGGAAGGGGTTTTCAATTTTGCCAGGTTATACTCAGGTAGGTCATCCAGCATTGCAACGTCAAATGCAAATTGTCATTAATGTTAGCACCCCTGCTTCTATGAGCCTCTGATTTCTCATGTTATAATGAATGGAGTATAGAATTATGACTAAGAAATTATATTTTAGAGGTTTTTTTATGAACTTTGCTTTCTCTGCTTTGCCTAAAGATATCAAGTGATGTGTCGCAACGCAAACCAAACCTTAGCTTAGGTTTCATTCACTTGATACAAGATTGACATAATGAGGGATTGTGTCCCTATCATCATGACGAGTGATGAAATCATGAGCGTGAAGTAAAATCTTTTAGGCCTCTGCCTCGAATTTTGCGGGCAGCGGGGCGGGCACCGCAGACCCGTTCCGCTGGGTAAATCGCGAAGCACTATAGTCAGGCCTCTGTCACTCCTTGTACTTGCGCGCGATAATTACCTACCTGCGGCCGGGTCTTCCTAGACCTATTTGGCTGTTGGTTGTCAAAAGCCGCGTAGAGCATTTGTACGCGAATCTTGCGGTTGAACTGGACGCGATGACGTGAAGTAAATACTGACTACTGACATCTATATCTAAAGAGGTAGCCCTGTCAATACATGCCTGTCACATGACATCAGGCATTTACAATTAACAAAACAGTCAATTTTCTATGATGTGATTTATCTGTTACGTAGTAACTATTAAGTAATCTGTGCTATAGTGGCGTAGAGTTGTGTCGTCGAAATATTTGTTTTTAGTCGCGAACGAAGTGTATAGAACAACGGCCACAACATCTTTTGATTCAAATTTATTCCTAACGCTCGATTTATTGTGGGCAAAAGCAGACGCGCGTTTGGTCACCGCTTGACTGTAGTGCACCGCCCGTCGCCCGCTCCCGCCCCGCCGTGCCGCTGTTTTCGAGGGCTGGTCTATTTGATTTTATGCATAAAATCCTGCCGCTACCGCACCCGCCGCCCAGCTGCCCGCAAAATTCAAGGCAGAGGCCTTATATTTGTTGCAAAACTTTGCTGTACAAACAACCACATTTCTAGAGAATCATAGCAGTTGTTTATCTGTGGGTAATAATAACAGCAAAGTTGCGATCCGTCAATTCCGGCACTATTATTGATAAATCACCCGCAAACACTAAATGAGTATAGCTTATTTAATCATAAATTATTTGCTATGCTGATCCACAGCTTTAAAAACGAGTTGCAATATTTTATGTATTTGTTAGCTTTTGCGTGCAATTTTTAGCTTTATCGTATTTAGTTGCTTGGTTGAAATCGCAATGGTTTGAAGTTAGCTTTAATATTATTGAATTTGGCTTGTTATTTTTTATTGTTAATGTTTTGTTTGATTTTCGCTTTTGCGTATTTAGTGAGTTATGAATATTGATGTTTTTGTGAAGGTCTGCTTGAACAATGTTATTTTGTGATCAATATTGTGATGTTAATACGTTAACACGGGCTGTGTTCAAAATAAATTGTTATTTTACACTGTGTGATGCATAGTTTTCCACAAGGCTGTTTGTAAATGTTTGTTCCAAAACATTTCCGATATTCATGTTAATTTTATGCGACTGTGACATTTTACTGATAAATCTAGATTAAGTATTGGAAATATATGGTTTTGACACCATAATAGGATTATTATTTGACTGTCTCAATAGTGAATGCGTGAATCATTACTTTGAATCTTTCAAAGTAAAAGTAGCGATTCAAAGTCTATTCAAAGTTTCTAAATAATTTTTACAGCAATTTTTTTCAAGTTCTAGTGCACGTGGAATCCAAATAATCATAGCTGTGTGTTGTGTAAAATTCGGTAGTCAATGTATGTAGAGGCGCGTGTTATACTATAAATGTTGTGAAAGTAGACGAAGTAAGTCTAGAAATCAGAATGGAAAGTATCTATAAATTATTGCATTCTTCCGCGGAAGCATGTAGATGTTGTTACTTGTTACATTCGATCGCATAATCACTTATCTCTATATCATTATGTACACAGAGTACGTCAGATGATGTCAATTAAATAAATATACAATCATATAAATGGTTTTCTGTGACATCTAGGTAATCACAATTTATTATTTTATCCTACCAAAAAATCATATTTTATTATTTCCCATAAATACTAATGTTAATACTGCGTTTGCCCAAAGTATGAATAAATTGAGTTTAATGAAATGAAAAGCAATATATGATGGTTAAAATTATGTTAAGTGAATCATCATTCTGATCGCCAGATTTATAATAAAGACCTAATAAATAATGCATTGATATTTGTGAAATAAAGCTAAATAGAGTTTATTCCCGCTATGATCGTTGTACTTACATTTTCTGATGAAAATATATTAGCAAATTCGTAGATTTGAAGTCATTATTAGAATTGTAGCAGTCACTGTAAGTGCTTAACACTAGTTATCGAGATACGTTATTGCTTGAAAATATACTATTTTTCATGTTAACATACAAAATTAGAATTTAACAATTGTTAAAACTATGTCACGAAATTTACAAATCATTTTAATAGCTATGGGTTCTCAATCCCTTTTATAACAATAGACTGAATGTGCTTCTAGGAATAACTTAATAATATAAACTACCTAATTCTGGAATGTCATTTAATTTGAGCATCCATTTCAATATACATGTCACTTTCAGTTTTACTGACATTACGGACAGCATTAACTTAAAGGCTATTTTAGGGACGTTTCAGAATTTGGTAGTTACCCACTGAAAAATGTTTAAGTAAGATGATCAAAACTAATATATGTACCTATTGAAATACTCATATTTACAGTTGAAATTGTAGGCTGATTCAACTGAATTTTTCCTCCTTCCTTATTCTATTTAAATGTTGAATGCTGTAGTATTAGTAATATGATTGGCTATTCGGGTGTAATTATTTGCGATTATGGCCATATTTTACCTAAAAAGGGAGGGTTAATTGCTCACGCCAAGCAGGAAGAGCAAGGTTCCTCTCCAGACCTCCCTACTTTCAGACCGTGCTCAACTGTTAGATTTATTATTCTGCTGTCTATAAATTCATTTAAAATCTATTGAGAAACGAAGAATTCCTATCACTGCAGTGCCCTCGTGACGTCTTAGTAAGCATCAAAAAAGTATCAGGCTTGGTTTTCTTACAGGTGAAGTGACTTGCGTTATATATTTCGATTTATCACTGGCGGCCATATACATATTTTAACAGAAAGTAGTCTCGATTTCTGACATTTCCCCACGATCCCAGTCTTTTTGGGTTCAAAATGCAGCGTAGGCGTCCATTTCCCCTTTAAATAAGAAAAAAATACATACAACCGAATTTAAAACCTCTTCCTTTTTTAAATCGGTTGCTAAATAGGTTCTGGTGGCGTGAGCACGATTCCATGGACAGTAAAAAAGCCAGCTAAAATCAAATTAAACAAAACAAATAGATTTAATGAGAAGGTTCTTAACAGATGCAAATAAATAAATATCTGACTGACTACTTACAGGGAAAGTGCAGTCTTTCGAAAGAATTTTCAAAAGAATTTCGTACATTAGCCTCTTCACTTACTGCCAGTGTTAACAAACATTTTTTGTGATGCACCAGTTTTATTTTAAAATAATTTTATACAATTACATTTTTAGGCTTTAAAAGTCTACTTAATGTCCTTATAGATTCGCCAGTTCTCCTCCTTCTCAGATTCAGTAAAGTGTGACATTTTTTTTTCTTCAGCGGAGAAATAAACTCCTTAAATGGGCGCGAGGTTGATGGCCCTGAGTCCATTTTAAAAAGGTTTGCTTTTTGCGTTTGGGGTAGATCGCAAACGTCGCATTTTTTTAAGGTTTTCGTGATTATTTAGCTGAATTCAAATTAAGTATAAATTATCTCTTTATTATTGAATGCACCCTTTAATTTGATAATTATAACTTTAACTGTGTACTTACAGTATTTTTTTATGTGTCATCAATTTAATAAAAAAATGGTTTTCATTTAATTTAGCAAATAATTGACTACTACCTAATTTCAGACATTTTAATGTGTTTTTAAATAGTATTATGTGCACAATAAAAAAGCAAAAATTTAAGTTTTATTTCAATTCAATGAAATAATCACGAAAATCTTACAAAAATGCAACGTTTTCGATCCACCACCAGCTAACGCTCTCAAAACAGTGTAGTAATCAACAATATAACAAACAACATTACAATTTAACAAAAAAAACTTCAGAATTAATTTCACTTTGTCCGAAAACTGAGCGATCACTATATCCGTAAAATATAGCTTGATTAGTATGACAGGTGGTAAATTACGGATTGCAATAAAATCTAAAAAAAGTTAAAAAATAATATCATTATGTCAGATATCTCATAAACTGTTGTTAAACGTTTTAAAAACTTTCCTTTTGTGAATCCTTCAGACGCCGGGCATTGAACCGTGCGAGCGTGACGCAGAATATTTTGCGCGGAAGCGACAGACACAGGTGATACAGGTCAATGTCCGAAATTATTTCTGCTTGGCGACCGCACTTTACATCATGTGACCCTAAACTATGTAAGGTACTATTGAAGTACGGGTGTCAGTCTCATAAATATACCTATACTATCCTAAATACAGAATTTAGTTAATGCCTAGGCCACAACAAACAAAAGTTCATTACCTTTATGTTTGTATTAGGTGGAATCGAACCTTCTATCTTCAACCTTAGCGCTTACGGGCCAGTTAATTTATTTAGTATTTAATATTATTGTTTGTAGCAAATAATTATTTCTGATGAATTGGACGACACGATTGGCGTAGTACGCTGTAGCACGGTTTGTCGCCTCGATTTCCGTTGTGTCCCGGGTCCGATTCCCGGTCGAGTCAATTCAGGAAACTATCTTTTCTGAATTGATTCGGGCCTGGGTGTGCTGCGAGACGCCCCTGGCTTATTTCCTTGTGTGGTACCTCGTAACAAAGGGATATTAATCCCTACTTCGAGACCATTACAAGAGATGTGTTGTCTGGAGCACATTTATTTTATTTTTATGTAATTTCATATTATTTTGTCCGGCTATAAAATAAAGTCAAGTAAGCATGCGCTCATGCACTAACTAGCCGCGATAAATAGAGGCTTGCGTACACGATTGCAAATCATGCTGGTGTGTGCCTGTTTTTGTGTAAATCGTCATCGTTCGCATCCATAATTTCGCCATACGCTGATCATAGAAATCTCCATCAATACATACACAAGTATTACCATTGTGATGATAACTATGAAACAGTCAAAATGGTTTTCAATGTCGTCGGCGTAATAGGTAAAGGACCTGTGTACTCATAGAGCCTAAGCTCGTTGGTTCGATCCCTACCCTAGCAACATTCCTCCGATGAACGTGTCAGTATTCTTAAGTCTTTAATGTCTATAAATAGAACATAAAATAGTATATTTAAAAAAAAAATTGTCCCTGATGCCCATAATACTCTGCTTCGTTTAGGGTCAACTGGTCATGTGTAAAGATGTCACGTAAACATTCTCTAAATATGCTTGTTAACTAATCTAATCTCAATATATCCCAAAATGCACTGCGCTCAGGCTTAGCTATTTATAGCCAAGTCAAAAGTTAGCTGGAAATAAGGTTAAATTGATGTCACAGATTCTATTTAAAACCTTCACAAACTGTAGCCTATTCGAGGTGAATCGAGGTCGGACGTTTAAAGTGGGAAAAACGGGACTCATAATTGCAAATAATTCGAGAGATAGCCGTCATTAAGTAGAAACGCGCGAGTCAGAAACGGAAGTGCCCTCCCATTTAGTTATATTTTTAATGCACTTCTCAAAAGCCTCTTTATTTACCTCAACTATCATGAAAACTGTACCATCACGTCTACCACGAGTTGCCACCTTAAATTTACGTTATCGTTTGCGTAAAAAAATATTGTTTTTTTATATTGCCCGTTAAGATGACCTCACTCAACCTGATGGAAAGCGGTCGTGAGGTCCAGATATGAGGTTGACAAGCCCAGTCATTCAAACGAATCATTAATTTTTCATGTATTGGGATTTGTCATTGTCATGTTATGTCATGTCAAATCCACATACAAATTCTTACGCGATAACGTAAATTTAAGGTGATAACTCGTGGTAGACGTACTGTATCTTCTTTCGATGGTAAAGTGCTTAGTCACTTTATAGACCAAAGTCGAAAGCTCTCTAAGGAGATAAAACGAGTTAATATACAGAAGTTTTCGTAACTCCCTTGTTTGTTCAAATATGTAGATGTAAACGTATTATTGTTAGTATTCATTTCAAAATCCTGGTAGTGTTTCTTCTTTAGAAACAACTTAACAATCTTATTAGTGTAAAACGGCTGTAATATGTATGGTTGTAAAAGTAGCACTAACGAATTTCTTGTTCTTAATGCTAATTATTGTAAATGTAATAAATGATGTGTTGATGAATAAATTTGTATGATTCGTTCTATATGATACGCCGCGAACTTAGCCAGTAAATCAGGCTACCTCTTAAATTGTGCTTAAAATGGATACTTATCAAATATTCATGCATCGCCGAGCTGGCGACGTGGCCGTTCTATTATTGTGTTTCATTTGTGTCTATAATTGTACAACTTCTAAAGTTGTAAAATGCTACATAAAATCAATCGTATCGTAACGGGCGATATTATTTTTTGTGAAATGATTTTGGTCATTAGTTATTGTTTCGTTGAGGAAAATTTAGAACTGACAGTCGTGTAGAAAATTTCCGTTTTTCAGTTTTTTTTCTTTAAAAGCGAATACTTTGTTTTTAGATACTGATCTGTAAACTGTGATACCGATATCATATCGATGAATGTATTTCACAAAGTTAATAATAAGTTGCGATTTTCACGCGCTACGTTTTAATCTGATGCAATATCGGCTACAATCTGTGTAACGGAAGAAAATGAGTTTGCGTAGCGCGTGGGTATTGCGTAGCTTCGTAGCGAGCTACGTAAGACAGGTGACGTCACGGTTCGCCGGCGTGCCGGCTACCGGCTAAAATAAGCAGCGATGTGTGACGGGTCTTGTCCCTAGCTGTCTCTACCATTGTTGAGGTGAAGATTTATAGTATAATTAGTTTTTCGTCGACATGTTGTTTGGTCTGTAGTTGATTTTTCAGCGTGCGAATTCTTGGTGGAGAAGTTTGTGTTAGTTTTAATAATGAATATTTGTTTCGATGAAGTTTTGGACAGTGGGGGTGGTGAAGCGAGTGGGCTAGTGAGTTGATTGTGGGCGTGCTCTTGCGGCGCGCGGACGGGGCGGGGAGCGCGCGGGCGGGGCTGGCGCGAGCACGTGCTGCGCGCTCACGTGGTGGTGCCGCGCGCTGCCCGCGTCCGTCGTGCCGACCGTATGAATAATTGTGTACGGAGTGAATGAATCGATGCGGCGGCGGCGCGGGCGGCGGAGGGGCGGGAGCGCTGCGTGGAGGGGTGCGCTGAGACGCGCCAGTCTTGTGCCGGTAGTCGGTAGTGCAGCCGAGCGACTCCGGGAGCCGTCCCCGCCGCGTCGTCGCTCGAACGTAGTCGTAGTGTGCGCCCGCCGCCCGGCCTGCCCCGCGCCGCCGGCGCCCGAACCAATGGATACTCAAATTCAGGAGGCACGCAGCCCCGCCGAGGTGCCCAACGACCCGGGGTACGTCCGGCTACATCCAGTGCATCCGCATCCCGCTCTTCCCGGCTCTGATCATTATGTTTATCTTGCAGGAAGATGTTCGTCGGAGGACTCAGCTGGCAGACTAGTCCAGGTACGCTCCTCGACCGCCGGCCACACTTCGCCGGATGTGCATCCGTTGCACTCGCCGGCGACGGCTGACCGACCTCTTAAACCGCGGAAGTCCGTCTCTAACTGTAACGCAGTTATCCGGTCCGTTTTTCAGTGATCAACTGTCGAGTTCGGAACATAAACACCGGTAAAAGTTTGGTAGTCAGCTGATTAGTTAGTCGTGTTCGGAAAGTTGTAGCAGCGGTGAGATAAAGTAGTGGAAGTTAGTATATCGTCTCGGAATGCGATTCTGAGGTGTTTTAGCCGTCTGTAGTGAGTGTAATGCGTTGAAATTCAGTTATATTGTCGAGATGCATCGACAGTCAGGTGTGCGATGGCGGCCATGCCGGCTGCGCACGCAGCCTCCTCCGCCGCTCCAACCTCTCCGCCCTAGAGGCTAGCGAGCTATTTTCAGCCTTATCGTATTGATATTCGGTGGATATTTCTTGTAAAGGTTTTCCATACCGGCTTCTGGTCCAAACAGTTATCACAACATAACCTCAATCTTAAGTACATAGAACACGGGCACCGGCGCGTTTCCTCCCGTATAACTAAGTATAGGCTGTTATAACAATTGGCAATAAGTTAACTTGTATCTGACACTTGTAAAATTGTTTGAAATACATAACGAAATGGTATTTATTGTTTTATTCCATACCTGATCAGACATTCCAGCAGACTTCAATCTGAAAACAGTTTAATTTTTTCAAAAGTTTTAATTTTTTTTTTGCAATACCTAATGACTTTGTTATACAGCGAGCCGGTGTTAATCGTGGCGGTATATTTTTACTGATCATCGAAATGAATTGATGCAAAGGTCCGTCGCCCGCGCACCGCACTCGCTCTTCGGTATTGGGTCGAGCGCCCACGCCGCACTTTGATCCTCTCTATCTATGCCAACTTTGTTCTTCTGGAGATCTAGGCCGCTGCATCGGATACACTCAAGAGTCGAGATATTATCGGATCTGTCGATCGCATCACAAGGGATACCGGGAATCGATCTTAATAGACGTACGTTCGTCCGATGTTTATCCGCCGAGTAAACTGCTACAGATACTCTTGATAACGCTGACATTTTGTATATAACTTTATATATATATATTGGAACAGAATTCAACTAAGTATATCTTAGTAAGAATACTATCGAATTGGGTTTATTATTTTTCAATTGGTAGGATTTTAGAAAAAGCTAGGTAGAGATAGATACTTGTGAATTAGATACATTCTGTCGTCATAATTTATAGTCTACGAGGTTGAGTAGCAATTTAAAATTATTAATATCTCCGCGAGGACAGTTTAAGAAGATCTTATCTTTAAAATGATGGACGATGTTGTCCTCTTGAACTCTAGCACATTTTATTACATCTTATTTTTATTTTGAATTCGTCTTGATTAATTACGAAAATGAGGCGAACTCTATGCACTGCATAGTAGACACTTTTCAGATAATTATATTTTAATTACGACTAAAACTAATGGGTTACCTTCTCTAACATAATATGTTATTAAATAATATTTATAAAATCTGGTTTAATCTTTCAACTAATGCATTATGAGATACGTCTGTGAAAAATGTGAAATTATTTTTTTAAACCCATAAATATAATTTATTTTAATTAATGTCACATCTCTCCGAAATGTATAAGCAGGTAACCTATCTAAGAACACAGTTTCATCATAACAATCCTAAAACTTATAAATAATATTTAATGAATCATACAACATTATCATGCGTCTTATAGAAAACCTTGAAGACTTTTATGGTTGTCGACCTCTCGGAAGGAATTTACCATAAAATCGACTAGAATGCAGTATCTATCTTGTTTGTCTAAGACCAACAACATAGCCGCAGTTGTGATAAGATGTTTTTGGAATACTGTATCACTGTTATCGAATAAGCTGATAACGAAGCGCCTAGCCATAATCTCTGCCTCATAAATGTACGAGTATATCTCGTCGTCAGTATTTTAGCTGTCCCAGAATTGTTAACCGTTAAAATCAATCACAACCTGTTGATAAGATTGGCAGATTGTATGTACCTACTAAAATGCACGCAATTGCAGATTTGTATCAAAAATATCTCAAAGATAACCGCGAAATATTGCAAATTTCGATGGTTGAGTAAAACGGTGGCTTATGCTTGTAATCTTTTTTGTTGAAAATGTATTGAGAGATTTCGATTAAGTGGGTAAGCTGTTTATCGAACAGCCCTAAACGTATTTTGATTCACAAAACCACTTACCTTTCAGCTTTACTAATTAATCAGGCATACAGAAGCGTAAAATACATTTCTTTCTTGTTTATCTGTAAAATTAGAATTTCAAATGGAAATGCTTGTTTTGGTTGCAAGCCTATTTTATTATGCTCCTTAATAGGCAAGTACTACAATTTACCGCGAATAAATGGGTAAATTATTTACGCAATATATTACCGTTATTATTTAGAGAGATACAGCTATCCTGACCGTTGTGTTGATTTGACGCATTTGCCTTTGTAATTTTCGTCTAACGTCATGAGAACGGAAGTACTTCTCGTTTACGGTTCACCATCTCTGTGACAACATCTTTTAGCGCTAACGACGTTTTAACGACAGAACAATGTCACTGTTAAATTTTCTACGCACTTCAAAAGTGTTTTAACCTGCCTATTATAACCTCCACGCTACAAAACGGGACAAGGATAAGTTATTCTAGTTTATATTACTAAAGTAACTCATTATTTCAGTGCTGCGAACGCAAGCCGTTTTGCAGCGAGTAGACGCGGGACAAAAGGTTGAGCGCCATTATCTGAGTCGGTGCGCGCGCCTGACATATCATTGACACGCTGCTTCAAGAGCTACAGGCCAAACTATGTAGATATAGGAGATAAACAACGCGCAAAACGTGTTGTCGCTTTTGTGCCCATAGACTTGATTACGCTTAGACATGCGCACGAGTTCTCGTTTCAATTTCGGCAACGTCCTTGAATTTCATTTCCGCTGAAACGTTCACATCAAAGGATGTTAAAAATTCGTCATAATGAGGTTTTATTAAATTTCTATTCCGTATTCGTCAGTCCTGTTTCAATGAATTTGAAATTTTGAAATATTGTTTTTTCCGGTGCTTTCACGTAAGATGCTTGCAAGCTAGACAGACAGCCTGTCTAGCAACAACCATTTCCTGTGACTGGTTTTAAAGTATTGATGGTTGAGCTCGTTCCGTGCCCCTTTGGCCCGAACACAATACAGTGTGAACGGGATCGGCGCCGAACTCGTTACGGTTATTATCAAGACGATTGTTTGCTTGGCCAGTACTCGCGACTCCACTTTAGCCTAGCGATTCTGTTACACGATTTCCTTCGAGTCTTTTATGAGCCGGCCTGTCAGAATCTATTGCTTCACACTCGAGAAAATATAAATGCCTGCAACTGTTCGCCGATTTTATTGTTAACGGGACCGTAGACTTCCTAGTAGATGCACATGTTGGATTTTCATAGTAACTACTGTTTTTATGCTGCATTCCATAAAGTCATTTGATTTAAAGACTAGGTCGTTTAATATCAAACTTGTATTATTCATGATTCAAGCATTAATGTCGGTAAGCCATCTGAATTTGATTCTGCTTTCGCAGTTTCTATACTGAATTCTAGAGACTGAAAGTCTTAGGCTAGTTCTGGTGTTGAAAATTATCATTGAATTTCCCGGGGAGACAAAAGCTCGTGAACCCCTTTCAGACACTGAAAGGGTCACACTCAATTCCTTCGTCGATTGCGAGAAATTCACCTTTGCCTTCATCTATTATTAATCCGGAGATTTTGCATACGCTGAATAATGCAGCAACCGAGTCTCTGATGCAGAACGAACGGATTGTCCTTATTTAATTTCCACTCTGAGTGAGGTTCGCGCAATGACGTAGCCAGCTTGCGAACTTGCTACCAATCAGGTTCAAACGTTTCCAACAAACATAATTTTCTCGCTTCCAGCAGTAGAACAGCTAATTTCTCTGTCCTGTATTTATCGGAAAAGCTTCTCATTACAACTACACGAAACAGTTAACAAGCGGTGTCCGGACAGTATTTATAGGTAGTTAAAGCTGTGACGAGAATCATTCAGCACTTGTGTCGGCTCAAAACCCAGAAATGTTAGGCGGAAAATAGCTGCAGTAGTCGTTAAGGCGGGCGCCATGCTTTTTGTAGAAATGTAATCTGATCTGTCAAAGAATTCCAGTAACGCATGTTAGCTGAAGTATAATTACCGGAAGATGTGCTGTGACTTCGCAGCTGGATTTGACAGCTCGCCAGATAAACATCCCGCAGCCCAGCGGGCCATGAGGGTCGGTCCCCTCCCCCTAAGATTGAGTTTCGCATACGCCATAGATTCTCTCGAGCATAACCTTGGATATTAGCTAGCAGCTAACAGATTTTGGTTTTGCAATACAAACCATTACAATATTATTTATACATAGGCAAGCAACTAAAATCATAGTTGATGTCTAATATTGATTTTGTATTTTGATACTTGAATAGATCTATTTCTGATCAGACATGAGTACCCGGTAAAACCTAAATGAGAGCGACATCTCATTAGGAGGAAATACATGTTCTTCAGATATTTCCTTTCAATCTTATACGACATATTATGTTTCTTAGAAACCCTGAAATACTCCTTCTGTAATAATAGTCACAAACCTGAATAACACAATCACTAATATTGTTTTCTGAGCCGCTGTTTCCGGCGTGAAAAGTCACTAATTTATTTTAAAGCTATGACACGTTTTCTAAATCTATTATGACTCATGTTGCCTCTTTGAAACAAGGTGTTTTTCAGGAATATATGTTGTAAAGGTTGCCTAAATCACTGATTGTAAATCTTGTGTTGTGTTTAATAATAATGTGTTGTTCAAATTGTAAACAAATCAAGTTTATTTATATGTATGGAATTGCCTGTAAATACAAATAAATGCATGGTACATTTAAATTAGGGTCGAAATGAGTAACTAAAATCCGCAGGTGTCCATCAAAGCGTATACGTTTTGTATTAGCAAAGCAAAGGGAGCAATATCCCTTAGAGCCCGCTTGATCTGACAGGGAAAAGATTTAGCAAGTGGTCAGAGAGGAAAGAGTGAGCTCGAATGAGGAGCTACCGCATTACCACAAATCGCAGCATAATCCCCCTTCACGGAGCACACTCGCCGTGTAAGGAAACACGGAACCCCAAAGCTAGGCGGTGAATACACATTCCGTTTTGTCAGTTATTTCGGCCTATCCGCAAATAGACATGATTGCGCGTGCGAACACTTCTTTAGCCCTCATAAATTAAGACAGAAAAAAAACAATCATTGAATAGCGTTCAGCTTTTAGCGCGCAGTCAACGACAGGACCGTGGTTAGTTTTATTTGTTACTATCTATAGACGTATAAGTCGACAAAATTGCAGGGTTTTGGTAGCCACAAAATTCATCTCACAAAGTAAACTAGTCATTTTACAAAGCATAAACAGACATAGGATCCAAAAAGCCCTAAAGTACGTCAATACTTCAGTGATTAACAAAATAACAATATAATGTCAGCATTAAATTACTACATTTAAGGGCGTTATAGGGAAGTTGAATTAAGATTAAAGAAATCAAGTCTGCGCCGGCGCAACGCTTCGCGCACCATTGCCTCCACCGCTATTCACGACGTGACATTTTTTATTCCACTCTCTGGTGTCGTCAGAAGTTGAAATGTCCCCGAGCGTGAAGAAAAAACAGTTCAGAGTCACAGTTGATACCGGTCATATGTCTGATGGGTTCTTGTTGGTAGGCAACTACATAGATACTATTTTTATTGCAGTTCAGTGACTTATGGTTCATGCTCGACGTCTATCTTTTGTTAGCAATAGAAGAGATACGTATGAGACATACCTACACAATGTTTTCAAGATTTGCGTCAGAACTACACGTCAGACGTGTTTTCAGCTACGGGTTGCCTTCTTACAAATTTGTAGTCGCTACGCAATCAATAAAATTATAATTTTAAGCAAATGTTAAGTTCATGTTTTTTCAGTACCACTTTTGTACATACATTTTAGATATTGCACTATGTATTCCAATCAATAGGTAGATATATGTGAAACATTGCGGGCATTTGCGGGTGTGTTTAGCGATATCATATATCAGTAGTATTTCGGCGTTTCTAATCTTCCTGAGTACGTTATCTGGAGCAGAATTCTTGTTTGTGTTCTATGGATATTGCTATGTGGCTTGCATAACTCGTGCAATCCTTGCACCCAGACGCACATCTGGGAACGTTCGACGTAGACGACACACGCTACTGCGTTGTTGTCATTACTCATGTGTCGCGCACAAGACTTCATACTGCCGAGTCCCTGTCGCCTTTTATGAAATGCCACATTTCGTCTGCTCTCTCCGCAATAATAAGCCATAAAACGCAGTGCTAGGGCATAGTTCAGCTTGAGTATGACGATGTGCTACACCCTAATGAGTATGGAGCAAGAGAGCAGCGCATCTTCAAACGACATGCTAATTGACGTTGGCGAGGCGAGGGTTTAGCTGGAGAAATTATCCTGGCTTAGACACTTTTAAGTTGAATCACGTCGCGATTAGAAGGACGAATTCTTGCACTGTTTAATTTTGAGGAAGTTATAAGCTTTACGTCAAAAACAACCTGTAAAATGGTGCCAAGTTCATCCGCGAAAAAATCGAGTGTGTGTGCCAAGTTGCTTACTTGTACAGGCCCCGATTTGGCAAGGCTGAAAAGTTAGCTGGTAACGCACACTTTAGTGTCACAAGCTATTTCCTCCATCAAAGCATATTTGGACACCGATTGTACTATCTACAGGACATTACATTGTAGTAATTAAAGTTGGTAGGTACATACAAGGTAGATACGGCTGTCTACTTTCTTACCATTTTCTATCTAATTATCCACTGTAAAATCGTAGTCTGTTAATTTGGGTACATTATCATGCGGGTACATTAAATTTGTTGTCAGTGGTGATACCATGTTAGAATTTATGGTCTACGCCAGCAAACGTGTTGCGTGACGTCTTTTAGATATACTTTATTTGAGCTTGAAGATAACGAATGTATAGTAACTATGTAAAAGTTAAGATTTCGTGGTTGATAATTTGTTGAACTGATACAAAATTACGTATATGGCGTCATTTAATTACAAATGAGTGTCATGGAGCCAGACAGCAGGACTGAGTTAGGCTGCTTTGGCAGTAGGTCTCATGGAGCCAGACAGCAGGACTGAGTGAGGCTGCTTTGGCAGTAGGTACTTTTCTAAACGAAACTACCCATTTGTCTATCTTTAGTAAATTGAGTTTGAATGTTCTTAATTTTTTGCCTTGGAAATTATAAGATCTTTTCTCGTATAAACAAGGATAAACAGCTTCACTAAATAAAATGTTCATTTTCATATTTTACCATAATTTTAATTGTCTCTTTTACAAAGGAGGATATTAAATATTTATTTAAGCGGTGGAGAATATTGTATAAAGTGTTGTTAGCTGGCTAGTATAACTACAGTCAAGAATAAGCTAAGCTAAGCACTCATTGATAGGAAGTCGCCCTTTATGTGTGGTCCGAAGTCCGCAAAATGATTCTAAAGCTGAGTTTAACGGCACCTACCAAATTAAGTTTCGAAAGCAGATTTCGTGAAATAAATATTATGTTATTGTCCTTTGCCCTAAAAACGGCCAAATATAGTTTTAGTATAGGTCAAGATATAGTTTTAGTATAAGTACTTTAATTACATTAAAAATTTTAACGGACCTCAGATTTTTCATATAAACAAACTGAGAATCAAAAAAAGTCTTACTCGGTTTTTCTATACCCCAATAGCTGAATTAACGATAACCCGCGCGTATGCAAACGAGTTTTTTGTTACTCTCAATGTTCTTGAACCCTATCAATTACCATAGGTTCAAAGATAATGTCCTTATATTAATTAGTTTGTACATAAATAGACAATTACAAAGGACACGTGTCATGTTTTTCTTAAAAAGGTAAAACAGTAAAACAAGAAAAAGTTTAGTTAGTATTTCTATTCCTTCACTTTTGCCGGAGGCCTTTTTACAACCTTTTTATTCCTATCTTGTTTGCTCTTATTAATAAAGCTAAATTACAAATACATTTGAAGTTGATATATTGGTATACGGTCAAAAAATTAAAAATAACTAGCGGCTCGAGAGAACACAGATCACAAAAAAACATTTTAGGAAGCTCCCATAACAGACAGTCATCATCACTGTGCCGAATCCGGAATATAAACATACCACACAAGCAGCCGTCACCCGCGCCGGAACTATTTGAGACAGCATGCCATGGAACAAAAACAAAATGTAGGAATTGGTACAAACTTCATAAAATACATCGCTGGTGCCAAAAATTTGCTCCATAAACCGTGTGAACGATACAAGTTTTTGAATTAAACTGAAGCAAAAACTTATTTGATGCAAATTTCCTCAAAATATACGCACTCTGTAGCATTTTTTAATAAAAACATCTCTGCAGAATGATCGTTTTGTTTAATCAACACATTTGTGGCAACGCAGTGTGTAGTACGGATCAAAGTTCGGTATGTAAATATGAAAAGTAAATCGTGGTTTTATTGACTTCTCCACTCACTTACTTAGAGATGAGAGGGATAAGCAGGAAGATTATGAGTTGGCGTCGAGAGAGATGTTCTTTCAACGGGCTCTAACCCCGCAATATCTTTTAGTGCCTTGCAGTAAAAGTAGCCAAAAATAAAGATCATGTTCGCATTCGCAGGCCCTTATTGAAGATTATTGCTATCTATGTCTCATTTGTTTTTCCATCTAAAAATAATGCGATTCCTTTGAGATGGACACATCTGGTGGCTCGGTTTGTATTTTATTTATGAATCTAACATTTCCAGCGTCTGGTGACCTTGACTATAATATAGGTTAGCTGATATCGACTTCGACTGTTCTTATCTTGAAGATTCTATAAAGTCAGTGATTTATTACATGCATTCTATTTATGATTTCATCTTGTTTGTGAGTTACAGGGCCTGATTTCTACTGATCGTAGTATGTCGTGTAACATTTAATTAGGCTGTTATTGAGATCGATGCGGGTAATTCAGTCGGCATACCGCATAGCGCTCGCGATGTTCCTCTTACTGGGGACCAGCATTTTTATGGCATCTAATGACTTCGAATACTTACATACTTATACATTTTGGACGCTTTGATATAGAAACGAATTTTGAACTGAACCTACTCGTACTTTCTTCTCATAATCATCCTTGCCAAATCTATAGCAAGTGGAACCAAAAATCTAAAGTCTCGTCCCGCCTCACACCTAGGCCAAGTTGATATTTTCTTGTATTGCTAATTTTAATTTAAAAAATATATAATTTACTCTGATAATATATTTTTCTGGTATCAGACTGCAATTCTTTGATATGACAAAAAATCGTGAGGAAAACTAAACATTTTTAAAAGTTACATGCAACTAACACGATTTAAGAACAATACCTACTAAACATACTAATTCCAAATATATACAATATACCACTATCTATACCGATGTATTAACGGTCTGATCTACGAGTATATATATCAGCCATGTTTTGCGCTGGGATACCACAAAAAACTCTATATTTAATCTGAAATTCCCACAAATTTGCTCACAAATAAATTAGGGATAAATTAATGAGCTTAAAATGAATCTAGGTATGAACATCTAGTCCGAAATGAGTAAGTACGGTTATTATTGCGTGAAAAATCATTAATCATGATAATTACATTTCAAAAGTTAGTTGCAATTTGCATGTTTCTCTAGCAGTAATCGTCGTTCGCAGTTAATGAAATTCTAGAGGTATTTTAACATCAGTAATTACTTGCCACTGAGAAACAGAGAACATTACGGTTTCCCTTGTGATTGAATTCTTGAAATTCTATAAATTAAGTTACGTTAATTGCTTTAATGGTTGTTGCGCCTATTAATGGTGTTAGTTTTCGATTGCAAACCTATTTATAGATTAACCAGTAGTATGTAAACGGTGTTGTAATAGTATAGACGCTCACAGGTCAAGATAACAGACTTTACCATTCCTCTACCAATGGAGCAAATGCATTATGTCAAGCCTTAACAGCAGTATTAAGCTTGAAGTGTTGCCGAATTTGGCTGACATTGTGAACTATATAGTCAATTAGTTATCCTTAAAAAAACGAACACCAAGATGAGTAAGAGAACCTTAGACCATTCCAGTGTATACTTCGTACAGTTTACGTATAGACAGTAGGAACACAAGTCTACCATAACGTCTTCCACGAGACGTTATGGTGGACTTGTGTTGTAGACTTACTGGTGCTAAGAAAATGTACTGGGATTTGACATTGCCATGTCATGTCATGTGTCATCTCAATACAATTTTTTTACGCGAACGATAATGTAAATTCAAAGTGACTCGTGGTAGACGTACAGATCGTAGCAATATCAGCTCTATGCCGTACGTGCAGTATTCCGCTCTATTTTTAGTTCACTTTTTTTATACCCCTTCGGTGACAATCAAGCATGCGGACCACCTGATGGTAAGCGGTTACCGCAGCCTATATGGACACGTTGTCTGTACGTAAATAGTTCAGAACTACAAAAACCTCAATTTTTTTCGTGGCCTAGTGATTAAGCACTCCAACCCGGATCGCGGATCGTATAGTTCCGAGTTTAAATCTGGCCAGAACCAATTATTTCCGACTTACCCTCCAGTGATGGAAAACATCGATAAAAATCCAAGTCAACCCGGATAGCGGCGGAAGGCTCACCACCTACCACGTTGGTTTCTAATACCATTGGTGAAAAGTGGGCTTCTGAGTGTTCCGTTCACCATGACGATGACGGCAAGTCACTTGCCTCTGACTACCCCGTTTGGGGTAAAGTCGTGATGGTAAGTTATGTTATGTTTATTTATTCCTCTACCGTAAGTTATCCAATTATCGTCACTTATCTTCTAAACATGTCCAAACACCCTTAACATTTAATTTTCTTTCGAGTGAATGTTTTCTAACGGGTCTTAGTCCGGGACAGATTGTCATACAAACAGAATATCAGTAGCACTTCGAACGGCAACGTGACAAACACGTGGAGACGGCGTGGAGACGATTGATGAATTTAGATGATGTAGTAAAATGTCAAAAACGTCCATACGTTCAGCCCCTGTGGCGGTGGAATAGAGTTCATATTTGCGCAGATCTGGTGGCACTTCGCTGCAAAATACGGGACCACGTTTCCTTCCAACTTTTTATTTAGTCGTACCTTCTTTGATATTTGTGTTTGGATGCTTTACACTAGTATATAACTTATACTTTCTGAATTTTTTGGCTTCAAATGCTGAAATATATACTCGTATCGATGAATCATTCAATCAATTTCGGTACGTAACATCTTTGTTGAATAACTATCACCCGATTTTTACAAAATATATTTGTTTATTTTAAATGAATTATAACAATAACAAAAGATTTACTTCTAAATAAACCGTATTATCTCCAATTAACATATTCTGTTGTTATCTTACCATTCGGCATAAAACTAAGCTACGCAGTTAATATGACTCACGTACAGTAGTCATGTTACATTTCCTAAAATAAGAACTAAAAGATATTGCGAAGATATTAGAACCTCTTAACAAAAAGAATCTGTGTCATGAAAAAGTGTATGTTAGTGATCAACAGTCTCTTTTCTCTTGCTTTCTGGACTTCATTTGTAGGCTAGAACCTATCCTCTTTTGTCGATTTTTTATTATTTCTCATTGCGATGCTGTTTAATTATTAACTTCCACATTTTTTCCTAAGCCTTGTGTCTGATATTCTGTGTGTATAGGCAGGTTAAGGTGTCCAAGTCTGACTTGTCTTGGCGAGGAATTCGGAGGACGCGAGGCAAAGCCGCGTGCGTCAGTCCGCAGTGAGCGTCGCCACAATTAATAGCGTCTGCTCAGACTTCGAGGGCTCCTAATGGATGCTCCCTAGACGTCTGTGTCACGCCCCCTAGCTCCCCTCCTCCTCACCCCCATCACTATAAAATAACATATAAGTAGAACTCCCATTCATGCGAATAACTCAAACGGCACGGCCATACATTGTTGTTACATCCACGTTTCAGAAAAAGTTAAATTTCACCAGCTTATTTGCTGGACACAAACATATTTTAAAACTTTGTGTTGAAACTAGAGATGCCAAGCTTTAATAAATAAAGTATGGTTAGTAACAACATTGTAAAATTAGTCCAGAACGCAAGATAGTTAGATTTTCCATATTGAACTCTACTGGACCTTTTCTATCGTAAGTCCCTTCGGAAATGTCTGCTGGAAAACAGGAAAGTTTAACCAACACTCAATCTAACCTCGATTCAAACGCTCCAGTTCGTCGGAAACAAAGCGACTGTCCCTCCACTTTTGCTATTTCCATTGTAGTCTTAAAAGGCAGTAGCGAAGCCGTAATATTTGATGAAAAACGACTAAGAGCGTGCTCAGTATTACAGTTTTATGCAATGGCTTCATGATTTGAGTGAAAGTGCTTGGATGAAGGCCAAGACACATCCCGAAGTCGCGATAAGATGCGATTGCAGAGAAATAAACGAGTTTACTCACTCCACGTTTGACGTGATTTAACATGAATCTTGTAAAACTATTAGCGTCTGTTTGTCTTGTGTTAATTTTGGTTTTCTGCTTGCTTTGTTTTAACCGCCTTTTGGTTAACACCTCGTGAAATTAAATGTACATTTTGCGGCTAAAAAAGCTCCCAACTTAATGATTTTAACAGGTTGCTTCTTTTGTAGCAGTGCGATAAAATTTGTTTTACACCTGACTTTTCCATCTGTAAATATCTGTGTTTTGCTTAATTTAACGTCGCGTTGTTGGTTGATACATCATTTTTATATTCATAAGTTCAAAAAAATATATTAAAAAAGATGATCTTGTCAAATAATGGTAGTTAAACCAATTCGATTTCTGATTGGTTTTACAAAAGGTTGTCCCGAATTCAAATATGTTAATTCTAGTGTGTCAATCTTATTCACAAATTCGTGTGAATTCATAAAAACGGCACCAGTGTTCACAGAAAGGTAGAAACCGATTTCATCTGTCATAAATATTTGGAATTATACTCCTAGTATTCATATTTGAACTACACTTTGTTCTTAGATTCACGGAATAAATAGCTATGTGTTAGTCAAACTCGTAATGTCGTTTCTTCCCTGTCTCTTGAGGACGGTTTATGTTTCAATGTTGCGGCGCGCGCGCTCACTTATTGTTTTCTCACAGGATTAGCAAATAAGCGTATGTGCTTAGGACACGCTTTAAACGCAGTCGTTGCTCTAAGTACTTACACACGGAATCGACTGTTTCAAATGAAGGCTACACCTAAAATCATCAGCCACTAACACCTATAGAGATTAGAAATGGAACGAGTAGTGATTCACCGAATACTCGACGAATGAGAATAATAATAATATCTATAGATTCTTATGTACGTTCTCAATATTTCTGCTGTTTCTCATTTTCCTGATGTTTTATAAGAATAAGAATAACGACATAACGATAAAAACTGGCTTTTTGTCTATATTTTTCCTTGCAATATAATTCAGGCCTCTCGGTACTCTACTTTACTACTCGGTACTCGGCCGTTAATGCTCGGTGCTCGGCCGAAACCTAAAAATCCGCCGAATACCGAATCTAAACCGAGTACTCGTTCCATGTCTAATAGAGATACTCTGCTCAGTTTGGGGTTAGATGATTTTGATATAAGCTACTGCAGATGTTTTTTTATTCACATATATTATAGGCGCTATCTCGGTTAAATTATATTTTTGTTGAACTCTACTAATATGAACACATTTTGCACCAAAACATATAAATTGATTTCAGGTATTGTGCATGAATATTCATGAATAGATACTCTTAGTACTTATATTTGAACTACACTTTATTCCTAGGTTCAAGATATAGCTACACGTGATAGTCAAACTCGTAAATGTCGTTTGTTCTCTGCGGCTCGAGGACGGTTTATGTTCGAGTGTCGCGGCGCGCGCGCTCACTTATTGTTTACTCACAGGATAAGCAATAGGCGTATGTGCTAAGGACACGCTTTAAATGCAGTCATTTCTCAAAGTACACACGGAATCGACTGCTTCAAACGGTTAAACCTAAAATAATAAAAAATTACCTATTTGAAGCAGTCTCGCTTAAATTAGGATGTGATGAATGAGACCATTCGTACAAAGTTTGGGGTAACAGTTAGTAATTATATGTAACTGTCCGGCATCACATAGCCTCAAGACCTAACTACTGCTGAATATGACCTCCTCTTTAGATCTTCAGAGTGACTGGTTTAACCCCTGAATTTACTGAAATCTAGCGCCTTTTATGAAGTTTTTTCCTTGTGGTATTCAAAACCAACA